>JBBGZY010000630.1:1200000-1800000 GCA_037952925.1 Lithobates clamitans | reverse complement strand
AATTGATAGCAGTGGGAGCCAATGGTTCCTGCTTCTGCAGCCCAGCCAATCAGCAGGGAGAGACCCGGGAAAGCTTCGGGTCTCGTGCACATCACTAGATCTAGATCGGCTTGGGTAAATGTTCGGGGGAGCGGAACACTGAAGGTTTTTTACCCTCATGTATAGAATGCATTAAGGCAAAAAAACTTCAGCCTTTACAACGACTTTAAGCTATGATGGAAAGGCCATTTGAGACTTTCATTATGGTGTAACTTTTCATTTACTTTAAAGTAGAGTTCCACCCAAAAATGGAACTTCCGCTTTTCGGAATCCTCCCCCCCTCCGTTGGCACATTTGGCACCTTTCAGGTGGGAGGGGAGAGCAGATACCTGTATAATCCAGGTATTTGCTCCCACTTCCGGGCATAGATAGCTGCAGTACCCGCGGATATCTATTCTATATCCGGCGCCTCATCCGCCCCCCCCCCCCGGTGTCTTCTGGGAGGCACACAGGTCCCAGAAAACAGCAGGGACTGGTGGAATCGCACATGCGCAGTGGGGAGCAAGGCTGTGAAGACACAAGGCTTCACTTCCTGATTCCCTCACCGAATATGGCCGCACCTCAGCCCGAAAGCCGAGGGACAGATCGGCTTCATGTGCCGACATCGTGGGCGCCCTGGGCAGGTAAGTGTCCATCTATTAAAAGTCAGCAGCTGCAGTATTTGTAGCTGCTGACTTAAAAAAAAAATCTGCAGTACCTCAGCTTTAAGTAAAAAATCTAATCTCATCCATTGCATCATCACCTATACTCAAAGTGAAGACTTGCTATCTTAGGAAATATAGGTTAGTTTTGGCTAAATAGTGTCCTTAAAAATCTACATTTTGTTTTAAATTCTTTGTGAAATATAGCCATGCTCTTTCTGGCATGTGAGTGTGCCCTGGCACTACTTTTCTGAAGCCTCATATCTATATATCTGCAGTGTGGGATTTAAGCCTTTCTCAACCAGGGTTTCTCCTGAGGTTTCTATGGGAATGAGCAGTGAGCAAAAGTAAATTGATCTCCCATTTACACTGACCATCATGACAAGGGGAAACTTTCCACTAAACACCAGTGTAAGCAGTCATTTACTAACTGACTTCTAATGCTAGTGGACACTACAGTACAGATCACGTTCTCTGGGTTTGTTTTCTGCAGTTAATCATGTCATTTATTCATGAAATTAATTTTGTTGTATTGAAAGGCAATGTTACAATAATGATTTGCCTAGGATACCAAATACATAGTTTGCCACATTATTATTTTATGAAAACTTTTCTACAAGTTATCAGTCACAGTAATGTACCATGAGCTGTAGATATGATTGTTTTTAGCAGGAGTTCCCTGAGATCAGAAAATTATTCAATGGATTCCTTTGAGTTTAAAATGTTGAGAAAGGTTGATCCAAGGGCCTGCTTCCTCCAACTGCTAGTCTATGAAGTTTGGAGTGAGAGTTGGTGATGGTTGCTACTGTACAGCTCACTGTTCTCCTGGAGGCTTGCTGGAGTGAAAGCTGTATCTGAGAGCCTGCAGGATCTCCCTGCTTCATCCATTCTATGGACCTACTTCCTCCACTTCACCTGATGCTTCTTGGCTATTACCCCACCAGTCATCAGACAGAAGAGAAAAGATAAAGAACAGATCAATTTCAGTAAGTCTTCAGATAATACTAGTGAATAGAACTTTGCCCTTTTGCTTACCCTTTTTGGACACAGCATTCACATTGCAGGTCCTCTTTTAAACTCTTCCACTGCTTACATCTGGTGAGACTAATAGGTTTGCAGTCCCCTTTGTTGATCTTCTAAATTTTGTTGCTTTCAGCAGATATTTCTCCTGTGGAAGGATTTGCCTATCTCAGATGTATCATTTTCTATTTCTCAACATTCTCAAGCCTATTTCCCGGTACACATGATGAGATTTTCGGACGAATGATCGTCCGTTTTCTTTTTTTTGGGGGGGGGGGGGTTTTGCATGCTAATCTCAGATCGAATCTGAAGAGTTTACTAAAGTCACAAATTCTTGTATGACAGAATAAAAATTCAGATGTGTTGTAGTGTAATTGAAATGTATTCTTTTAAATTTACAAAATACATTTTTTTTTTCGTGCATGTCTGATCGGATGATATCGGATGAACTGTCATGATCGGCTCTTGAAAGCTCTGTCAAAACGATCGTACGATAATCGGATCGTTAGTAAAGCAGTATTTTTCGTTCAATTTTCTGATCGTGTGTACGCACACGATGGCAAGCACATCATTCTTGTGGTCTGGGTGAATCCAGGGAAAGGAATGCTCCTGGTTTGCACAAACTTTTATAAATGGACCCCACTGTTTTAATCCAGTCTGACTTTCATAACCCTAAGCACATGCAGAAGCTAAGAAGTTGAAGGTATCAGGCTAGCTGGTCATGCACAGATTGCCACAAAAATCCCAGCTTTATTGCTTCGTTTTTTTAGGAATAAAAGCACAACCCATGTGATGCTGGCCCTGATCACAGGACAAGATGGATTAACTTCTCCAATTAGCCATTGTTTCTGATTTATTGGCAACCATGAGGGAATGTGCAAGTGGTTCCACACTAATCTACACACCATAATGTGTACTAAAATTGTGGTAATATGCTTACTAGTGTTAATAGGCTGCCTAATGTTCTTTTAAAAATCCAATCAAGCTGTATTATAATTATTAGATAATAATGAATGTGCTTTATTGTATTATAGATTTATGCTTTAGAACTTTACAATAAAGGTTACAGAAGATCATTGGGATGAATTCAAAGCCAAATATTGTTTCTTTATTGTTCATTAGGGCTAATTCACACTATTTGCAGTGTAAAATGTCTGTCGCTGCATGGACACACAGGAAACAATCGTTTCCTACATGTCCCATTCACACTGCAATGCAGCTTAGTGCTTTACTCCAGTAAAATGCAGACATGCTGCATTTTATCGCAGCGCACTGTGCTGCATTTCGCTACAATCTAAGGCAGTGTTGCGTGCTGCCCTACATTGCGGTGTACGTTTTGTACATTTTACATAAAGTTTATTCAAAACAAATAAAAAAACAGCCGTGCGATGCGCTGCATCATGCACCACCCTGGCCACTACCGCAGCCGACGATGCAGAGGTGTCAGAGTGGTGAATCGTAAAAGCATAATTTATTTTAATTATCCTCATTGCATAAGGGACTTGGAGAGGTAGGGGTGGAGTGTCAACAGAAGTCTTCGCCATTGGATGACAGGCAGGCTGCTTTCCCACCACAGCCAGCAAACTGACCACGCTGGGATGGATGAGCTCTCATGTCTAGCATGGTCAATTTGAAACAGGAGATCAGGGGGACTGGCAGAATCACCAAGTTATTTCACACAAAGGAAGCAATACAAAGAGAACAGGATGCTGTTTAACACAAGTACATGGTACAATGGCCACATATCAGGAATATGAAATGTTGGGATATTCTTTAAGGAGAACAAGATTTGGTTATTCTGGCACAGTTGGTTGTACTTGTGGAAAATTTGGACACTGGCAAACCAGAAACGGTGGTCAGCCAGGTATAACCCCACCCACTCCCGTCACGCTTCAGTTTTTATTCTAGTATAGGATAGACATCTCTACTGAGAAAGGTTTATACATTTTATCCTAGACATTTTCTTGTTTTCAAGTTTTTTTTTTTTTTTCTTAAAGCGGTAGTAAACCGCAGGTGGTTAAAAAAATAAAAATTCCCTGCAACGCAATGTCTTATAATGTGCTACGCATCGCATACAGTGCTAAAAACATAAATGTATTTTATTGGGATTTTATGTGATAGACCAACACAAAGTGGCACATAATTGTGAAGTGGAAGGAAAATGATAAATGGTTTTCAAATTTTTTTACAAATAAAGATCTGAAAAGTGTGGCATGAATTTGTATTCAGCCCCCTTTATTCTGATATCCCTAACTAAAATCTGGTGCAGTGGTTCTCAACCTGGGGGTCGAATGACGATTTGCCAGGGGTCACTGAATCTTGGGCTGTTCCTGAAGCCTGCACCGCTCTCCCAGCAGGGCTGTCCCTGAAGCCTGTGGCCGCCCACCTGGGTGTTCCTGGAGCCCGCGGCTGCCCACTCAGCCTCTTCGCAGCAGCCTATTCAGTTCATGGCATGGGTGGGGGGCAGAGACTAGAGGTCAGCTGACTGGTGAGAAATGTGAAGTGTGAGGGGCTGGAGGAGACCCTATCTCCTGATTCCGGCATATGTGTCACTGCTGTGAGACACCACAGAGCTGGAGACACGGTGAAGCCAGAGACATAGTGAGTACCACTACCTGTGCTTAGAGTTGCCATCAAAAGTCCCCACTACAGTTCTCAGATCAGCAGATGACCTTGATCAAGAGCACCTAAGTTGGCTGACCAAAACTCCCCCCAGCACTGCCACTGATCCCACCCCCCACCAGCACTGCCACTCATCTCAACTTCCCACCAGCACTGCCACTCCTCCCATCCCCCCCACCAAGGAGTAAGAGAAGGAAAAAAAAAGAGAGAATACATGGAAGGTAGAGGAAAAGAGGGTGAGGAACAAAGAAAAAGGGAGAGAAAGAATAGGAAAGACTACTAGAGAGAGGGATGGGGAAAAAAACAAGAAATTGGGATAGAGAGAGATGAAATGGAAAGAAAGGAGAACAAAGAGAGAGTGGTACCATAAGGGGTTTTAATACTGTACTAGTGGAAGGGACTCGGAGCGCTAAATGTCCGTGGGTTAGGGGTGCAAATTACTTGTCTTGCCTTGGGTGCTGACAACCCATGCTACGAAAATAATTTTACTGTTAGGGGTCCCCACAACTTTTGAAATTTTATCAAGGGGTCACAGCACTAGAAAGGTTGAGATCCACTGATCTAGTGGAACCAATTGCCTTCAGAAGTCACCCAAGTAGTAAATAGAGTCTATCTGTGTGTAATCGAAATCTCAGTATAAATACAGCTGTTCTATAAAGCCTTCAGAGGTTTGTTAGAGAACCTTAGTGAACAAACCGCATCATGAAGGCCAAGGAACACACCAGACAGGTCAGGGGTAAAGTTGTGGAGAAGTTTAAAGCAGGGTTGGGTTATAAAAAAATATCTTAAACTTTGAACCTCTCACGGAGCACTGTTCAATCCATCATCCGAAAATGGAAAGAGTATGGCACAACTACAAACCTACCAAGACATGGCCGTCCACCTAAACTGACAGGCCAGGCAAGGAGAGCATTAATCAGAGAAGAAGCCAAGAGGCCCATGGTAACTCTGGAGGGGTTGCAGAGATTCACAGCTCAGGTGGGAGAATCTGTCAACAGGACAACTATTAGCCATGCACTTCACAAATCTGGCTGCAAAGTGTAAGTCACCCTAACACTAAAATCCCTGCATCTACAGACATCCACGATCTAACACTAACCTATCTAGCCCTGTAAAGAAGAAATCCGTATGCATACCTTTTTTGAAGCCGATCCGATATGGTCCCCAACGGCGGAAGCTGTGCAGAGGACACAGCCGATAATGGCTGTGAAATTAATAGGGAGTGACGTCACTCATAGACTTACTATGGGGCTTCGGTTGTCAGATGTATCCTCTGCACCTGCCTCCACAGCAAAGCCGCGGCTGACAGCTCAGCGTAGGATCCGGTCGGATTGGCTTCAAAAAAGGTATGTTTACTGATTTCTTCCTTACAGGGCTAGATAAGTTAGTGTTAGATCGTGGATGTCTGTAGATGCAGGGATTTTAGTGGTAGACCCCTTTCACACTGAGACACTTTACAAGTGCTATAGCGCTAAAAATAGCGCCTGTAAAGCGCCTCTCCTTTCACACAACTTTTCACTCCAATGTGAAAGCCTGAGGGCTTTCCAAACTGGATCGGTGCGCTGTCAGGACGCTCAAAAAAGTCCTACAAGCAGCATCTTTTAGGTACTGTTGGAGCGGTGTATACACCGCTCCTAAAGCGCGCCTTCCCATTGAAATCGCTTTTAACTCTTTTCCAGCCATTAAAAGCACCACCACAAAAACAATGGTAAAATGCTGTTAAAAATAGCGGCGCTTTACCGCCGACGCCCGGTGCTGCTCAGTGTGAAAGTGCCCTTAGGGTGGACTTCTACTTTAATGGAATAGTGGCAAGAAGAAAGCCATAAGACATCCTGTTTGCAGTTTATGAGAAGCCATGTGGAGGACACGGCAAACATGCGGAAGAGGGTGCTCTGGTCAGATGAGTCTAAAATTAAACTTTTTTTTCTGCAGATTTTTGTCTTCAGATTTACCAAAACCATATAATATGAGGTCAAACCTTTCAATTTGTATTCAATCAGGCAGGCCCTTACACTACATGATTTTGGTAAATCTGAAGACAAAAATCTGCAGAAAATCTAATAGTGTGCATGGGGCTTAGGAAGAAAACCTGTTGGTGTCTGCAAAAGATTTGAGACTGGGGTGGAGGTTCACCTTCCAGAAGAACACTGACGCTAAACATACAGCCAGGGCTACAAAGGAATGCTTTAGATAAAAGCATATTCATGTGTTAGAATGGTCCAGTCAAAGTCCAGACCTAAATCCAATTGAGAATCTGCGGCAAGGCTTGAAAATTGCTGTTCACAGACACTCTCCATCCAATCTGACAGAGCTTGAGCTATTTTGCAAAGAAGAACAGGCAGATTCCTTCTACAGATGTGCAAACCTAGGCAGAGACATACACAAAAAGACTTGCAGCTGTAATTGCAGCGAAACGTGGTTCTACAATGTATTGACTCGGGGGCTGAATACAAATGCACGCCACACTTTTCACATATTTATTCGTAAAAAAAAATTGAAAACCATTTATCGTTTTCCTTCCACTTCACAATTATATGGCACTTTGTGTTGGTCTATGACATAAAATCACAATAAAATACATTTACATTTTTGGTTGTAACATGACAAAATGTGGAAAATTTCAAGGGGTGTGAATACTTTTTCAAGGCACTGTACTAGCACATTAGATAGACTTTAGAACAAAGCCCTCTAGCGCCACAATGTCACCACTGAGAAGGCTGACATCTACCCTTGGTCTTCCTTCCGGGTTTGTGGCCTCTGGCTACATGAGTGGCCTGGGGCACAATGACGTCACTCCTGCGCATGCATGAGGGAGCGGTCCGGCACTGTAAGCTGTGCAAGTTTAGGAGATACTCACAGTACCTACAGGTAAGCCTTATTATAGGCTTACCTGTAGGTACAAGTGGTGTAACAGAGTTTACTACCACTTTAATCAAGACTTATTCTATTTGCTGCTGAGCTAAGCTTTTATGCAGCTATCCGGATCAGCATATCCTCAGTAACTGCTTGGAAGGGTATACCTGGACCCCACTGGAACAAAGATTGCTGGGCCTGCCTAAAATGTGACATTCAGGCACTGCATTCTGAACTTTTCAGATCTTGGTGTTCTGTATTAGTGTCAGAGCGCTTTCTAAGTTCAGAGCCATGGCATACTCTCTGGTGTGACCCAGGCTCTGAAGACTCTTTAATAAGTTTGCCGTGTGGGCCAAGCATTGGAATATACTTTACTTACTGGAACTGTTGACCCGTTTCCGTTGGTTTCCATGGCAGGTTTTAAAGTATATGTTACCCCAACCTTTAATATTTCTGTGTACGTTGTAGCACAGGGGTAGGCAATCTCGTCCCTCCAGCTGTGGTGAAACTACAAGTCTCATGAGACATTGCAAACCCCTGACAATCACCGGCATGACTTCTAGAGGCAGAGGCATGATGGGATTTGTTGTTGTAGCTGGAGGGCCGAGGTTGCCTACCCATGTTGTAGCATGTACTTTGTTAAAAAGTAGGTGTGGGGATGGGTGCTGCCTGCTCACTTGCCTACACCTGGGATGGTGGGAGCTTATGGGTATAGCATCATATGTGAGTATATTAAGCATGTTTTTTTTGGAGATCTGTTACATTAATGATGTTTGTACTGGTGGCTGGGGGGGGGGGGCTGACCTCAAAAGTTAAAAATGCATGACTGCTGTAAAAGACCACCAGTTAAAGAAGCCCATGGTAGGCAATACTCTTCTGCACAACACCAGTCATATTTTATCAATGATGAGGAAGGTTGGATTTTTATAATTGCCTAAAATCTGTTTCCTGGAGTTTATAAGGGGACACAAGCCCCACCCTCTGTCTTTGTGATCTGCCCCTAGTACTGTTTTCCTACAAAACTGAAATCTGCTATTAGTGGGAGGGGTTATAAATGGCCTTTTTTTGCCAGTTTCGACATTCCAAATCGTCCTGTAGATGGCAGTTTTTTTTTTTTTTTTTTATAACTAAATCCTGTGTCCCTTAGACCCCTTTCACACTGGGGCGGTTTGCAGGCGTTATTGCGCTAAAAATACTGCCTGCAAACCGCCCCAAAACAGCCTCCGCTGTTTGTTCAGTTTGAAAGCCCAAGGGCTTTCACACTGAAGCGGTGCTCTGGCAGGAGAAGAAAAAATCTCCTGCAAGCCGCATCTTTGGAGCGGTGAAGGAGCTCCTGCCCATTAAATTCAATAGCCGCGCTATACGAGTGGTTTTAACCCTTTTTCGTCCGCCAGCGGGGGGTTAAAACCGCACCGCTAGCGTCCGAATACCGCGGTAAAACAGCGCTAAAAATAGCGCTGTTTTACCGCCGACGCCCCCTACCACCCCAGTGTGAAAGCAGCCTATGAGCAGATCTAAGCTTTCCCGGTTAACATAAACTATTTTTAATCCTTGGGCTCCTTTCACACAGAGCAGCTCTGCTCGTCAGCGGGTATTTGTGACCAGATCCACTGCTGAATTGGAGCTGATTGGGACAAATGTCAGTGTTTTGTCATCCGTGCCCATTCAGTGCATGTCCACATTTACACCCTAACGGGGCAGACCCGTGATGGCTCTATGGACGGTTGAATGTAAATGGACTTGTGAATTCTGAACAAAATAAAGCATGGTGGGTGGGTTAATTTGACTTTAATATTAAAAATAGATTAAATAGTGTTTTCAGTTTGATACTCAGATAGTTTAGTTCTGCTTTAGTGAGCTGCAAGAGACAAATTTTACTGTAAGTACGAAAAAATCTTATTTTTAACATGAAGTGCTATTATTTGAATATTAACTTCCTTGCAACAACAGAGCTGCTTCTCAACCCATACCAACTCTTTTTTCCATTTGAAAACTAGACTAGCCATATGGACGCGATGAACTATATGTACTGTTGCTATTTAAATGTCACTAGGTTTCATCTTGTAATATTTGCTTGTTAAAGTAAGGATACCAGCGAGTTCAGTCATGCATTGTCTGAAAAATTTGCACAGCATAAAATAATCCCATACTTCTGTCTTCTTTCTCTATGTAAACGTAGATGAATATATTGTAGTTTTTAGGTGATGTTCACATACCTGTATTTTTTTTTTGTTTTCGTTTCCTTATAGATTCTCGCAGCATTTAAACATCAGCTTCCTTTCACTAACAGTCCCTAGGGAGTCTCACACAGTCCTCCAACCTTTGGAGTGCTCCTTTTAAATTTTTTGCAAGGAAATGGCAGGAAGAGGAGCAGCAAGGCCGAATGGTCAGTCACAGGGCAGTAAAATCTGCCAGTTCAAGTTGGTGTTGCTGGGTGAATCTGCAGTGGGCAAATCCAGTCTTGTGTTGCGTTTTGTCAAGGGACAGTTTCATGAATTCCAGGAGAGCACAATCGGAGGTAGGTTGTCCAAAGGGAGAGCATTTTTTGGAAATGTTTTAAGCTGTATTTCTTTGTCCTCTTACATGGCATACTTTATGTAAGAAATGTGTTTAACCTGCATTTACAAAGTACTAATTTGTGTGAAGATTATTTTCATTAGATTCATGGTTTTGAACTGAGAATTAAATTAAAAGTGAAATTTGGATTATGTATAAAAAAATATAGAAAAAAAAATAACATCCTACCTTTTATGTTGCAGCATCACATTGGTGCTGCAGCCGTCCCACTTGAGCTCTAAGTCCAAGAACTGAGCAATTGCATGACCGACAATCGCTCAATTCTCGGTCTGCTCCTAGCAGAGAGCACTGACTCAATCACCGGTCTCCTCTCTGCTTCTAGCGCTCACTGTAGCACTGTTCTGGAGAGGGGGTGGGTGAAGTTGGCTTTGGTTCTCAGCCACATGCTGAGATCTGGAGTGGCTCTGCCATGTCGGCTGAGGGCAGGCAATATACACTTTCGGCCGACTCTGGGTCATAGGAGTGCATTAGCAAGTGTTCACCAGTAACCGAGGAGAAGTATGGCCAAAAAAAGCTTTGGCCATACTTCTAAAGTGGATCTAAAGGCAGAAGGTTTTTTACCTTAAAGTGGAACTTTAGTCAAAAAATGAAGTCCTGCTAGATCACTTTAGGCTGGCTCATTTTGCAGGTATATCTATTTAAAACATTAAAAATACTGTATTTATCGGCGTATAACACGCACTTTTTTCCCCTTAAAATCAGGGGAAAATCGCGGGTGTGTGTTATACGCCAATCCCCCGCTGACTGTGAGTGGAGGAGCGATCGCCGCCGGCATTCATACATAGCCGAGTGTACTCTGCTAGGTTCGGCTAGCTCCGCTCACAGTCACGCCCAGTCCCGCCCTAAGATGGACATAACACAGGGACTGGGCGTGACTGTGAGCGGAGCTAGCCGAACCTAACCGAGTACGCTCGGCTATGTATGAATGTCGGCGGCGCTCGGCTCCGCCCACAGGGCTCCGAGAGGAGCCGAGAGCCGCCGAGAGTCTCGGCGGCGCAATATTTAAAAATGGCAGTGACACTACAAGGCTGCAGATGACACAAGGCTGCAGATGACACAAGGCTGCAAATGACACAACAAGGCTGCAGATGGACACTGATAAGGCTGCATTGATGGGCATTTAAATGTAAGGTTTTATTCCTTAAAATTCCCTCCTAAACTTGGGGTGCGTGTTATACGCCGATAAATACGGTAAGTGTCTATACTGTATAAAATCCAGTAATAGTGTCTTACCCTGCTCTGCACATGCTCAGTTGCTCTCCATGTTTAGGCATTTTTAAGAACTTCTGAGTTTATAGAGGCTGATCTTCTGATAGCCTTAAAGCAGAATTAAACCTTCCTATACAGCCACACTTTACAGCCAAGGAAGCTGCTTCTGTTTGATCTTCAACTGCCATGGTGCTTCACATGTGATCAGCTATGACACCAATCATTTTATGGTTTGACAGTTTGGTTGAAGACACAGGCATATGTGACAGCAGTCATGGCATTCCAAAAATGAAAAAGTTTTTTTTAAACTGTTAAATGAATGGGTTTAGTTCTGCTGTTCAGGGGCTCTAGTCTTCAGCAAAATGGCAGCCTCCAGTAAGAAGAATCAGGAGCTATGCTGGAAGCAATTTACAACACACACTAATGTTGATAACATAATTATTAATGTGGAATGTA
Organism: Lithobates clamitans; assembly: GCA_037952925.1. Taxonomy (NCBI): domain Eukaryota; kingdom Metazoa; phylum Chordata; class Amphibia; order Anura; family Ranidae; genus Lithobates; species Lithobates clamitans. Next base: position 1,788,583 of record JBBGZY010000630.1, on the reverse strand, counting down.
TGTTCCTTGCTAAAGAACATTATTTTTTATCAAGTTGTTATTGGTAAAGTTCTGCTTTAATGCATTATATGCATTAAGGTAAAAAACCTTTCCTGGGCAGTAGCCCCCCTAAGGGTGGATTCACCCCTATGCAGTTGTAGTGCTTTTTGCATTTTTCAGATTTGCACTACAGAACGTGTTCCATTGGAAACCATGTTGAATGGACTGTAATGCAAATCTGCAAAAAGCACTAAAACTACATAGGTGTGAATCCAGCCTAATACTTAGTGGAGTCCCTTCTCGGTCCAGTGATGTGCATGAGAGCCTCAGCTCTCCGGGGACTCTCCCTCCTTATTGGCTGCGACAGCAGTGGGTGCCATTGGGTTCTGCTGCTGGCAATTAAAGTCAGTGAGCCAATGAGGAGAGATAGGGGGTGGAGCTAAGCCGCAACTTCGTGTCTCAATGGACACACACAGAGCAGCGGTTTGGAAGCGAGCCTCTTCGAGTGCCCCCAGTGCAAGCTGCTTGCTCTTGGGGCACTGTGCAGGAGGCAGGGGTCAGGAGCGTCGGTGAGGGACCAGAGAAGAGGAAGATCGGGGCTGCTCTGTGTAAAACCACTGCACAGAGCTGGTATGAACTTGTTTATCATTTTTAGAAAAAAAAAAGCTTAGCCCGTAATACCACCTAAAGTAGAAGTTCAGCCTAAAACTAAAATCTCTAAATCTACTTGCAGCCAAAATCTAAGACCAACCTATCTAGCCCTGTAAAGCAAAAATCGCTATAAATACCATTTCTGAGGACGGTCCTGTCCCATGCTGATCTGTCAGCAGCGGCTTCTCTGTGCAGGTGCGTGCAGAAGAGGTGGTAATAGGTGATGTCACTTCACAGTCATTTCCCAGCTGTCTCCTGCACACAGCTTCCACCTCCTGGAGACTGTAGCGGCTTCAGTAAAAGTATGCATAGTGATTTTTGCTTTACAGGGCTAGATAGGTTAGTCGTAGATTTTGAGATTTTAGTTTTAGGCTGAATTTCCACTTTAAGTTTATACTGCCTGTATACATGCTTCATAAACCATTAGTTCTCTATGAAGTATAATAATAGAATAGTATATTATAGTATATAATAGTATTAAATATAATTGTGATCCTTTTACATATTTATTTTCTGCTCTTTTTCTCTTTAGCTGCATTTCTCACACAGTCGGTTTGCCTGGATGACACAACGGTAAAATTTGAGATCTGGGACACAGCGGGACAAGAACGATATCACAGTCTGGCTCCTATGTACTATAGGGGCGCACAAGCTGCCATTGTGGTCTATGACATCACCAACCAGGTAATTTTTTTTATTTTGAAAGCAGGAGTAATTGCTTTTCATGTATCCTGTAATATGATTTACAGACTCCAGACAAATTTAAACTTAAATATATCAGGGGAATGCGTAAATATGTGGCAGAAATATAAATTGGAACTTGTATAATGAGTTAATAAATACAGATCAAACTTTGTAAAACCATTTCACTAATTAATTATTAGTATTTTGAAATGATTTGAAAATATTTTATTTAACCACTTGCTTACTGGGCACCTAAACCCTCCTCCTGCCCATCATTGATGTACGCTGATGAGGCTGCACTGATGTACGCTGATGAGGCTGCACTGATGTACGCTGATGAGGCTGCACTGATGTACGCTGATGAGGCTGCACTGAAGTACGCTGATGAGGCTGCACTGATGGGCACTGATAGGCTGCACTGATAAGGTGGCATTGGTGTGCACTGAGAGGTGGCACTGATGGGCGGCACTGAAGGGCATTGATAGGTGGCACTGAAGGACACTAATAGCTGGCACTGATAGGTGGCAGTAATGGGCACTGGTAAGTGACACTGATAGGCAACACTGCTAGGTGGCACTGATTGGCACCACTGGTGGGCATTGATAGGTGGCACTGATTGCTGCCACGTTTATGTACTGGTGGGCACTGATTCGTGGCACTGTGGGCACTGGCAGACGGTACTGGTGGGCACAGATGAGGCGGCTTCGCCTCTTCCTCTTCGGGACCGATGTCCCTTAAACAGAAGCTGGTGATTGGCTTTTTTTTCTCCTCGCGTTGTCAGCGTGTAAAGAAAAAAAAAAGATTACGGATCTTCTGTTTACATCATGTGATCAGCTGTCATTGGCTGACAGCTGATCACGTGGTAAGGGGCTGGGCTTGACCCCTTACTCCGATCTGTGATCACCCGAGTCTCATTGACTTGTGATCACAGCGCGCGCGGGAGTGTGCAAAGGGGATGACGTCTATTGACGGCTTCCCGGCAAAGTAGAGCCGCGCTGTAGCCGTCATTCGGCTATAGCGCGGATCTGAAGGGGTTAAAGGGTTAGTTTACCTTTCCAAAATTCTCTAGTATAATAAAGAGACACTGAACAAGTGAAACACTTTTCCTTAAAAAATAATTCATACACTTCCACTACTTAATGACCCTGTATCCTATTTTTCATTAAGTTGTTTCCTATTGTGTTTTTACTGTTCTCTTGTAATGTCCTCTGTGAGCTCCTGGACCTCTGCTTCTGCGCCCCACCCCACTTATTTTTGTTACAAACAAGCAGTGCACATTAGTTGTGGGTATGTGCACTGATCCTTGCACACTACAAGTCCCATAGTTCATATTCCCTAGCCTGTCTCTGGAGTGAGCAAGAGCGTGTGACTATGTTCCTACAGACAGTGGGACCATGGGGGAATGTAGCCATCCTCTCAGGAAATCAGATTTTAACAGCAAGATAAAAAAGGAATTTGTAGGATACTGGGAGCAATAAAAGGTACTTTTTGGGAGCTAAGCATGCATACCCGAATAGAAAAAAAAAAAAAAAAAAAGTTTTTAGTGTCCTTTTAAAAGTGTGCCTCTATAAAAGATGCCTAAATTGCGAGGCATACCCATTGGCTGTGTTCACGGCCACCTGTCAACCAAACTTCTAGAGTGAGTGACCCTCCCCATCCCTTATACCTTTCAGGACAAGAAGGGTAGTGAATGTTTGGCTCCATAAGTGCAGGAATGTTCTAGCTTGTTCAAAACCTGTGGCTGACCTGAGCATTTTAGGACAGAGGTAGTGAGAGTGCTCTGCGCATGTGCAGGTTTTCCACAAGGTCACTCATTCCTGTACTAATGGGGCCATGCATCATTCGGCTTGCAGAGGTTGTCCACTTAAGATTTGCAGACAGGCTGGGGAAAGCTGCACACGGCCTATGCCATATAGCATTTTTTTAAATTTTTTTATCTGAGGGCTGCTTTTTTCTAGACAAGCTGGAATGCATAGGTAATTTTATTTTTTTGGAAAAGTGATATAAATGTGAACTAACGGTTTAAAGTGTGTGTAGAGCCCAATTTGTTGTTTTAGTTTTGGATTGAATCTGAAGGGATAGAACACCTGTCAGGGATTTATTGCTGTCTTTGTACCTGCTGGAGAGATTTAACCTCACGAATGGTCCCATTGACCATTGTCTAGTACAGAAAGTGATGGGAGATCCCAAATGTTTTACTTATCACCAGAAATGAAGGTGAGAAGAAATCTAATGGGGACACTTGTTTCAATGACATCTATCTAAGGGCACACCTTAGACAGTTGCATTGTGGTAATGTGCTAAATGCCATTGTGATTAGCACCCCAACACATCTCCAAAACACACATGCAATGCATCAACTTCTTGTGTTTTGCATTAGCTGGTAAGAAATGCAGACATAACCAATTTTTTTATGCGTTGAGGAGCATTGCAGCCCACTATTTTGAATGCACCACACCACAATGCAATGGGCCCTAATGCCCTGTGCATACGATAGGATTTTCCGATGGAAAATGTGTGATAAGACGATGTTGTCGGAAATTCCGACCGTGTGTAGGCTCCATCACACATTTCCCATAGGAATTTCCGACACACAAAGCTTGAGAGCTTGCTATAAAATTTTCCCACAACAAAATTCCATTGTCGGAAATTCCGATCGTGTGTACACAAATCTGACGCATAAAGTGCCACGCATGCTCAGAATAAATTAAGAGACAAAAGCTACTGGCTACTGCCCCGTTTATAATCCCGACGTACGTGTTTTTACGTCACCGCGTTCAGAACGATCGGATTTTCCGACAATTTTGTGTGACCGTGTGTATGCAAGACAAGTTTGAGCCAACATCCGTCGGAAAAAATCCAAGGATTTTGTTGTCGGAATGTCCGATCAATGTCCGATCGTGTGTACAGGGCATAAAAAAGGATATCCCATTGCTTTGGGAGGGCTCTATTCCTGCAATTCTCTGGGTCAGAATGTGAAGTGAAATCTCCCCAACAGGACACCTGAGAGGAGTTGATCCCTACCTTAACTAAAACAAAAAAAAAAGTTGTTTTTTTCAGTGAAAACTAATCATTTGTATAGTCTCCTTTGCAAACGTAGATTTATTTATTCAGATAGGCATGGGACTGAGAATGTTTTTGACGTATTTAAGAATAGTATTCTGGGCTTGTATCACATTAGTTTTTCAATATTTATTTCAAGCCTGATGCTCACTTACTATATTGTATATACTAGCCATATACCAAATATGTCCTACTGGTGTGAAATTACATACTGGTCTATTGTCTTGATTGTGTCAACTGCTTTTATGTGTTGTGAACAGGAATAAAGAGTTACACTCCTAAAAAGATCTTGTGTCGGGTAGATGTAAAAATTTGGCTTGTTAATGTACTTTTATCCAGTAGATGGAGCTGTAGCCTTTTCATGTCTTGCAGAGACGACTAATCATTCAATTCTACCCATAATGGTCCAGGAAGGCTTTGCCATGTGTAAATGTTTGTTTGTTAAACAAAGATTATATTAGAAGTAAAGATAAAAAAAATCATTAAAAAAATTCATGAAGAAAATTTGCCCTAAAACCATTTTTGTTTGTATTGCAAAGTCTAACTCTTGTCAACTTTTTTAAATACTTTATTTTGAATTTTTCATACCAGAATAAGTGATAAACATAACAGTACAGTGTACGAGGTTTACAAAGATAAGACATTAACCATATAAAGTTGTGATTCATATCAATTAGAAAACAATTTCCACAGTTGTAATGTCTGGTAGAGTGGAGAGGATAGCACCACCATCATCATCTTATATATTGAAGAGTAAAGAACTTAAACAGATAAAGATTCAAGAAAATAAATGGGGGGGTGGTTGGTGGGGGTGAGAAGGGAGAAGGTAGAAAAAGGTGGTGGTGGTGGTGGGGGGGGGGGGGGGGGGGGGGTTGCCAGGCCGAGTTCTCCCATTCCACTGTGTAAGAGCAATAAGGCTTGTCAAATTTTTAGCTAGTTTTATAAATAAGAAAGCGTAAAATTCCTGCCATGCTGTTATTTCAGGAGTACCCTCACTGGACACTGACATCTATCTTCAGCCAGTCTTTTTTCACGTCCTGATCTTCAGACATTTTGTACATTTTGAACAAGCCAGAAAGGACACCTTTTTTGCAAAAGGGACATACAGTGGGGAAAATAATTATTTGATCCCCTGCAGATTTTTAAAGTTTGTCCACTTAAAAAGAAATTAAGGATCTATAATTGTTATCATAGGCATATTTTAAATGATAGAGATAAAATATCAACCAAGGATCCAGAAAAAACACGATACAAATTTTTAAATTGAGTTGTAGTTCAGTGAGTAAAATAAGTATTTGATCCCCTACCAACCAACAATAATTCTGGCTCCCACAGACTGGCTACAGTATGTGATCATGTGGTACACAGATTAATCCTGTCAATTTAAGAAGGTGCTCCTAACGCCAACTCATTTTGTGTATAAAAGACACCTGTCCACAGAATATTTCTTCCATTCAAACCCACCATCATGGGCGCAAAGAGCTGCCAAAGAACATCAGAGACAAGATTGTAAACCTGCACAAGCCTGGAATGGGCTACAAGACCATCACCAATAAGCTTCATGAGAAGGAGACAACTGTTGGAGCAATTATTCGCAAATAGAAGAAATACAATCAATAGCCCTCGTCTGGAGCTCCATGAAAGATTTTGCCTCATGGCTTAAGGATGATCATGAGAAAAGTGTGGAATTGGCCCAGAACTACACGGGAGGAGCTTGTGAATGATCTCAAGGCAGTTTGGACCACAGTCACCAAACCATTGGTAACACAATACACCACCATGGATTGAAATCCTGCAATTCTGGGCATATACAACCCCATCTGAAGTCTGCCAGTGAACATATAAATGATTCAGAGAAGGGTTGGGAGAAAGACCAAAATGTAGCTCTTTCTTCTTCCCTCAGCCAGAACACTGAAGATGAGTCTTCCAGCATGACAGTGACCCAAAACATAACGCCAAGGCAACAAAGTAGTGGCTCAAGAAGAATCACATTAAGATCATAGCGTGGCCTAGCCAGTCTCCAGACCTTATCCTGTAGAAAATTATTGTAGGGAGCTGAAACTTTGAATTGCCAAGCGACAGCCAAGAAACCTTAAGGATTTAGAGAAGATCTGTAAAGAAGAGTGGACCAAAATCCCTCCTGAGATGTGTGCAAACCTGGTAACCAACTACAAGGAATGTCTGACCTCTGGTTTCTCCACCAAGTAACAAGTCATGTTTTGCTTGGGGATCAATTATTTTTTTACTCATTGAACTGCAACTCAATTTATAACATTTATGTTTTTTGGATTTTTGGTTGATTTTCTGTCTCTATCATTTAAAATACACATATGGTGAAAATTATAGACCCTTCATTTCTGTGGGCAAACTTACAAAATCTGCAGGGGAACAAATAATAATTTTCCCCACTGTAGTTTGTCTCTTCTGCATTAAAAATCTTGCTTATTCACAAATTTTATATTAACTAAATCAAGTTACACTTTGTAAAAATGTAAAAAGTAATGTTCACTATTTTTAAATGTGCAGTTTTCATTAAAATAATACCTTTTTATTCTGTAATGAAGGTCCTTGTTTAGGTGCTTCCTGTTTTTAGGTGACCGGGCTGGCTGCTGCGTGGTCACCCTATCACATGCATGCCTGTGAGAAATTACAATTGAAATCAAAAATTGTGAGAAGCAGCGCTGATCAAAACGACTAAAACACCCTATATATGCTACATTGTGAGAAAATATGATCATAGATAACAAAAATCATCAAAACAATTATATCACACAACTATAGTGAACAGTTAATATATATTCAAAACATTAAAGTGCAAAGTGCTTTACATGAAAAAGTTCATGAATCCAAAAAATATAATAAAGTCCATGAATAGTAGTGCTCCAAACAATACGTGAGCAAAACTGAAAAAAAAATATGAATATAATAGAAATATGTTAGTGCTAAAAATTCATAAAAGTGAAAAAAACAGTTCTTCAGTAATCAATATGTAGTGGTGACATTCAGTGTTATCTATGCTAATTCAATGTGACAACACCACCCAAGTGAAATCCTACACAAGACGTATCAAACTCACCAGATCCAATAGCTGGTACAATACTAAACCAGCAACTGCCTTTTTGCAGTCAATGCTTGAATCAGAAGTGCTTGGTAGCAAAGGTCCTCTCCAATAAGTTATGCCATGGTTCCCACAGACATAAGGGAAGGAAGAAGGAAGCTCTGATAGTGTAATATCGTTTATTAAAAAGTTTATTTAAAACCTAAAAAAAATACACTCACATATTACAAGTGTCAGACCCGACACTAGGGATTCTAGGCATAAATGTGTTCCAAATTGCCTCCAGTTGCCCCAGGAAGACGTATGATGAAACGCGTAGGGCGGGACTAGGACACTGACGTCAACACGCTGTCCAGGATTGCACTTGCAGCTCGCATACGAACCATATCGGCTGGAGGCAATTTGGAACTCATTTATGCCTAGAATCCCTGTAATGTGTCCCAGAAGATTGCCCGGCTGTGCAGGACAGCGCAGTGAGACATGCGCACCCGGCTATGAAGCTGCAAGCTGTCACAGCCGGATGCCCACAGTAATATTGCCAGCGACGTGGCCAGGCGGGGGAGAGAATGGAGGGTTTGGTTGGCCATGTCGCTGGATTGTGGGACAGGTGAGTGTCTTTTTATTAAAAGTCAGAAGATACACTTTTTTTGTAGCTGCTGACTTTTAATAAACACAAAATTGACTGGAACTCTTTCTTTGAATTAAAAATAACCTCACTCCTTTAAAGTGGAGTTCCACCCAAAATTGGAACTTCCACTTTAAGCACTCCTCGCCCTCTGACATGCCACATTTGGCATGTCATTTTTTTTGGGGGGGGGGGGGGGGGGGGGAGTGTGTGTGCTCTTTTAGTGGGACTCCAGTGCCGTGGACAGGCAGGGGAGAGAATGGAGGGTTTGGGTGGCCACGTCGCTGGATCGTGGGACAGGTGAGTGTTTTTTTTTATTAAAAGTCAGCAGCTAAACTTTTTGTAGCTACTGACTTTTAATAAACAAAAAATTGGTGAAACTCCACTTTACTAAGTGCACTAATCCGGTGTACTACGGGGTACAGGAATTCACACACACGGCTGCTGGGAGGTCAAGTGGGATTAGAATCCACAACTGACAAACAGCCCTGTGAAGTTCCTGTACTGTCTCTGTGATGACATTTCTCTGGGCTCCCTCGTTTGCACCTTCCAGCACACTAGGAGTTAACACAGTGGAATGTGCAACCAGGGGGGGGGGGAGAGCCGGCAAATGTGTCAGCACAGAGCACGTGTAGGAGCCAGTGTAAGTAGAGTACAGACACATTTGTACTCTACACATGCTACTGTTAAAATACCTATGTGGTAATAAAAGCAGTTGTAATCCATTAAGTGCCCACCGCTGTATGTACATTTTAAAATATATACAGCTTCATACCTCCTTTCTTAATCCGTGTAGAACTGTATATGCTGCTCATGTGACTGCTCTGCTCGGTCCGGCCCGCCTCTCTCCTCTGTCTCACGTCTCTCCTGACATCAGTGGGATTTCTCAGCCCTGCCCACCGACTGTAGCTACCAGATCAGAAGAGAGGCGGGCGGGGCTGACGTTACGAGAGACGTGAGAGGAGAGAGGGGGGCCGGACCTGGCAGTCACATGAGCGGGATATACAGTTATATACACAGACTTAAATAAAGAAATAAAGCATGAAGCTGCATAGATCTAAAAAAAAAAAAACATACAGCGGCGGCCACTTAATAGATTAAAACTCTAATTTATTACAAAAATCTATTTTGACAGACACGCTCGGAGCGCTCTTCTGGGAGGGGCGGGGCAAGTCGGGATAACGTCACCCGACAATCGATTTTTCGGGTTGCATGCATCGATGCCGCAGCGGGGACCCCCGAATCGTGATGCAGCGATTCATTTCAGCACCCCTAGTGGAGTTGTAATGTCAGTAGACTCCCCGCACATCTCTACACTCCCTTTGGCCAGGCATCGATATTTCTTACACTGAACTTCTGCTGGTCTTGTGGATTATGCCCCATGATCACTAACATCCAGTCAAAACCCAGGAAAGTCACCACATGACTTCAGCTTGCCCAATCATGCTGAGGTGTAGAGCAGCCAATCCTGGGAGAGCTGAAGAAGAAAGGGGGGGGTGAAGTACACAGAATGCCTCTCTCACCCTAGTGCATGAAATAAGGAAATCACCTGTCACTCAAAGCAAGGAGGAAGAAGCAAACGCCTATTTCTCTGTGTGTCTGTTTTTATCTTACCGAAGAAAGATAAGAGGATTGCTCAGAGCTGGGTTAACTTTAGGGCTGCAACTAACTAACTATTTTCATAATCTATTAGTTGGCCGATTATTCTTTCGATTAATCGGTTAATAGACTTCAAAAAAAGTGTGGTGTATAATTTAGTTAATATGTAATGTTTTTAAAAAAAAAGGCAATTTATTCTTAAATATCTCTATGCAGTGGTAAATATAAATAACCAACTATATGGTTAGAGAGCAAAATATCTAATCCACTCTGAGAATAACAGACAGAAGAGATATACTGTATATACTATTAGAGGTGATATACTGTATATACTATTAGAGGAGAGATATACTGTATATGCTATTAGAGGATATATACTATTAAAGGGTGAATCTGGTAAATATCATCAGACTGAGATATCAAATTTTTTTATTTTAAAAAACAAACAATGTCTAACTTCAAAAAAAAAATAATTTTAACAGGAAAATTTGGAAATAATAGAAAACTTCTTGGCCAAAGTAATTTTCAGACAGTGTATGTAGTTTTCGTTCAGAAATGACATTCATTTTAAAAACAGAATGTTAAAAAGTGAAGTGAAAATTTCAAACATTCTTTCATTCAGCGAATGTACCAAGATTTTTCGTATGAATATTCTCGTCTGAAAATTGATCCGTGTGGCCAGCATAAGGCGCGGTGCACACCTATACAGTTTGCTTTTGATCTGTTTCTGCAGTGCCTTTTGCTGTGCATTTTGATTTTTGCGCAAGTCATTTTGCTGCGATTTGCGTTTCTGCTTTTTTTTTTGGCCAATTTGTTGTTGGGCAATTAAAAAACGCAAATTGCTGCAAAATTGCATTACATGCTTTCCTGCAGCTTCTCCATTGAAGTAATTCCATTGAAGTATATTGAACCAAAAAAGCACCGTTTTGCGTTAAAAAAAAAATCCCTGACCCTTTCCAACTAAGCAGCGTCTGAAAAAAGCATAGATGTGAACGTGTCCCATAGGAAACCATGCAAATGAACTGAAGTGCGTTTCTGCAAAAAACACATAGACGTGAACCAGGTCTAAGATGTTTATTAACATAATGGGGTTAAAAAAACTAAAATTAGCCCTTTATAGTACAAAAAAGCAAATAATCACTACTGTAAGGGGTTTATTTTTTTACTGTAGAACTGTGAAAGTAATATTTACAGTAGCAATTATTTGCTCTTTGTACTATAAAGGGCTCATTTTAGTTTTTTTAACCCCATTATGTTACTGGACGATTAATCGATTATGAAAATCGATTCATTTCATAATCGATTAGTTGTCCAATAATCGATTAGTTGTTTCAGCCCTAGTTAACTTCATGGCAAGACTGGGCACAGATGAAATTACATCCTCTGCTGTAACAGATATGAGTCTTAATAAAAAAAGTTTTGTGGGGTTTACATCCACTTCAAAGCACTTTGCACTTTAATGTTTTGCATATATATATTAACGGTTCACTATAGTTGTGTGATATAATTGTTTTGATGTTTTTTTTTATCTATGATCATATTTCCCCACAATGTAGCATATATAGGGTGTTTTAGTAGTTTTGATCAGTGCTGCTTCTCACAATTTTTGATGTCAGTTTTTTGGTCCTGCCATTATTTAGAGCAGCCGCGATCCACAGTTTTTTGATCATCACAGTTTTTACATTCCTTCTATGTACAGTGGATATAAAAAGTCTAAAATGTCAGGTTTCTGTGATGTAAAAATATGAGACCAAGATAAATCATTTCAGAACTTTTTCCAACTTTAATGTGACCTATAAACTGTACAACTCAATTGAAAAACAAACAAATATTCCAAAATTGATGAAAAGACGAGAAGAAAACTGGTCATGGAGACTGTCAAGAGGTCTACATTAAAGGAGTTGCAGGAATATCTGGAAAGTATTGGCTGTGTTGTACATGTGACAACAATTTCCTGCATTCTTCATATGACTGGGCTACGGGGTAGAGTGGTAAGATAGAAGCCCTTTTTTACTAAGAAAAACATCCAAGCCCGGCTGCATTTTGCAAAAACACATCTGAAGCCTCCCAAAAGCATGTGGGAAAATGTGTTATGGTATGATGAAACCAAGGTTGAACTTTTTGGCCATAATTCCAAAAGATATGTTTGGTGCAAAAACAACACTACACATCACCAAAAGAACACCATACCCACAGTGAAGCATGGTGGTGGCAGCATTATTATTTGGGGCTGTTTTTCTTCAGCTGGAACTGTCACTTAGTCAATGTAGAGGGAATTATGAACAGTTCCAAATACCAGTCAATATTGGCACAAAACCTTCAGGCTTGTGCTAAAAAGCTGAACATGAAGAGGAACATCTTTCAGCATGACAACGATCCAAAGCATACATCCAAATCAACAAAGGAATGGCTTCACCAGAAGAAAATGAATGTTTTGGAATGGCCCAGCCAGACCTCAGACCTGAATCCGATTGAAAATCTGTGGGGTGATCTGAAGAGGGCTGGACACAGGAGATGCCCTCGCAATCTGTAAGATTTAGAATGTTTTTGAAAGAAGAGTAGGCAAATATTGCCATGTCAAGATGTGCCATGCTGATAGACTCATACCCAAAAAGACTGAGTGCTGTAATAAAACCAAAAGGTGCTTCAACAAAGTATTAGTGTAAGGGTGTGCACACTTATGCAACCGTATTATTTTTATTTTTAAAACAGGAAGTGAGAGGAAATCCTTGCAAATGAAGGTACTCTCTTGCGGGGGGCCCCTACCGTCACCAGAACAAGTATCCCCATTGGTAGAATTTCCCACTACTTTTCTGGGGACAACCCAAACTGTAGAATTTTCTTTTAGTCCCCTTTCACACTTGTGTGACTTGTCCTGTGACTTGGGACTGCAAAGTCGCATCACAAGTCGTTCCCTATGTTTTCCAATGAGTATTATTCATATCTGTGCGACTTCAAGTCTCAGCGACTTCAAAGTAGTCCCTGCACTACGTTTGGTCCGAATTTGATGCGATTTGAGGTCCATAGATCTCATGTTTACACAGGCATTGCTTAAAATCACGGCAAAGTCACAGCAAAAAATTGCGGCAATATCCCACGACTTTCAAGTCGCACAAGTGTGAAAGGGGCCTCACTCCTACTTTCAATAATAACAGTAAACAGGACAAACCGAGGGAGAATCTCCCTAAAAGGGGCACAGACAGCAATAAAAACTGACGGGTCTAATTCAAAACTTTATATACTCTAATCACATGTTGATTCGTTCTTAAAATTGTTTCACAGATATACAAAATGAGTCTGATAATATTTATAGGTGTTAAGTTTCCATTTTGCCACACTTAGTCAGAGTATGTATTATATGATCAGTGCTGAGTCACATATCACCCTTATCAAACCTTGTGCAGCATCAGCAACCTCAGGGCACCGGAGGGGAAAATTACTTGCAGAAAATATTCTTTTCCTGAAACTTTTCAAGCTTAGAGCAAACTTTATAAGGGTCTGTGTTGACCTGAAACATAACTGTTAATATGGACTATTTACCTATACTACTGAGGCTTTATATATTTGATCCTTTTGCAGTTTCAGTAATGGTTCTTTTAAAGGGTAACTCCACTTTCGTGGGGAAAAAAATAGCAAATAAAGAAAAAATAATATAGCAACACAAGTTAAATTGTAATTGAATATTATTAATGTAGCGGTACCCCCATAGGGGCTGCTGATTGACTCTATACCCCACTGGCTACCCCGACTCTCCAGATCCTCTTACCTCCGGGTTCCATGTTGTAGTGCAATGTTACCAAGGGAAATCATACACCAAACTCCTGTATCACTTAAATAGTTTACTGTAAGGTTTTCAACAAAGCAAGCTTGGTTTAGCACTTAGATATAATTAATGCAAATAATAACCATAAATGTGTATAGACATATGATAACTCAATAACCACTTGAAGAATGTATGCAGACAGGCGAGAAGTGTGGCCAGCATCCAATCCAAAGAAGCGCTTACATTGGACACTTTCCCACTCCTATCCTCAGAGCACACACACACATTAAACCTGCTGTACGCTATAACATACAATACAGCAGTGTACTACAGTACATATACTTATGTCACGTGTTCAAGGGCTCCCCCTAGACTGTACTGCAGTCCTCCGAGTGCATAAGAAAAGTAATGAGCGTTTTATAGTGAATGGTAAAGTCTTCAATCTTCTTTCTTCAGCTATACTGCAGTATTTGTAATCCAAAACAGATGATGTATAAGTAATTGAGTGCTTGGTTATCTGACAACACTGATGGCACTTCTCCCTTGCTGAAGGATGCACTGCACAATCACCTGGTAGCAGAGTAAAACAAACTCTGAGGCCTCACTGTATGCAGTCAAATCAATTGAACAACCTCCTGTGGGACTATAGGTCCCACCAGCCTACTGAAACTAGTTTGTGTAGCAATAAAATGTTAAATCAATTTGGGCAAGTGCCCGCTCACCTCACAGGGCTCAGACGCTTGTCCTGTTCCGCTTCAGATAGTCCAGTCCCACTCCAAGCTGGTGCCATCACACTGCACCGCTCCGTCAGATGTTTGGTGACTGTAATGCAGGAACTTTCAGTTTATCTGCGGTCCTCCTCTCCGTCCACACGCTGATCCAGCACAGCTGCGTTCCAGAACCCCTCAAAAGCTCCGCGATCCCGTTCCGCACCAAACAGGCCGCAGTCACACACCCACGGCTCCCTGCAGGAAGGTCTTCAATGGCGTCCCAGGAGGAAGAGACCAAAGCATGGCCGTGCTGTGCCTTTTATTACCCTACCCAGCATGCAGTTCTTTAACTTGGCCTTATGGGTAGGTAAGTGGGCATTGTGGGTAGGTAGTTCCATGACTGGTAATTTACATATGAGTCACTTCCTCATTCACTACATCCCCCACAATGCATTGGAGCTGGCTATTACAAAGCCAAACAAAAGTCTTAGCAACATATATACACAGAAAAAGACACTAGAGGGAGCCCAACTCTATTTAAAGAATATCACATTGTTATACAGAAGTTAACAAGCATGGCTATATTAAAAGTTACCTTTCCTTTTCTATCTGCAGCCGCTGTAATTTTCTGAAAATGCATTGCAATATGGCTACCTGGAGTTGTTCTGTACACAGCATGTTTACTGGGCACACCCCAGAAACATCATTTTCCGCTTGTATGATTGGCTCGCCAATTTCCCCAGAAGTCTGCCTAAGATACAAGTCAGATTTCAGGCATCCCCTGCAACGAAAACGTTATTTTTGGAAAGATACTTTCAATAGGAACACATCTTAGGCCTCATATACACTGCTGCTGGTAAATGGATGTTTAGGAGCATTTGGAAGTTTTTTTCAACTGCCCCTGAACTCTCCTCTGTTATCTTATCTGTCCATGTACACAGGGTCGTTTACAGACTTTTCTAGGCAGTCGAGTTTAGAGGCATTTTTGGACCACAAAAAAAATGCATTCAGAAGCTGAGTTTACAAGCATTTCAAGCACCAAACAATTCTAAATACGACCATTCGCGTTTAGCCACTTTTTGTTTACAGGCGTTCATTTTTGGTTATTTTAAAAAAAGCTTCTAAACGCAAATGCGCATGTAAACGCGGGAAAGCGTACGATATCAACATGGGTTACTATATGTCATGTTAAATTGTTCAGGAGAGTTTGTAAAAACGTCCTGTGTACATGGAGCATAAAGGGATGCAGACCCAGGAGATTTCCTCATTAGTGCTCTGCAGCTGCACAGCTGACAGATAATTATGGAACCACTCCCATCTGATTTCTTCAGGAATCTGCAACAAAAGTTGTTATAATCCTTGCAATGTACATAGATCACCCAGAGGGGAATGTTTCTTTCTCAACAAAAGTGGAGTTACGCTTTAAAGAAGACCTCTGTGCAAACGTTATTGTATCATATATAAACAATATGAAACCAGTGTTACTCAAACTATGCGAATGTCCAATCAATGAATAAAAACAAGAAGAAATAGTCCCAATATGCAACTAAGAAAATTGATCCTTTCCCTTTTGAATCCTCTCCAGATGGAAGAACCATTGTGTAAGCAGGTCAAAATAGCTTTCAGTGTTCAGCTTGAAATTTATCTTCTCTTCATTTCATCCACTTCTTCTCTTCATATCACCACCTCATTACCGTGACATGCATATAAACAGCAAAAACAAAATAGAATATATAGTGTAGTATGTTCCAAAACAATGCCACCAAACCAACTGAATTGTGCTCACATTCAAGTGAATAAGTGCCACCAACCAACCAGTGTTCTTTCATGCACACCACCTCCGCTTTACTCTTATCAAATAAAAATGTAATCTTGCACGTATCCTATGATTATCTTTTCAAATATCACTCCAATAATGTCCTCATATATACCGATGCACAAACCCAGGAAACACAATCACTAACATAATGTGATACTTCGAATCGCATTCCAAAATATAAAAATTGTGCTCACATTTTATCATTCACCAATAAAAGCTTCCATTTTTTAAGTGGTTCCTTCCACCTATGTGCTTCCGTAATAACCATCTACCACATACGTGTCACTCAAGTGAAAAGTATGAACCTTACCAAACTCTACAGCCCACAGAGAAGAGGGGCTATATAGGCGCAGTAAAATGTAATCCACTTTCCACCTTCCGTTCTCCATCCAGTATCCTCCTACTATAGCCAGAAAAAAGATTTAAGAAGGACCACAGTGCAGTATTTTATCATTTTAAAACCTTTATTTCAAAATAAGTAAAAATAAGTTAAATGTAAGCATTTAGAGTTGAAAACAATGTACAAAACCTCTTCCAAGATGGCTGCCGCAGCACTTCCAGCTCCAGCGTGCATCTGATGTCCCCTTCTGACGTGTTTTGTTGGGTTTGACTTAAAGGAGGAGATAACGTCTAGTACATGGTTTTACGCTTTACTTCTGATGAGAAAAGGGCATCAATTTTCTTGGTTGCTTATTGGGACTATTTTTTCTTGTTTGCGTTTTTTGTATGGACTAGGGTTGCACCGATACTAGTATCGGTGCAGATAACAAACATTTGCACGAGTATTGGTACTCGTGCAAATGCTTCGATACCTGTTGTACCGGGCCAGGCGTCCACAAGCTCAGCAGGGGGGCTGGGTAGCCTCACAGGTGATCGATGCGGCGGTGGGGGCAGTTACAAGTACCGATCTCCCTGTATAGCTTTTCTGATAGCCGCTTTCCCTCTTCTCACTCCTGCAGCTGTCAGGTGCATTATTGAAAGCTACACAGGGAGATCGGTGCTTTTAACTGCCCCCACCACCACCCCGATCACCCCCCACTGTCCCCTGTCCCCTCCTCCGGGTCCTCCTTCCTCTCTCTTGGTCACTGGGCCCTCCTTCCTCTCTCCAGTGTCCTCCTCCCTCTCTCTGGGTCTCTGGCTCCTCCTCCCTCTCTCCAGTGTCCTCCTCCCTCTCAGCGGTATCCTCCTCCCTCTCTCCTGGTCCCCGGCTCCCCATGCCCTCCTCCGGTCACCCTTCCCTCATCCCAGATCTGTCAGGATGAAGAGCGAGGAAGGAGTCGGTAAATTTGTCATTTACCGGCTCCTTCCTTTTCCGAGTGCACTGTCCATTCATAACTGAGCACCGTAATCTGTGCCACTGTCTCCTGTCCATTCATCTTCAGTGCAGCTGAAACTGCAGAGAAAAGGACTGGGGAATCTGTGTCCTCAGTCCCTTTCCTTGTCTCAAAGGGGAGATGTCTGGGGTCTGTGTAGACCCCTGATATCTCACCAAAGCCCCCCCCCCAACAGGGCTGTTATAAATAATTAAAGGTTAAATTGTAAAAATAATACAAAAATAAATAAAAAAACACTGACACCGTCCATGCCTCATTCGTGCCACCCATTAGTGCCCATCAGTGCTGCATGTTGGTGCCACTGTCGCACAACATTAAAAAATAAAAAGAATCGGTATCGACGACTACTTGAAAAAAATGATTGGAATATGTACTCGGACTTAAAATGGTATCGGTACAACCCTAGTATGGACTTTGATTAGACATTCAAATAGTTTAGGTAGCGCTGGTTTTGTATTGCTTATTTTGACTTGCCTGGGGGGCTGTGTGTTACTAGCCGGGGGGGTTGCATTTT
Source organism: Lithobates clamitans (assembly GCA_037952925.1). Taxonomy (NCBI): domain Eukaryota; kingdom Metazoa; phylum Chordata; class Amphibia; order Anura; family Ranidae; genus Lithobates; species Lithobates clamitans. The sequence goes on along the minus strand of JBBGZY010000630.1, from coordinate 1,770,784 downwards.
TTAATGTACTCTAATCCTCCTATGTGCTGATACTAAACTAAATCTATCATATGTAATCATATAAGGGAGCCTTGTTATAATCTGATAAACTTACTTTGATCCTCGTTTATAATACATTTCCATTGTTTCATGCACTGCAGCCAGGTTGTCATATTTCATGTCCTATGGAAGAAACTGTTGCTGGAAAAGGTAATCAGAATTAATGGCAGCCCATATATTCCAGCTAAATGACAGCTTTAATGCATGCAGTTTTTCTTTGGACTTTATTTGTGGGAAAAGTGAGTCGTTATCGCCATGAGCTGTTGAAGGTTGTCAATGTTTATCATTTGAATGTTTATGACTTTTTTCTTTTATTGTGGGTATTGTAAGGACATGGATGGTAAAAATTCACAACTGTCATCCCGTTAATTAAATATTCATAGCCTTTTTTCCCAGGACTCTGTTAGCTGCCTTTTTCACCTTTTTGATTTGTTGTGTTGTCATAGGAGACGTTTGCCAGAGCAAAGACATGGGTTAAAGAACTGCAGAGACAAGCCAGTCCAAACATCGTGATTGCGCTCTCGGGCAACAAGGCGGACCTTACTAATAAGCGCATGGTTGAATATGAAGTGAGTATTCTTCCTATTAAAATCAATTCTGCAGTGTTTTTTTTTTTTTTTTCTGTTTTTTGGTTTTTTTTTTTTGGATGGGTGTTTAGAAAAAAAACTTGACAAACTTTTAGCAGGCAATGTTCTAAGTAGAAGAGTATGTCTGCTATCAGTCAGTTGCAGTGTTGTCATTTGAAGAAAAATGCCTTTGCAACCTTGGCCAGTATTCTATTCATTGCAGTAGGTGAAATGATACTTCAGTAGATGTTTATAATATTCCATTTTAGGCTCTGTGCAGACTTTTGGAATAATCATGGAAACAGGGGTTGCACACTCATTATCTATGTAGTATGCTGTTGCATGGCTGCCAGAAAGTGAACTTTAGAGTGTTAGTAAACTCTTGAATTAAAAAATATAAATGCGGGCCTCCAGACGGTTTAAGCTATAATGTGCTAGTATGCATGAGTGTCTCAGAAGTAAAGATGGGCAGAGGTCCACCAATCTATGAAAAGCTGCGTCTAAAAATTGTTGAACAATTTCAGAATAATGTATGAATGCTGTATGAAAAAAATTAAGTCTGCAGCTACGAATACTGTAGCTGCTGACTTTTAATAAAAGCACACTTACCTGTCCAGGAATCCAATGCCATCCTCACACAGGCCAGTTCTTTACCGGAGTCCGGGTCCCCAGTGCTGGCATGTTTACTAAATCAAGCTTCACATTGCATGAGCTGCACTGCATGTTGTGAATGGTCCTGCAGCTATCTGGGCCCTGTGATATGTCCCAAAAGGCTGCGCGCGGGGGGGGGGGGGGGGGGTGCGAACTCCCGCTCAGATCGCCTAGGTGATCTGAGGGGAAGTAGGAATAGATACCTGTCAAAACAAGTAAACCCCCCCAAAAAAGAATAAAGCCATAATCAGGCATGGGGTGGCTAGGTGGAAAAGCAGAATTTCCCTTTTGGGTGAAATTTTGCTTTAAATACATCATCTACAGTACATAATATCCTCAAAAGATTCAGAGGATCTGGAGAAATCTCTATGCGCATAGGACAAGGCCGAAATGCAATATTGGAATGCTGTGATCTTGGGGCTGTCAGAAGGCACTGCATTAAAATAGGAATGATTCTGTGATGGACATCACTGCACGGACTCAGGAATACTTCCACAAATCACTGTTTGTGAACACACTCATTGCATTTTGTTTTGTATGTAGATTTTACACAGCGTCCCAACTTTTTTGGAATTGGAGTTGTACGTTTTATATGAACATTAAAGCTCCCTTTCTGTACCTGTGCTAAACAACCATCTGTTAATCTGTCTAACCACCTGAAAATATTTTATAGACCCAATAAGAGTGCTCAGTATACTGTATAACGGTGTACATTAAGTATTACCATGCATGTGTTTTACTCTTTAGTGTTTCTAATATCTGGGCTCATTTCCTGCAACCACTGGGACTGACAGTTAAGCTCTATAAGGGAAGCACAAGGTAGAGGATGTGGATACATTGTTAAAGCCCAACTCCAGGCAAACTAAAAGTTTGCCTGTTTATGTCTAGGGGAAAAATAAACAGAAGTACACCCGAACCTTCGCTCTTCCCCACAGCTAGACCGGTCCCCACAGCTTCCGCACTCCAATGCTTTTGTGATCTAGGGTCCTGGCATCATCAAGCAGTGGGCTGCAGCCCTACTACAAGGGATATTTTTTTCTGCCCAGAATTGGACTTTAAGCTTGTATTAGGAAGTGAATGGTGCACAGCTGACAGGTATTTTTTGCATTATAATTAAAAATGGTACAGTACAGATCAATTAACCAATTTATAAGCAAAAAACATTTAACCAACAATTTATAAACACTTTCTAACAGTGCTTCTTTGTTTTTATTCATTTATCATACATTGCTCCCACAATTGGATATAAATACAGGATAAAATTGTGTATCCAGTCTTGCACAACCCTTTGTAGTGTTTCCTCATACAAATTTTGGATAATCCAAAATAAATATCAGACTGCCAATAATGATTCTTGCTCACAGCAGTGCTTTTAAAGTGGACCTGAGCTGAATATTTGCTATCTGATAGACAACCTCCTAGGGGTGTTAACTGTGCCTAAGCAGTACCCTGACAAATGTCTGCTTTCGTTTACTGCTTCCAGAAAAATAGCAATGAACTTCCTTGCATGTGAGTGTATATTGACAATCCTGTCTCTACTGTCCCAAAGCTGTATATCTGCAGTGTGGGATCTCAGGTGCTGCTGCCTCAGTCTGCTAGTCTCGGGGGATTTGTAGTGGGTTTTGGTGATGCTGGGCTGCTTCCTACAAACTTCTGCCTTTACCACCACGATGGCCACCTCCATCCAGGGTATATAAAGTAGTAAATTCCCTCCCCGAGATGAGAATTGTTTTAACAGTTTGTAACCTATGCCTTCATATTTTATGGTTAAATAAGGTAATCCCATCTCTTACTGTTATCAAAGTTTCTTGGCATTTTGATAGATTTTATGATGGGCTTCTGTGTGGATATTCATGTAGAAACATTTTTGTCTCAAAGAAAAGTTTGCCCAAAAGAAGAGACCTAACATTGTGCAAGGATGGTTCATGCTGTATGCACCCAACAAGAAGCATGATTACAGAAATGATCTCTAAAATAGAAGCTTGGTATAGGTTACTGGCAAATCGCATTCTGCCATGTTTCAGCGACTCTTGGCATTTTCTAAAGCTTTCTGCATGATGGGTACCACCTTGCATACCCATAATGACACAGAATAAGGCAATACAATTGAACATTTTGACCAAACTTTGGGCCAATAGAAACATGATACAGCAAGTTTTTTGACAAATTACACAACTGTGAATAAAACTTGGATCATTTGTTTTGAGACAAATCAACTAAGTATGTGCTTACTATTTTTTATTATTATTATACACATACATTGTATATTATTATACACTTTAAAGCCCCGTGCACATGGGCTGAATGCCAAGCAACATCGGTACACAATCTGCTGGTTGAATAAAAAACATCTGACATTCAGCCCATGTGGGTCCGACAGAAGCCGGCTTCTGTCGAATGAGCATGCTGGAAAAGCAGCAGCCGGCCGACTTTCGATCCGCGCTCTCAGCCAATGGCTGAGGGCACTGACTGGAGTGTTTTGGCAGGGGGGCCATCCCCATGTCAGAACAAAACAGCTTAGCGGGGGAGATCGCAGTACTAATGTTGGATCATTAGTACAGCGGCTCCGACCAAACCTGCTGGGTTGAACAAAAAAGAACTCCAGTGTGTATTAAGCTTTAGTCAGTAGCCAATTTGCCTACCAGCACGTCTTTAGAGTGTTAGCGGAAGCTGGAGTACACAAAATCCACACAAACACAGGGAGAACATGCAAATTCCATGCAAATAGTGTCCCGGTCAGGATTCAAACCAGTGACCCCAGTATTGCAAGGCAGATATCTCAACCAGCCACTGTACTGCCTTCTTAAGAAATTTTGTGACTCAGAGTTCACAGGAAAATGATGGCATTACTTTTCTGTCATGTAGAAGGAATGCTCCTCATTGCTTTATTTAGAACTTTGAGAAAAAATTAAAGGGTCTTGGCACACAAAAACGTTCTGAAATCATCGGAGGCTATGAAGGAAAACGAAACAAGCCAAGTTGTGATGCAGAGGCTCATTCTGTATGGGCAACACAGCTGGTTTACAGGTCTGAACTTTCACAATAGATGCCGTCAAGCAAGGAAAGTGTGAAATTGTGGAACACCCACCTAAACCTGAACACCAGTGACTTATATTTGTTGAAAGATCTTAAGGGACCTCTGCAGGAAAAAAACATTTCTGGTGAGAGTAAATTCATAGCCATTGGAGCATCTTTGGGATTAAAGCATGCAAGCCCATGTTGCTGTGTTGGTTAATATAATTCTGCTTTATTCAATGGCTTGTTATTCTTTGAATTCTTTTTATCACACCTCGTTTATGCAGGGCCACAGATTAAGGCCTAAACTACTAAACATCACTTGCTACCAAATACTCCTATATAACATAAAGCAACAACAAAGATCACATGGTCAGTGGACAACAGCAGTGTTGTCGGTGTTCTATGTCAATAGAGAACTGCAGGGAGGCTATAATTTTCAGTCTGACAGGTCCTGTCTGGGAAATTTGCAGTGAGTGGAAAGGATGAGAGAAGCTCCATGTACATCACTCCTATTCATGTAGCAAACCATAGGAATATCTACAGTCCACCAAGCTCCACATTGAAAGGGTTAAACACCAGTGTTTAGATAATTAGATCAGTAAGACCTAACATCCCTTTTAGATGGCAAAATGTTTTAGAGATTGCGCTATTTCCAAATTAGCACAAGCAAATTAATGCTTCAAAATCACTGTCCATAGGAGCTAACTTATGAAGATTGGAAAAATGGAAATTGTGGTTATACAGGAAGGAGCCTGTTTGCATGTATACTGTATATACCAGTCCCAGGTTCTGTGTTCTAATAGCTCATATGCCACCAATCCCACCAATGCGCCACAGAAAATACAGTAAATAATATTAATAATAAACTGTGTTAAAGTGTTACTAAACCCACAACAGTAAAATTAGTTTGTAAATGCAGTAAAGCATGCTTATTATACTCACTGTGGAACCTAAGGGGTTAATCCTCTGCATTGTATAAAAAGGCTGCTTGATCTTGTATGCACGGATCCTCCTCTTCTTCCACTGACTCCAGAACATGTCCGGATAAGACAGAGCTTGGGAGTCAGGCTGCACATGCTCAGTTTGGTGTGTATTGCTAGAGAGTTTTTTTTCTTGGGAGAGTGCATGTGATCAGCACAGGGCCAATCAGTACTGTACATACAGAGGGTCATGGGCCCTCCATCCTTATGAAAACTACTACTACAAGCTTTTCCAGGTATTGATAGAAGTCACAAGACTTCTATATACTGTTGGTGAGAAAGGGTATTTAGCAGTTTATATTTACTAAAACTATTGCATTTCCATGTTTGGTGTACTGTCGGAGACTAGATATGGTGAATGCAGGGTCCTGGGTTTAGTTACACTTTAATAATCTGCTGCCACTTTAAAATAAAAAAACATATAAATAACTTCACCTAAAAATCTAAAAGGTAAATAACAAAATAGTTTAGTCAGGGCTGGTGCTAGACTATTTGTGCCCTAGGCAAAACCAGTTGCTTGCACAACCCCCCCACAAGAAACATGGAAAATAAAAAGTGGAGTGGTTTGAAGTATGCTATATATTGGGTGGGGATTAAAGGGGGTGTGGTTAGTTAGTCGGAGGTGGGACGGAGATGATATGGTAGATGACTGTCAGGTCGGCTAATTAAATACCCGAGTCCTCTGGCTTGACTGAGTCCAATGGCTGGCTCTGGCCTTCACAGTAACCGCTTAAACTTAGGCTGGGTCTGGCCTCCACCACACTCACTCCAGATCTCTGTCCTCTGGCTAGGCTCCCTCTGCTCGGCTCTGTGTCTCAGTGACAGTCCGCCCCTGCTCTTCCTTGCTTCAGTTGGATCCCCAGCAGCCGCTCTTCACACTCCAGGCTGTGTGGTCCTTGTGACGGGTCCACTGTGTAGACAGCAAAGCTGCACCCTCCTCTTAACGTGCTCCCACAACTGATCAGGCCAAGGTGGGCTAGCGTCCCTTGGGTAGCCACATCCCCTCATTTAGCACTGACCAATCAGCAAAAAGGCAGGAGGTAGAGGGAGGAATCTCTGATTGTCTGTCATGATTCACTTCAGCGCCGTAACCATTTTCATTTTAATTGGCATGTCAGAGTTGTCCACGAGTCACAGCTGTGACTGCGCCCTAGGCAGCTGCCTAGTTTGCCTAGTGGTAGCACCGGCCCAGAGTGTAGTAAATGTATATAGTAATTCATAACCTTACACGTACTTAAACTAATAAAACTGAGATACCACCCAGTGAAATGGCAGTGACCGTGAATTACAAAAGTCCAAAAGTACCAAAGTCCAAATGAACACAATAATGTAAATATTAAAAGTGTAATCCATAGTATTTCAGTAATGTGACGTCACTAGATCTTCACACCGCACCACGTCAGAGTGTGCCACCATTTCCCCATTAAGTTTAGACTCATAGACTTTGCTATGAACTTTTGTAATTCACTGTCACTGCTATTTCACTGGGTGGTGTCTCAGTTTTATTTAAGTACGTGTATGATTATGAATTACTATATAAATTTACTACACTGTTTTGTTATGTAGCGCAGCTATTTACCTTTTAGATTTTTAGGTGATGTTGGTTATACTGTATATGCTGCCTTCTGTGGTAGATTGTGATGCCGTCTGGGGAGAGGAGAAGGAGAGAAGCGAGGGTTCGGGCGCCCGCAATGCTGGATTGTGGGACAGGTGAGTGTGTGTTAATTAAAAGTCAGCAGCTACACTTCTTGTAGCTGCTGACTTTTAATAAACACAAACACAACTGGAACTCCACTTTAACTGAAGATGTCATTGTCAGGAGAGTTTTGCTTTTCAAGTGTCAATACAAGAGCTATTGGTGACAAGATTTTAATATCGATAAAAGATTTGAGATTATTATGGAGTATTTTTTTAAATGAAAAAGTTGATACAATAAACCATTCATGAGTTAGAAAATCTCTAACAATCTGCTGTCAATAGTAATATGTTGGCCTGGCTAATATGTATATGCAGTATGATTTACAAATAGAATGGTATTAATCAGGGCCCTGCTGATAAGTTTTAAAAGTTTTGTTGAGTTTTCATGAGACTATTTGTAGATTAAAAAAGCGATTAAACCAAGCTGGGTAAGTCGTTTTAGGTCATTTGCATAAGGTTAAAGATCCAAAAAGCTACGATACGTTTCCTTTTCCTTTTTAGTACATTGTTCTTCCGGTTTTTTTTTTGGTTTTTTTTTCTCGTATTGCTGAAACCTTTAGTAAACACGATTGAACATTATGTATCGTGGCATTAAGTGTTGACTGTATTGTAGGAAATCTACATACTTATGAGTTATCTACATCCATACGCGTTTACTGCCTACCAAGTAACTTGGGAGTCATTGACCCTTAAAGCTCTTTCCCCTTTGTTCTTTACAGGAAGCTCAAGCGTATGCGGATGACAACAGCCTGTTATTTATGGAAACCTCCGCCAAAACAGCCATGAATGTCAATGACCTGTTTCTTGCAATAGGTAAAGACTGCAGTAATCTTTCTCAGAAGAAATGTGTTTGTAGATGAACTGATTTACTCCTGTCCTCAATTGATATGTAATTTTATGGCCATCTTACTCCATTATATATGTCAAAGTCTCATTTGACTGCACTTTAAAAACTGAAGGTGTCTTGATAATTATTGAGTCAGAGTTGTGTGACCTATGGGTCAGGATCCCAGCTTCTATTTTATTTTACATTTATTTCAATGTCTTTTAACCACTTGAAGACCAGGCACTTTCTGTTTTACATGTAAAAATAAGTATCTTTTGCTAGAAAATTCTTAGAACTCCAGACATTATGTATTTTTTTAAAAGCAGAGGCCCTAGAGAATAAATTGGTGGGTTTTGCAAGTTTTTATGTCACATACAAAAACTTTTTCTAGTTTCAATGCAAAAATACACAATACATAACCCAATTTTTTGTTGAAATATAAAAGTTGTTACACTGAGTAGACACCAAACATGTCATGCTTTAAAATTGCGCACACCCATGCAATGTTGACAAACAACGAAAATTTTACTATCCATAGGTAATGCTTAAAAAAGCCTTAGGCCCCATGCACACGAGACACCGGTGCAAAGTCTGCTGAAAGCATGTTTTTAAAGGCTGAAACCGGCATTTAGAAACGCCCGTTTTTCCGCGTTTGCATGCCGCTTGTAGCAGCGTTTTACCGCGTTTGCATCTAGAAGCGTTTAGTTAAGATAACATCAAGATCCTCCCCAAGCTCAAAAACCAGTATTATTTAACTCTTTCAGCCATTTTGTGAGACCAGAGTGAGTAGCAGCAGCTGAGAGAGCAGCAGTGTACTTGTATTTAGCACGTCACTTGCCACGTCTCCCGCCACAAGTTGGGGATTGTCATTTGCCACATCACCTGCCATGTCACCTGCCACAGGTTGTGTATTGTCCACTTGCCACAAGTTGTGGATTGTCCACTTGCCACGTCACTTGCCACGTCACCTGCCACAAGTTGTGGATTGTCCACTTGCCACGTCATCTGCCACAAGTTGGGGATTGTCATTTGCCACATCACCTGCCACAAGTTGTGGATTGTCCACTTGCCACGTCATCTGCCACAAGTTGGGGATTGTCATTTGCCACATCACCTGCCACAAGTTGTGGATTGTCCACTTGCCACGTCACCTGCCATAGGTTGTGTATTGTCCACTTGCCACAAGTTGTGGATTGTCCACTTGCCACGTCACTTGCCACGTCACCTGCCACAAGTTGCTTGTTCAAATCTAACAATATACGGGTCAAATTCCAATTATACTTCGGATAACAGCAATGCTAGTGGTGTATTGGATTGGACCAAGGGCTCATTAGGGTATATAAATGGTCTATGAATCATTGCAAGCAATTACAATTGTAATTAGCATGGTTCTCGGTGGAAGCTGTGACTGTTTTGTATGTGTTAACAACATGAAATATTTATTAAAGATATCGGATTAAAAAAAAAAGCATTTGATAATGCCAAGATCAGTGTGATCCATAGTTAATGTTACATAGCTAGTCAGGTTGAAAAAAACACAAGTCCATCTAGTTATATATATAAAATAAATAAACAAAAAATATCAAACAATCCCATATACCCAATCCTATACCCACGGTTGATCCAGAGGAAGACAAAAAACCCCAGTAAAGCTGTTGACATCTGGATAACCTGAAAGTGATGTGACATCATCGCTTCCAGGTTACTATATTATAGAGCCCAACAAAACCAATTTGTTCTTCGTTGGGCTCTGTAATCAGCCAGCAGAAGCACCGGGTGGTCGATCGGGACTTTGGGACAGGAGATCCTGGTAAAGCCCGGGGAGAGGGGAAAAATGCCCCCTGCTTGTAAAGGCAATCCAGCGGCTAGTTAGCTGCTAGGATTGCTTTTACAAGAGAGCCAACCACTGGCTGTAAAAAATGGCACCAGGATGATTCTTGCAGCTGCAGGCATCATCCTGGTATAACTACTCAATCTCCAGCGACGTGCTGGTACGTAGCTGAAATGGTTAATGGGCGTTAAGATTGTTGTATAATTTGAACAATTTCAGCACAGACAATAAATCATTTTATAGGATATAGCTTGATGTCCATTACCAAGACCTCTGGTGTTGTTTGCCGTTTCTGAAGGTTATCTGCTGATCTACACAAATAAGATCGCACCAATAAGGAAACCATTATGTACCAAAAACTATACCAAAAAATTGCTAGGAGCAAAGTTCAGTACCTGCTGTTGAGCCTGTGAGTGCAGTTCATTACTGTGCTTGTGCACAGACCCTTGCTGGTAACTGACATGATCCATCCAGGGCTCTATGTTGCCAACTTAGAGTTGATCATTGGGATACGCAAATATTGTCGAAATACAAGTGGCATGTGCGTTCTTATTGAATCTTGGTGCGCTTTGTCTATTTCTTCCATATCTGTGCAGTAATCCAGTGTAAAGCTTTGCCTCTGTGCATGAGCTGCCTGTACTTAAGACCGGTCACTGTTGCTCTCTCCCCTTGTGCAAGGTAACTGGTCTTGGCTCCACCCTCATGTAGTTTTTTTCAGGCTGACTAAAGTTGGTGGACCTGTGAAGTCCTTCCCACCGTTCTGGTCTCTGTACAAGTTATGCACAAGTATAACTATTGTCAAAACTTCCATTGGGGAGATTTCCCCCTTTCCATTGGGGAGATTTCCCCCTTTTTATTTTTGTTCTCTAGACTCAAGTGAGAAAAAAAAAAAATACAAATAAAGAGCGTATCTCTGTTCCAGGGACACAGCAATAAAAAGCTGAATTACACTTCTAACTGCTCACCACTCTAGCCAAAACTAAAATGAAAGTTTTCTCCTTAGATATACTTGCAGCACAGTGATGATGTCACCACAAATTTTGCTAGGTAATATTGAGGTTTGCTTTTAGTGCACACAAAAGTGCATTCATATCCTTTGGGGCTTCTGATGAATATATTTAACCACTTGAGGACCAGTGACATACCGCTACATCGATGAACTTCAAGCAGTTATACCAGGATGATGCCTGCAACTCCAGGCATCATCATAGTAGTGTTTTTTTTTTTTTAGAGCCAAAGGTTGGCTCTCTGGTAAGCTGATCATAGAGGCAAACAAACCGGAACGGCTCTGTTCACCTCTATGATATAGGGAAGCGGAAGCGTTTAGCATACATCACTTTTCTAATAGACCCTAGATCTCTCCATAACGAGTACCTGTCACTGCCTATTGCTGTCACGGGGGATAATTGCATTTCTTGTAATAAAAAAAATAAAAATAAAAATCAACAGTGTAAAAAGATTTTTTTTTTTTTAAAGCATCCCCACCCCCCATGCTTGAGTGCAAAGATGAATGCACGCAAACAGCGATCATCTCACACATGTGAGGTATCACTGCGAATGTCAGATCACGGGCAGTAATTCTAGCATCAGACCTCCTGTGTAAATCTAAAGTGGTAACCTATAAGGGCTTTTAAAGCATCACCAATGGATAGTAAAATGTATGTAGTTTGTCGCCGTTGCACAGGCATGTGCAGTTTTTTAAGGGACATGTTTGGTATCTATTTACTCGGTATAAAATCATCTTTTACATTTTACCAAACAATTGGGTATTGTGTTTTTGGGCTTTAAAATTCATAAAAAGTGTATGTTTGCCAAAAAAAAATTGCCCTTTTAAAAAACCATTGCGCAAATACCATGTGACCTAAAAAATTGCAACACCTGCAAATTTATTCTCTAGGGCAGTGGTTCTCAACCTCAGTCCTCAAGTACCCTCAATGGGCCATGTTTTCAGGTTTTCCTTTACTATGTACAGCTGTTTAAATCAATATCAATGACACGGTATTGATAAGAGCTACTTTATCTAAGGTAAGTTACTAAAACCTGGCCCGTTGGGGGTACTTGAGGACTGAGGTTGAGAACCACTGCTCTAGGGCCATAAAAAATTATGTTTGGTGGTTCTAAGTAATTTTCTAGCAAAAAATACTGATTGTTACAGCAAAAAGTGTCAGAAAAGGCCTGGTCTTCAAGTGGTTGAATTAAAATTGTGTTTAGAGTTCAGCCTCTCATGCTATCGCGTGGGCCCAAAGTCTGGTAGCTCAGGCTGCATTGCAGAATTAGAGGCATTTATTCTGCTCCACCACAGGGACCATGTTCTGTTTCAAATGCTGGTTTATGCATTGACATAATTCCTTGGACCCAGTCTGTCTGGACATAATGATCATCTGCTGACTTGTCACTATCCACAGGCAGCTTAACTCTTCAGTTAAACACAGAAGTTGAATCCAATGCAATTTTACCTCAGCTAGTTGCAGTACAGAGGATGTTTTTCTAGTCTTTTCAAGTGTAAGAAGACAGCGACTTTCCCAAGCCCTGTCTCTGTGAATACCTAACACAGACTGAGGAAACATAGAAGAAGTGGGAAGGTTCTAGCTAGGACTAAACTCACTTGCAGTAAACAGAAGTAGAGCACAGAGGAAGATACCAAAATCACATTCGTAAACAAATTGTAGTGGTCCAAAATGCCATCAGATGTTGGAATACTACAGAATAACCTAATGCAGTTCTATGCAACACAGAAAAACTACATGAAAATGGGGCTGAACTTGACAATGGCTTGGAATTCTGGGATGTTTTGACAGTGGATAGAAAACGGATAAGTTGGAGCGGGAAGAGGTATTTGATTGGTGTGGATTCTATGTACAGTGTAGGGCTTGGTTTGTGGTCTGAAATTGAAAAAAAATGGTAGACATTGGGGTAAAATTGATGCAGGCATGAAAGGAGATACCTGTAGTCAGCACCTGATTAGAAATACCTGTTCCCTGCCAGCATGCTGTCGAGAATGACCCTTGCTCACTGTATAAGAATTGAACTCTCTGCGGAGCGCTAACAAGCCTCCTGCCAAGTCAGGGCTAAAGGCCAATACACACGATCAGAAAACGGTACGAAAAATACCGCTTTAGAAGTGAACATATGATAGTCTGATCGTTAGCACACCGCTTTTGAGAGCGGATCACGACAATTTATGCAAAACTATGCGATGGGACAAGCACAAAAATGTTCTCATACGATACCAGATTGTACGATTTTAGTTAAATCAGTACAGTTGTCCTCTAAAAATACAATACATTACAAATACAATACGTTACATCACTTTCAAATTTTTATTCTGTCGTACGAGAGTTTTCGCAACTTTAGTAACCTCTTTTATTGTTGATATGAGACTAGCGTGCAAAATAAAAAGACAATCATTGGTTCGATAAGCTCCTTGTGTGTACCAGGCATAACTCTCTGCAATCAGCATATCTCATTCTCCCTACTTGTTAGAAAATTGTCTATGCCTCACGTGGTGGTTTGTTCTTAGTCTACCCTCTCCATTTGTCCTGGTGACCATTATCACTGAGATAGTAGATGATGGGAGATCCTACAGTTTTTGCCGGAATAAGAGATGAGAGTAAATCTTCCATAGTGGAGTCTTGGTCTGGTGACAACTGCCTTAGAAGAGTATTCCCCTAACTTTCAAGAGATTGTCTCCCACTCCTGTTACATCCCTAGGTCTAGAAGGCCTTCGAGGGCAAGCTTGCTAATGGGGCAAAGAAAGCAACAAATAAACTCGCTCTCCAAGGATCAGACGGCAATGTTGTTGTGACTATGTAGCAAGTCACATGGTGGGAGGCTGCAGCAGGCGAATGATCAGTGTTGGTCATTTGTGAGCACAGCCAAGAACTGCCAGGCACCAGAATTTACATGAAAGTTTCATTTTAAACCAATATCTTAGCTCAGGAAATAGATGCTGAGCTGGGATGATTCCTGAACAAACATTGTTCTGTCCTGGTGAGAAAAGAAGATGCAGACATTGTCAGGGGAAGTACTGTGATCTCTGAGATGTAATAAATACCTGTAAGTGTTACAGAATTGCTCGCCTCAAAAATGTGTGAGTATGGATTCATTTTAAGCCTTTTTAATTTGCAAGGTTTAAATAGTTATCTGACTAAATAGACTTTAGGTCAGTGGTTCTTGGCACCCCAGATGTTTTGGAACTACATTTCCCATGATGCTCATGCACTCTGCAGTGTAGTTGAGCATGATGGGAAATGTAGTTCCTAAACATCTGGGGTGCCAAGGTTTACCATCACTGTGCTATGTTCTCACAATCCTCTGAAAGTCTCCAGCTACTTGCAAATCCCTCAACTTCCCACAGTGCCTCCTAACCCCCACATTGCCTTCCATTCTCCACAGTGTCCCCACAAAGCCTGCAGCCGCTCTGGAGACCCTGCCCCCAGCCTCATCCCCTCCTTATTGGACCCTTCACAGAGTTTGCTGCAGGGTCCCCTAACCCCCTCGAAACCCCCATCCCCCACAACAGTCCCCAGCTACACGCAAAGCCTTCAAGCATCTCAATACATATTTTTGTATTTTATGTGCGTGTAAACTTTTTTTATTTATTTATTTTTTACTGTTGGGTCATGGAATGTTTTGGAAGCATTTAGCAGGCTTCGAGAACCACTGCTTTAGGATATGTATTATAGATATTTTGCATTTGCCTCTGCTGTTCCGTGGCGTGAGTTTTTACAATACTACCTTTTGCTGTTTTTATGTGCTCATAAAGGTTATACGATATTGTAGTAGATTAGAAAATGATGAGTATAGTCGAAGGATAATTGACCTGCTCGTATACAGTGCAGAAGCCAGGGTTGGGCATTGACTTATAGTTCATTCACCTGGAGCCAGAACTTTCACCTTTTTAAAGTCCTGATGCCTTCTGCTGTTGTGACTAAGTCACAATTTAATTTTCATAAGCATATTTTTTTTTTTTGCTTAAGTACTTTTTTTAAATGCCTGTGCTCTGTAGTGTAGGAACTATTGATCAGATTCACTGCAGAATCCTGAGTTCTGATAGACTGAATTGTTAGCACTCATCTCCTTAAAATAGAGTCCTGCCTTGGTTAAGTAACTCAAGAGTACTGTCACCCCGGTATCAATATGTAGACTGCAGGTCAGAAATCTCTGGTTACCTTAAAGCTGAACTCCAGGAAAAGCAAATATTTTCTAAATACAAGAGGAATGCGTATTCTTGAATTTTGTTGTTTCTTGTATCTATTATAGAACTGGGAAGTAATTGAATGTGAGACTTTGCTTCCATGCAGTAATACAGACTAGTCAGTGCCGCTCTCACTCCCTGTGTAGGGCGACTGGTCTTCTCTCCTTTCTATCCTGTAGTTTTCTGCAGGTAGTCTGTAGTGGATATAGCCTGCAGGGTTCCTCCCACAGATTTGCGCCCTGGACAGGCATGATGCAGCATGATGTTGATGTCACTGCTACTTTTAAAAGGCAATAAATGGGTTTCCTAAAGAATTTGGTGCACAAAATGTGGATTTATATGCTTTGTGGCTATTGAGGTACATATTTACATGAAAGTTTTTGTGTGTGTGTGTGTGTATGTATATATGTGTGTATATATATATATATATATATATATATATATATATATATATATATATATATATATATATATATATATATGTTAGTTGTGCTCATAAGTTTACATACCCTGGCAGAATTTATGATTTCTTGGCCATTTTTTTAGACTACACAAAAACTTTTCTTCCACTCATGGTTAGTGTTTAGCTGAAGCCATTTATTATCAATCAACTGTGTTTACTCTTTTTTTTTTTTTTTTTTTTAATCAAAAAGATGTTTATTGAACAAGTTCAAACCGTTTCCAATGTACAAGCATTATATATTAATACATTTACATGTACAATCCTCCCAGCGTCCATCATAGCTATCTTGTCTTCAAACCTAGAGTGTTCACAACATACTTGTACATAACATACATCTGGCGTTATCCATCAATAAACCGTTATGATCCTCCCGCAGGGCATTGCAGCAATCTGGACATTACCAATTCCCTGGGACTTAGTCCAGGGGGAATCTAACCATGGTGCTCAAATTCTTTCGAATCTGCAAGGGCTGCCCCTATGTTGGTAAATATATTTTTCCATACCCAGAGTATTACCCATATGTGTTATCCAGGAGGCTACCAAGGGTGTGGAGACCAATTTCCAGTCAATCAAAATGAGCTTGTGTGCCTGGAACAGAGCCCTAGAGAAAGCTATTCTAGTCATTTCCTCCTGGACAATATCCTCCAGTACCCCTGGTATGCAGTGAGTTTGATCCAAGGGGATGGTAGTCTGGAACACTCGATTAAGTGTCCTGAGCACCTCGCTCTAGTACCTGTGGAGTTTTAGGCATTTCCAGAGTAAGTGGATGAGATCGCCTTGATGTCGCCCGCACCTGCTACATAGAGAATCTGGCCGCCTACCCATTTTCTATAATCTAAGTGGGGTGTAGTGTACCCTAAGTACTATAAATAATTGGGATACCTTTTGGGCCACGTTGAGAGAGCAGGTAGCGATTGCAGGACTTCTTCCCATTGGTCTCCCGTAAGTGGACCTACATCTTTTTCCCATAGGGACGGTGCCTTAGTTGGGTGCGCTTTTAAGTGGTGCGTCTGTAGCATCGACATAGCCCAGTGGGTAGCATCTCCTTGCGCGCCCACCGCATATCGAAGCTGGAGATATGAGTAGTACATAGCAGAGGTGGGGAACTCGAGTCACATGACTTGACTTGAGTCACCTGTTTGAGGACTTGCGACTTGCTTGACAAAATTAAATAAATGACTCGACTTGACTTTGACTTGTCACTAATGACTTGCGACTTGACTTTGACTTGGGCTATTTGACTAGCAATGACTTGGTACCACCAGACCCCCCCCCCCCCCCCCGAAAATATTACCCACACACTCTGCCCACCACCGCCTCTGAGCCAATCAGCATTTTCCAAATGCCATTGGAGCTGTTCAGGGTAGCGGTAAGAGTTATGTCAGTCCCTGCATCAAGCGCACCTGTTGAACGTGTGTTCAGCCATGGTGGGGTGATAATGCGACCCCATCGCTCACAACTGAGCGAGAAAGTACTTTCCAATTTAATTTTTTGCAAATGCAATGCATTTTAAGTTGCTATTCTCATCACCATTCAAGTGTCCAGATGTTGGCATTGTGTCAAGTTCAAACTTTGAGCTTAGTTATTTTCCCCCTCAGCAATGACTACATTTTTTCAGGCTTGTTGGCCATTTAATTGCTGAGTGTTCTGCTCCATGTCTGCTGTTTGGGCATTCAAAGTGTTTCTTTAATATGCCAAGAAAAAAGCACTAAGCAGTTTTGTTAATGTTGAAAATAAAACAAAACCTTTCCTGAAAACTGACTTTTAACTCATTTAAAGGTGGAAATGGGGTAGATCAGTATTTTGACTTAATTTGTGACTTGACCAAAATAAATTACTTAACTTGATTTGCTTGACTTCGACTTGACTTGCTTGCTTTTCGCCACAGTAACTTGGGACTTGCTTGTGACTTGAAGGTTAAGACTTGAGACTTGCTTCTGACTTGCACATGTGTGACTTACTCCCATGTGTGGTACATAGTTGGTAGAATAAACCTAGCTCGCAACTCAGGGAAAGACAGCAACTTGCTGTTCTGAAAAATGTGTGATAGCAAAGTCACGCCAAAGGAGCGCCACCTGGGGCCCCGTTTTAGTTTTGCCAGTTCGACACAGGAGAGATTTGTAAAAAATTATATAGACCTCTAAAGGGATTTTTAAGGCAATGAAAATTTAGATTTTGAATAAAAATCAGTTTTATTAATATCAATCAGAGTTAGAAAATACGAAAACTACAAAAGGACATAATCAAACGAACAGTTCAAAGTTCAAAAAGGATTGTATATACATCAAATAATAAATATATCACATTACAAATATTGCATAAAAGGAGAGTATATGGAAGGGAGTGATGCATCACACTACCTGATACAGTCACCACAGATGGCAGCCGTGGCGTGGAGTAGTGGGATTCCAACGCGTTTCAACATATATATTTCAAAGAAAAGTCTTCTTCAGGGCAATACATCAGTCTAAAAAAAACAAAAGTGATAATATTACAATTTGTGAATATGTATGTGTACATTTCCTGCATTATGAGACTATCACATTAGTAACTTACATCCTCCCAAAGCATCTTGTGGGTAAGTGTAATGAGTCCCAAACCTCCAGGGGTTAAATTGTCCTATATCTCTACAAGACGGCTGGATAGAAAAATTGATCCCGATCCATGGCGTTTTCAGCATCAAATAACTGATGGCTGTCTTAAAAATAGGGCATAGTGAGTAAAGGGTATTGGTGGGAGGTGGGGGGGGCGCCATGGCAAGCCCCCTCGCCTCCTCCACACCCCCCCACATACATAAAAACCCCCCATAACAATTGATCTAACAACAAGTACTTTCCTCCCAATACATGGAAGGTCCTGTTCCAAAGTGAGTGCATAAGGCAAAGAACACTTACTTTCTCGAAAGGTGCAAGTCACATAGCCTGGAACAATAAGGGTCCATGTAGATCCAACAAAAAGTTTGCCTTGATACTCCTCGGTGAATTCAGAGGGGGGAATGACGCCATTTTGTCGTCTCTGGCGTCCTATATGTGGTGTGGGCTGGGATGTGGGCGGAGATAGGGCGCCACGCTAACCAATGGCGTAGCTCGCCTGTAAAGGCCCCCGTCAGGTGCGTTCCACGTAACAACATTAAGCATCACCTAGGCAGCGGACGCCGCCGCAGGGACCGCGCGTGCGCGCCATGATGGCATGCGTCTAATTGCGCACGCACACCGCGTGTGTCTATACCAGCGTGAAACAACATGTATGGGCCGGCTGCCATGTTGGAAAAGGAAAATAGTTGCCATGGGTGAATAAGTCTTAAATAAAAAAACCCTTGACAAACCCCCTTAATAAACCCCTAGATTCAAAGTCCCACCAAGTGGGTACTGTGGGGGGGGGGGGGGTCAAACAGATTGAACTGGATCCATATATAAAGGAGTCTTATTGGACCACAAAAAATCCCCATATCCCACTCTAGATGGATAAGGTGGGAGGGGGACTGGGACTAGTAACCACCAACACAGAAACCCCTGCCTAAAGAAAAACTAAGGCAGGGGAATAGGGTAGGCCCCAATGTGTGATGTAACAATGGGGCCTCCTGTGTCGGGTAGGTATAGGACATTAGGGTGAAGACCCACCTCTGGGGTCTTTTTTAGGACTATCCACCCCTGCATGGTACACCCCCGAGGTGCAGAAGGGGATAGCAAGGTGCAGGAAACGAGCTAAGAAAAAATATGTATCAATATTGATAATGAAAAATGAAAATAATAACAATAACAAAGAAAAATTAAATCGCACAATTCAACCTGGAAAAGGCTTAGAAATATTGGCCCCGACCACGGGGTATTTGGTGACATATTTGCAAAATGTAATCACTTACAAACATTTGTCTAAAAAATATATATTAATTTGAAACCCCCCAAGGGTTGAAAAAAATCTATCTTGTACTCATATACAGGTAAAGGGGTTCATGAGGGATACCCCCTAACGGGAGAATCAGACGGGTGGAAAGGTATCTGGCCTGAAGGAATGGATAAAGGCAAAGGCGGGGATATAGAGAGTGCTTTTAATCGGTTTTACCCGATCCAAAGCCCTCTAAGAAGGGCCTAAAGCTCTCTGTTTCGTGTAAACCAGGGGGGGGTGGTGGCCCTAAGGCGCCTGATCCAGCGCATTTCACGCTGGAGCAGGACCTTGTTCCAATCACCCCCCCTAGTTGGTATATGAAGTCTATCCAAGACTGTGAAATTGACTTTGGGCATCCTATAATTATGTTGTTTGGCTACATGTCTACCTAATGTTAGGTATGTGCTTTTCAACTCTCTTATTGAATTCCTGTCGGGTTTTCCCGACATAGAAGGCCCCACATTGACATTGCATTAAGTAGACAACTGCCCGTGTTCTGCAGTTGGCGAAGTGCCGTAGCTAAAAATTTTCCCCACTGGGTAATGTTATGATGGTTCTCCTTCCTATGACTCCACACTGCGTACAAGATCCGCACGAATATGTGCCCCAGGTTTTACAGGGATCTCTTCTTGCACTTCCTTTATATTCACTCTGTGTGAGCATATTCCCTATGGAGCCAGATTTTTTGTAGGTGATTTGAGGTCTAGATGTAACCAGACTACCTAGAATCGGATCTTCTGTGAGGATTGACCAGTGCTTGGAGATGATCTTTCTTATTTGCTTATGTTCGTTGCTCATGGCGATTCTGGCCGTGGTGTCCTTCTCCTTTGGATCTTTCTTCTTGAAGATTATGTTCCGTCTATCTGTGTTTTTAACGCGATTGAACGCTTTCTTAAAGCGGAGTTCCACATAAAAATGGAACTTCTGCTTTTTGGAACCCTCCCCCCCTCCGGTGTCACATTTGGCACCTTTCAGGGGGGAGGGGGGTGCAGATACCTGTCTAAGACAGGTATTTGCACCCACTTCCGGCATAGACTCCCATAGGAGTCTATGCCTCTTCCTGTCCCTCCGCGCTGTCTCCTGGGAAACACACAGCTCCCAGGAGATAGCGGGGACCAGTTACGGTGCGCAGCGCGACTCGTGCATGCGCAGTAGGGAACCGGGAAGTGAAGCCGCAACGCTTCACTTCCTGATTCTCTCACCTAGGATGGCGGCGGAAGCTGCCGAGAACCGAGCGGGTTCTCGGCGTCGCCTGCCGACATCGCTGGACCCTGGGACAGGTAAGTGTCCATTTATTAAAAGTCAGCAGCTGCAGTATTTGTAGCTGCTGGCTATTAATATTTTATTTTTTTTTGGCGGTTTAGGTGGACTCCCTCTTTAAGAGCTGACTTTGTATATCCTCTCTCCATCAGTCTGGCAGTCAATTCGTTTGATTCTTGCTGGAAGTCCTCATATGTGCTGCAATTCCTTTTGAGTCTTAGAAATTGACTGAATGGGATAGATTTTTTTAGTGGCTCTGGGTGAAAACTGTCTGCAAGTAGCAGTGTATTGCCAGCTGTCTATTTTCTATACAGCTTTCTCGAGAGTCCTCCAATCTGATCTTTGGAGATGGTGATATCCAAAAAATTGACTTCCTTGGGGTCATGGGTCATGGTGAAAAAAAGATTGAAACTGTTCTGGTTCATGGAGCTCAGGCATTCCTTAAGTGCATCCTCTGAACTGTCCCAGATGATAAAAATGTCGTCTATCCATCTCTGGGGTGCTTTGCAGGCGCTATACAGCGCTAAAAATAGCGCCTGCAAAGCGCTCTGAAACAGCGGCTGCAGTCTTTCCAATATAAAATCCCCGAGAGCTTTCACACTGGAGCGGTGCGCTAGCAGGACGCTGAAAAAAGCCCTGCTAGCAGCATCTTTGGAGTGGTGAAGGAGCAGTTGTATACACCGCTCCTGCCCATTGAAATCAACTATACTGGTGGCATAGCACTGCTGCAGTGGTGCTTTGCGGGCGGTTTTAACTAGGGGTGCTGAAATGAATCGTTGCATCGCGATTCGGGTGTCCCCGATGCAGCATTGATGCATAAGGACTGGAAAATCGATGTCTGGTGACATCATGACTAGCCCCTCGCTCGGAGCATTTTTTTAAAATGACTTTCTTTTAATAAATGTTGTGCTACTATGGATGATGTGCCCGCGCTGTATGTGCTTTTTAAAAAACTATGTCACTTCATACCGAATTTCCCCGTAGTACGATACGCTCATGTGATTCCCGGCCCGGCCCACCCCGCCCCTCTCCGCTCTCCTCCTTGCTCTCCTCTCACGTGTCTCCTGAGTCCTGACGTCAGCGGGGAATTCTTTAGTGATGGCTGCATTTAATGGGCACAGGTGGCTGCGTTTGACGGGCACAGGTGGCTGCGTTTGACGGGCACAGGTGGCTGCGTTTGACGGGCACAGGTGACTGCGTTTGACGGGCACAGGTGACTGCGTTTGACGGGCACAGGTGACTGCGTTTGACGGGCACAGGTGACTGCGTTTGACGGGCACAGGTGACTGCGTTTGACGGGCACAGGTGGCTGCGTTTGACGGGCACAGGTGGCTGCGTTTGACGGGCACAGATGGCTGCGTTCGACAGGCACGGGTGGCTGCGTTTGCCTTGCGGCTTCACTGCTCATTTCCCATTGCGCATGCACGAGTCGCGCAGCGCTTTGTGAATGGGATGTGATGTGTTGTGGGACACGCACAGTTCCCATAACACACCGCGCCCCATTCCCCAGAAGACAACGCGGGGAGGAGAAGACTGAACATTACCGCGGAGTAGGAAGAGGCAGATTAGGAAGACTGCCTAGCAACAGCCATTTCAGCTGAGTAAAAAATTTATTTTTTTTCTCCCTCCAATTTTTTAGGAATTTTTTGATGCAATTTTTTTTTCTGGTGGACCTCCACTTTAAAGTCGTGCCAATATGAATGGTAGTCATTGAAAATCATGGAGAATGACTTGTCATGCGATTTTGCAGTACAAAATCGTGGGACAAGTCGTATAAGTGTGAAAGGGGCCTAAGGGTTTACAACCGCTCTTATCCTTCATAAACAAGGAAACTGTCATCCTAGTCTCTGTTTTATCAGCAGTTGCAATGGCACAGGATTAGATATGACACCAGTCATTTTAATGGCTTAAAAGTTAAAGCCACTGACACTTATCGATCATGGCATGCCTTGAATGTAACTGTTTTTGGAAAGTGTTAAAATCGATCGGTTTAATTCCACTTTAATAGTCAGCAAGTTAGTATGATCTTGAACTAAAAGCTGCTGACCTTCTATTCCTCAACTACTCTTTAATGAACACATTTTTCTTTACTTTGACCCCTTCCTGCCTGAGCTATAGCCGAAAGAGCGCTGCTCTCCAGTTCTGGAGATTTCCTCCCATGCCTCCTGCGTGCCCCCTGGGTGCACATCAGATGCGGTCTGTGACTTATGTGTTCTTTGGATGCAGCTGATTGCAGAAAAGGGCCAATCAGAGCAGCCCTTTACCATGTGATCAGCTGTGTCCAGTCACTTGCAATATGCAATGCTTTTTGGGGTGTGCAGCTGTGTCAACTCTTGCATGTGTTGCT
Source organism: Lithobates clamitans (assembly GCA_037952925.1). Classification (NCBI taxonomy): domain Eukaryota; kingdom Metazoa; phylum Chordata; class Amphibia; order Anura; family Ranidae; genus Lithobates; species Lithobates clamitans. Next base: position 1,748,023 of record JBBGZY010000630.1, on the reverse strand, counting down.
TCACTTACATGTAAACAGACTTGCCAGTTATCAGCAGTCTTTTCCTTACACACTCACTCTCTGTGTGAGGAAAGGAGAGCCGGTAACTGGCAAGGCTGACGAGGCAAAGTAAGTACATTCTTTTTACTGCTCATCAGTGCAGCCTCATCAGCACACATCAGTGAAGAAGAAAAATTACTTATTTGCAAAATTGTATACAGATGTTGTCCAGCAAAAGTGACACTGACAGAGGTTTAAACAAGCTAACAATGTCAGGAATTCTTGCTGTTGAAGTTTCCAATTATTAAGGTCATTGACCTATTCCATTAAATTATTTCCAGGACTTAGTGAGCCCAGTTATAAAGCTATTTATTTTTTTTCAGCATCTGACCTCATGTTTGAACTGATAAACTTTCTCAACCTATCTTATAACACTTAAATTGCAGCAATGGCGATTGATTTTTTAGCAGGTTAGTGTGAACTTGAACTAAACTTCACCGACCTTCTACTTCTCACCTACTCTTTAACCACATAAGCTCTGGAAAATTTTACACCCTTTATAAACAGGTCATTTTTTGCTTTTTGGCACTGCTATACTTTAACTGGTGATTGCGCGGTCATGATCACCACTAGGTTTTTTTTTTATATTTTTGTGATATAAAAAATAACTGCTTACTTTCTGCTATAAAATATATCTACTAAAGAAATAAAAAATCGAATTTTGTCAAATTTTTGTCCAAGATGTTTTTGATCCCAATATATTAAAAAATCCCAATAAGTGTATACTGATTGGTTTGTGTGATAGTTATAGCGCCTACAAAATTTGGTATATATACTGGAATTGAAATCTTTTGTTTTAAACTACTAATGGCAGCGATCAACGACTTATATTGGGACTGCGATATTGCGGCGCACAATCTGACACTGTGGGGGAACTGACTGCCATTGACATCACCAGTGACAATACCGTAATTAGTGTGAATACTTTACACTGTCACTGTACTAATGACACTGACTGGAAAGAGGTTAAATATGTGCCTAACAATGTGTAATGTGTGTACATTGTGCTGCTTCTACAGGGATGAGAACTGACAGATCTTCTCTTCATACAGAATTCAGTGTTCTGGGCTGTGATTGCACACAGCCTATCAACAGGTCCCTTGCAATGAATCCTTGGCCAGGGCTTGCTGACAGGCTCACGCCTGCGCACGCCCTAAACCCAGTAGTAGGCAACGACATAAAGATACATTGCTTTGCTTACAGCGCCCCCAGTACATTGCAGGCGGGCGATCCACAAGTTGTTAATGAACACATTTTTCTCCATTTACTTTAAAGCCCTTTCACACTGATGTGGTGCGGTTTGACCACACCACAGGTGTAGTGCAGTGTACCTGTGGGCTAGCTGTGCTTTCCCATAAAGGTCTATTATGTCCCACGGCTTTGGTGTGCTTTCATAAAGCTCCACGGGATGTAATAGAACGCTGTGGGGAAAGTGTAGCTAGCCCCTACCAAACCTGTGAGTACAGTGCACTACACCCGCGGTGCGGTCAAACCGCACTGCATCAGTGTTAAAGGGGCCTAAAGAATAATTAAAAGAATGAACAATAGGGGCAACATAGGAATAAGGGAAGTTCCTAATTGTTATGTAAAATAGTTTTGCCATGCAATCTAACCTATGTAAGAAAGATGTATATACTTGTTCATGTGATCCAGCTCCCCTGTTTCAGTCAGCAGCGTCTACAGGGGAGGGGAGGGTGCGCCAACAACAAATGGGAGATAGGAGCTTATTGAAAAGTCATCATTTCGGGTTTACCAGCTGTTTTTGATGGCACGCTCCTCTCCCCTGCAGCCGCCGCTGGCTGACACATGGAGTCACGTGACCAGCCTGGAGTGGGCTGAAAATAAATAAGTACATACATCTTTTTTTACACAGGTTAGTCAGCATAGGTGTTAGGATGGAGCATTTTTAAGGCTAGTTAGGTTTAGTCTGGAATTCTACTCTAAAGGGGTTGTAAAGGTTTGTGTTTTTTCACCTTAATGCATCCTATGTGTCACGGAATGTCCCACACTCCGCTTGAGTGTTTCCATCAGTATACAACTTCCTTGTAGTCTGGATACAGATATCAGATATTCCAACCGCTCCCAAGCATAAAACAAGGCGACACTTGCTTCACTGCTAACATGGACTATATTTATTTAGAATCAAAATTACAAGACTTTATATGCCGTTGGAACCTCCTCTAACAATACAACTGTAACCTAATTAACATGAGCTAGTTTACTAAATCATTTACCCAGACTAGGTGACTATTCAATACACATTACCATAAACATCAACACAGGGTTAATTAGAACAAACAATAATGTGTGGAATACCCTGAGAACCTGTGGTAAGCCAGACTAGACTGTTCGTCTCCTAGCCAGTCCTGGAGGCTAATGGGATCAGCTCACTCAATTAACAGGTTAAGTTCAGAATCAAACAAACCAATAATAGTCTCTACATACATCCTGGGAGATATTGTGGACAAATATTACTGTCCCATTTTAAGTAGTCCAAGATATATTTTCTCACTCACCCTGTGCCAGGATAGCACAGGGTGACTTAGACATAAGAGGTGTATGGGGAGCTGAAACAAAGGCACCCCCTACTTTCCAAGGGATTCTGAGTTCCACGGGCCCTCCCGTCACACTATGCATTAAGGGGAAAAAACACCTGTCAGTGACCGGCCCCCAGCCCCCCCTGCCCCCCCATTTTACTTACCTGAACCCTGGAACTTGTCCCACGGATGCGCCGTCTCTTTGCTAGGGGGTTCTCCGTCTGGGGGCTTGGCCGAGTCCTGCATTCGGCATCTATGGACGCCGAATGATGGACTCGGGAGCGCGCCCGCAAGGTAAGCCCTCAGAGAGCGCTTGGTTATCTGATGAGAGGAGGAGCCGAAAGAGCTGCTGAGGGACCCCAGAAGAACAGGTTCGGGGCCACTCTGTGCAAAACGAGCTGCACAGTGGAGGTAAGTATATGTTTGTTATTTTTTTTTTAAAAAAGGAACCTTTAGTGTCACTTTAATTATAGCTTATTTTGTGACTGCTATCTAGAGGAAAAAACATATATAGATGTTTTTTCCTCTATCTAGCCCTTATTCCAGTTTGTGAATAATAGTCTTGGCAATGGCATGATGATGAATACACATTTATTGGTTACACTGGAAACACATTCATGGGAATATTATAAGATTATTTTGGCACTCCTAGTACTTTTGTTTATGTAATCAGTTTGTTGATTTATCACTAAGGGTGTAGGTTTCAGGCAGTGTGCATGATGACTACCCTTAAAGCGGAACTTCAGTCATTTTTTTAACTCTCCGTCTATTAAATCTGCCCTTGTTGTTTTAACTTTGGATAGTAAAACATTTTTTTCTGCCAGTAAATACCTTATACAGCTTACTTTCTGTTTCTTGTCTAGAAAAAAGCCGAGGCTTATGACATCGTGCACAGCTTTCCCTCTCACTCTTGTAAGAGTTTGCCAGGAAGGGAGGGGGGTCATAAGAGGGCCAATGAGAGATGCAGAGCTGGAGGTGTGCCACCTGTGTGTCTGTTTAAATCCAGGGAGATTTCTGCAGCATATTTGGCAAGTACAGAATCACAGTATATATAAAATAATCTACAAAGTGGTTGGAGGGAAGGTTTAGACTGGCAAAGATGTATTTATTACAAATTATGTGAGCAGACTTCAGTTCCTCTTTAAGGCTGGGTTCACACCATTGTGAATTGGATGCGGGTATTAGGTCTTAACCCAGCCTAAAAGAAACCTTTAACAGAAAGAAATCTGTATGCTGCCTTTGCTGACTTTTTCTGAAAACGCTTATTTCCTGGTCGTATTGGTGTAAATGGATTGAGTCACTACTCTGGAGGAATTTCTAGTTCCTGATCTGCTTGCTCCTTCCAGGTCAGCATTTCATTAATTTTTGAAGCCACTGAATAGTTGACAGTCAGGTAAATAACTGTGTTTGGTGCAAAAAATATTAGCCCCCTCAAGAACGTCTTCTGAGACCAAACATGTTGGGGTGGAGCATGTGCTAACGTCGTCATTCTGCTGGATTGAGCAGTGGCTGGATAGGTTGTTTTTCTCATACGTGAGTAGATCTTTGTTTATAAAATGTTAAAATAGTTTTACACTTCTTGGGTATAATCCTAATAGGTACTGACTGAGTTGAGGTACTGGCTGCAGCTGAATTCTGTTGATCTCTGCTGCTGTGCCATTTGGTTTTACAATCATCCCAAGGCATTTATATTGTGCGTAAACTAACCTCTGAAGCTTTCAGGTCTGTTCATATGATAAGAGACTGTCTTTTTGTATTGTTGGAGCCACAAGGGATTTTAAAGATGCTTTCATATCACTGGTTTACAATTATATTGGATATGTTGGATATATATTAGAGCTACACGATTCAACCCCCCTACGATCTTAACACAGCATTTCCTCGATATGTGCAGAGTTCTCTGCTCAAGCCGATAGGTGTCAAAAAAACAGGCAGCCTGCCAAGTTTATCACAACATCACTCAGGCCAGATAAAGAGAAACATTGTAACATTTGGTTCTTTTAGAATTTAGATCAAAGGAATGAACTTCTGTCTGTAGATGAGGGCAGTTTAACCACTTGCCGCCCGCCATATAGCAGAATGACGGCGGCAAAGTGGTTTCAATATCCTGACTGGGCGTCATATGACGTCCGCAGGATATTGAGCCGCTGCATGCCCCCGGGGGTGCGCAGCGTTCATTGTTGTGGGGTGTCAGTCTGACACCCTGTAACACAGATCTACTTAAAGAGTCTCTGACGGAGACTCTTTACCACGTGATCAGCCGTGTCCAATCACGGCTGAGCACGATGTAAATAGGAAGAGCCGGTGACAGACGCGAGTAGAGGAGAGCTGATCGGCTGCTCTCCTGACAGGGGGGTCTGTGCTGATTGTATATCAGCACAGCCCCCCCTCGGATCCCACCCAGGACCACCAGGGAAGCCGCCCAGGACCACCAGGGAAGCCATCCACACTGGACCACCAGGTATGCCCCCTAGACCCCCAGGGAAATACCAATCTGTGCCCAGGCAGCTGCCAATCAGTGCCCACTCACAATGCCTGCCAGTGCCACCAGGGATGCCTATCAGTGCTGCGTATCAGTGCCCATCATTACCGCCTATCAGCGCCCATCAGGGCCACCCATAAGAACCCATCTTTGCAGCCTTTCAGTGCCCATCAGTGTCGACTATCAGTGCCACCCATGAGTGACCATCAGTGCCGCCTATCAATGCCCATCAGTGCTGCATATCGGTGCCACCCATCAGTACCACCTACCAGTGCCCATCAGTGCCTGCATATTGGTGCCACCTCATCGGTGCCACCTTATCAGTGCCTGTCAGTGCCGCCTTATCACTGCCCATCATTGAAAGAGAAAACTTACTTAGTTACAAAATTTTTTAACAAAAACAAAAGCAAAACTTTTATTTTTTTCAAAATTTTCGGTCTTTTTTTTATTTGTTTAGCAAAAAATAAAAACCGCAGAGGTAATCAAATACCAACAAAAGAAAGGTCTATAACAAATTGTTGTTGATGCCTAGTGTTGGAATGGGTTGAATGATATGTTTGATTTCCTTTCTTTCTGTACATTCAGCAATCCTTAAATAAAGATTTAAAAAAAAAAAAAAAGCTCTATTTGTGGGAACAAAATGATAAAAATTTAGTTTGGGTACAGTGATGGATGACCGCGCAATCGTCATTCAAACTGTGACAGTGCAGAAAGCTGAACATTGGTCTGGGCAGGAAGGTGTATAAGTGCCCTGTCTTAAGGTGGTTAAAGGGGTTGTAAAGGCAAGTGTTTTTTTTTCATCTTAATGCATCTTATGCATTAAGGTGAAAAAACACCTGGCAGTGACCAGTGATTTTTTTTAATCGACTAATTTTGATTAATTATAATGCACATACATAACATTTTTTTTATTAAACTTTAAGAAAAACGTAGAAAGTTAGTTTAACTTTAATTATAAAACTTATCTAGTATATTGACTGTCAGTCACTTTATAGTAAGGAGGCATCACTTTAGCCAGTCACACAGACATACCAGAGTTTGTCAAAAGGTTATCAAATTTGCCTACACTTAGCTCACTGAATGATCCCAGTTAACCACATCCATATTTACCATCACTGTCCAGGCTGTCCGGTGACGTCACGGACATCAACGTCACCGAACTCCTCCCCCCCTTCCCTTCGTTAGCAGACGGAGGCACTTGGGGAGGGGGGGGTAGTCCGGTGACTTTGATGTCCGTGACTTCACCGGATCTCCGACGGAACTCCCTGAAGACCCGAAAGCCGGCGGAGAGGTGAGTACCGATCAAAAGAATTTTGATCGATCAAAAAAATTAACGATTAATCGAGGAATTAATCGTTAATTGCCGCAGCCCTAATATATATATATATATATATATATATATATATATATATATATATATATATATATATATATATATATACACACACACACACATTTTGTGCACTTAGAGTGGATGTAAACCTGATTTATGAAATTTGAACGAAGCACATATATCTGAAGTGTTTTCTTGCCTCTCTCCAAAGCCCTGAGTCATGTGTCTTATTGCTGCTCCGTTCTTCTGTTATCAGCATGATAACTTCTGACAAGTTCTCCAACAACTGAGACAAAACCAGCCTGAAATTTGTGTCAAGGTGGGAGCTATTAATAGATTAGCAGAGAGATGGTCTTTTCACAGCACAGCTCTGTGCATTCCTTTCTTCCTCTGCCTATGTGGAGTTGTTGGTGTGTGCCTTTCTTCCAATCAGCTGTCATACAGTGTATGCCAAGACTTCACTCCCAGTGCTGAACAAGAAGAAAATTCTAACATAATGTGCACTTTCTAAAAAATATAACAAGCTGAATACAGCAGATATACATGTAAAACTTATATAGGGAGATTTGCTTCACTGGGTATATGTGAGGGTTTACATTCTCTTAAGGTATTACATATATTTTATTAATTTAAAGGTATAACGCAAGAATTTTTACTTTTGGGGGTAAATAACATACTCAGTAGGAGGTCAGCAATGGCACTCTATATATCTCTCTAAGTACAGGCTTTATAGAGAACCTGAGTTTTGAAAGGCAAGCAGATGGCAAAGACCCAATAATATGTAAATCAAGGCAAAAAAAAAACACATTCAGGATACATTTGCTCATGTTTTGCCACTTTAACTGCTTCTCGCCTGTGTCTTTGTAAAATCACAGGCGGGCGGGAAACCTATTATTCTGGCAGGACGTCATATGAGGTTTTTCCGAGAATGCGTCTTGCGCGGTCGCTTTGGGCCGCACTCTGGTGCAATCTGTCACCCGCTGCGTCCACCAGACACAGCGGATGACTGATCACTATACCGGCCCGCTGCCAGTGTCCTGATCATTATGACCAATCACAGCAGATTACATGACAGTTGTAAACAATGGCTTCCTTTCATGCCATTCATTATATACAATTCATTGTGTTGCTAGCTGTGATTGGTCACAGTGATCATCTGGTACAGACAGGGCCAATCACAGCCCATTTGTACCATGTTATTAGCTGTGGCCAATCATGGCTAATTGCAACAATACAGTGTCTACACACATTCAGTAAAAATATTTGCTTATAGCAGTGAAAAATGGGAAAACTTATATATATATATATATATATATATATATATATATATATATATATATATATATATATATATATATATATATATATATATATATATATATATATATATATATATATATCATAACTTGTATATTTAGCAAAAAATAAAAACCGCAGTGGTGATTAAATACTACCAAAAGCTCTATTTGTATGAAAAAAAAGATAGAAATTTTATATAGGCACAGTATCGCATGACCGCGCAATTGTCAGTGCAGTATCGCAAAAAATAGCCTGGTCATTAAAGGGGTAAAACCTTCTGGGGCTTAAGTGGTTAATTATAACTTATATTGTGACTGCAATCTATTCTTTTGTTTATATAGATGTGTTTTCCTCTATCTAGCCCTTATTTCAGTGTGTGAACAATAGTCTTGGCAATGGCATGATCAATACACATTTAATGGTTACACTGAAAACAGACTCACATTCATGGGAATGATTTGGCACTTCTAGTACTTTTGTTTACTATATTTGACCTTCACCAGTCTTGCTATGTAATCTGTTTATTTATCACTAAGGGTGCGTGTTTCAGGAAGTGTGCATGATGACTACCCTTAAAAGTAACCTTTAACCAAGAGAAAGATGTAAGCTAATAATGCTACTAATAATGATAATGCTTTGAGTCACTGCCCTGGAGGACTTTCTAGATCTTGATCTGCTTGCTCCTTCCAGGTCAGCATTTTATGATTTTTTCGAAGCCACTGAATAGTTGAAAGTCAGGTAAATAACTGTCCTTGGTGCAAAAAATATTATCCCCCCTAAGAATGTCTTGTGGGACCAAACATGTTGGGGTGGAGCCTGTGCGGACAACATCATGCTGCTGGATTGAGCAGTGGCTGGGTAGGTTGTTTTGCAAGTAGATCTCTTTGTTGCTTATAAAATGTTAAAATGGTTTTACATGTCTTGGGTATAATCCTAAAACATACTGACTGAGTAGAGGTACTGGCTCTACTCAGTCAGTATGAGTAGAGCCAATACCATCCCAAGGCATTTATATTGTGCGTGGACTGACCTCTGAAGCTTTCAGGTCTGTTCATATGATAAGAGACATTTTATGTATATTTGCTTATAGCAGTGAAATTAACGTAAATTATGCAAAAAATAAAAAACCGTGTAAAAATAAAAAATTGTAAGAAAATAAGTAAAAAAAAAGAAGTGCCCCAATCACACCGTACTCGCACACAGGTGAACGCATGCATCAGTCCTGCGTGCATGCGTAAATGGCAATTGCACCACACGTTAGGTATCATGGCAAATATCAATGCGAGAGCAGTAATTCTAGAACCAGACGTCCTGTGCAACTCTAAACTGGTAACCTGTAAAGGCTTTTAACCACTTCTGCCCCGGAAGATTTTACCCCCTTCCTGACCTGAGCGTTTTTTGCGATTCGGCACTGCGTCGCTTTAACTGAAAATTGCGCGGTCGTGCGACGTGGCTCCCAAACAAAATGTACGTCCTTTTTTCCCCACAAATAGAGCTTTCTTTTGGTGGTATTTGATCACCTCTGCGATTTTTATTTTTTGTGCTATAAACAAAATAAGAGCGACAATTTTGAAAAAAACACATTATTTTTTACATTTTGCTATAATAAATATCCCCCAAAAATATATAAAAAAACATTTTTTTTCCTCAGTTTAGGCCGATCGTATTCTTCTACATATTTTTGGTAAAAAAAAAAAAAAAAATCGCAATAAGCGTTTAATAATTGGTTTGCACAAACGTTATAGCGTTTACTAAATAGGGGATAGTTTTATGGCATTTTTATTAATAATTTTTTTTTTTTTACTAGTAATGTCAGCGATTTTTATTGTGACTGCGACGTTATGGTGGACATGTCGGACATTTTTGACACATTTTTGGGACCATTGTCATTTGTACAGCGATCAGTGCAATTAAAAATGCACTGATTACTGTGTAAATGGCACTGGCAATGAAGGGGTTAACCACTAGGAGGCAGGGAGGGGTTAAGTGTGTCCTAGGGGAGTGATTACTAACTGTAGGGGGATGGGCTGTATGTGTGACGTCACTGATCTCTGCTCCGATGACAGGGAGCAGAGATCGAGTGACACTTGTCACTAGGCAGAACGGGGAGATGCTGTTTACAAAGGCATCTCCCCGTTCCTCCTCTCCGTGAGGCGATCGCGGGTATCCCCGCGGCGATCGAGTCCGCGGGACCCGCGACCCGACTCACGGAGCTCCCGGCCGGAGGCGCGCACGCAATGGCACGGCAAGGAATTCAAATGGACGTACAGGTACGCCCATTTGCCCAGCCGTGCCATTCTGCTGACGTACATCGGCGTGCGCCGGTCGGGAACCGGTTAAAGCATCGATTATGGAGATTTGTAGGTACCGTAGTTTTGACGCTATTCCACGGGCGTAACCAATTTTTTAAAGTGGGGTTCCACCCAAATTTTGAACAATATCTGTATGTATTCTCTTCCTTGCCTAGATGCTGACATGCCGTTTAAAAAAATTTAAATCGCCGTAATTACCTTTTATTTTTCTATTCTTCTTTGCACTTCCTGGTTCTCCTCCCGTGGGAGTAGGCGTGTTTCTAGCCTCTCCCAGACTCCTGGGAGCTAGTCTCAGGCTTTCCAGGATGCCACTGAGCATGTGCAGGAACGAGCGGTGAATGCTGGGAGCACAGCATTCACCACATCCAGGAAATAAATGCTTGTGGGCTTCAAATGCCCACAATGAAGATGGAAACCGCCTGCAGTGAATAATATAAGTTATTCTTTCCGATGAAATCTGACACAGGCGGACATATTATACACAATATGTGAGTATGTAATGCTGAGAAGTTTGTGAATGAACTCAAAAAAAAAAAAAACGATAGATAGGTGGACCCCCGATTTAAGTGTATCATGTTGGGCATTTGTTGATTCGGCATAATATCTTTTATTTTACCAAAACAAATGGATATTGCGTTGTGTTTGTGTGCACTAAAATTCATTAGTGTATTTTGTTTAAAAACCACACAAGTTGGACGAGAAGTAGTTCTTAAACTGTTAATGGGAGGGGTTCTTTACTGTTATACCGCGTTCAGACGATCGGAATTTCCGACAACAAATGTTCGATATGAGCTTGTTGTCGGGAATTCCGACCGTGTGTATGCTCCATTGGACATTTGCTGTCGTACTTTCCGACAAATGTTTGAGAGCAGGTTCTCAAATTTTCCGACAAAAAAACTTGTCGGAAATTCAGATCGTGTGTACACAATTCCGACGCACAAAAGTCCATGCGTGCTCGGAATCAAGCAGAAGAGCCGCACTGGCTATTGAACTTCATTTTTATCGGCTAGTCGTACGTGTTGTACATCACCGCGTTCTTGGCAATCGGAATTTCCGACAACATTTGTGCAACCGTGTGTATGCAAGACAAGTTTGAACCAACATCCTTCGGAAAAAAATCCACGGTTTTGTTGTCGGAATGTCCGATTGTCTGTACACGGCATAAGAGTGGTAAGGATGTGGAACACCCTTCTAAAGTTGTTGTTGTTGTGACCTGGGAGTTTAAATACATTCAAAAAAACTTTAAAACTTTTAGATGTGTTTCTTAGCAAACAACAAAGATATGGAAAATCGTCACATGTGCGCACACACAGTCTCAGGTTGGACTGTTATCTTTATTCAACCTTACCAACTATGCAAGAGGTATTTTTTGCTAAAATATACAGTAACTATAAAACGTATATTTAGCAGACCAGAAGGAAGCAAATAATTGACTTAAAAAATGTTATTGGTGCCTAAGCATTAGATTTTGTCTGGAATTCCTGCTGCAAAGTAGCAGTGTAGTACCTTTGCCCTTATAGTGTATTTAAACCCAACAATAATCCCCCCCCCCCCCCCATTTTGGATATAGTAGGGTCAAGCTAAAACCGATGTCTGTATAATTTTATTTTCTGTGTCATTAGAGAGCTTTCACTTCCTGTCTTTGTAGACTCAGGGTCCTTTCACACTTTACTGCACATAAATGCTCACCACTGCACATTGAAAATGCATGTGCATTAATAAGTATTCAACATGCACTTTCATGTACATTGGCATGAATTTTTATGTCACCCATTATGAAGTAACGGGTCCCTGTTTTTAACCTAAATGCTCTTTTACACATCTTCAGTGACCTGCATTTTTCCACACTGAATAAATAAATGCAGGTCCCTGCTAGGGTACATAGAAGACAATCACACCACAATGCTGGTGTGCTGTGCAGAAAAAGGCAGCATATCTACCGTATATACTCGAGTATAAGTCGTTCCGAGTATAAGTCGAGGCCCTAATTTACCACAAAAAAAATGGGAAAAACTTATTGACCCGAGTATAAGACGAGGGTGAGAAATGCACAGCTACTGTAAGTGGAAAAGAGGGTCAACAATGCCCATTTGCAGCATCACTGTGCCCATTTGCAGCCATAGGTCCCCTGAACTTCAAACTCGGTAGTTAAGGGTTCCTAGATGCCCCCTAGCTGCAGCCAAAATTTGGGGTCTCTGAACCCAAAGGGTCCCGAAATGACATTGCTGCAGATAGACACAGTTGACCGAATTTGGGGTCCCGTATCTTGGGGCCATTTAGTGCTAAGAACCCCAAATTTGGTGTGCAAACCCAGTGGACCATAAAATTTCCAAAGCTGGGGTTTCTAGCACTAAGTGGCCCCGAGATACAGGGCCCCAAAAATCAGTTCAGAAAATGTCAAGCACTTTTCTGCAGCAGAAAATGACATTTTCTGAACCAGTTTTGGGGCCCTGTATCTCAGGGCCACTTGGTTCTAGGAACCCCAACTTTAGATATGTTATGGTACCAGTTCCACTAGGTTGGCACACCAAATTTGGGGTTCTTAGCACCAAGTGGCCCTGAGATATGGGGCCCCAAAGTCGGTTCAGAAAATGTCAAGCACTTTTCTGCAGCAGAGAATGACAGTTTCCGAACCGATTTTGGGGCCCCGTATCTCGGGGCCACTTAGTGCTAGGAACTTCAGCTTTGGATATGTTGTGGTACCAGTTCCACTTGGTTTGCATCCCAAATTTGGGGCTCCTAGCACCAAGTGGCCCTGAGATACGGGGCCCCAAAATCGGTTCGGAAAATGAAATTTTTTGCTGCAGAAAAGTGCTTGACTCGAGTATAAGTCAAGGGGGGCATTTTCAGCACAAAAAAAATGTGCTGAAAAATTCGACTTATACTCGAGTATATACGGTACTTTTAGTTGCGTTGCATTCATGGATGTTATTATAAAATGCAGTTCAGAAGTCAGTCATTTCAATGTTTTCTAGGTGCCCTTGTAGTGACCAGCATTGCATTGGTACAAAAATTGGAAATTTATGGAAGGGACTTTTGGAAAGGCACCACTATGACAAGATAGTGACTCATGGGTCTTCATCTGGGGGTTCTCAAGAGAACTGTCTAAAATATAAACAGCAGTAAATAACATGAAACCATATGAATACACATGAACACATATATGTAGAAAAATATCAAATAAGGCAACTTACTACAGATGCATGCAGAGTCACCAGGGTCACTCCAATGCCTCTACAAGTAGAAAACAATTCAAGGGACATAAACCTAATGAATGAGGGCTCAGTAAACAGTGGAATTTTGTAGACTGAAAATATTGTACAATATATTTTGGGCACATACATCACAAAGGGCTCCTAAATATACTTGCTAGATTTTACATTTGACTGTCTGTAATCGAATAAATGATGGGGATTACCACCGTTGCACAGAACAGAGTGGGGAGATGGATTGAAAAAGCACATGGCCATAGAAAGATCCCCTCAGAGCCTCACTTATATTGCTTATCCCAGCTATAATGTAAAATTGTAGCAACTTGTAAAATGGCCAAAAAGTTCTCCAAGGAATCTCTATAATACCTATATAAATAATCCAAAAATGAGAGCGAATGAATGTTAAAGCTAATAACCATGAATCAACTAAGATAACAGGTGGTAAATAGGTGGCTTACCAAGAAATAGACAAAAGGGTCTCCTGGATTGCAAGCATGATGGAGAGTTCAACAGTTTGTCTCACACTGATCTAAGTGCCTTAATAAGGCATAATAAAGGGGAGGGGCCATGTCCTGCACCAATAGGAAACCACCCCACCCAATCACATGTCGCACAAACAGGATAGTGGACAGCCTAATTGGACCAATACGGTACTCAAAGTATGAATAAATCCCGCTAGTGTCCTGTTCTGTTGGCAACTCAAAATTCTGGATTTACCCCCACTTTTATTCCCAGAGACATTGGTGATCAGGACAATTAGAGCAGATAAATCTACATAATGGGGACACAGACAGCAATAAAAATCTGACAGTGGATCTAAGCCCCTCGCCACTCTCCAAATCTAGGGGGGGGGGGGGTTTGACTTTAGTTATACTTTGATATTTCTAGATGTTCCCTAGAGCGGTGGTCATCAACCCTGTCCTCAGGGCCCACTAACAGGCCAAGTTTTATGTATTACCTTGGGGAGATGCAGACTAGAATACTGCAATCACTGAGCAGCAAATGATATCACCTGTGATGTATTTCAGTTATCTTGCAAACCTGGCCTGTTAGTGGGCCCTGAGGACAGGAGTTGATGACCATTGCCCTAGAGGATAGCAAAGGTAGGTCCACTTTAAACCCTTTTCAGGTTTAGAATTAGGAGTTTAGGAATAGATGTAGGTTTAGTGTTATTTTTTGTTAGATTTAGGCCCCTTTTACATTGGTGTGCTTTTGCCATGCTTTTCCAGGCCGACAAAAGCGCATGAAAACTATTCCCCATTGAATCCTATGTATCTGTTCACACTGCAGGTTTGCTGTGCCCTTCAAAAGTCCTGCAAGCTACATCTTTGGTGCAGTTTTTCAAACTCACACCAAAAAGGTACTTTCCATTGTAAGGCAGTGGGAACGCATCAAAAGTGCATCAGTGTGAAAGAGCCCTAAGGCTGCACAAAAGTGCATACATTTTGTAATAAATAAAACCATATGTATAGTTGCGCTACTAAGAAAAAATATAAAAATAAAAAGATTTATAGCTGCCAGCATCAAACAGTATAGTGAACCATGCAATAAGGAATAAAAAGTGATAATGAATGCAGCGCTAAATTAAGTGAAAAACAGGGTGATACACTGTCACACTATGTGTATATATTACGTATTAATATTTAAAGACCAAAATAGACAAAATGAAGGGACAGTCTCCAATGACTGGAAGGAATGTTTCAAAATGGACTTTTACTCTAATATGGACATTCCTTCCAGTCATTGGAGACTGTCCCTTCATTTTGTCTATTTTGGTCTTTAAATATTAATACATAATATATACACATAGTGTGACAGTGTATCACCCTGTTTTTCACTTAATTTAGCGCTGCATTCATTATCACTTTTTATTCATACATTTTGTAATAAAGGTTTAAACTTTTTTTCTTTTTTTTTTTTAAATAGAAAAATACAGCAACATTCACGTTCAGGGAAGCTCGTAAATTTCATTTGAAATTCCAAAAAGCGAAAATCCTCTTTCCTCAGGCACTTTGTCCCTCGAAGTCCTGCGTAAACTCAACTCATGTTTTGTCTTACACCAATATCTTATTGTAGGGTCTTTAACTAGTTAAACCAGTTTTAGCCAAAGGAGGGTGAAAACCGAAAGGAATGTGATGACGCATCTGGCAAGGTCAGGGAGCCACAGCGAACAGAACTATATATATATATATATAATATTATATACACAGTATAAACATCCATAGTTAAAAACATAAAGACTATTACTAATTTTCTTGTAAATCATTAACTGTTAAAAACCTATATGACATTGAAAGTGTGAACGGCCCAAAGTGTAAACCTTAGGGTATCTCCGCCCAGTTTTGGAGGGAGCGAGAATTTGGATTGAGTGGGGGAATGTTATAATTTTTGTCAGGGTTGAAGGCTATGTGTTTCCCTTTTGGCAGTATTTATTTTCACTTCCTCTTCTATCTGACACAATGTCATCAGTATAAGAAGTGAGGGTAGATATCCTAAAGGAGACCCAGGCAACAATAAACACAAATCCACACTATACAATATGCTAGCTACTCTGGACACGCCTAAGATCTCCCAGCTGTTCGAGCTCTGGCAGAAGGACATTCCAGAACTAGCAGATGATGACTGGGAGGAGGGTGTCCAGCAATACTTGCCCCTTGTAATCTCAGCAAAAGTTAGGTTTATACAACTGAAGTTACTTCACCGGGCATATTACTCCCCAGCACACTTGGCAAGAATATACCCTGACCGAACGGCAAATTGCCCTAGATGTAGCTCGGACGGTGCTGACTTCTTCCACCTAGTTTGGTCCTGTCCTGGAGTGGTGGAATTCTGGAAAAATGTCCTGACTTACATATCCGAAAATTGACAGTCCCATACAGCCTGATCCCTCTCCTGTTGGGTATTTGTGTTTTTATGGAGGTCTCCTGGGGGAAAAAGCGGTTTGTTTTCTGTACCACATTCTACGCTAGAAAAGCAGTATTATTGCAATGGAACCAACCCTTACCACCCACTAAACAATTCTGGCAATCCCTAGTAAATCAGCACTGCCGCTATACAAATTAACATATTTGGGTAGAAACTGCCCCCAAAAATTTGGGAAAATCTGGGCAGCATGGGTGAAAGCGAAGCACTTAACCATTGAGTAATTTTGCGAAAGGCAGTCAGCGAGGCTCCCCCCCCCCCCCCATATATTTCTTGCTGGTCATGCACGCAGTGGCTTATGAGGTATCTGACACAGGAAATGTGCTGACAGACTACTACATTTGCTGCTAATAACTACACCTGCAATGTTCTGTAAGAGAAAATTAGATTTCTGTATGTATCTGTAACCTGGTAATGTATGCTCCGTTTTGAAACTTTAAACAGTTCGAACACACCTTAGTGACCATAGTTAACCCCTTGATTGCCCCCTAGTGTTAACTCCTTCTCTGCCAGTGTCATTTATACAGTAATCAGTGCATTTTTATAGCACTGATCACTGTATAAATGTCACTGGTACCAAAAGTGTGTCAAAAGTGTCCCGATTTGTCTGCCACAATATCGCAGTCCCGATAAAAATCGCTGATCGTCGCCATTACTAGAAATAAATAAATAACAAAAATGCAATAAATCTATCCCCAATTTTGTGGACGCTATAACTTTTGCGCAAACCAGTCAATATACGCTTATTGCGATTTTAACCAAAACTATGTAGAAGAATACATATCAGCCTAAACTGAGGAAAAAAATTGCTTTTGTTTTTTACATTTGGGATATTTATTATAGCAAAAAGTAAAAGATATTGTGTTTTCCTTTTTAAAATTGTCGCTTTTCTTTTGTTTATAGCGCAAAAAATAAAAACCGCAGAGGTGATCAAATACCACCAAAAGAAAGCTTTATTTGTAGAAAAAAAACATCAATTTTGTTTGGGTACAGCGTTAATAGTATCTTCTAAAAATCAAGGTGTATTTGGAAATCCTTTCATTGTTCTTTCTGTGAAAAAGCAATTGTGGTTTTAATTTTAATTCTTATTGAATTAACCACTTCAGCCCCAGAAGGATTTGTCACCTTATTGACCAGGCCATTTTTTTCGATACTGCACTGCATCGCTTTAACTGACAATTGCGAGATCGTGAGACATTGTACCCAAACAAAATTGATGTCCTTTTTTTTTCCCACAAATAGAGCTCTTTTGGTGGTATTTGATCACCTCTGCGGTTTTTCTTTTTTGCGCTATAAACAAAAAAAGAGCGACAATTTTGAAAAGAAAATATATTTTATTTTTTGCTATAATAAATATCCTAAAAAATATTAAAAAATAAATTTCTTCATCAGTTTAGGCCAATATATATTCTTCTAAATATTTTTGGTAAAAAAATCGCAATAAGTGTATATTGATTGGTTTGCGCGTTATAGCGTCTACAAAATAGGGAATAGATTTATGGTATTTTTATTATTTTTTTTTTTACTAGTAATGGCAGTGATCAGCGATTTTTAGCGGGACTGCGACATTGCGGTGGACAGAACAGACACTTTTGACACTTTTTTTGGAACCATTGACATTTATAGGTGTGATCAGAGCTAAAAATAGCCAATGAGTACTGTATAATTGTGACTGACAGGGAAGGGGTTAACACTAGGGAGTGATCAAGGGGTTAAGTGTTCCCTAGATAGGTGTTTCTAACTGGGGGGGGAGTGGACTGACTGGGAGTAAAGAGAGATCTCTGTTCCTGATCACTAGGAACAGCAGATCTCTCTACATCCCTGTCAGAATGGGGATCTGTCTGTTGTCAAAAGAAAATATTTTCAGATACAGTCAAAAACTCAGATTTTAGTTCACTGTTGTACTCTGTAAAATAAAACAGTTGGTTGCAGGTCTGGTTCATAGGTTGGTGTAGACAGTCTATTAGCTATTTTAATGCTGTAGAGTGCCTCAAACACTAGTCCCACTCCTACTATAAAGCTGGCCACGCACATAGATTTTTCTCCAGTCAACCCACAGACTGAAGACAGATTCCTCTATCAGTGCTTTACAGAGCAAAGGGACAAATCTCCTCCTGTGGCTATTGTATTCTGACAGGTGGCCCCACCTGCTGTCAACATACCAGAACAATGGACACATCTGATTTGGTTCCTCAGGAACCAGCTAAAATGTAAACCGTGTATGACCAACCTAAAGCTGAACTTTACCCATAACAACTTGATAAAAAAAGAATATTCTTTAGCAAGGAACATAAATTACACATTAAAAATTATGCTACCAAAATTTGTTGAAAGGCTGTAAATTGTCTCCAGTATTGCTCCTGTTTCTTCTTGCTGGAGGCTGTCATTTTGCTGAAGCCAAAGCCCCTGAACAGCAGTAAATGATAAAGCTCATCTCTTCAGAGAAGCCTATCTGGCCCCCACCTAACAACTGTACATTTATCTTCTCAATCAGCACATCACCCACAGTTATTACCTCTTGTATCTTTTGACCTTCCCTCTTAGATTGTAAGCTCTAAGGAGCAGGGTCCTCTGATTCCTACTGTATCAAAGTGTATTGTATTTGTACTGTCTACCCTCAAGTTGTAAAGCGCTACGTAAACTGTTGGCGTTATATAAATTCTGTATAATAATAATAATAATAAAGCGGAACTAAACCCGTTGATTTAACGGTTGCAAAAAAGTGTTACAATCCTAGAATTCTGGGATTGCTAACTATCACATTTGCTTGTGTCCTTAACCAAACTGTCAAACCATCAAATGGCTTGTGTCATTACTGATCACATGTGCAGCACCATGGCAGTTGCAGATCAAACAGAAGCAGCTTCCTTGGCTGTAAAGGATAGGAGGGTTTAATTCCACTTTAAGCCTGTCAGCAGATCGGCCTCTACAAACTCAGCACAGTGCCTAAATATGCCTAAAAACGGAGTGCAACTGAGCATGTGCAGAGCAGGGTGAGACAGTGTATTGCTGAATTCTAAACAGTATAGACACTTATTTTGAATGTTTCACATAGCTATACCTGCAAAAGGGGCCAGCCTGAAGTGATCTAGCAGGACTTAATTTTCCAACTAAAATCCCACACAAATCAACAGACGTTGACTTGACATTCCTCATTGGTCCCACAAAGTTCCTGTATGACTTTCTTATTTGGCTTTATGTTATGTTTGGCAGGCAAGTATAACAAAGAAAGCTTGTTGCATTTAAGAAATTAGAATATAGTAGTGTGTCTATTTTTACCTAATTTCTTGTGTTTCATTCAACAGCTAAGAAACTGCCAAAAAATGAGCCTCAGAACACAAGCGGGGCTGCTGGCCGGAGCCGAGGCGTGGATCTACATGAGCAGACACAGCAGAACAAGAGCCAGTGCTGCAGCAATTAATGGAGGAGACAAGAGAAGCAATGGGGAACCAAGATAAGATTATAACCTCTCTTCTTGCACCTGCCCTGCTACCCTCCAGAACTACAACTAAACAACTTTCCAGCACCTCACTCTTCTGCCAGGACTTTCCCTTTTGCACTTCCTTTCTTTCCCTTCACCAATGGATAACAGCACACCCATGGAAACAAAGCAACCTGTCCCTTCCACCTCCCACACCTCTGCAGCCCTCAGAGACCTCCCTGCTATAACTGCACTATTGTGGGTTTAATTTTTTTTTTTTTTTTTTTTTACGCTTCCGACAAACACACACAGACTACTCTTGGTGACACAGCAGTTGAAAGCATCTGGAGATCTCGCCTTCAGAACAGTGTAAAGAAGAAAAAACAAAATAAGAAACTGATACTACTTTGTATAATAGATGCATATAGTGACTTTAATATTGATTTTTGTTTTGATTTCATGTAAGTTTCTTTGCTTCCATCTACCACCTTCTAAAGTTTCTCTCTGTTTTGCAGCTTATCACAACATTTAGTAGAACTTCCAGGAGCCTCATACTTCCTACCACTTGTAAACAATTGATTTCTTGCCTGCATCTTCTGTCAAATATGTAATTTGTGTGCCTAAACGTTTGACAGCTGTATGTGGTAAATGATCTGTTCATGGTGAGCTTTTAATTGCTTTAGCTTGAAAAGTTAAACGATTGTAGATACACAGATGCTGAGTTGGTGTGGAACAGGGAACGTGAGACATGCTTGTGATTATTGTAAGCACTGGAATGGGTGAGTACATCTACCGACAGTGATGTTTATGTTCTGTATCTTTTTATCTCTGTCAGATTTTATAGACAGCAGGTTGGACCTTTTTATTGAAGTAATAACATTCATTCATTTTCTATTGTGAATGGAAAACACACATTTGTGTCGGGAATATAAAGCACATACAACGGTTTACAAGAACCTGAAGAGGGAAATAGTTCTGTGTTTTGCAATACTTAATATGCCTTTAGCATTTTTGGAGTTCAGATTGGATTTTATTCAATGTTAGCATTTCTAGAAGCACTACATCTCAGCTTTCTAGAAGCTACATCCCTGTAAAAGCCATCTGTGTACAATACGTGTTTGCTGCTTTGTGTATGAATGTACAATGCCATCAAAATGGATATCGGGGACTCAAAGGGGTTGCTTATTCTGTTTTTAAGTACCCAGAGTCTGTCATATCTGAAAATGCTGGCAACTTTGGGGTTCTAACGATGGAAAACAAATTCTCGGAGTCTTGGGAAAATTGTCAAATGGTGCATAAAAAAGGTTAAGCACCAGAGTTGACACTGTTGGGTTAATATGGAGACACAACTGTAACTAGTTGCCTGCAATATCTGATGCGGCAAAGGCACTGTTAAGGAGGGCTAAACTCACACTTTGCATTTAGCAATCATCTCTACAAGTAATGTAAACACGGCATAGATGGTAATGTTCTCATTTTTTTTTTAAACTGATTCTAGTTACTGATTTTCTTTGCCTATTGTTTTTAAAAGAATTCTTGCAAACCTGTGTGTTAAGTATTGCTTACAGCAATAGCTGCTTTGGGCAGCATGCACTTTATTTCAGAAGTCATTGAAAGATAGTTGGGATGTTCATATATATTCAGATTGCTTCATTTTACTTTAAAAATGATTTTCAAAGCCTGCTATTCTATCTGTAGCAAATGAGCAACTACACATCATTTACTAGTGTTTATCAGCATTCCTGTGGTTTAGGATTGTCTTTCCTTAACCCATCAGAACACATATTTTACTGTAGGAACATCTAAGTGAGAAACGCTGGACCACACACTACCAGGTCCAAGGCACGAGGTTCTCTTTAGTCTTACACCAGGTGACATGGCAGGTATGTGCCTTTCTGTGTGTTTAAAGTGTTCTTACTGATGTCGGTGGCTTTATGGATTTCCATGAAATGTGCCTTCCTTCCATACCTAGGCTGGGATGTTTGAGTGTGGTACGGTTTTAAATACAACTTGTATATTATATGCAGGACAAGACAGAGCAAAATATATCTGGTTAGCTAGTTTTAGCTAGTGTCCAAGAGCACTTATTACCAAGATCTAATGGTTACATAAATGACAAAGCTATGGGTAAATTTTAGCAGTGATTGAAGATTTTAAATTTATTAAAGTCAAAGAGCTCTGGTTTCTAGCTGCCATTTTTAAAGTTGCATTTCATTTTTCCATTGAAGTGCAGGTTAGATAACAAGTGTGTGCAACACAGGCAGTTATTCATTCAAACACTTTGATAAACTCATCATGTATTTTAGTAGTCTGAAATCACTGAAATGCAAATTAAAACCACTTTATTATAAGCCTGCTATATCACTTTTTTTTTCTGAACAAAGAAAATCGTTCTTAAATGTTTTATGGTATCTTGGAAGACTTGCTACTCCTGAATATTACTGCAGTGTTAAAAATGATGAATGTCTGGGTTCACACTACATTAAGGATGAGGATCGATTTAACAGGGTGGTTGTTCAGTTACATTTAACTTTTATGCGGTATACTTTGTATTTGGGAACATACTTTTGACACTATTATGTGTAATCATTTTTTATTTCTAAGTAGTTTTCCAGGAACTCGACTCATGCTTTTGATTATTGACCTATCTAAATGATCCAGGTTCTTTGGCTGATTGTATTTAGTTAGTGTCTTATCTAGGTTTATTCAGCCAACAAACCTATGCCTGTCATTTGTGTCAATATTTAAAGGTTGATATCTGTGGACTGTAAAATCTTGCTCTAATAGCCATTTTATTAACATGCACTTACCATCTGCTGAGAGAGCCAAATTTGACAGTTTTGGGCTGGGTGAGTCCCATCCTGTGTTCTGATTATTAAAGTCAGAAGGAACATCCATTGGCCAAAACATGTTGACCATCGTTCATCCTTGAGTTCATTTGCATCAAAAGGTGAGGCAGGTTTTCTAACATACCTGATTGGTGTTTTCCCTGACACCATCCATTCAGGCTCCCCATCAATGCCATATGAGACAACTGTCGTCTCATGTCTATAGATACTTTGAGTGTACAATTACATTTTGAAAGAAAATAAAGTTACAAATTAGAAGATCATTTGTGATTGGGCTGTGTAGAGGTCAACAGCTAAATGCTAACAATGGCTTCTGAGAAGTCACACCCAGAATTTTCTTTTTATTATTGTAAAATCTTTGCACAATTACATATAGAGTAAAAGGATCAAGCTCTCGTGGCACATGGGCCACATCTGTTTCCCAACCCAAGGTTGGGAGAACATTGCCATTGTTCTTAGGAGCATGCATTTTGTGTAGGGACTGGAAGATTAAGTTGGTCATACAATGGTAGAATCTCATCCAAAATGTTTATTTTTGGAACTTTTGTTTAATTTTTTTTTAATGGTTAGTGAGGTCAAATCAACATTCATTTTCAACTGTAGAGACGAGAGAATTTGATGTAGCTGGGTGGAAATATTTTTTTTTCTCTAACAAAATTCTAACCATGAATGTGGTTTTCATCAAGGAAAAAATGTATATATTTTAAGGAAACCTGTTTAATACATCTGGGATTCTTAAAAAAATAAAAGAATGTCTGGATATTTTAAGGATTTTCAAATTAAATTAGTTTACTCAATTTCGGGAAAGAATGTTCTAACCCACTTTTTTTCTACGAACACTCAAACGAAAATCGAACAGTGTATGGCCAGCTATACTCCCTTCCTTATGTACTTGGTGAGAGATCTGTTTTCACTCTTGCAGCTTTATCCAGCTAATCAATCATATAATAAAAGAGATCAGTCAGTGCCTGTTTATTTTTCTGTTTTATAACAGCGGCATTGGGTGATTTCAGTTAGCAGGCACAATATAAGCACTCCAATGTTTCTATATAGTGCACTGTTGAGAAAGATAGTTCCATTGAGAAACTGCTGTATAGTAATGTCATAAAACAAAAATGTTTTCTTAAGCTGTGTACTTCTGCCGCCAGAAGATGTAAGTTGGCTGATGAGCATTTACTTTGTTTAAAAAAAAAAAAAATTTGATGTAAAATAGTATTGCTAGCCATGGTTTTAAAGTGCCTGGTGTTACAGCTGGGCCCAGCCTCATCATAGTCGTCTTTGGAGTAGCATTTTACTGCTGTATTGATGGTGTTGGTGCTCAGGGACACCAGAAGAAATATGTTTGTACTGTTTGGGTAATGAAGCACGCTGTATTGCCACATACAACTACCACTGTCCACAGGAAGGCCATAGTGCAACCGACTGCCTTCACCCTTCTTTTCTGATTACATATGAATAGAACCTGGCAAGTTGGTAGATTGCAACTCTGACAGTTTAAATACCCTCTATTTTAAAATGCATTTTCTTTTTGTCTTATTTGCATTAAAAAAAATCTAACTTTAGGTTATAATCATAATGGACTTTTACCCCAATCTGCCAATGTATTTAATGTAAGTAAAAACAGAAACTGTGTGTGTATAATAAATGAACTTAGCTTCTTAAGTTGTCGAAATTCTTTTTTTAAAGACGTTTGTTTTCTAAAAATGAAAGTTAATTTCTTCTTTTAATTAACACTATTTTCTGCATTATCCTCATCATTTTTATGATTTATATAGCACTGTCATCTTCTTGGGTACTTGGGTACAAAGTAAGACTAACATGTGGGTAATGCTAATAATACAATTACAGTAAATGTTGCCAAGAACAAGGCAAGTTGTATAGCATGTACAAACATTCATCACAATAGCAAGCCTGTTCTTTGTGAATAAGGCTAAAAATAAGAACAATATAATAGCAGGTGTCTTGTCAATTTTTACGCTAACCTGAAGATGCTTGAATGTTAGTGAGGGGCAAATTCAGTATAGTAAATATAAGTGCTCAAGTGTCGCGCAACCAATGTCCCACCACTGCGCTATGGTACAAAATATATGGTGATTAAAGCTGCCAACTTAAAAAGAAGATAATATCAAAGTATTCTAAATGAATAAAATAGTGGCGCTGTAAATTAAAAAATGTTGAAGTATAATATATACCAGAGTGCTAATATTGACACACATATATATATATATATATATATATATGATGAAATCTGTGAATAACTAGCCTTCATAAATAACCATAAACAGTCTGTGCAGTGTTGCATTTAAGCTATTACATAAAGTCCAAATCAAGTGAATGTTTTGAACAAGTGAATCAAAACAAAATTAATGTGATCTTTCTCTGCCAAAAAGCAATCTCTTCCACCAAACCGATCGTGATTGTGTTCCACTCTAATGGAGCCGCACTCACCAAATAGATATGCCTTGCACTCTCATGCGCGGCATATAAGCATTCTGACCATCCCTCCAGGGGGTCACTCAAATTAGATAAAACTGGATCCACAGCAGCTGGAGCTCTTTATTTAGGCAGCGCCTCTCAGCAAGCAACGATGTATCACCATGTAAGAAAAATAATGCCTCCAATGGTGTAATAACGTTTAAAAAATGTATTAAATAAACTGATTAAAACCTTCTAATAATGTACTCACATTCCTAAAGTATCATAATAGCATATACAAGACACTCCTTGTGATAGGCACTAATGGTCACGGCGGATCCGGGATGCAGCCAGAGAACTCTCACCCCTTCCCTCGCTGGATCCACAGAGCTACGAGGAAATAACAGCCGGCCACAGCTAATCACAGTGCGTCATGGGTCATACGCTGTTGCTGGGTTGCCGTACAGCCCGCCTCCGACATGTTTCGTCATATCGACTTGTTCACAGCATTGCAATCCTGCCGGCTGTTATTTCCTCGTAGCGCTGTGGATCCAGCGAGGGAAGGGGTGAGAGTTCTCTGGCTGCATCCCGGGTCCGCCGTGACCATTAGTGCCTATCACAAGGAGTGTCTTGTATATGCTGTTATGATACTTTAGGAATGTGAGTACATTATTAGAAGGTTTTAATCAGTTTATTTAATACATTTTTTAAACGTTATTACACCATTGGAGGCATTATTTTTCTTACATGGTGATACATCTTTGCTTGCTGAGAGGCGCTGCCTAAATAAAGAGCTCCAGCTGCTGTGGATCCAGTTTTATCCAATTTGAGTGACCCCCTGGAGGGATGGTCAGAATGCTTATATGCCGCGCATGAGAGTGCAAGGCATATCTATTTGGTGAGTGCGGCTCCATTAGAGTGGAACACAATCACGATCAGTGTGGTGGAGGAGATTGCTTTTTGGCAGAGGAAGATCACATTAATTTTGTTTTGATTCACTTGTTCAACACATTCACTTGATTTGGACTTTATGTAATAGCTTAAATGCAACACTGCACGGACTGTTTATGGTTATTTATGAAGGCTATTTATTCACAGTTTTCATCATATATATATATATATATATATCAATATTAGCACTCTGGTATATATTATACTTAAACATTTTTTAATTTACAGCACCACTATTTTATTCATTTAGAATACTTTGATAAATTCAGTATAGTGTTTAAAGCGGAACTTCAGTCATCTTTCCATCTATTAAATCCTCTGCCCTTGTTTTAACTTTGTATAGTAAAACATTTTTTTTTCTGCCAGTAAATACCACCCCAAACTCACTCATCCATGTCTTTCTGGACCTTGCTTTGTGCACTGGTGCGCAGTCATGTTGGAACAGGAAGGGGCCATCCCGAAACTGTTCCCACAAAGTTGGGAGCATGAAATTGTCCAAAATGTCTTGGTATGCTGATGCCATAAGAGTTCCCTTCACTGGAACTAAGGGTCCAAGCCCAACCCCTGAAAAACAATCCCATACCATAATCCCCCCTCCACCAAATGATTTGGACCAGTACACAAAGCAAGGTCTATAAGGACATGAATGAGTGAGTTTGGGGTGCAGGAACTTGACTGGTCTACACAGAGTCCTGACCTCAACCTGCTAGAAAACCTTTGGGATGAATTGGAGCGGAGACTGTGACCCAGGCCTTTTCATCCTTATCGGTGTCTGACCTCACAAATGCGCTTCTGGAAGAATGGTCAAACATTCCCATAGACACACTCCTAAAACTTGTGGACAGTCTTTCGAGAAGAGTTAAAGCTGTTATAGCTGCAAAGGGTGGGCCAACTCAATATGAAACCCTACGGACTAAGACTGGGATGCCATTAAAGTTCATGTGCGTGTAAAGGCAGGTGTCCAAATATTTTTGGTAATATAGTGTATGTTGGATGCTAGGGGAAAAGGTTAAAGTGAAAAACAACTTTGCCATTAGTTGGGTATGGGCTGAATTTATTATGGGTTGTGAAACTTATTGAAAAGTAGAGGAGAGAATGTATTTAATTATTAACAAATTGTGGAGCCTAATGTCATACTGTCAATAAACAAACTGAAGCTGAAAAGAGCTTGAATAATTCTACCAGAAAATGATTTAAAACAAAACTTAAGGCCTCATGCACACTGGGCTTCAAACTCCATTTTTAAGAGCTTTTTTAGTTTTCTTTTCAGCCTCTAAACACCCCTCTGTTAGCTTATCTATGTTAACTTGTGTCCTTGCACACATAGGCATTTAGAGACAGAAGATAATCCAGTGCCAGCGTGTTTAGTGAGGAGCGATTTGCTGCAAAAAAACAAAACACCCAACACACCTAAAGTGATTGTAAACGATCACCTTGTAAAACAACCCATTCAGTTTAAAACAGAAATGAAAGGCAAAACATTTGTGTATAGATGTAAAAAAAATTATAAATACCTTTTCCCTTTTTTTATAAGTGATGCCATTACCTATGTTCTTAGCTGAATAAGAGGCGGGGGAGGAGAAGCAGCAGTACACTGAGCTTCCCAGTTAATGGCTGTGCAATGGGAGGGCGTGTCAGGACAAGTCTGAATATCGGAGGACAGTACACGAAGTTCCCAGCATAGCTAGAGAACTGACCACATTGTGCTGTCCTGCTTAGCGTGGTCAGTTTTTAATAGGAAAGCCAGGGATTTCACATAAAGGAAGCAATACAAAGAGAACTGGATACACTCTCATACAAGTTGATGGTACAGCAGGCACATATCAGGAATATGAAGAGTTGGGGTAACAAATGCTTTAAACACTTCTAAATGCACTTAAGCACTAGGCAGGTTTTGTGCTTGAGCATTCATTCCAATGGCCAGAATTTTCTATCCAATGGAACGAATGAACACCCAAACGCTTCACACACCACATGTTTCAAAAATGCAGGTTTAGACAAATATCCAGGGGAGGGAAAAAACTCCTGTGTGCATAAGACCTAAACTAGTCATAAACTAATTTAAGTAATAAAAGTTGTGTTTGAGTCAAATTAAAAGAAAGACTTGGAATTCATAAAGGGAGATTTGCCTTCCTACTGCTGTATTTCCTGATTCCGATTTGTTGGCTAATTTTACAGTTTTTTTTTTTTTTTAATTCGTTGAAGTGTATTTTTTTCCTGAAAATTGAGTTTGAAAGACCTCAGTGTACTGATTTTTATTGTTCTACTTTTTGGAGTTTCAATATAACTGGAGATGCAGGCATTAGAGAAGTTACAAAGCATAGGCTCTAAAAGGTCAAATCTATTGACCCTGTCAGATGGTCTGGAGTAAACTTTTAGATTTTTAGCACAGTTGATGTTTACTTAACAGCACTAGCAGCTCTGTTGTGTGATTGCACTATATGTGTTTTATTCATATATATATATGTTTTTTTTTTCTGCTCCTAGCATAATAGCATATAAAAAACACTAGT
Organism: Lithobates clamitans; assembly: GCA_037952925.1. NCBI lineage: Eukaryota > Metazoa > Chordata > Amphibia > Anura > Ranidae > Lithobates > Lithobates clamitans. Next base: position 1,719,738 of record JBBGZY010000630.1, on the reverse strand, counting down.
GTGCATGGAGCCTTAGGCAGGTGTGAGAAATGCTGTAAATTAATGCTTTCAGAAATAGAAGTGTTAATAGTTTACTTTTATCAATTAACAAATTAGTAAATGAACAGAAGAAAAATCCAAATCAAATCAATAATTGGAAGGCAAAACAGGGTAAACTTGCACACAGTTTTTGAAGGAACTCGGCAGGTAGGTTGTTCCAAACTTCTTAAAGAACTAAGCACAGATCTTCTGTGGGTGTAGGCTGCCTCCAATCTTTCTGTCTCTTCATGTCATCTCAGACAGACCCGATGTTGAGATCAGGGCTCTGTGGGGGTCAGACCTTCACTTCCAAGACTCCTTGTTGTTCTTTATGCTGAGGATTGTTCTTACTGACATTGGCTGTATGTTTGGGGTCATTGTCCTACTGCAGAATAAATTTGGGACCAATCACACATCCCCCTGATGGTATGTCAAGATGGATAAGTATCTACATGTATTTCTCAGCATTGAGGACACCATTGGTCCTGACCAAATCTCCAACTCCATTCAACTGTTGCCTGCAGCCACTCATTGTACTGCTCTCCAGCACTTCGGTGAACAGAAAAGAAACATTTTGGTGAAATTCGGTGAACAAACTGCCTCTTGCTACAACCAAGTATTTCATATTTTGACTCATGAGTCCAGAGCTTTTGCTGCCATTTTTCTGCTCCCCAGTTCTTATGTTTTCCTGCACAGTTAAGTTGCTTAGCCTTGTGTCAACATTGGAGGTATAGCTTTTAGCTTTTTGGCTGCAATTCTTCAGTAAAGCCACTTCTTGTCAGGAATTTTTTTTTTTGACAAATTATGTGGTAAGGAAACCTGCTGGATTTTTACTCTGGACAGTATTATTATAATACAGGATTTATATAGCGCCAACAAATTATGCAGCGCTTTACAACTCTTACTTTTGTACCATTTCAGGTTATTCAATTGATTTGCGTTGCTTCCTCAAAAAAAAAAAAAAAAATGCTTATGTTGTAAAGTCGCATAAAACAGACATGGTTAAGACCAGAAAAGCAGCAGTCTGCCATAGAGCAGCCAACAAAAAATACATTAAATGTATCTCTAAATTACAAGATGTTTAGAACTGCTGTCAGCTCAGATTTGGCAGAAACCATTGGGGCTCTGGTATACCCATCTACAGTCTTGGCAGTAGTGGTTTAAATAGGAGAGCCTCAATTCTGAGGTGGAAATAGTCATACGACTCACCTACTCATGAAAATCGTGATTTGGATTTCAGAAAATAGTCTGCAGGCACTCTGGACTGATAACTTGTGACTTCAACACAGGGGTGTCAAACTCTATTTCATTGCAGGCTACATCAGCATTATGGTTGCCCTCAAAGGGTCAGTTGCCTTTGTAAGACTATATAAATGTACCTACTCTATCATATTAAATAATTGCCTCTGCATTTGATCATTACTGGATTTAGTAATGACTTAAAGAGGTTGTAAACCTCCCTGTAACATTTGTACCTATAGGTAAGCCTAGAATAAGGTTTATCTATAGGTGCTGTAAATATCTCCTAAATGTGCGCCGTTTAGGAGATATTCACTATGCCGATGATGTCATTGGCGCATGCACTCTGAAGGAATGGCCGTCTGTGCCATTTCTTTAGGAGTGTGTGTCGTGACCTGCGGCTCCCACAAATGCGCGGGAGTGACGTCACGTGGCTCTGGCCACTTACACAGCCGGAGTCTGCGGCCCCAGAAGGAAGACGGGCAAAGATGGATGTGGCCTACAGCGGGGATGGCACAGGTTTCGTTTGCAGGTAAGTGCCGCATAATGTGCTAGTATGCGATGCATGCTAGCACAATATGCCTTTACTTAGCAGAGAAGAAGAAAGGAAAAAAAAAAACATCAGAGTTTACTTCATCTTTAAGACTTAAGCTGTGCCGGTCAGCTACAGACTGGCACAGAGCCCATTTACACTCCTGATGATGCAAGTCTGAAAAGCACACAGCTGGTATCATCCACAAGAAACTTTATTTGTCGGTGTGTGAGCCTTCTTTTCAACTGGAATAGAATTGTATTATTCTCATATTAATTATAAGCAGATGTCAAGACCCCCCCTACCTTTAGAAGTCATGAGTCCCCCAGCCTGCCTTACATCACAGTGCATCCTCTCTTACCTTGTGCTGCTGCTGTGAAGAAGCTGAGGGCGGAGCTGGGAAGCAGAAAGTGCAGGCTCTGAAAAGAGGGCAGGAGTCAGCTGCCTGAGTCTACAGAATGCTGAGACCAAGGGGGGTCGGGCAGGAATAGGCTTCTCTGTGGCTGCGTAGAGAAGTGCAGGATTTGGTGGAGGAGTTCTGGCCTCCCTTCTGACTTCTGAGACAAGGTAGGAGTGGAGACAAGGGTGGTGCTGTAGGAAAGGTGCGAGGGCCACATAAAATGGCCTGGAGGGCCAGATTCGGCCTGCGGGCCCTGTGTTTCACACATGTTCTTTAACAGAAGCAGCGTGTGTGCCAAAGGACTGGAGAATACCTGTATAAATGTCTGCAAGCAACAGTGAAAGGGGTTTTGGGCAGTATTTCATTTGGTAATTTAATCAAAATTAATGGCTCCCCTCACTGCTGAAACGTACTGGCAAATTCCTTTGCATCATCCCATACCATCAGACAGATTTCTGATTGGCCTCTACTACATTCTGCAGCATAATGACCCCAAACCCATGGCCAAAATCATAACAAAATACTATTTGGTACAAAATGTAAAATAATTTATTCATTCCACATTGAATTCCAACTATTTATAGTCTACACTTATTCTGAACGATCTTGAAGTTTGTAAACTTACTTTGTGAAGATCCCCACACATTTACTTCCTTGAATTCTGTGACTTGTAGTTAATGTGTCACACGTTTTACAGAGCCTGCCTTCTGAACTACAGAGGTGCTGAGAGGAGGAGATTCAGGAGGCGGAGTCAGTGCAGGACTCACTGCTTGAAGGTAGCAAGGTACCATGGGACATGTAGTTCTTAGAAATCAAAATGAATGGGCAGAGGAGAAGCTGCAAAGCATGCAGGGAATCTAGGAAGTTGTGGAAAGAGATGGCCAGTAGATGAACAGCACTTACAAGATGAAAGGAGATTTTTCAAGTAAGCTTATATTGGATTGTTAGAAACAACTATTGTTTGTATTTGTACAATGCTGATGCTTTAAAATAAAAAAAAATGCTGTTACCATAGATTTCTTTTGATAAAGAATACAGTCGCAAGTGGTTAGTATATACAGAGCTTTGGCAAACTATCCATCTGCTTACTTGAGGTTTAAAATATTATAAAACCCTGGCTCTGTCCACCAGTTGACACCCCTTGCTTTCTTGGCTGGTAGGCAAAGTAGTATAGTCTCATTGGGTGTATAAAATCTTTGGACTGCAGAGAACAGTTGTTCTACTTATGGGGCATGAATAGGGTTGGCAGTGTTCCACGTTTGCTAACACAGGCTCCCAAGTGAGCAATTGAACTCCAGATTTACCCTGAAGTTTAAAATATACGTAATCCCTCAAAATAGGTTTCTTTCATTTGCTCCTCTTTGGTCTGTAAATAACCATTGAAAGCATTTTGTTATACAGTATATCGGTTTCATAAAATAACCTGTTGATGTAGCAAATAACCTTGTGAGCTGATGCTTTGCTGTCCCCTTGTTTCTGCACACGGAGTCATTATGGAGATGAGAGATGTGTGTTCTTTGGAATCCATCTGTATTGACATAGGCAGGGTGGAAAACCCATGCCAAGAATTTCAGATCTGTTGTCTTCTCAAAGAGGAAGGTAATAACACACTATATTGCAGACACATCAATAGTTCTTTTTCTGAAGTCCCTCACCATACATTTAGTCAATGCAGCCAACCTCTGCATCCCTGCTTTATGGAGGAGTACGACACCCCCCACAATCTCAGATTGGCTCCGGAGGGTGGATAAAATTGCCGAGATGGAAAAAATTATTAGTCAAGCCAATGATAATACTGACAAATTTAACACTACCTGGGCATGCTGGCTCCACTTCCGTCAACCTCCCTCCACCAATATCCCCCTTAACACTTCCTCACGGACACCAATTTCAGCACATAGGCCCTGACACCCTATAACCCAACCTCCGCTGTGCCGCCTACCCTACCTCCTGTCCCCTTCTCTTACCCATTTCCAACTTCATTCTGAGACATACTCACACATTCTCACAAACACATTCCAATAATGTCTTCCTGCCTTCCCCGATACCTGTCAGCTACGAACCAGGTCACTTAGTGGATCTGCATTTCCATACAAATCTCGTTTTAGCGGTTGACCCCACTCTACTTACCGCCTTCAGCTCCCGATCCATTCACAGTAATGATCCCATTAGGGGTGAATGGAACCGGGATTTGCCCTTGACATTCTCGTTGTGACTACTGCTGTTCTCATGATTCCACCCTTTTGATTCTGTTTATTATCTTTATTTCTCGCTGCAACTCGAGGAACCCTAGGCACTTCTGAACTACATGTGCATTGACGGGAATTGAGTTATTGTTCAACCCACCATGAAGATTACTATGGCATTCATAGATGTGCTCGCAACTGTTGTACACTTACTACATGGGATGTATGTCACATATACTTTGTACATCTGTAAAACTTAATAAAATCTTTTTGAAAAAAAAAAAATAGTTCTTTTTCTGTACCTTACAAATATGTCAAATATAATAACAGTGCTTACAAATGACAAAATGTAAAAAAATCAAAAAGTGTATAATAACTATGTACTGCCAATGAAGTCCCAAATAAAGCTCAAATAACGTACTCTTGTGCTCCAATCTTCATAAAAGTGCTGAAGTGCTTCAAACTTCACTCTGCGATGTGATACACACCCCCTCTTATATCCCTACTCACCAGAAATCATGGGGTCCCAGCTTTCAGTCTGGGGGTCAAACAGACTTTAATCTGGTAACAGGCAATGGATGACAAAGTCCAATAGGGGTCCCCCCCCCCCCCCAATGTGATTCACCAGGACTCAAGGTGTTCACCAAAATTAGAACAAGAAAAGGGACCAATAGTGAAGTATTGCAAACCTGTAAGATTTATTGCGCATAAAATATTGTACTTCCAGGACATCAGTAAAATCAGGCATGTAGAAAGCAAGTAATCTAGTCAGGGAATGCCGTAACCAGCATGAGTTCAACCGGAAGTGACGTCGCACGGACTCCGGACCGCAAATTACGTCAACGCTTTTCACCCACCCAAGAAGATCATTTCCGGTGCACAAAGTCTATACTTTTATATCCAAGGGGAACGGCCTACCTCACAGATAGCCAATGTTACATATGTATTACATATGTATACCTGAGGAGGGCGGCTCTAACCTCCAGGCAACCAATACAATTAGAGTAACAGCCATCACGATACAAATATGTTAAAAGGAGAGCCAACAGCGTCACTTCATTAACCTCACACATTTAAAAACATTAAATACAATACTTCCTAAATATAATTTGAATTAAAACCGCACATAAAATGAAAAAGCACCAGATGTGCCCCAGAAACTGCTGCTTAGGTTCCAAAACATGGAGCAGCTTTGTTCCGTTACAGCTAAAGCCAAGCCCCTCTTCCATACATTTTGTTGGTAAATAGACCACAAAGATGTCAAAACTTAGGCCCCTTTCATACATTCCTTCTGTTCGTTTTCATCCATCCCTGGAATAGATGAAAAACAGAAAGAAATTCATTTCTGTGGGCAAAAGGATATAAACAGATTATAGCACAGATTGTTCTTGATCAGCTCCTTTCTCAGCCACAGTATTCAGGAAATTATATATTCCTTGATTGCTTTCGCAGCTCCCACCATGACTATCCCAGAACAATGGGAGCCTTGAGATACATGGCAAATGACAGCACCATTTTGGAAGTATGGAGCATTTCAGCAATTTAAAAATGTCCGTTTTGCCGCATTTACATGCCGCGTTTATTTATTTCCTTTTATTTTTTTGCAAATAATAAAAAATGAAAAACGCCTGTAAACAAAACGCGGCTAAATGTGAGTTACCACGTTTACAAGCTGTTACAGGCATTTGGCGTTTCAAATGCCTCTGAACATCTGTCCTGAACGCATTTTTTTTGCTTTCCAAAAAAATGCTTCTAAACTCAACTGCCTACAAAAGACTCTGTGTACATTTACTGATAAGATAAGATAGAGGAGAGTTCAGGGGCAGCTGAAAAAAAACGCCCAACTGCTCCTAAATAAGGATGAGCTCAGGTGTGTTCGCAACCCGCACGTGCAGAGCCCGCCAGGAAGTCTGCACTGCACAGCGCTAATCACAGGCAGTGAGACATTTTCCCGAACCGCGGCTGCAAAGATCCAGAAATGTGTCAGTGCCTGTCAATAGCGCTGTGCGGTGCCGACTTCCTGGCTGGCTCTGCACGTGCATGTTGCAAACATGCCTGATCTCATCCCTACTCCTAAACGTCCGTTTACCAGCAGCAGTGTACACGAAGCCTTACTAGACAGGAATCAATGGATAATGCTGTTTACCACTATTCAGACATTTTGCTGCTATAATATATATTACACATTAACCCCTACCTTCCAACTTTTTGAGATGGGAATGAGGGACACCTACTAGCAAAAGTAGGTAGGCATAGGACACGCCCCCTGCCACACCCCCTTAAAGGAGAACAAACAAAAAAAATGATTAGTTGAACCCACAAGTGCTTTTTTTTACCACTACTTTTCTTTTATATTGGCTTTGGAAATGTACAAATGCAGCAATATAGAACTTGGATGAAAGGTTTAGCACTGGGAAACACTTTTTGAAAGATAAATAGTACCTTTTTATATACAACTATATAGATCAGACCAAAATGAGGGATAAATGAGGAGGAACAAGGGGCATTGCTCCAAATCAGGGATGGTTGGAAGCTATGATTAACCTATGTTATTTTAAATGTAAGAAATTGAAGCAGCTCCGGAGCTTGGCTCTATTTTATTTTCAGCTCTGCTTCAGCTCCACCCTCTAAGCTATCAAATTGAGCTAGAGCCTTGCAAACCCACATTTGTTGTCCCGGCAGCAGTTGCAATATCATTTGTAAGTATTGGATACTGTAATGAGGCTTTACATAGTGAATCAGGTTGAAAAAGACACAAATCCATCTAGTTCAACCAAAAAATTAAAAAAAAAAACTCCATATTAATGTTGCCAACCCCCCATAATTTTTTTTTTACTGACAAAACATGGACAAAGTACTGTAAATTTTTTACTGACATCCTGAAAAAGCACAGAAACTCCAATTATAAAATAAGACAATCAATATTTAAATAGTAAAAACATTATCTAAACATTTAACCATGATATCGTTGTTATGGCAACAGCTAGCTGCCATAACCCTGATATCCCCGTTTTCGGCCGGCTACAAGATAAAAGTGGTCTCTGTGGCGGATTTGCCGCAAGATCACTTTTATCGGTGGTGGGAGAGGGGCCCCCCTCCCACCGCGATCCGGTGCCCTCCGCCGCTTACCGAAGCCGTCAGCGGAGGCGATCGCGTCCGTTCCCTAGCTTTGCATGGAGACGAGTGAGGGGAAGATGGCCCCCACCCGTCTCCATGACACTGCAGGGCGGAAGCGACGTCAAAACGTCACTTCAGCCCATACGTCTTAAAGCCACATTTTTTGAATGTCATGTTTTCAAATGACATTTTTTTTTTTATTGCATTTAAGTCCAAATATGAGATCTGAGGACTTTTTGACTCCAGATCTCATATTTAAGAGGACCTGTCATGCTTTTTTCTATTACAAGGAATGTTTACATTCCTTGTAATAGGAATAAAAGTGACCCAAATATTTAAAAAAAAAAAAACAGTGTAAAAACAAATAAAATCAAATAAAATAAATAAAAAAACATTTTTTATACGCCCCGTCCCGACGAGCTCGTGCGCAGAAGCGAACGCATACGTGAGTAGCGCCCGCATATGAAAGCGGTGGTCAAACCACACATGTGAGGTATTACTGAGATTGTTAGAGTGAGAGCAATAATTCTAGCCCTAGACCTCCTCTGTAACGCAAAACATGCAACCTGTAGAACTTTTTAAATGTCGCCTATGGAGATTTTTGAGGGTAAAAGTTTGACGCCATTCCACGAGCGGGCGCAATTTTGAAGCGTGACATGTTGGGTATCAATTTACTAACACTATCTTTCACAATATAAAAAAAGAATTGGGCTAACGTTACTGTTGTCTTATTTTTTTTATTCAAAAAAGTGATTGTTTTTTTTTCCAAAAAAAGTGTGCCTGTAAGACCGCTGCGCAAATACGGTGTGAAAAAAAGTATTGCAATGACCGCCATTTTATTCTCTAGGGTGTTAGAAAAAAAAAAACAATATATAATGTTTGGGGGTTCTAAGTACCGTATTTATCGGCGTATAACACGCACCGGCGTATAACACGCACCTCAATTTAGGAGGGAAGTTGAAGGGAAAAAAACTTACATTTAAATGCCCATCAATGCAGCCTTCTCAGTGCAGCCTTGCCCCAGTGCAGCCTTGTCAGTGCAGCCTTGTCAGTGCAGCCATGTCAGTGCAGCCTTGCCAGTGCAGCCATGTCAGTGCAGCCATGTCAGTGCAGCCTTGCTAGTGCAGCCATGTCAGTGCAGCCTTGCTAGTGCAGCCATGTCAGTGCAGCCATGTCAGTGCAGCCTTCCCCAGTGTCCAGTTCAGCCTTGCCCCAGTCCAGCCTTGCCCCAGTCCAGCCTTGCTGAAGCCTGTGAGCTTCAAAATCGCCGACCGCGATTTGAAAATGGCGCCACCGGCGCCGAAATACACAGAGCCGGTCCTCGGCTCTTCTCGGCGGCTCTCGTTTACTTTCGGTTTCACTCGGACGGTGAGCGGAGCTATCCGAAACTAGCCGAGTATACTCGGCTAGGTTCGGGCGGCGCTCGAGTGAAACCGAAAGCCGCCGAGAAGAGCCGAGGACCGGCACTGCGTATTTCGGCGCCGGCGGCGCCATTTTCAAATCGCGGTCAGCGATTTTTTAATTCTGACAGGTCAGGATCGCAGGGGATCGGCGTATAACACGCACCCGCGATTTTCCCCTGATTTTAAGGGGAAAAAAGTGTGTGTTATACGCCGATAAATACGGTAATTTTCTAGCAAAAAAAAACTGTTTTAAACATGTAAACACCTAAATTCCAAAACGAGGCGGTTAACAATACTTGTAACAATTAATGTGCCTGACTTTGCAAATAAAAACTCAAAACTGAGCGACAAAATGTGCGCATGAAAGGCCTGGGATAGAACAGAAAAAAAAAGTCCTGTGGTGTACATAGCTCATCTCTTCGTTAAGTGTTCATGGCCAGATTTTGCCTAACAGTGGGAGGAGCTTAATGGGGGCTCATTAACCAGAATCTGTACCTGGTTGCTATAAACACTGCAAATATTGTATTGTATCACAACTGACAGCTTCCCAGACACAATAAAAACTCAGAACAAAGGAATCTTTTTTTTTAAATGTTACGTTTCCATTACATATGCTTTTACACACACACAAAGGGTACAATTTTGTCTGACTGAGCCTACCTTAAAGCAGCTGTATACCCCGCTTGCACATTTTTACCTACAGGTAAGTCTATAATAAGGGTTACTTGTAGGTAAAATGAATATCTCCTAAATTTATACGGTTTAGGAGATATTCACGTTGCATGCAGCTGCTGCCGTCAGCGGTGCATGCGCTCTGAAGGTCCTGCGGGCACTACCGGATCGCAGACTTCTGCGCGCATGCACGGGAGTGACATCATCGCGGCTCCGGCCACTCACAGCGCGGAGCTGCGAACCCAGAAGAAACGCTGAGGGAACATGTCAGCTCCCTCAGCGGTGACCAAGAGGCGGAGCGGGCGTTTCGTTCTAAGGTAAGTATTTCATAAGGAGCTAGTATACGGTGCTCATTATGCTTTGCCTTATAGGGTGTTTTTTTTTTTTTTCAGGGCATACAACCACTTTAAGGCTGGGTTCACACTGAAGCACGGAGCGTCTCCCAGCAGGGGTCCGGTGCGTCCCTGTTCACCGTTTTCAGGTCCAATTTCAGTCCGAATTCTTGGGTTGAATTCGGACCTGAAACGGACTAGAAGACTCACAGGCCCCCTGTGCAATTCTCTCCGCAACCGTCCCCGAGATGTGTGAACCGGCTCCATGGAGAGCCAGTCACAATCTCTGCCGTGCGAATTAGTATAGTGTGTGAACTCAGCCTAAAGCAGAACTTCATCAAAAGCAGCAACTATTGGGACAATGAACATCTTGGTCAGGAGTCAGGACTAATCTACAGCATAATGTATAGAGTGCAGGTGTCAGAGGTAAGGAACATTCAAAACATCATATACTATAGAGTGCAGCAGTCAAGATGAACCCTCTGTTCACATCAAAATCAAAGGGCCCAGCATTCCCCTATACAGCAGGGATTCCCCCTGGTGTTATTACCTAGAAATGTTAGTATCTCTTATCATTTGTTCATTTAGGAAACCTGGGCTCAGGGCCAGGACAAGGGGTGGGCAGGAGGGGCGGCTGCCCCGGGCACTGTGGTTTTATGTGAGGTGGGTGGGAGGGGGTAAGAATTGCTAGGAGTGGTGATTTAGGGGAATTTGTGTTAGAAGGGGGGATAGGGGAAGAGGATTTGTGCTAGAAGAGGTCATATGGTGAAGGGGGGAGGATGTGTACTCGGAGGGGAAAATTGAGAAGTAGAGGATTTGTGCTAGGAGGGGGTGACTTTATTTGGGGGGAGGGACATTTGTGTTGGGGGACGGGGGCAAAAATGTGTGCTGGGGGGGGGACAGATTTGTAGTTGGGAGATTTTTGCTTAGGGGATGAATGTGCAGATTAGTTCTCAATATTGGGGGGGGGGGGGGGTTGCTAACCTATAATGCTCATACATCTTGGGGGGTGCAATTTGGTATGTTCGCCCTGGGCTCTAGATAACCTTATCTGGCGCATGGATTCCAAGGTGGAGGGGCAGTTTTGTTTTTTTTGAAGCACTGTTTAATAGGCTTCAATATAGGGTGGGCGCAGGTCGCAGAGAGTCCCCCCCAATCACACCTGGGTGATTACAACAGCGAATGAATATTTGCTGTTGTAACACCGATCCCCCAGCCAATCAGGAAGCGGGTTTTGACACCCAAATGGCTGAAAGGACAGGCAATCCTATTGGATGCCTAGGAGAAGGGGAGGAGCTGGAAGCCGCCATGGAGGAGAGGACACGGAGCTGCACCACGCTGCCTGGGGTAAGTGCAAACAGCGGGGGGTGGGTGGTTACCACCACTGGTCCTGACACTGCCGGGGCTTATGGGGGCGCCGTCACTATACAAACCTGACCGGTGTTCTGGTTCCTCTCCACTCCATTGAAAATACACAAAAAGTGGCTTTGCCTTTAGTTCTACTTTACACTATTGCTTTTTTCATATATTTCAAACAAATGAGGGGGAATAAAAACGGAGGTCCCCCCGGTGTTCAGGTCCATCCCTCTCACAATGGTCACAAGAATAGCTACTGAGAGCAAACTTGTGCCCCTCCCCCTTTGGCCCTGGGCCCCCCTTACGCCAATCGGTTCTCCTCCGCAGACTGGACACACAGCGGGGCGGGTGGAAGAGCCCGCCCACTGACGTCACGACTCGTATAATTGGAGGAGCAGAGTGGAGCCGGGGAGCTCGGCGAGGACTGGCGGTATCAGAGAGGTAAGTTCTCCTGGGGTATAGAGCGCCCAGGGCGGAGAGTGCTGGTTATAGAAGGACATTCCTCTGGCCCAGTATTGTATAGGCAGAGCGGTGAGCAGTACGTCAGCGCCGGGAGATACACGTGTGTCCGCTCAGGACTGACTACGTGTATACTTCTATAGACTGCTGGGGTCACCTCCTCCATATGGCATTGTCATCACTACAAGTCCGCTCACCTGGGTATCTAAAGTCTGCAATACTTCAATGCCTGCCAGCTCTCTATGGCATCTTCCAGGTGCCAGTCTTTGGCTTTCTCGATTGGCCAACGCAGGATTACATAACACATGGCAGCTTGGTGTAAATGATGATGAAGGGGAGCAAGCAAGTTCATTTTAATGTACTGCATGTCTCCGCTGCAATAAAGGGCCTGCTTGTATTCTTTTTTTTTTTTTCTTTTTAAAGTCTAATGGCCCGTACACACGATCCGAATATCATACGATTTTTCGCTTAGTAGTCGTAAGTAGGAATTGAATAGGTTACTAAAGTCAAAAAGTCTCGTACAACAGTAAACAAAACAAAAAATCAGAAGTGATGTAATGTATTTGTATTTTCGGACGACAACTGTACTGACTAAACGAAAATCATACGATCTGGTATCGTATGACAATTTTCGTGCTTGTCTGGTCGAGTAATATTGGATGAATTGTCGTGATCGGCTCTCGAAAGCCCTGTATTAACGATCTGATTATCGTACAATCGCGTCGAAAGCGTGTTTTTATTTATTATTTTTTCTTTCGGATCGTGTACGGGCCATAAGGCATGGGTGCTCAACCTGTGGCCCTCCAGCTATTGTGGAACTACAAGTCCTATGATGCATTTGCAAGGCTGTCGTTTTTAAAGCGGAACTGCAGTCTGCTCACATGATTTTGTAATCAAAACATCTTTGTCATTCTGAAGCTTTCCCCCCCCCCCCCAACCACTATGTGTGATATATAATCATATTTATAATTTTTTTTTTATTTATTTTTCTCTATATCTGTGATTCTGTACTTGCCAAATATGCTGCAGAAATCCTCCCTCCACTGAGTCTGGCTGCATCCATTTTAACTGTGGGCAGCTGAAGATGCTGCCTGTTCACTTCCTGGATTTACACAGACGCACACTTCCAGCTCTGCAGCTCTCATTGGCCCTCTTATGACTCTCCCTCCCTCTTCCTGCCTGGCAAACTAGAGAGAGAGAGCTGTGCCAGACATGAAACAGGAAGTGGGCTGTATAAGGTATTTGGCAGAAGAAAAAAAATGTTGTAGGCCTCTTGAAAATGCCCAGTAAAGATTATATATATGTGTGTGTGTGTGTGTGTGTGTGTGTGTGTGTGTGTATGTATGTGTGTGTGTGTATGTATATATATATATATATATATATATATATATATATATATATATATATATATATATATATATATATATATATATATATATATATATTGTGTATGTGTGTGTAATACAGCCCATTAATTGTAATGTGCCTATGCACGCAGGCATGTAAACAAACGCTGTGTATTTTTCAGTAAAAATAGAAATATCTGCATTTTTGGTTAGTAATTTACGTCTCATGCGTGCATTTGCGCACTTTTGCCTCCCCACAGTGTTCTGGGACACGTCACAGGTCCCAGAAGACTTCAGGGTCATTCACAGTGCTTGCACATGCGCAGTGGGCACCCGGCTGTGAAGCCACAAGCTGTCAGTTGGGTGCCCACAGTTGAGATGCCGGGGACAGAAGATCAATAGAAGGTACGGCTCAGGTGAGCACATCGCTGGATCCTGGGACAGGTCAGTGCCTGTTTATTAAGTCTACCCCCTTTTTTTTTATTTTTTTTTTTTTAGCGTCTGACTTTTAATAAACACAAAAAAGACTGAAGCTCCTCTTCAAAGAGGAGCTTCCATCTCCCTCTAAAGAATAAAGTCTTTACCTGTCCAGGGATCCAGTGCCGTCCTCACCTGAGCCTGTTCTTCAGTGAATTCCGTATCCCTAGCGCTGATATCTTTACTAAAGCATGCACGAGCCGCACTGCGGTTTGTGAATGGTCCTGCAGTCTGCTGGGACGTGATGTGTTGCAGAAGGCTGCGGGTGAAGGGGGGTTTCACCTACGCTCAGATCCCGGCGGCGATCGGGGCAGAAGTGGGAACCTGTCATATCCAGGTACCCACTCCCCAAAAATTACAAAGTGCCAAATGGTATAGAGGAGGGGGGGGAGAAGGCAAACAATCAGAACGTCCTGCCTTTTGGCTGAAGTTCTGCTTTAATATTGTGTGTGGATCCAGCCATTGCAAAGGGGCTCGTGCCCAGGAAGTGGGGAGAGGAAAGGGAACCAATGTCACAGTAGTGATCCCATCACTGGCAGCAGATTGGGAACAACCATCTGCTCTCACTGTACTGCTTTCTCACTGGACTGCAGTGATGGAGCAAAGCCAAGGAAGTGGGTGAGTCTTCTCTTAGCAAATGGGGGGGGTTGCAGCCAGCATGAGGCATGACCCCTTGTACCTTTTCAACAGTAGGACCTGAGGCACATTCTTGCCTAGCAGTTACTGTTTTCTGTACAAGGTGCACGCTTCTCTTCCCTGTTACTGTTTATGTGTTTTTAGTAAAGGTGACTTTTTTCGTAGACAAATGTGATTATTCTGTGGTCGTCCATTATTTCTAAAAAAAAAAAAAAAAAAAAAGTTTAAAGTTAAACGCCGCCCTTCTTTTTTGGGAAAAAAAAAATAAAAATAATCCACAATGGGCTCATGTACACAGCCACAAGGGGGCAGTACAGTGTGCATGAACATCCGGAACCACTGTAAAAACTTCCCTGGGACCTACATTTTACAGCGTACAGCCACCAATTAGATTCAGGGTTGTGCCAGTACTTGCTTAAAGCACATTCTATCCCCTAGCACAGTGATGATGAACCTTGGCACCCCAGATGTTCTGGAACTACATTTCCCATGATGCTCAATTACACTGCAGAGTGCATGAGCATCATGGGAAATGTAGCTCCAAAACATCTGGGGTGCCAAGGTTTGCCATCACTGCCCTAGCACATGTATCCCCCAAATGCAGGCAAACTGCTGCGTCTTGTAATTGAGGTCTGAGGGTGCTGTACACAGCAGCTGTTGGTCCAAGGGAGGTTTTTATTGAGGGTCAGGATGCTCATGTACACTGTCTGGCAGAGGGTGTTCACCCAGGCTCACCTGCACACCTGTTCATTTTGGACAAGGGGCTTTTTATGTATAGCAACTGCATCCCCATAGACTTGCGTAGGCTGCCTCTGCACAGTAGCTGATGGCTCCAGCCACATAAAAAAACAGCCAATTCAGTGTACAGACCTCAGCGCCCGTGTCGGTGATGAAGGTCAATATATTAGATTTGATCTGTCATATCAACATGTTTTACAAATGTGACAGTCTACCTAAACAATGTACACACTGTCAGTTCATACCCGGTTTAACCAGTTGGGTAGGACAGAACAATGTACATTTGTTAGGAAGAGGGTCATGGACATTAGAGAGCTGTCAGCTGTGTATATACAGCAAGAGAAAAACTGGGACACACGGACCTAGGGCATTCAAAGATGTATTTAATAATGTAAAAATTGTAATAAACACACAAGTGACCAATGGAGCAGCACATGTAGGGTCAAGGAGAGGAGGTGTTACTGCTTCATGTTTGTTTATAGTGGTGACATGCTTCAGGGTAGGGACCCCTTTCTCAAGCCTATCTTGCTATACAAGGGCCTTTGTATAGCCGTCATGTTCATTAAACAAACTGTAGTATAATAAATACTGGAAACTTATATTCTTGGGGAATAAAAAACAAAGGCAACTAATATCACAAATTACACAGACCAGCGTCAATGTGTCTGCAAACTATGTACAATTAGATAAGATCATTTATAAAAAAAATGTTACACAATGAGCATTTCTCAATTTTACCCCTAGATGGAGATATACTGTACATCTGCATTAACTGGTAAAGTCCAGCAAGCTAAAAAGCATACAATGTAAAATAATTTCATAAACCAATACTTACAAAAGTGATTCTAAGGTTTAAATGCTCAGGGTCTGAACACTTAGGACCATGTGATATTTCAGTTTTTCTTTTTTAATAAATCTGCAAAAATGTCAGCAATTCCGTGTTTTTCTGTCAATATGAGGTGCTGTGTGTACATTAATGAGGGAAAATTAACTTTAATGATTTTAGCAAACGGCTGCAATATAACAAAGAGTGAAAAATTTAAGGGGGTCTGAATGCTTTCCGTCCCCACTGTAGGTGTTTTTTTTTTTTTTACCTCCTATGCAAGGTAAAAAATAAATTCAGCCTTTAGAACCACTTGCATGTGAAGTTATTCTTTCTCAAGGATCTTGAACGACCACAACAGGGGTTTGCTGTGGGTTTCTAATAATCCGACAGCATTGACTGTGTGTGTTTTTTATATAGCAGGGATGGCAGGCTGCCAATATTCTATTCTCTTAAAAAATATCTGCGATTTCGGTGCCTGTGTTTGGGGGAAAAAAAATTCTCCACAATGCTTCTAGATACTGAAACTTTTTTTTTTTTTGTTTTTTTTTTTAAAGTGTTCTTACTGCTTGTTCAGACTATATATACATCTCACCGCTTTTGGACTCCCCCAGCACCCTGGCTTGACCTTGCCCTGTTAAGACCCATGGCTCAGATAGTGCATCTGAACTGACTACTGCAGGTTGTAACTTTAAATCTGGTAGCAGCCACACAATCCCCTCCAGTGTTGACAAGTACAGTGGCAGTGCACAGGCAGCAGCCAGGAATCAGACTGTCGGCTGTAAGTTGTATTTTTAAAATTTGCCTCCTACACAACGCTCAGTGTGCATGATTTCACTGCACATCCGGGGGTTGAAGTGTGGGCTGACAAAGGATAGGATAAGAGGTGGAGATGATACAGCGTCCATTTTCTTCATGCAGGGGCAAGCAATGTTTAGATTGCTGGGGACAAAGACGGTCAGTCAGGGAGATGTGCAACTGCTGCCAGGATGACCATGCCACAGGTTGCCAGAGATTTTTCAGTCACAACTGTGACTTGGCTAGTGGGAATTGTACAGCCTTTAATGACAATTGTGCAGTCATGCAACACTGTACCCAAATTATTATTTTTTTATTTTTTTTGAGACAGCGCTTTCTTTTGGTTGTATTTAATCACCAAAAAAAAAACCCTGACAATTTCCAGGAAAAAAAAACCTTGTTTCTGTTACACACTTTTGCAAATAAGTATTTTTTTTTTCTTCACTAATGGGTGATGGTGCCACACTGATCAGTGCTCTGATTATCAGTGTAAATGTCCCCTGTAATGGGAAAGCCGGTAATTGTCTTTTTCCTCAAACACAACGTGGAGGAAAGGAAATGCCGATAACCGGCATCTGTCTACATGTGATTAGCTGTGTCCACTATGTGCCCTACGTCACTGGCTCTTTACCTTGATCGGTGATGCGCTGTGACTGAGGTGGGCAGGGCGTCGTATGATGTCCAGTCAGGATGGTAAAACACGTGCCCGGCTGTCAATCTGCGATAGGCCTGGCAAAAGTGTTAAGCAAAATAAAAACGTATTTTGTTAATTTGAGCAAAATAATTGGGAAATATTTTCTATGCTGTTGTCCTCCAGGCAAGTGTACACACGAGGGGTTGTTAAATTAGCAGTTATAAAAGTTGCATGAATTGAGTTTGCTGATTGCTCTGTTGTACAATTCTCTTAGAACATGCCTTACTAAACACTTGTCTCTGTAAAAAATCTGTGTGCTTTATGTGTTTTGTTGGTTTGTAGCAATGCAATAAGCCAAAGCAGCACGTTTTGTGAGCTGGTTAATCCATTCCACCTCCCTGAGAGAATGGTCATTTACACTGTATACTCTAACGGGATAGGTAGTCTTTGGCTCCCCAGCTGTTGAACTACAAGTTCCATGAATCATTGCACGACTGACGGCCACAGGTATGACCCGTTGAGGCATGATGGCATTTGTAGATTTTATCACAGCTGGAGTCAGTTTGTCAACCTCCTAGCGGTGCTCAGCCAGTAGCCTAGAAGCCCATCCAGTGTACTCGGTGCTTTTCTGTATGAATGTGATGCCTTATACCAGGGGTCTCAAACTGGCGGCCCTCCAGCTGTTGCAAAACTACAAGTCCCATCATGCCTCTGCCTGTGGGAGTCATGTTTGTAACTGTCAGCCTTGCAATGCTTCATGGGACTTGTAGTTTGTAGAGACCCCTGCCTTATACACTTTGATATAAGCACAAAACCAGTCTGAGGCTGGTGTCCATTGTGTAGGGGCGATGCGTTACGAGCACTGTTTACTTTTTTTTTTTTTTTTCTGTACTGAAGTGTCGCAATTACATTTCTTCCATTCAAATCTTTGCACCGCAGCTAATTGAAACAGTGTGGTGCGTTGAGCTGTATAAAATTGTTGCATGTCTGAAAAACAGAGCATTGTGGTGTGAACAGGACATCTGGAAAACTTGTTTTCTACAGGGTTTAAACAAAAATATGGAAACGCCAGGTAAAAACAAAAATTGTTACCTAGTAGCTGCTTGCCGACCAGCCGCCACAGTTATACTGCGGCAACATGGCTCGGCTGCGCGAATCGCCGTCATGTTACTTTGGATCCCTTTTTGCCCACTAGGGGCACACGCCCACAGAGCCGATGCGAGTGCCCAGCGGTTGCAATCACCGCCGGGCTCCAGCGATTGCTCGTGGCACACGGAGAACCGGGATCTGTGTGTGTAAACACAGTTTCCGGGTTTTCTTAGGGGAGAAGTGGCAGATCGTCGGTTCATACAGAGTATGAACCACGATCTATCTCTTCCCCTACACAGTCCACTCCCCCCCTTCAATTAGAACACACACTAGTGAACACATTAACCCCTTGATCGCCCTCTAGTGTTAACCCCTTCCCTGCCAGTGATGTTTTTACAGTAATCAATGCATTTTTATAGCATTGATCGCTGTATAAATGCCAGTGGTCCCAAAAATGTGTCAAAACTGTTCGCCGTGTCCGCCATAAAGTCACAGTCCCGATTAAAAAAATTGCAGATCTCCGCCATTACTAGTAAAAAAAAAAAAAAAAAAAAAATCAATAAAAATGCCATAAAACTATCCCCTATTTTGTAGATTCTATAACTTTTTTTTTACTTTTTACACCAATACACGCTTATTGCGTGTTGCGTTTTTTTTTTTTTTTTTTTGGTGTGTGTGTGCAGAAGAAAGGAGGAGGAGAAAATAGGATTTTTTTTAATGACAGCTTACCTGTAAAAACCTTTTCTTTGAGTACATCATGGAACACAGAGCCACAGTATTTACTGATGGGTTATATAGGCACCACTAGGTGATGGACACTGGCACACCCTAGACAGGAAGTTTAGCGCTCTATATAACCCCTCCCCTTGCTAGGAGTGTCTCCAGTTTGTAGCAAAACAATATATGTGTATTAGAAGAGGGGAGGGACCTCTGTGTCTCGTGATGTACTCAAAGAAAAGGATTTTACAGGTAAGCTGTTATAAAAATTTTCGTACATAACAGGACACAGAGCCACAGTATTTACTGATGGGATGTCCCAGAGTAGAGTGCAATCAGACCTGAGGACCTTGTACCGCTGCCTGCAGCACACTGCATCCAAAGGCGATATCCTCATGTCTTCTCACATTCACCTGATAGAATCTGGTGAATGTTTGGACTAAAGACCAATTTGCGGCCTTGCAGATTTGAGCCATGGAGGCCTGGTGATGCACTGCCCATGAAGCACTATAACAGCCCTTTTGGAGTGCGCTTTGATTTGAAAAGGTGGAACTTTCCTCTTCAAACCATAAGCTTGAACAATTACCTGGTGAATCCACTTAGCAATGGTAGATTTCAATGCTGCCTGTCCTTTTTTAGGACCTTCAGGCAACACAAACAAAACATCCGTGTTGCAAATCTGAGCAGTCGCTTCCAAATAGGTTTTGACCACTCTCCCTACATCCAGAGAACATAGTGACTTTTCTTCCGTAGAACAGGGATCTGGAAAAAATGAAGGCAGAACAATATCCTGGTTTAGATGAAAACCTGAAACCACCTTCGGTAAAAAGCTAGGATGAGGACGCAATACTACTCTATCCTTGTGCATAATTAAATATGGCTCTTTACAAGAAAGAGCCGCCAATTCTGATACCCTTCTTGCAGAAGAAATGGCTACCAGAAAAATTAGCTTCCTTGTCAAAAGACCAAGGGAATATGTTGTATCGGCTCAAAGGGCTGTTTCTGTAATGCCGACAGAACTAAATTCAAGTCCCAGGGGTTCTGGGGAGCTCTAAACGGTGGATTAAGCCGCATTACCCCCTGTATAAAGCTTCGGACCAAAGAATGCGAAGCAAGCAGAAACCATACCGACAAGGCCGAGACCTGGCCCTTGATAGTACTCAAGGCCAGCTTCATCTCTAACCCCACTTGCAGAAAAGCAAGGATTCTCCCTATGACATACTTTCTGGGATGACAACCCCTGGATTCACACCAGGAGACATATGCCTTCCAGACTCTATAATAAATGATTCTGGAAGCTGGCTTCCTTGCATTAATCAAGGTAGAAATTACTGGGCCTAAAAGCCCACGATTCTTCAGAATGTGGGTTTCAAAACCTTTAAATTTAGTGTTTGTAAGGTAGGATGGAACACTGGTCCCTGCGATAGCAGGTCTGGACGTGATGGTAGGGTCCATGGGGACCCTACCTCCATCTTCACTATTTCTGCGTACCGAGACCTTCTGGGCCACGTTGGGGCCACTAGAAGCACCGACCTCTTCTTTTCCTGCTTGATCCTGCAAAGAAGTCATAGCAGCATAGGAGGGAATGCATAAATCTGTGAACTGATGCCATGGAGTCACCAACGCATCTGTCCCGCATGCAAGTGGATCCCTTGTTCTTGACAGAGTTGTCGAGCTCGTTGTTGAACCTGGACGCAAACAGATCTACAGCCAGGATCCCCCATCTTTGGCATATAGCCAGGAAGATGTCTGGGTGAAGAGACCATTCCCCTGGGAACAACTGCTGGCGGCTTAAAGTGGATGTAAACCCAATGTCATCCTTTCTAAACTACTGCCATAGGGGTTATCTATAAGGATATACATGCCTCCTGCATGTATCTTTACCTGTCAAATGTTTCCCCTCTGTCTGTTATGAGAGCTGAAAAACTGCATATTCTGTGTGTGGGTCTGTTGTCTGGAGCTCGGTGGGTGGAGTCGTGATGTCAGTAGACTCCCCGCCCACCTCTACACTCCCCAATATGCATTTTCTCCTATGTATTTCTAACACTGAACTTCTGCTATGATCTCTAACATCCAGTGAAAAGACAGGAAAGTAACCACATGGCTTCAGCATGCCAAATCATGCTGAGGTGTGGAACAGCCAATCCTTGCAGAGCTGCTGCAGAAAGGAGTGGGGGAGGGAATTAAAAAATAATGCCTGTGTCTTTGGCTAGTGCATGAAATGTAAATCATCTGTCACTCACAGCAAGGGGGAGGATTTGACACAGTTTTTCTCAGTTTGTCAAGATTTTTCTCACTGAACATTAAGGATTGCTCAGAGATGGATTAACTCTGTGTGGCAAGACTGGGCTCAAATGATAGGAAATCTTGTACTCTACAGTATGATAAAAAAAAAAAAAAAAAATCAGGTTTACATCCAGTTTAACCACTTGACGACCGCCTCACGCCGATGTACGTCGGCAAAGTGGCACGGACAGGCAAAATCACGTACAGGGTACGTGATTTGCCTTCCGCGGGTGGGGGGTCCGATCGGACCCCCCCCCGGTGCCCGAGGCGGTCGTCCTATGTCCAGCGGCGATCGGTGATGAGGGGGAGACCATCCGTTCGTGGCCCCCCCCTCGCGATCGCCGCCGGCCAATGAAAACGCTCCTTTGCTGCTGTATGCTAAACAGCAGCAAAGGAAGTGATGTCATCTCCCCTCGGGTCGGTATTTTCCGTTCCGGCCCGAGGAGAGACGACAAGTATGTGAGTGCACAACACTACACACACACAGTAGAACATGCCAGGCACACAAATCACCCCGATCCCCCCCCCGATCGCCCCCCGATCCCCCCCCAATCACCCCCCCCCCCCCCCTGTCACAAACTGACACCAGCAGTTTTTTTTTTTTTTTTTTTTTTTTTTCCTGATTACTGCTAGCTGTCAGTTTGTGACAGTTACTGTGTTGGCACAGTTACTGTTACCCCCCTTTAGGTCTAGGGTACCCCCCTAACCCCCCCTAATAAAGTTTTAACCCCTTGATCACCCCCTGTCACCAGTGTCGCTAAGCGATCATTTTTCTGATCGCTGTATTAGTGTCGCTGGTGACGCTAGTTAGTGAGGTAAATATTGAGGTTCGCCGTCAGCGTTTTATAGCGACAGGGACCCCCATATACTACCTAATAAATGTTTTAACCCCTTGATTGCCCCCTAGTTAACCCTTTCACCACTGATCACCGTATAACCGTTACGGGTGACGCTGGTTAGTTCGTTTATTTTTTATAGTGTCAGGGCACCCGCCGTTTATTACCGAATAAAGGTTTAGCCCCCCGATCGCCCGGCGGTGATATGCGTCGCCCCAGGCAGCGTCAGATTAGCGCCAGTACCGCTAACACCCACGCACGCAGCATACGCCTCCCTTAGTGGTATAGTATCTGAACGGATCAATATCTGATCCGATCAGATCTATACTAGCGTCCCCAGCAGTTTAGGGTTCCCAAAAACGCAGTATTAGCGGGATCAGCCCAGATACCTGCTAGCACCTGCGTTTTGCCCCTCCGCCCAGCCCAGCCCACCCAAGTGCAGTATCGATCGATCACTGTCACTTACAAGGCACTAAACGCATAACTGCAGCGTTCGCAGAGTCAGGCCTGATCCCTGCGATTGCTAACAGTTTTTTTGGTAGCATTTTGGTGAACTGGCAAGCACCAGCCCCAGGCGTCAGGTTAGCGCCAGTACCGCTAACACCCACGCACGCACCATACGCCTCCCTTAGTGGTATAGTATCTGTACGGATCAATATCTGATCCGATCAGATCTATACTAGCGTCACCAGCAGTTTAGGGTTCCCAAAAACGCAGTGTTAGCGGAATCAGCCCAGATACCTGCTAGCACCTGCGTTTTGCCCCTCCGCCCGGCCCAGCCCAGCCCACCCAAGTGCAGTATCGATCGATCACTGTCACTTACAAAACACTAAACGCATAACTGCAGCGTTCACAGAGTCAGGCCTGATCCCTGCGATCGCTAACAGTTTTTTTTGTAGCATTTTGGTGAACTGGTAAGCACCAGCCCCAGGCAGCGTCAGATTAGCGCCAGTACCGCTAACACCCACGCACGCAGCATACACCTCCCTTAGTGGTATAGTATCTGAACGGATCAATATCTGATCCGATCAGATCTATACTGGCGTCACCAGCAGTTTAGGGTTCCCAAAAACGCAGTGTTAGCGGGATCAGCCCAGATACCTGCTAGCACCTGCGTTTTGCCCCTCCGCCCGGCCCGGCCCAGCCCACCCAAGTGCAGTATCGATCGATCACTGTCACTTACAAGGCACTAAACGCATAACTGCAGCGTTCGCAGAGTCAGGCCTGATCCCTGCGATCGCTAACAGTTTTTTTGTAGCGTTTTGGTGAACTGGCAAGCACCAGCGTCCTAGTACACCCCGGTCGTAGTCAAACCAGCACTGCAGTAACACGTGGTGACGTGGCGAGTCCCATAAGTGCAGTTCAAGCTGGTGAGGTGGCAAGCACAAGTAGTGTCCCGCTGCCACCAAAAAGACAAACACAGGCCCGTCGTGCCCATAGTGCCCTTCCTGCTGCATTTGCCAATCCTAATTGGGAACCCACCGCTTCTGCAGCGCCCGTACTTCCCCCATTCACATCCCCAACCAAATGCAGTCGGCTGCATGAGAGGCATTTTTATGTCCTCCCGAGTACCCCTACCCAGCGAACCCCCCAAAAAAGATGTCGTGTCTGCAGCAAGCGCAGATATAGGCGTGACACCCGCTATTATTGTCCCTCCTGTCCTGACAATCCTGGTCTTTGCATTGGTGAATGTTTTGAACGCTACCATGCACTAGTTGAGTATTAGCGTAGGGTACAGCATTGCACAGACTAGGCACACTTTCACAGGGTCTCCCAAGATGCCATCGCATTTTGAGAGACCCGAACCTGGAACCGGTTACCGTTATAAAAGTTAGTTACAAAAAAAGTGTAAAAAAAAAAAAAAAATATGAAATAAAAAAAATAGTTGTTGTTTTATTGTTCTCTCTCTCTCTATTCTCTCTCTCTATTGTTCTGCTCTTTTTTACTGTATTCTATTCTGCAATGTTTTATTGTTATTGTTATTGTTATTGATTGTTATTGTTATTGTTATTGTTATTGTTATTATGTTTTATCATGTTTGTTTTTCAGGTGTGTAATTATTTACACTTTACTGTGCTTTATTGTTAACCATTGTTAACCATTTTTTTGTCTTCAGGTACGCCATTCACGACTTTGAGTGGTTATACCAGAATGATGCCTGCAGGTTTAGGTATCATCTTGGTATCATTCTTTTCAGCCAGCGGTCGGCTTTCATGTAAAAGCAATCCTAGCGGCTAATTAGCCTCTAGACTGCTTTTACAAGCCGTGGGAGGGAATGCCCCCCCCCCCCACCGTCTTCCGTGTTTTTCTCTGGATCTCCTGTCTCAACAGGGAACCTGAGAATGCAGCCGGTGATTCAGCCAGCTGACCATAGAGCTGATCAGAGACCAGAGTGGCTCCAAACATCTCTATGGCCTAAGAAACCGGAAGCTACGAGTATTTCATGACTTAGATTTCGCCGGATGTAAATAGCGCCATTGGGAAATTGGGGAAGCATTTTATCACACCGATCTTGGTGTGGTCAGATGCTTTGAGGGCAGAGGAGAGATCTAGGGTCTAATAGACCACAATTTTTTCAAAAAAGAGTACCTGTCACTACCTATTGCTATCATAGGGGATATTTACATTCCCCGAGATAACAATAAAAATGATTAAAAAAAAAAATATGAAAGGAACAGTTTAAAAGTAAGATTAAAAAAGCAAAAAATAATAAAGAAAAAAAAAAAAAAAAAAAAAACACCCCTGTCGCCCCCTGCTCTCGCGCTAAGGCGAACGCAAGCGGCGGTCTGTCGTCAAACGTAAACAGCAATTGCACCATGCATGTGAGGTATCACCGCGAAGGCCAGATCGAGTGCAGTAATTTTTCCAGTAGACCTCCTCTGTAAATCTAAAGTGGTAACCTGTAAAGGCTTTTGAAGGCTTTTAAACATGTATTTATTTTGTTGCCACTGCACGTTTGTGCGCAATTTTAAAGCATGTCATGTTTGGTATCCATGTACTCGGCCTAAGATCATCTTTTTTATTTCATCAAACATTTGGGCAATATAGCGTGTTTTAGTGCATTAAAATTAAAAAAAGTGTGTTTTTTCCCCAAAAAATGCGTTTGAAAAATCGCTGCGCAATTACTGTGTGAAAAAAAAAATGAAACACCCACCATTTTTTAATCTGTAGGGCATTTGCTTTAAAAAAATATATAATGTTTGGGGGTTCAAAGTAATTTTTTTGCAAAAAAAAAAAAACTTTTTCATGTAAACAATAAGTGTCAGAAAGGGCTTTGTCTTCAAGTGGTTAGAAGAGTGGGTGATGTGTGACATAAGCTTCTAAATGTTGTGCATAAAATGCCAGGACAGTTCAAAACCCCCCCAAATGACCCCATTTTGGAAAGTAGACACCCCAAGCTATTTGCTGAGAGGCATGTCGAGTCCATGGAATATTTTATATTGCGACACAAGTTGCGGGAAAGAGACAAATTTTTTTTTTTTTTTTTTTGCACAAAGTTGTCACTAAATGATATATTGCTCAAACATGCCATGGAAATATGTGAAATTACACCCCAAAATACATTCTGCTGCTTCTCCTGAGTACGGGGATACCACATGTGTGAGACTTTTTGGGAGCCTAGCCGCGTACGGGACCCCGAAAACCAAGCACCGCCTTCAGGCTTTCTAAGGGCGTGAATTTTTGATTTCACTCTTCACTGCCTATCACAGTTTCGGAGGCCATGGAATGCCCAGGTGGCACAAAACCCCCCCCAAATGACCCCATTTTGGAAAGTAGACACCCCAAGCTATTTGCTGAGAGGTATAGTGAGTATTTTGCAGACCTCACTTTTTGTCACAAAGTTTTGAAAATTGAAAAAAGAAAAAAAAAAATGTTTTTTCTTGTCTTTCTTCATTTTCAAAAACAAATGAGAGCTGCAAAATACTCACCATGCCTCTCAGCAAATAGCTTGGGGTGTCTACTTTCCAAAATGGGGTCATTTGGGGGGGTTTTGTGCCACCTGGGCATTCCATGGCCTCCGAAACTGTGATAGGCAGTAAAGAGTGAAATCAAAAATTTTCACCCTTAGAAATCCTGAAGGCAGTGATTGGTTTTCGGGGTCCCGTACGCAGCTAGGCTCCCAAAAAGTCCCACACATGTGGTATCCCCATACTCAGGAGAAGCAGCTAAATGTATTTTGGGGTGCAATTCCACATATGCCCATGGCCTGTGTGAGCAATATATCATTTAGTGACAACTTTATGAAAAAAAAAAAAAAAAAAAATAAAAAGTGTCACTTTCCCGCAACTTGTGTCAAAATATAAAATATTCCATGGACTCAATATGCCTCTCAGCAAATAGCTTGGGGTGTCTACTTTCCAAAATGGGGTCATTTTGGGGGGTTTTGTGCCACCTGGGCATTCCATGGCCTCCGAAACTGTGATAGGCAGTGAAGAGTGAAAGCAAAAATTTACACCCTTAGAAATCCTGAAGGCGGTGCTTGGTTTTCGGGGCCCCGTACGCGGCTAGGCTCCCAAAAAGTCCCACACATGTGGTATCCCCGTACTCAGGAGAAGCAGCTAAATGTATTTTGGGGTGCAATTCCACATAGGCCCATGGCCTGTGTGAGCAATATATCATTTAGTGACGACTTTTTGTAAATTTTTTTTTTTTTTTTTTTTTTTTTTGTCATTTTTCAATCACTTGGGACAAAAAAAATAAATATTCAATGGGTTCAACATGCCTCTCAGCAATTTCCTTGGGGTGTCTACTTTCCAAAATGGGGTCATTTGGGGGGGTTTTGTACTGCCCTGCCATTTTAGCACCTCAAGAAATGACATAGGCAGTCATAAACTAAAAGCTGTGTAAATTCCAGAAAATGTACCCTAGTTTGTAGACGCTATAACTTTTGCGCAAACCAATAAATATACGCTTATTGACATTTTTTTTACCAAAGACATGTGGCCGAATACATTTTGGCCTAAATGTATGACTAAAATTTAGTTTATTGGATTTTTTTTATAACAAAAAGTAGAAAATATCATTTTTTTTCAAAATTTTCGGTCTTTTTCCGTTTATAGCGCAAAAAATAAAAACCGCAGAGGTGATCAAATACCATCAAAAGAAAGCTCTATTTGTGGGAAGAAAAGGACGCAAATTTCGTTTGGGTACAGCATTGCATGACCGCGCAATTAGCAGTTAAAGCGACGCAGTGCCAAATTGGAAAAAGACCTCTGGTCCTTAGGCAGCATAATGGTCCGGGGCTCAAGTGGTTAAGTAGTCCGCCTGCCAGTTCTCTATCCCTGGAATGAAGATTGCCGATATGCATGGCACATGCTTTTCTGCCCAGATTAGGATCTGGTTTACCTCTCCCTGGGCTGCACGACTCCTGGTGCCCCCTTGGTGATTGATATAAGCCACTGCTGTGGCATTGTCGGATTGGATCCTGACAGGACAACCCTGCAACCTGAATGTCCAGGCCTTTAGGGCTAGGTACGTCGCACAAATCTCTAGAATGTTGATTGGTAAGGTCCTCTCGGTTTTGGACCATCTCCCTTAGACAATCGTCTCTTCCAGAACTGCTCCCCAACCTGAAAGGCTGGCATCTTTTGTTACCACCTTCCAGGTAACTGATAAAAAGGATTTCCCTTTCCGCAGATTCTCTGGTACCAACCACCAACTGAGGCTCTGATGCACTATTGGTGACAAGCGCATGGGAAAGTCTAGCGCCTGGACTTTCTTGTTCCAGGCAGACAGGATACTGTTTTGCAGCAGTCTCGAATGAAACTGAGCATAGGGAACCGCTTCGAATGAAGCCACCATCTTTCCAAACAACCTCATACAAAGGCAAATAGAAGGACCCTTATTTGCCCCGACTACCCGAACCAGCTCCTTTTTTATGGCACAGATTTTTGCCTGGGGTAAAAACGCCCTCTTCTGGGTTGTATCTGTGACCAGACCCAAGTACTCTTGTCTTCTTACTGGTTTTAAAGAAGACTTATAGAAGATCCAACCTATAGAACTTATAGAAGACCCAACCTATGTATTCCAGGTAGTTGACTGTGGTGACCAAGCTTTGATCTAAGCGGGCTACGGACCGGTCTATTAAGAGCAGGTCGTCTAGGTACGCTAGGCACTCGAACGAGCAGGGGCGCCCCTTCATAAAGAGGCTTTAGCGTTCTGTCTTGTAGATTTCCTCCCCCAGGACTTCTTTTGTCCCTGGGGTTGACTGAGCTTTTTTACCTCTTGAACCTGACGGAGGCCGTTGCGACTGCCTGGAGGCTAATGCCTCTGGCACTGGAGAAAGCCGTTTAATTGAGGGACGTTTACTCCTTTTTCTTAACTGGCAAAAGGGTACTTTTCCCACTTGAGATTTTTTGGATATAATTCTCCAAATCCTCCCCAAACAGCCTTACACCACGGAAGGGAAAACCAGCAAGGAGCTTTTTACATGGCGTTTCGGCTGACCAATTTTTCAACCATAAGATTCTATGCATAGGCACCAACCCAAGCGTAAGGCATGAGGTCTGAAGGATAGACTCTCTGATTGCGTCAACTGCAAAACCCAAAGCTGCTGGCAGGTTGGCTAACTCCGGGGCCTGCTGTTCAAGGAAAACCTTGAGCACCTGCTTAAAGTAATCTCTCAAGGATTGACATATCCCAATTGCCGCCACTGCAGGTTGAGCTACTGAACCTGCCAAGGGAAAAAATGTTTAACAGGAACTCCAATTTTTTTTATTGGTTGGATCCTTAAGCATTTGAGCGTTGTCAACAGGAGTCAGACTTTTATTCACAGAGGATATAGCAGCATCAATTGCCGGTATACCCCACATCTTCGTGAATTTTTCCTCCATAGGATAAAGTGTTAAACATTTTTTTTCCCCCCTAAAAAGTTTATCTGGGTGATCCCACTGAGAATAAATGAGCTTTGCCAGCAAGAAATGAATAGGAAAGGCATGCGCAGTTCAAGGAGGCTTCAGTGAACCCAAACAAGACGTGGGGTAACTTAAATGTGGAGCGGACCATTTCAGCAAGAGTTTGCACCAGCAATTTCTCATCCTGAGAAGCTGAAGAGGGTCCTTCCCCACTTGATTCCTCAGAAGAGCAGTCATCAGTCTCATCCCGGTCCCCTGAGGGGGATTAGTCTCCCCTTTCCCAGAGTTCCTCGGTTTGAGGGTCCTGGGTGGTAGACGGAGACCTAATGCGTTTACTTCCACTTTGTGAAGACTGCGATTAAGGCCATTAATCTTTCCTCTAATCCACTTATGGTTGAGGGAAAAAAACCTTCTGGGTAATATATACAGGGGTTGAAATGCCCGAAGCAGTTGCAGCCCCTGATGCCGACGGCTCACTGTGACCAGCCTCCCTAGGTCTTTCAGGGGGAGATGGCGTTGCAGAGGGGGGGGTCCTCAGAGCCTGAGGGAGATCCCTTTGAGCCCCTATTTCTCAGGGTATTTGTACCTCCCCTTCTGCCCATAGTGCTAAGCACAAAATGCAGAGGTACTACCAAAAATGCACCCACTGCTGTGCAAAATTGTCCAGCAACTGCCGTTGCTAGCAAGGCTCAGACTGATGCTAGGTAAATGTTGCCTGGGAATGCCTCTCACCCACACTCGCATGCCCCGGTTGCTCTGTGTCCCTCCTTGAGCTGTGTGCACCTGCAAAAGAGTGCACTTTATAGCTTTGTATAGCCCGCGTTGTGGGCATTAAACCGTGCAGATGTCGCGCTAAAGCTCCACCCCCCCCCCCCTCTGGCCGCCCCCTCGTCTTTTTCAAAAAAGACAATTTTTCCCGCCTGAGCCGAGGGCTCTGATCCTGATCGGATTGCACCATGGAGGGGAGGCTGGGGCAGAGGAGAGAGGAGGGCTGGTGGATGGAGAGCCGCCATAATGGTGGCGGGAGGCATCCGCCGACTGCCCTATGGCTTCTAGCCTGAAGGCAGCTGTGGGGGGACATTCCCGAAAATAAAAAACCCCCTTCCCACATCCTACCTGGAGCATGGGCTCGGAGGAGTGTGCCGCTTGTACACAGAGACGAGACTGAAAAGCTTGGAAAAGTACGTGCTCTTGACAGCCCCCAGTGGCGACTTTAGGCATAGCACACATTTACTTAAAGGAGAAAACCCACAAGAATTAGAAAAATTCCTTAGGAATCTCCCTTAATTATCCATTTGCAGGGTTCTGTGGTAACAGACCCAATCTTCACCTCTCACGGTGGGCTCCATTTAGAAAACCTTCAGGGACTGGAGGCACTGGCAAAAAAACTGAGGTACTCCCAGTAAGGGGAGGGGTTATTTATATACGGGGCTAAACTTCCTGTCTAGGGTGTGCTAGTGTCCATCACCTAGTGGTGCCTATATAACCCATCAGTAAATACTGTGGCTGTGTCCCGTGCTGTACGAAAAAGTGTGTGTGTAATATAAATATAAATATATATATATATATATATATATATATATATATATATATATATATATATATATTACTTTTTTTGGGGGGGGGGGGTGTTTTATTATGGTAAAAAATCATCATCCCTTTTTTTTTTTTTTTTGGTTCTTGGATGGTGCATAATGGAATCAGATACCACTCCTCATGCAAAAATCATTCCATTTCTTGCAGAGATGCCGGAGGTAGAAAAGGAGCCCCGAACCTTGTTCTCCAAAATTGACCATAGTGGTTCTATGATGTTGAGGTCTGGCAATTGTGGCACCCAGGGAACGTGCGAGACTGTTTGCATGATTTGACAACACCAGCTGTGTGACTCAGAGCATTATCCTCATGGTAAATGGTGCTGTCTTTGGGAAGCCATGTCTGCACCATGGAGTTCATGTGGTCGTCCAAAATTTGTACATAGTCGCTGGCAGTACTCTGCCTTTCAAGGTGATGATAGCGCCTGCAGAATACCAAGATATGGCTGCCCAAACCATGATTGCGCCGCCATGCTTTACCGTTGGCACAAGACAGTCCTGGTTGTAAGCTTGGGAAGGTGTTCACACGTGCACTTGTCCAGTGGTTGGGAACAGCGAAGCTCAATTCATTGGACCTTATTACAGTATTGCATTGATCGATGGTCCACTATTTGAGTGTTACTCCCCTCCTCCTCCTCTGAGCAGCTCGTGCATGAATGTTTTGCTTATGGAGTTCCCTCCACACAGTTTTTGTGGACATGGGCTTTGGAAGAGATTGTGCTCTGCAGTCACTTTTGCTGTCGTTTTTTCTTATTCCAGGCCACAATTCTGCACAGTGTCCTTTTTTGTCTCCTTCGGTCGACCGCGCTTATGCTTATTAGCTGACGTTTCCCCGGAAACTGCAAATGCCTTCATATCCTTTTGATTTTCCTCACGACACCGCAAATTGCCAACTTCAGTCAGAGGCACCAGCTAAGCTGGCATCAACAATTTGCCCTCTTTGAAACTCCGTAAGCTCTGACATGACTATATATTACTAGCAGCGCATGCAGTGAATGATGAAAGTGAGGCTTCCTACCTGTTAGCTAGGTGTCTCATCACACAGCGGAAGCAAAAGAATGTTGCATCACTTCCGGTTTCAAGGGGAAGCATGTCGTCACTTCACACCTGCAGATTATGTAGTGTTTCCATATTCTTCTCCAACCCCTGTATGTGCCCATGCAATTGAGCCTGTGTTAATTAAATGAATGGGTCCTTAATGGAAGACACTTACATTCTAATCAACGTGTTTTTTTGTTTTTTTAAGCGACTCCCTACCTCTTATTAAAACCATAGTTTATGAGCTAAGAAATGTAGGGACTTTGCTCTAAACTGCAAAATATGTTAGTCAACTCCAATTCACTTGGAATTTTGCTTAAGTATGTTTTCTAATCCTGTGTGTGTATTTCACAGCTGTCCACTGTAAAATTCTCGGGTTAAAGCAGAATCCAAAAGGTTATTCTAGTAAATATTTAGCTTTTGGTTAATGCTTGTACAGTGAATTGCTCAAGCAGAAGAAAAGTACAACTAAAGGCTTTTTTTTTTTTTTTTCTTTTTCAATAGAGTAAGGGAGGATTAAAAACCATGTTGGTTTCTTATTCCATCTGTGTACTATAGGGAAGCTTTCCTATTACTTCCTGTGCCATAGCCGAAATAGGAAGTAAGAGGATCCCTGGCTATCACCAGAACTGGTTTTCCCTATATTCCTTTTTCTGGTGACAAAGGAAAACCGGACAAATGGGGTGAGGCTTTCTAATTGGGGCACAGACCCCCTTAAAAACCTGACAGGTGTTCTAATCCCTTTCCACTCTGTCCAAATCTAAAAAAAACAAAAATGCCTTTTTAGTTATACTTTAACCACTTGGGCACTTAAATCCCTTAATAACCAGACCAATTTTCAGTTTTCGGTGCTCTCACACTTTGAATGACAATTACTCAGTCATGCAACACTGTACCTAAATGAAATTTTTGTCCTTTTTTTTTTCACACATAGAGCTTTCTTTTGGTATTTAATCACCGCTGGGTTCTTTATTTTTTGCGCTATAAAAGAAAGACCGAAAATTCTGTAAAAAAAAAAAAAAAAAAAAAAATGCATTTTTCTTTGTTTCTGTTATAAGATTTTGCAAATTTTAGTAATTTTTTTTTTCTTCATATATTTTGGCCAAAATTTATACTGCTACATATCTTTGGTAAAAATAACCCAAATTGGTGTATATTATTTGGTCTTTGAGAAAGTTATAGAGTCCACAAGCTCTCATTTCTTGAGACCCTAACATGCCAGAAAAGTACAAATACCCCCCAAATTACCCCTTTTTGGAAAGAAGACATTCCAAGGTATTTAGCAAGATGCATGAGGAGTTTTTTGAAGTTTTCATTTTTTTCCCACAATTCTTTGCAAAATCGTGTTTTTTTTTTTTTTGTTTTTTTTTTTTTTGTTTTTTTTTTCACAAAATTGTCATATTAGCAGGTTATTTCTCACACACAGCATATGCATACCACAAATTTAAACCCCAAAACACATTCTGCTATTACTCTCGAGTACGGCGATACCACATGTGTGAGACTTCCACAGCCTGGCCACATACAGAGGCTGAGTATAGCAGAGCATGGCTGGGTATCACCGAGTATTGCACAGGGAATTGCAGAGTAGTGCTGGGTATTGCTGAGCATGGAGGGATGGATGGCTGGATGTGACTGCACATTTCACTGAGCAGCGTTGTGGGCACTACACATCCAGCCCACAGCGCTGCTCCCATGCGATCCCTCCCCCTCTGTACCAATCGGTACAGAGAGAGGAACCGGCGTCATGACATGACACCGGTTTGTTTACATGTGTTCCCGTGTGCGCGCCCGGGAGTTGTTTTCTGGAATCACGTCATATGACGTGATCCCAGAGTTATCCAACCGCCCTGCAGCTGTCATTTGGCTATGGGCCGGTTGGCAACTGGTTAAACAATTCAGCCCCGGAAGATTTGGCTGCTCAATGACCAGAGCCCTTTTTACAATTTGGCACTGAGCTGCTTTAACTGGTAATTGCGCGGTCATTTCTTTTTATGGTATTTGATGGCCAAAATGTATTCAGCCACATGTCTTTGGTAAAAAAAAGTCATTATGCGTATATTTATTGGTTTGCGCAAAAGTTATAGTGTCTACAAACTAGGGTATATTTTCTGGAATTTTATGCAGCTTTTAGTTTGACTGCCTATGTCATTTCTTGAGGTGCTAAAATGGCAGGGCAGTACAACCCCCTAAAATGACCCCATTTAGGAAAGTAGACGCCCCGAGGCAAGTGCTGAGAGGTATGTTGAGCCCATTGAATAATCTTCTTCCCCCTTTTTTTTTTTTTTTTTTTTTTCTCGTCACAAGTGATTAAAAAAAATGACAAAAAAAATACAAAGTTGTCACTAAATGATATATATTGCTCACACATGCCATGGTTATGTGTGTAAATTGCATCCCAAAATACATTCTGCTGCTTCTCCTGAGTATTGGAATACCTCATGTGTGAGACTTCTTGGGAGCCTAGCCGTGTACAGGACCCCGAAAACC
Organism: Lithobates clamitans; assembly: GCA_037952925.1. NCBI lineage: Eukaryota > Metazoa > Chordata > Amphibia > Anura > Ranidae > Lithobates > Lithobates clamitans. The sequence goes on along the minus strand of JBBGZY010000630.1, from coordinate 1,685,670 downwards.
AATCACCGCCTTCAGGATTTCTAAGGGCGTACATCTTTGATTTCACTCCTCACTGCCTATCAGTTTCGGAGGCCATGAAATGCCCAGATGGCACGAAACTCCCCCAAATTACCCCATTTTGGAAAGCAGACACCCCAAGATATTTAAGAGGCATGTTGAGTATTTTGCAGATCTCGCTTTTTGTCACAGTTTTGAAATTTGAAGAAAAATACATTTTACTTTCCTTCATTTTCAAAAACAAATGAGCTGTAAAATACTCACCATGTCTCTTGGCAAATACCTTGGGGTGTCTACTTTCCAAAATGGGGTCTTTGGGGGGGGGGGGGGATTGTGCTATCTGATAGGTAGTGAGGAGTAAAATCACAATTTTATGCCTGTATAAAGCCTGAAGGTGGTGCTTTGTTTTTTGGGTCCTGTATGCGGCTAGGCTCCCAAAAAGTCTCACGTGGTATCCCTGTACTCTGGAGAATCAGCAGAATGTATTTTGGGGTGTAATTCAACATATGCCCATGGCATGTTTGAGCAGTATATCTTTTGATGACAACTTTGTGCAAAAAAAGTTTGTAATTTTCCCGAAACTTGTGATAAAATATTCCATGGACTCAACATGGCTATCAGCAAATGGCTTGAGGTGTCTGCTTTCCAAAAAGGGGTCATGGGGGGGGGGGGGGGGTTGAACTGTCCCGACATTTTATGGACAACATTAGAAGCTTATGTCACACATCACCCACTTGAAGACAAAGCCCTTTCTGACACTGCTTTAAACAAACAAAGGAAAAAAAAAAAAAAAAAAGGTCCTACAGGTTAAAATGGTGGGTGTTTTTTTTTTTTTCACACTATTTGCGCAGCGATTTTTCAAACACAATTTTTTTGGGGGAAAAAACACTTTTAGTGCAAAAAAAACCACACTATATTGCCCAAATGTTTGATGAAATAAAAAAGATGATCTTATGCCGAGTACATGGATACGGAACACGACATGCTTTAAAATTGCGCACAAACATGCAGCGACGACAAACTACATACATTTAAAAGCCTTTAAAATCCTTTACAGGTTATCACTTTAGATTTACAAAGGAGGTCTACTCCTAAAATTGCTGCCCTTGATCTGACCTTCGCTGTGATACCTCACATACATGATGCAATTGCTGTTTACATATGACACCAGACCGACGTTTGCGTTCGCCATTGGTGATCACGTGGGGGGGGGGTGCTTTTTTTTTTTTTTTTTTTTTTTTTTTTTTTTTTTTAAACTGGTGATGAAATCACCTTCTACAGAGCTGGAGTCACGGCTTTACATATTGTGGGAGCAAATGCTGTTGCTGTCAGAATAAAATAAACCCGTGCTGCAGCTGAATGGCGTATCTGCTAAGCAAATGATGGTTAACAATAAAACAAAGTAACATTACAGTAGAATATACCATACCTGCAAAGCAAATATAATAAAAATAAAACATTACAGTTCTAAAACACAGTAACAATAGAGAGAAAAACAAAATCAACTATTTTTGTGTTTGGTGTGGTGTGTGTGGTGGTTTTTTTTTTTTTTTCCACTTTTATGTAAACGTTCCAGATTAGGGTCTTTCAAAATGTGATGGCCATCTCCTCTTTCAAGACCCTATGTAAGTGTGCCCTAGGACTGTGTAGTGCTGTACCCTACCCTAATACTCAACTAGTGTGTGGTAGCATCCAAAACATTCACCAATGCAAAGAACAGCTTGGCCAGGACAGGAGGGACAATATAAAAGCGGGTGTCACGCCTATATGCGTGTTTTCTGCAGACACAACATCATCTTTGGGCATTTCTTTGGATAGGAGGACATACAGAAAATGCCTCTCATGCAGCCGGCTCACTGCATTTGAATTGGGAAGTTGGGCCACAGCACTGTCTGGAAACAGAAGTGCTCTGTTGATCTCTTCCTGGAATTTAAGGAAGGATCCAGTTTGTCCTAAAGCTTTGTATAGCACATAAGCATTCAGCAGAGCCAATAGGAATAAATATACAGACACTTCTTTTTTTTTTTTTTTTTTTTTTTAATACCAGCGTCTGGCCTTACGGGCAATTGGGTACAGCACCAACAACTGGTCATTGAGGTCCACCCCTCCCATATTAAGGTTATATTCATGGACACAGCGGGCTTTCTCTACAACGCCAGTCACCGTTTGAATTTGGACCGGCGTGTCTGTGTGAAGGGAGGACAGAACGAAAAACATTCTTATTATCCCTCCACTTCACAGCGAGCAAATTATTACATCTCAAGCAGGCTCTCTCCACCAGCCTAAGACCGGAATCTACAAGCTGCTGGGGTAAGCCCCAGTGATTAGATCGCATAGTGCCACATGCGCCAATTCCATGATCAAACCAGTGACTAAAGTGGTATGCTTGTGTATTGTCCCACATACAAGTGGTACCCCTTTCCGAATAAGGGTTACACCAAGTCCCACACAATCTTACCAGCACTCCCTATGTAGTCTGGGCAGTTCTCCGGCTCTACGTAACTATTTTCCCTCTTAAACCAAAAAAAATATATGTATAGCCTGTTGCTCTGTCACAGAGCTTATACATCTTGACCCCATATCTGGCACGCTTGCTGGGAAGATACTGTTTGAATGACAAGACAGGAATCAGGGACTCATCAATGCAGAAAACTTGATGGGGAGTAAACAAGGCTGCAAACTGCTGGTTGAAATGGTTTACGAGGGGCCAAATTTTTGTAGAGCCGATCGTATTCAGGGTCACCTCGAGGACGACAGTTCTTTGTCATTGAAATGCATGAACTGCAAGATCTGCTCGTATCGTCTCCTGCTCATGGAGGCAAAGAACATGGGCATATGGTGAATTGGGTCAGTGGACCAATATGACCGCAACTCGACGTTTTTTTAGTTATGCCCATGAGGGATAGGCCCCGGAAGGTCTTAAATTCGGAGAATGTAATGGGTCTCCAATCTCTAGCAAGGGTCAACTGGGGCTTAGCAGCGATGAATTGACCAGCATACAAATTGCTTTGGTCTCCAATAGATCTATAGAGATTTTCCGTAAAAAATGGCGAATAACAATCAAGTGATGTAAAATCAACTGTTGGACTCCCAATTCAGATTGGCAAATGCAGCAGAAAGGGCACTATAGGCTTGACGGGCCTGTCTTCTTGGTGGCTGTGGGACACTAGTTGAGATAGCCACTTTACCAGCTTGAACTGCACTTATGGGACTCTCCTTGTCACCAAGTGTTAACTGCAGTGCTGGATGCAAGACCAGGATGTACTGGCTCTCTGCTCCATACGAGAGCCTTGCGGTTCTTGCACCTCAACAGAACGGGGTTGGGTACTCCTGACCTTAGCAGGGACCACTACCCCGTCATCCAGAGCTATCTGTCAGGGTGCCGCTGTTGTCTACAGGTTTGTATTCTGAGCCTGGATCTGACAGATGGGTGAGTTCCTTTTCACTCTCATCTGTCATGCTTATAAACATGTCGGTCTCTTCACTAGTGTACCTTTGATTGGACATTTTGGCCTCTAAATTTACTGGTACAACTAGTGAAACTCGCAGGGAAAAAAAACAAAGGACTGTCAGCGACTGCTTCAAACGCTACCAAAAAACTGCTAGCGTTTGCTGGGATCAGGCCTGACTCTGAAAAATGCTGCAGTTATGTGTTTAGTAAGTGACAGTGATTGATACGGCACTTGGGTGGGCTGGGCGGAGGGGCTAAATGCAGGTGCTAGCAGGTATCTGGGCTGATCCCGCTAACTTTGTTTTTGGGAGTCCTAAACTATTGGGGACGCTAATATAGTTCTGATCAGATCAAAGATATCGATCCGTTCAGACACTATACTACTAAAGGAGGTGTATGGTGCGTGCCTGGGTGTTATCGCTACTAGCACTAATCTGACGCTGCCTGGGGTGACGCTGACCCTAACTGATGTTAAAACCTAACTGATATCACCCGCCGGGAACCTTTTTATTAGGTAATATACGGTGGGTGCCCTGACACTAAAAAAAAAAATTAACCAACCAGCGTCACCTGTGACACTAATATGGTGATCACTGGTGAGGAGGTGATCAAGGGGTTAAACCTTTATTAGAGGGGTCCCTAGACTTAATGCTGATTAGTGTCACAAATGACACCAGTACAGTGATCAAAGAAAAATTATAAGCACTGCACTGGGTGACAGGGAGTGAAGGGTTAACTGGGGGGGGTGAAATGTGTGCCTACCTGTACTGTCAGTGTAGTGTTGGTGCAACTAACGTTTGGATGTCCTCTCTGGAACGGAAAAAATATCCAGAGAGGGAGATGACATCACTTCCCCTGCCTGTGCTTACACTTACAAGCAGGAGAAGCATTTCATTCTTCTGAACCGATCAGCAGGTCCAGGCCAGAAATCATTGGCTTGGAGACTGATCGGTTCTGAAACAAATACGATCGTTGCGCTCGCCAAAAGAAACCGTCGTTTCGCCCACCCGTGCCATTCTGCCGCAGTGAAACTGCGACGACTGGTCGGAAACCAGTTAAATAGCACTTGCTCTAACCACAATATAACTCCCGACGTGTATTATAAATTGTAAAATAATTTAGTGAACTGCAGACTAATCTTCATAACCTAGTTTTGAAGTGTTATCCGGGTATAGTGCTTTGGGTGTGGTGAGAAAGCTGTTAAGATAAGGATAATAGTCCAACCCCTTGCTGTAACTGTGTGATAATGGCATTAATGTTAAGATTGCTCTTACAATAACATCAATACTATATGTACAAGAAGAAAAACTAATATAAAATATGGTGCAAAAAATGTGTAAATCAAGCAAGTTCACAGTGAAAGATTCTTCATTGAATAAAATGGGTCCAAAAAAACAATGTCGTCAGTGATTTTCAAATCCTCAGATGTTAAAGTTCATGCGTGCAATAATATTCCAAAAAGTAACTCTTGTGAAGAAAAATCCTGTTCAGTAAGAGGGTGACTTTGCACACGTGCTCCCCTCCTACGTGTGGCTGCGCTCACCTCAAGCTGTGACCGCACAACCAAGTTTGGTCTACATAAGCTGTTGAACCACTCCTGGGTTCTGAATTAAGAAGTTTTCAGCAGGATCCCACGGTTGCACCCACAGAGCGATTATCCTCAATGTTAAAATGTGTAAAAAAAGAGGCTGGATAGTGTGTTATCGTTGTAAGTTTAATTAGAAAAAGGAACATCGGGGTACTCACATTTTGATGGTGCTTACAGTGCACCAGACTATAAAATAGAAGGTAGTAAAAAATCCTCTTCCAGGTAGCTTCAAAACCTGTGTGTGCGAGTAGTCTGCTCAGACAAGCATGAGACTGGCCCCTCCCCTACATTTGACAACTCAGGGCTAATCCCGTGTCTTCCTCGGGGAGATCCAAGATGGTGGAGGAGACAGATTTTTACTACCTTATGTATTTTATAGTCTGGTGCACTGTAAGTAGGGCTGCAACTAAGGATTATTTTCATAATCGATTAGTTGGGCGATTTATTGTTTTGCTTAATCGGATAAAATCATACAAAATTAAAAATATGAAAAAATAAGAATATAAAAAAAGACCTGAAATACTATTCTGCAGATTTTCAGACGGGGCTGTAATATTATAATGCATGACAGTCCCTTGTCATATACAGGTACCCTGTCATGTCTATTCCTCCCAGGAACAGCAATGACTGGGCACTATTCCTCCCAGGAACACCAATGATGGGGCACTATTCTCCCCCCCCCCCCCCCCAAGAAATACTTATGATTAAGGGGCACTTGTGTTGTCAACTTGTCACAAATTCACAATGTACTGCTGAGTGTACAGCTGCTACCTTACATCATGGCTGCTTCTCGCCTCTCTATTCCCTCGAGGCAGCAGAGTGGCGAGCTGACATCGGCGAGGAGGAGAGAGGTGGAAGTGCCTGGTCACATGAGCGCCGCTGTATTTTCACAATACAGAGGCGCCACCTTGTACACAGGATTTACTGGGACGGAGGCGGGACTGGCGGCAAGGAGGAAGGTGCCGTTAGACCAACTAATCGATAATGAAAATCGCTGTCAACGATTTTAATTATTGATTAATCATTGCAGCCCTAACTGTAAGTACCATCAAAATGTGAGTACCCTGATGTTTGTTTTTTCTGATTAACTTCTTGCCACCCGCGCTATAGCTGAAAGCTGCAGCGCGGGCCTTAATTGCTGCGAGGGCGTCCATGGACGTCCTGAACAAGTGCAGTCTTGCTCAGGAGGACGTCCTGCGGGTCGTGCGCGGCGTGCTCTGTGATCACCAAGTCTATGAGAGTAAGGTTGATCCCAGCCACGTGATCAGCTGTCAGCCAATGACGGCTGATCACGTGATGTAAACAAAAGCTCGGTAATCTGTATTTTTTTACTCGCGCTGTCAGCATGAGGGGGAAAAAAAGAAACGATCACCGGCTTCTGTCAGAGGGACTTCGGTCCCTCACTCAGAAAGCCGTGGCTGTGCCCACAGTGCCACCCATCAATGCCCGACAGTGCTGCCAATCAATACCCATCAGTGTCTAATAATCGATGCCGCCTTATCAGCGCAGCCTATCGGAGAAGGAGAAAAATTACCTGTTTTCCAAACTTTATAACAAACTATGAAACCAATTTTTATTTTATTTTTTTCGAAATTTCAGTCCCTTTTTGTTAAGCAAAAAATAAAAAACCCAGCAGCAATTAAATGCCATTAAAAGAAAGCGCTATCTGTGTGAAAAATGCTAAATTTCATTTGGGTAAACTGTAGCATGACTGCGCAATTGTCATTCAAAGAGTGACAGCGCAGAAAATTGGTCTGGGCAGGAGGGGGGTTCAAGTGCCCAGTAAGCAAGTGGTTAAACGAACAAACTGGGAGAGAGAGGGAGAGAGAGAGACCCCTGTGGATGTAACTGTGGGGATCCTGCTGACAACTTCTTAACCCAGGAGTGGTTCAACAGCTTATGTAGACCAAACTTAGTTGTGCGGTCACAGCTTGAGGTGAGCGCAGCTGCACATGTTCAAAGTCACCCTCTTACTGAACAGGATTTTTCTTCACAAGAGTCACTTTTTGGAATATTATTGAATGCACTTTAACATCTGAGGATTTGAAAATTACTGAGGACTTTTTTTTTTGACCCGTTTTATTCAATGAAATTTTTGTTGCACCATGTTTTATATATATTTTTTTTTTCTTGTACATGTATTGATGTTATTGTAATAGCAATCTTTTAGCATTAATGCTATTATCGCACAACGCTGCATTTCCTTTGTTATTTTTATACTGGTTTTTCACACATTATGGGATTGTGATTGATGCATAGCAGCTGTGCAGAAGCACTTGATTCACCTTCAGGCCGAGTTCACACTGGTGCGACACGACAGCCGTCCTACTTTTGGATCCGACTTTGCCCTGCGACTTGAAGCCGACATATGTTCGACTTTCAATGAACTGGGATCCGACTTGGATCCCCGCCAATACCAGGCACTGTGTTTGGTATGAATCTTGAGGGGGAACTCCACGCCAAATTTTAAATAAATAACCAGCATGGGTTCCCCCTCTAAGAGCATACCAGGCCCTTCGGTCTGTTCACACTATGTGAATGAGTACCCCATACTCATTCACATAGGGTGGGGGGCTCCCGGATTCCAATAAGCCCAACGCCCACAGACCCCGACAACCAACGGCCAGGGTTGTCGGGAAGAGGCCCTTGCCCTCATCAACATGGGGACAAGGTGCTTTGGGGTGGGGGGGCCGCAGGGCGCCCCCCTGCCCCAAAGCACACACCCCCCCATGTTGAGGGCATGTGGCCTGGTACGGTTCGGGAGGGGAGGTGCTCGCTCGTCCCCACCCCCTTTCCTGACTGGCCGGGCTGCGTGCTCGGATAAGGGTCTGGCATGGATTTGGGGGTGACCCCCCCCCCCATCGTTTTTTCTGTGTAGAGGGTTCCCTTTAAAATCCATACCACACCCAAGGGCCTGGTATGCTCTTACAGAGGGAACCCATGGCGGTTTTTTATCTAAAATTTGGTGGAGTTCCCCCTCAAGATCATCTGAGCACAAGTCTCATGCCAAAGTCGGATCATGCAAGACGGCGATCCGACTTTGATCCGACTTCAATGATAGTCAATGGGCTGAAGTAGGATCAAAGTCGGACCAAAGTAGTACAGGGAGCATTTTTATAGTCGGACCGACTTGTGTCGGACCAGTTAGGACGGCTCCCATAGGGAAACATTGATTTTCATGTGACATGAGCTCCCAATGGCGGAGCGTTTGTCGCACTAGTGTGAACCTGGCCTCACACGGGTTGTTTTTAACCACAGCTGATGCCAATTTTAGCTTAGGGCTTGTTTAGGATAGCTCGCAGGATTTCTTTAATTTTATATTCCCTCACTGTAACTGCTTGAAAGGTTTTAGCTGGAGTTGGACCTTTTTAATTTGTTTATCCCTTAACTAAAGTACATTTAAAACTACATGTGCACCTGTCCGCGGGTATTAGTACTGCTGTGCAAGTTCTCTACAGAACTAGTGTTGTCACCCTGTTAAAGTAGAACTTGATTAAAAAAAATATATATATTATTTAGCTAGGAACATACATGCCACATTAACCACTTGCCAGCCGTCCTTATACGTCAGCACTTTGAAGAATATCGTTATGGCAGCAGCTAGCTGCCATAACCCCATTATCCTCTTCAGCGGGTGGTCAGCTTTCAGATAAGTGGTCTCTGCAGCGGATTCACCACGAGATCACTTTGATCGGTGGTGGGAGAGGGCCCCACCCCTCCTGCCACACTCCAGTGCCCTCCGCCGCTTACTGGAGCCTTCGGTAGCGGCGTAGGCGATCAGATCCTTCTCACTTTTCTAGCAAGAAAAAAAACTGTTTTAACCACTTGACCACTGGGCACTTAAACCCCCTTCCTAACCAGACCAATTTTCAGCTTTCGGTGCTCTCACACTTTGAATGACAATTACTCAGTCATACAACACTTTACCCATATGAAATTTTTATCCTTTTTTTCACACAAATAGAGCTTTCTTTTGGTGGTATTTAATCACCGTTGGGTTTTTTATTTTTTGCGCTATAAAAGAAAAAAGACTGAAAATTTGGTAAAAAAAATGAATTTTTCTTTGTTTCTGTTATAAAATTTAGCAAATTAGTAATTTTTCTTCGTAAATTTTGGCCAAAATTTATACCGCTACATATCTTTGGTAAAAATAAGTACAACTTGGTGTATATTATTTGGTCTTTGTGAATGTTAGAGAGTCCAAAAGCTACGGTGCCAATATCTGAAAATTGATCACACCTGAATTACTGACGGCCTATCTAATTTCTTGAGACCCTAACATGCCAGAAAAGTACAAATACCCCCCAAATGACCCCTTTTTGGAAAGAAGACATTCCAAGGTATTTAGAAAGATGCATGGTGAGTTTTTTTGAAATTGTCATCTTTTCCCACAATTCTTTGCAAAATCAAGATTTTTTTTTTTTCTTTTTTTTTTTTTCACAAAATTGTCATATTAGAAGGTTATTTCTCACACACAGCATATGCATACCACAAATTACACCCCAAAACACATTCTGCTATTACTCCCGAGTATGGCGATACCACATATGTGAGACTTTTACACAGCGTGGCCACATACAGAGGCCCAACATGCAGGGAGCACCTCCAGGCGTTCTGGAGCGCCCAGGCCAATTCTGACATTTCTCTCCTACATGTAAAAATCATCATTTATTTGCTAGAAAATTACATAGAACCCCAAAACATTATATATATTTTTTTTAGCAAAGACCCTAGAGAATACAATGGTGGTTGTTGCAACTTTTTATCTCGCACGGTATTTGTGCAGCAATTTTTTGAACGCGTTTTTTTGGGGAAAGAAACAGTTTTGTGCTTTAAAAAAAAACAAAACAGTAAAGTTAGCCCAATGTTTTTGCATAATGTGAAAGATGAAGTTACGCCGAGTAAATAGATACCCAACATGTCACCCTTCAAAATTGCACACGCTTGTGGAATGGTGCCAAACGTCGCTACTTAAAAATCTCCATAGGTGACGCTTTAAAATTTTTTCCTGGTTACATGTTTTGAGTTACAGAGGAGGTCTAGGGCCAAAATTATTGCTCTCGCTCTACCGATCGCAGCGATACCTCACATGTGTGGTTTGAACACCGTTTTCATATGTGGGCGGGACTTAGGTATGTGTTCGCTTCTGCATGCGAGCACACGGACATGGGCGCTTTAAAAATTTTTTTTTTTTTTTATTGTTTATTTTACTTTATTTATTTTAGTTTGACACTTTCCCCCCCCCCAAAAAAATTTTTTTGATCACTTTTATTTCTATTACAAGGAATGTAAACATCCTTGTAATAGGAATATGGCATGACAGGTCCTCTTTACAGTGAGATATGGGGTCAATAAGACCCCACATCTCACCTCTAGGCTGGGAAGCATGAAATAATAATAAAAAAAAAACGATCTTGGCTTCGATCGTAGCGGTGAGTCGGTAGAAGCACCGGAGGGTGGCGGGAAGGGGGGGGGCGTCCCCTCTCACCTCCCATAAGAATGATCAAGCAGTGGAACAGCAGCTATGATCATTCCTATGTTGTAGGAAATCGCCAGCTGAAAAAGCTGATATCTGAATGATGCCTGTAGCTGCACCCATCATTCAGATATACCCGCTCAAAGTCAAGGACGTCATATGACTGTGGGCGGGAACTGGTTAAAAATTGCGGAGTATTGCGGGCTATTGCAGAGTATTGCCGGGTATATTGCAGAGTATTGCCGGGTATATTGCAGAGTATTGCCGGGTATATTGCAGAGTATTGCGGGGTATATTGCAGAGTATTGCGGGGTATATTGCAGAGTATTGCGGGGTATATTGCAGAGTATTGCGGGGTATATTGCAGAGTATTGCGGGGTATATTGCAGAGTATTGCGGGGTATATTGCAGAGTATTGCGGGGTATATTGCAGAGTATTGCGGGGTATATTGCAGAGTATTGCGGGGTATATTGCAGAGTATTGCCCGGGTATATTGCAGAGTATTGCCCGGGTATATTGCAGAGTATTGCCCGGGTATATTGCAGAGTATTGCCCGGGTATATTGCAGAGTATTGCCCGGGTATATTGCAGAGTATTGCCCGGGTATATTGCAGAGTATTGCCCGGGTATATTGCAGAGTATTGCCCGGGTATATTGCAGAGTATTGCCCGGGTATATTGCAGAGTATTGCCCGGGTATATTGCAGAGTATTGCCCGGGTATATTGCAGAGTATTGCCCGGGTATATTGCAGAGTATTGCCCGGGTATATTGCAGAGTATTGCCCGGGTATATTGCAGAGTATTGCCCGGGTATATTGCAGAGTATTGCCCGGGTATATTGCAGAGTATTGCAGGGTGGTATGCAGAGTATTGCAGGGTGGTATGCAGAGTATTGCAGGGTGGTATGCAGAGTATTGCAGGGTGGTATGCAGAGTATTGCAGGGTGTTATGCAGAGTATTGCAGGGTGTTATGCAGAGTATTGCAGGGTGTTATGCAGAGTATTGCAGGGTGGTATGCAGAGTATTGCAGGGTATAGTGCAGAGTATTGCAGGGTTGGCTGAGCATGGAGGGATGGATGAATGTGACTGCAAATGTCACTGAGCACCGCTGTGGGCACTACACATGCAGCCCACAGCGGTGCTGCCATCCGATCCCTCCCCCTCTCCCCTCGCACTGTACCGATCGGTACAGAGAGGGGAGGGAGGAACCGGCGTCATCAGATGACGCCGGTCTGTTGACATGTGATCGCTCCGTCATTTGACGGAACGATCACGTGGTAAACGGCCGCGATCAGCGGCTATTTACCGTAATCCGTGATGCGCCGGGTCCTCTGGACCCGGCGGTCACGGATGTTCCCGAGTGCGCGCCCCAGGGGGCGCGCGGGAGCATCGTTCTGGAATCACGTCCATGGACGTCCACCCAGAACTAGCCGACCGCGCTGTTGCCGTCTTTCGGCAATGGCCCGGTCGGCAAGTGGTTAAACAAGTAAACGCAACCTTAAAACGAGGCTCTGTTCTGTGGTTAATAATTAATTATGGTACCAAAATTAGTGTGTGCTGTAAATTACCTCCAGCACTGTTCCTGTCACTTCTTGCCAGAGGCTGCCATTTTTGCTGAAGCCCAAAGCCCCAGCAGAAAATAATGCAGCAGAAATAAACCCATGAATTTATCAGTTTAAAAAAAAAAAGCTACATTCCTGGAATGCTGGAAATGCAAAGTGTTACATATTGTGTCTTCAATCAAACTGTCAAACCATCAAATGGATGCAGTTATAACTGATCACATGTGCAGCATCAATGGCAGTTGCAGTTGAAACAGAAGCGTCTTCCTTGACTGTAAAGGATAGGAGGGTTTATTTCCACTTTAAGACTATCAGCAGATTGGCCTCTACAAACGTAATGCCTAAAAATAGAGCGCAACTGAGCATGTGCAGAGCAGGGTGGGGAAAGCGTATTACTGGATTTTAAACAGTATAGGCACTTATTAATGTTTTACATAGCTATACCTGCAGGAATTTTCTGCCTAAAGTTCCACTTTAAAGTTGGGCCAAACTGTCACAATCTTATTTCCATTACTAAGAAATGCAGCTGCACTGTATAAACTGTACATAGTCTCAGCTGCATACAGTATACAGCACTGTGTTTATGGCAACAGAATGGGAACATCCCGTCTGCTACCATAACAAAATGGACTGCACAGCACAGGAAGCCTTGTATCTTGGTGAATAAATACAAGGCTTCCTCTGGCTGAGGTGGAGAGGCACGCAGATGTTGTCACAATCTCCACCTCATCCATTCTGAGGATGCTTTGTGTTCATAAAAATTGTGGCGTCCTGTTAATGGCTAAGCAGCATGCAACCTGATTTATTTTGTTCTAGCTGATGCTGCATAAAGTTTATACAACGCTGACAGCAGCTGCATTTCTTAGTATTGAGCAAAATATTTTAGTTTGTCATAAAATAACTAAAGCAACGAAAAACTTGGCGTTGGCATTTTTTTGTTTGTTTTACACATGATCACACTTTAAAAAGGTAGTAAAACCGCACCTATATTTTATTAAATTTATTTTAAACCCTGCAAGGTAAAGGCATAATGTGCTAATATGCATTGCATACTAGCACATTATGAAATGCTTACCTTAGAACGAAGCCTTCCAGTGCTGCGCTGTCACCGCTGACGGGTGCTTCCATCTTCACCCAGTCTTCCTTCCGGGTTTGCGTCCTCCGGGCAGTGACATTACTCCTGGGCAGCGGCACAGGTCTCTGAAGGAACTGCACGGGTATACCGTCCCTTCAGAGCGCATGCAGTGTGAATATCTCCTAAACCATGCAGTTTTAGTAAATATTCACTGTACCTACAGGTAAGCCTTATTATAGGCTTACCTGTAGGTACGAGTAAAAAATAAGTTTACTTCCACTTTAACATAAAAAAATGAAATACTCAACCTATATCTAGAGCTGCCACAACAGTAACTGTTCACCACCACTTGATGTTGATGCTATTCCAGTATTAATGGTGCCCAGTGTTCTACCCACTTCCTATGAGCCCTGGGTATCAAGTACCACCTGCCTTTTTGAAAGCTCAGTTGCCCTGAGCTTACAGTGGCATGTCATTACATTGTTACTGCAAATTCATGATTCATGCATAGTCTGTATTGCAATATATTCAGCAACACTGCTTGACAAGTTGTTGCACATTTACTTAAATAAAAGCTAATGCTCAGGCTTTTTTTTTTTTTTTTGTCTGATAGTGGGGAAGGGATAGAACTACTGTCAGGTTTTTATTGCTATCCTGAGTTCCATCAGATAGACGATGGTGACGTTGATAGCTAACCTTGGCGTGCATTCATTCAAGTATTTAGGCATAATGGTGACTGATTTTTCCAAGTCATCTTCCAGGACGGCTTACAAAGAGGCTCCTCCCACCTAGCACAGGAAATGCATGATCCACATCATAAAAGCAGCACACATGTATTAACCCCTCCAGTGTTTGTGTTTCCTCCAGCCAGTCAGAAACTCCAAACAGATGTTTTATTTTTCTGGCCTTCATGCTAGGTGGCAGGGGCCTCCCGACGTCCATACCCAGGGCAAACAGGGGAAGTATTCCTGGAGTATGTGTCAGTTTGGGCCACCCAGAGACCTGGTAGAGCTGTCTGGGGTGAAAGTAAGGGAATCCCTCTCCTGATTGAGTTGTAGCCTCAGTGAGGTATCTGTGAGGAGTGGAGGAGGTGATCCAGTGGGTCCATCCAAAATGGCACAGCAGGGTGTTCTTCTTCTAGTGGAGGCGCAGACCCCCGCATGGTCTGTACTTTTTTTTTTTTTTTTCCTGCTGTTTACAGAGATCTCCATGTGCAGGGCTTCTCTATCCCCAGCATGTGGATCGTGCTGGTGGCACAGAGTGATGAGGTAACTTCCAGAGCTGGTGACAGGAAGTGACATGGCAGGAAGTCCAGCGGCAGCCATCTTGGTACACCCAGACACCGGGAAGTGAAGCCCTAGCTGGGGAGGGTAACAGGGCTGTGCCAGAGGGCGGCGTCGGATCCACAGCGCCGCCCCGGTTTCTCCACACCTCCTGGGTCCTGAATAGCAAGATGGAGCCGAAGGCTTCCAGGAGCATGGAGATACCAGGATCCATGGAAGCAGGTCTGGAGGCTCCATCCATTGATTCAGGCCCTAAGGTAAGAAAATAGGGGGCAGACTGCTCCTTCCCTTTTCTTAGTCTCCTGGGGAGGGGGGGGGGCACAGGGGGCTTTTTGTTTTTCTTCCAGAGCCTCTTTATTGATATGCTTAGTGTGGACAGGTGTCGCACATACTAGCATAGACTCTGGTGGTGGGTACTTTTAAAAAGGTTCTTGGATTAGAATTTTTGTTATCCACAGGTAGAGCTGGGCGATTTTTCTCAAAAAAAAAAAAAAATTGCGATTCAATCGGTGTGTGGTTTTTTTATTTTTTGACACTGCGCCAGTCCTGAGGAGCTGCGGGCAGGAGTTTTTAGGTGAGGCTGCGGACTAGGCCGAAGCCGTGGCCTTGCCTAAAAACTCTTGCCCGCAGCTCCTCAGGACCGGCGCGGTGAAAAAAAAAATCTACTTGCTTAAATTTTGAATCCGTTTGACCTCAACTCGATTTAAATCGCTTTTTTTTCAGTGGATGTAATGTGCTGGCGTCTGTCATTTTTATTAATTTCAGGACAAAGCCCACGAGCCCAGAGATAGCAAAACGGAGACACCCAGAAAAAAGATGCCCGGTGTGCACCAAGAAAATGCCTTATGGGTGGAAGAAAAGTGCATGTCAGGACTGTATAGACAAGCTCATTAAAGGAGAAACCAGCCCTATCCTCCAAAGGTTTTATGGACTCATTGAAGAAAGGGATGAAACTGACTTTACAGTCCTTTAAACCCAGAGAGCAGGAGGCTCTTGCTGAACCTAACGCCTGTATTTCCGGCACCAGTACTAGTGCTAGGCTAATGGTCTTGACCCAGGCAGGGGCAGCCCACCAGCAAGGAGTATTGGAGGAGAGCTCAGAGTCCGCCTCAGAGCCTGAGGAGGGGGACTGTAATGAGGAAAGACCCAGCAAGGTTCAAAGATCCCTTTTTCCTGCAGAGGAACTATTAAAGGCCAGGAGTTGTCTGTACATGACCTTTTTTATATGCAGGCCTTCAGCCTAAGCAGAGCAGAACCTTTCCGGTACATACGTCCCTAAAAGACAGTACTTCAGGTTTGGAATTAACCGGAAAAGGGAGTCTTCTTCCCTAAGAATTTGAAAAGAAGGTTTCCCTTCAAAGAGGAAGATACATTGTTGTGGGAAAAGTGCCCCAGACTGGACGCTTCCCTATCTAAGGTTTCAAACGGTTCAGAGCTTTCCTTTGAGGACTGCGGCACCCTAAAAGAGCCAATGGACAGAAAGGCGAAAGGATATTTTAATTAAAGCATGGGAAGCCTGCTCCGCTAACTTTAAGCCAGCACTAGCCACTACATGCGTGGCTCGTACGCTTGATTTATGGCTTAATCAGCTCCACACTCTTCTGGAGTCAGATACTCCCAGGGAAGAAATTTTGGACGCTCTACCAACGCTAAATAAGGCAGTAGCCTATATAGCATATGCGTCCATGGAGTCTGTAATATTCTCAGCCAGGTCTGCAGCATTAATTAATGAAGTCAGGAGGGCTATCTGGCTGAAGTCCTGGGGAGGAGACAGTGTCAAAGGTCAAACTCCGTTCCCTCCCCTTTAATGGAGATTTGCTCTTTGTTAAAGAGCTAGAATCTGTCCTAGAGAGGACGGTCGATAAAAAAGGGTTTCTTTTCCCCAAGAAACCTCAGACATTTTCATCCCTTCCAGAGATCAGGTGAAAGGAACTATCGTCAGGGGGACAAGACAGCATAATAAGAGTTATGCAGGACCAGAAATAGGGTGGCAATACAGGAGGGGTAGGGGCAGAGGTGGCTTCCTTTTTAAACCAGCCTAAAGACCCTTCCCAGTGACTCAGTCAGCCATGTGGGAGGAAGGTTGGGTCATTCCTCCCACAGTGGCAGACCATTTCCAGCAGCAGCTTTATCCTGGATCTGATAAAATCGGGGTACAGGATAGAGCTCTTGGGCTGCCCCCCTCAAATATTTCGCACAACAATTCTCCCGAAAGACGTGGAGAAGGCAACAGCTATGTCTTCCCTCCTACAGAGTATGCTGGAGGAGAAGGTGATAAGCTTTATCCCCCCCAACCCTAAGAAAAGTGGGGTTTTATTCTCACATTTTTTTTTTTATAAAAAAAACACATCAGGGAAATTTCGACTTGAACATGAAGCAAGTCAACACGTACATAAGGTACAAACGATTCAAAATGGAGTCGCTTTACACCACCAGAGATTCATGGTCTCATTGGACGAAGACACCTATCTTCGTGTCCTCATTCGAAAGGAGTCCAGGCAGTTTCTCAGATTTGCAGTGAAGGGGTTAAAGACCCTCTATTTTCAGTTCAATGCTCTGCCCTTCAGATTGATGTCAGCACCACGCATCTTCACAAAGATTTTGGCAGAAGCTCTGTGGATTCTGAGATTGGAGGGAATTCATATAATTCCCTATATGGACGACCTGATCTTCGCAGACTCGGCAGATGAGGTGAAACAGAACCTGAGCAGAACTATCAGACACCTTCAGTAGCAGGGGGTGGCTGGTAAATCAGGAGAAGTCACAGTTGGTACCTACTCAAAGTATAGTATTCCTAGGATACCTCCAAAATTTTTCCCACCGAAAGAAAGTGGCAAAGATAATTGCAGAGGTAAACTGCCTCTACGTATATACAGAGACCTCAATTCAGGATATAATGTGAGGGTTCTTGGTTTGACAGCAGCCATCCCAGGAGTCCAGTGGGCACAATTCCATACTCGAGCACTTCAAGTGTTCATGCTTTCTGTCTGGGATGGATGGAAGGAAGGAATCTCTTCAGAGGCAGACAGATCCTGCAGGAAGTAACTCTCAATAGAGTGGTGGTTGATCCCTGCAAATCTCTCTGCAGGTCGACTTTGGTCCCAACACAACCCTCTGGCAGTCTCCACGGACGCCAGCGGTCAAAGGTGGGGAGCCCATTCAGGTGCACAGATGGCCCAAGGGGTCTGGAACTGGTAGGAAGCCTGCCTCTCCTCCAATGCAAGGGAGCTGAGTGCAGTTCTAAAGGCTCTAGTAGTCGTTGGTCTGACTCTGAGGGGAAGAAACGTGCAGGTCCTTTCGGACAATAATACCACAATAAGTTGCATCAACAAGCAGGGAGATACAAGAGTTCCAGGTCTTATGAGGACAGCGGAAAAGATCCTTCAATGGGCGGAGGCAAATCTTCTATCCATCCCTGTTTTCAATTCACATAAAAGGGGAATTAAATACTCTTGGCAGATGTCCTAAGCAGGGAGATTCTGTCTCAGACAGAATGGTGCTTGAATCGAACAGTGCAGAAGTGGGGAATCCCACAAATAGACCTTTCTGCTACAAGGCAGAACAGGCAGGTGGAACAATTTTTCTCCCTACAGAGAGATCATCTCAGTCTGGGCCTAGATGCCCTATCCAAGTCCTGGAAGGCAAACCTGGTGTATGAGTTTCCACCTTTTTGCCCTCATTCCAAAGATTATCCAGAAGATAAGAGTGTCAAGCACGAATCTTATCCTGATCGCACCATTCTGGCCAAGGAGGTCTTGGTTCTCAGGACTACTAAGACTCAGCATCTTGGAGACTGCCTTACAGGGCAGACCTTATATATCAGGGAGAGGTGAATCATCCAGAAGTGAGCTCTTTCTCTGACGGCCTGGCTTCTGAGAGGGAGCTGTTAAAGCAGAGAGGGTTATCGCCAAAAGTAATCTATACCATTCTTAGCAGCCGGAAGCCGTCCACTAACACAATTTACAATAAAATCTGGAAAAAATTTTGGGACCTGGCGCCTGCTCAATAACAGTGTCAGGAGCCATGATCCCGGCGGTCCTAGATTTCCTCCAAGCCGGAGCAGATCTAAATCTGGCAGACAGTACCCTTAAGTTGCAGGTAGCGGCTCTATCTAGCTTTTTAAATCAAAGATTGTCAGAAGAGCCACTAGTCAAGAGATTTCTTGCATCCATCAGCCATAAGCGGGTCCCCAAGTCAAGGAGGTTCCCTCCCTGGGACTTATCCACTGTGTTGCAGAGTCTTTGTAAAACACGGTTTGAGCCAATAGACGAACTGCCCATAAAGCTCTTAACCTTGAAAACGGTGGTTTTGGTGACCCTAGTCTCTGCTAGGAGGGTTGGTGATACACAGGCGCTTTCAGTGATTGGACAGGATTATTCTCTCGCTGGATCTGGCTTTTCTCCCCAAAGTACCGTCTAACTTCCATAGGTCAGAAGAAATCGTGATACCATAATTTTGCGGAACCCCTAAAAACAAGGAGGCAGGATTTAATAAGATAGATGTCAGGAGATGCTTGATTGCTTACATAGAGCGCACCAAGGAATGGCGACCTTCCTCCAGCCTGTTGGTGTTATTTGCAGGTTCAAACGGGTAAAATGGCATCTAAAAATACCTTTGCAAGGTGGATATAGTCGGCCATCACGGAGGCATACAAAGCAGCATCCCGGGCACCTCCGTTAGGAGCGGTTTCTACTTCTTGGGCTGAAAGGGCAGGAGCGTCTCCCCTCCAGATTTGCAAGGCCGCAACCTGGTCCAGGTTCCAGACGTTCTTAAAACATTAGACTGGATCTGCTTGCCAGCCAAGACCAGTCTTTCGGCAGGAAAGTGCTGCAGGCTGTGGTCCCGTCCTGATATTTTGTCCTCTCTGTAAGCCGTCCTGGAAGATGATTTGGAAAAACAGTGTTACCTGTTAACTACTTTTTCCAGGAATCTTCCAGGACGGCGTCAGTTTCCACCCTTCTTGGTTAGTGGTTAGCAATGCAAAACATAGAGTAAAGATGAAGCTACACCAATGAGGGTTTTAATGACTGCTTATTCTGAAGCCTGCGGTTATTTAATACTGAGGGGCTAATACATGTGTGCTGCTTTTATGATGTGGATCATATTTCCTGTGCTAGGTGGGAGGAGCCTATCTCTGTAAGCTGTCCTGGAAGATTCCTGTAAAAAGTAGTTAACGGGTAATAAGATAAGATTGGGTTTTGTTTTTTTTGTTTTTTTTTTTTTATCCCTGAACCTTTAAGCCCATTTTAGCTAAATGTAAACATAAACTGGGTAGCTGGTGTAAACTGCCTCTTTCAGTGACAGGACGGGGCTGGTCTGGGCTCCCCAATTGCTCTATATCCTCCACAATGCTCCTTTGGGATCTGACAAATACGCTAGATCCCTCTAGGACCTTGGTGATCCCTTCAATGGTGGATTTTTCTGCAATGTCCCAGCTTGAGCAGGGTCTCCCGGATCTGACATATCACTGCCCCACAATAAGGTTGGTCCTAAAACTTTGGGGCGGAAGTGAAAACTAGACTGAGGTTAGTTGGCTTTTTGGAGTCTACTCCCATATGGAATAACAACTCCTATCCCCAATTAAACAAAAAATTCCCAACCAGGCCACGTGGGGGAGAGCTGGAGTCAAATATTTTGTACAGCTGTATGATGGAATGTCACTGAAGTCTTTTGATCAGCTACGGGGGGAGTTTCCCTCACTGGCTGGCCAATTCTTTGTTTTTACAACTACAACATGCTATTAGCGCACAGGATAGGAGCTTAAACCTGACACTAGATGACTTAGACTTTTTTTTACGTTCATATTTACTGCTATAGACAAGAAGGGTATTATCTCACATCTATGCCTATTTACCCATATTCAAGCTCCTGATCTACTGCCTTGTAGAGGAAAATGGGAGGCTGATGTAGGCCCCATAGATGGGAACGAATACTGATGGCCAGTCCCCTGGTCTTTGTCAGCTGCCCAAAAGCTGACGCACATGTTTATCTTGCATCTCTCCTATAGGACACCGCTACAACTGCACAGGTAGGGTAGAAGAGAATCCCCTTTATGTCCAAAATTCCAGTTACACCAAGGAACATTAATTCGTATGCTGTGGCGATGTCCCAAGCTGGTCAGGTACTGGCAGGCAGTACTGGACATCATTGATCCAACCTACTCAACTGCAACTTGATCCAGTCACTTGCCTGCTGGGAGGATTAGAGGAGGACCTATACCTCCACCCCCCCCCCCCCCCCATACATACATAGTGGTACTGAGGCTGCTATATTGGGCCAGGAGATTTTAATTGCGTGGTATTGGATCTCCCCACATCCCAACAATGGGTTCAGCAGGTTAACATGATACTTATTAGGGAGAAGCACACATCAGCACAGGAAGATGCCAAACAAATTCACCAAAATATGGCAAGAATGGTTGGAGTCCCCATGAGTGGCCCCCCCACAGGTTGTATGCACTGGTAAGGTGACTAAGGGGTAGGACATACATGTGAAAGGTTGAGCTCTGCTTTGATGGGCTGACAAGTTCACATCAGGTGTGACGCTCTGTGGGTTGTAGGATGTCTGTTTTTGTTTACTAGTTTTAGTATACCAGTTCTCCGTTGGCGTACTGGAGTTAGATTTGCCAACATGATGCACAGGTTTGGAGACACCAGGTATGCACTGTAAACTGTACTGTGATGACAGTCTATAACTGAGATGCATGTAACCCAAATATTTGTGTATGTGTTTACCTACTTGCATCAACAATAAAATGTATTTTCTCCAATTAAAAAAAATATTTTTTTTTTCAGCATTCTGTTTTTACTAAAAGAACCTTTTTGAGCTTCTATTTGCTTTTGTTTCTAATGCAGATATGAAGATACTTTATGGGTTGTCATTGTTGGTGCAGCGCAGCCTTACTAGACCACAAAGGTAAGGCCTGATAATTAGATTTATTAATATAGGTATAATATATTTTTTTTATACTATAATGTATATCTGCTGTTTGTTAAATACCTGTAATCAATAATACTGGAATGTTTGAGCCTCATCAGGCACTACAGATGTCAGGTTCTGTTAACTAAAGTGAAACTAGGTTGTAGAGTGGCACAGAATATGCTTTTCTTACTTAGAAGGATTCTAATCGGCATCTTATGGTGTCTATTAGGCCAGATTTTTATATTTTTAAAAATTAGGTCACTTTAAAGAGACACCTGTTACTTCCCAGTTGTATGTTGGTCACAGACTTCTGTACAGCCAGAAGGGCTGGCTAGCTGGCTGCTGCTGCCTGCATGGGCAAGGTGTATCTGACTTTTTTAAAGAGGGGGAAAAATAAGAGCGGAAATTTGGAAAAAAAAATATCACATTTTGTCATAAATATAAGCCAAAACTTATTCTGCTACATGTTTTTGGTAAAAAAAAATCCCGTTAAGTGTATAATAATTGGTTCGTGTGATCACGGACACATGTGCGCAAATGATCATGTACAGATGTGCGCAGGTGACATGTGTGCAGATAATCATTGGGACATATGTGGGGGACATGTGTTTTGGGGACATTGTGTGTTTACTTAGTGTTTGTTTTGTGTTTTTACATTGTGTGGGGTCACTAGACTGGTGATCAGTGAGTAAAAAGCTGTAAAAAACAGCTCATACTCACTGATCACCAGCCGGCTGCAGCGATCCGCTCTCCTCTCCTCGCTGACAACTTCCGTGTGAGGAGAGCAGAGCAGATTGCCTAGCAACCGGCTCTGTGTTTACATCACATGACGGCTGTGATTCGACACGGCCGTCATGTGATCAGGAGGGCCAATCGCAGAGCCCTCCTGCCGATCGGAGATGCGCCGTGTCCAGGTGACACGAGCGCATCGGGATCGCGCTACTGCACGGGCACGCGCGATCCCACTCCTTCTGAGGGACGTTCCTGAACGTCCACTCAGAAGGAGAGAGCGCCCACCCGGCCGTTTATGTGCAGTGGGAAGTGGTTAAATACACATATTTTAACTAAAGACTACTCAAAACCCTCAATATTAGAAATTCTAAAAGCTGAGGCCCTGTAGCTAAAAATGATAGTAGTTCCATTTTTTTTTTTTTGCAAGATATTTGTGCCACAGATTATCAGATCTATGATTTTCAGTAAAAACTACTTACATTTATTTTTGTGCACACAAACACAAGATAATGCACCATGATTTTTTTTTTATTAATTAATATAGTATATATACTTTTTCTTTTGTTAAAGGTATAGCACAACATTGAAAGCCTAATTTAACACACAGGTTTTGTAAAGAGGTTATACATGCAAATGCACTATATTGAATATTGCTACTCCAGCAAACATCTCACTTCATTTCCCCTTTGTGAGTCCAGTCCAATCTTTATTCCATCTTGCTTCCTCTTCCCTAAGCTCAGTTCCTGCTCCAGATGAAACATGGCAAAATCCCACTTTGGGCATATGTGCAATAAATTCCACAGTAGTTATATGGTCGCTCTCAAGTTATTTTCCACCATAGAAACCAATTCAGCCATAAAGCCTGACTGCTAACGCAGCTTTTCTGCTCTGCTTGAGGAATCCTGCATAATGTAGGAGGTTGCATGACTGGAAATCCAGGAGCAAAGTTCTTGTATCAATGCAGAATGGGAAGTTGTCTTTCACTCTGCATGTTCCATTGTGGCATTTTAAAGATAAACACAGTTCCACCTTCATTTTATTACCTCGCTTTTGATTTTGGCTGTTAATAGCCATTCATTGGGCTCTGACTTTGATGAAAATTTTAAGTAGTAACCGATTACTACAAGTAGACAACATATTAAGTAGTCTTTTGTTTATTTTGCAGTCCATTTGCATTTGGGTAGGAGTGCTATGAACACTAGCAGGCCTATACTTTTTAAGTCCATTTTTTTTATAAAACCCGACAAGAAAAAGGTGTTTTTGTTTTTTTTTTTTTTGTTTTGTTTTTTTCTATCAAAGGTGCATATTTTAATCTGAATATAAACTAAATTGTATCTGTACACCTCTGCCAACTGATGCAACAACATGGTTGAAATGTACCAGAACAATAAGTCTGAACACTTTTGTAGTGCTAAACCCCCCAGAGAGCCACTGGATTATATGTCTCTGTATACCTACCTGGACATGACATAACTTGCTCACCCAGCACTTACTAACACGCCTTTGGAGTACTTGAAACAATTTATTTGAACTTAAACAATGTGAGGGAAAACCAATTAGTAAGGCAATAAAACAATAGATTGACCCAAAGAGAAAATTGGCTAAATATTTATTTATTTTTCAATCTAGCAATATATGAGTCGGCAAAGTCTCTATTTGGCTGAAATGGCAAAGGCTATTTGACTAGACAAAGGCTATTTGGAACCGTTAAACAGTCTCTCTCCTCACTGGTCATTGGTAGGTGAAGTAAGTGTTGGCTGGCAATGGTGGGTCCCTTAAAGTGATCTCAACAGTCCCAATAGCAGAGGAAGCCCTCTTCCGAGGGGATAAACTCTTCCCAAACCCAGGCTGACTCACTGGATCTCTGTATGCTCGTGCATACTCAGTTCAGTTTAATGGACAGGGAAGAAGGGTTATTAGTTCATTTTTCCCTTTTTTTTTTTTTCCCAGTTTGAATTAGTCTTTCCTTCTCTTAAATAGAAGCAGTGGGAAGGTCGGACTCACAGGGTGTTCACCTCCTACCCTCCCAGGGCATAGATTCTCAATTTCCTAGTACATATTCTGAGTGACAGTATGTCTCTGGGTTTCTTGGAGAGGCTGCTCATCAGTCACGAGCATCTGGGTCTTGGTCTCCAGCAGCAGGGTTCGGGACTCACTTGGCAACAATCACTAGCAGCAGGACTCCAGTCTCACTTGAAAGCAGTCACAGATGGTGGGATTCCAGCCATACTTGACAACGGCCACCAGCAGCTGTGTTCCTTACAGGTCTGCAGCTTGATTCCCTACTCCCTCTCTTGCGTTCACTCATGTCCTTCTTTTTTTTTTTTTTTTTGTCGTGTTCATCCAGACACCACCACTCCACTTTTGGGGGGGGGGGGGGGGGTGGCAAATGGTGTGTACACTCATGGCAGCATATGTGTGGGTTTAGCCCCACCTCTACTACTACCCTATAGGACTCCACTCTCATAAATCTTTACTCCTATTTTTTTTTTTTTTTTTTTCTTTTGTCCTCCTCCGAAGGACCTAGTTGATGGTCTTCCTACCCGAAAATTGTTCTCTGTTATGCCAAAGCAGCAGGTGAGAGAGGTGGTATGGACCAGCAGCTAAAGTCCCTTGTTGAACGGGTCGTTAGAGTCTCTGAAAGAGATGGAGACCAGCCAGACCCACAAACCTCCTGCAGAGCCTCTTCGCTCACCAGTGAGGGAGACACAGGTTCAGGACCCATCTGCTGCTTCCCCAAATAGTGACTCGAAAAAGGAAGATTCCTGCGTGGGGTTTTGATTTAGCTCTGCTGTCCCCCTTGGTTAAAGCCATCAGAGGATTTTAAATTGGGAAGATCCAGTGGCTGCTCCAAACAGAGGTCAAGCATTTGGAATCCGCTCCTCTGATGGATGCAGCCGTGATGAGGCTGGTCAAACATGTGACCCTTTCCCTGGAAGGCACGGTAACTTTCAGGGATGCAGGTTTGGCCTGCAAGCCAGCCTTAGCCCTGGCCGCAATGTCAAAAGCCATGGAAGTTTGGACAGATAACATGGATGAGACACTTGGGAACATCTCGGAAGAATTGGTCAAGAGTTCGCTCATCCAGAAGCTGAAATCTGCCTTTCTACTTATAAGCCTGGCCGTGAATTCTCCAGATCATGGTGGTCGAAGCAGTCTTCCTTCGAGAAATCCACCAAGAGCGTTTCGACAGGGAACAGACTAAGTCTCTTTGAGATTGAGCCCGCTCACAGGCCAGGTGGGGGCTCGTATTCTCCGCTATCGGCATGTCCTCAATCCAAGATATCTGGACCATCAAAACGGTCTCTTCAGGCCATACCTGGACCTTCAGCAGCGCTCCCAGGCTCAGGTGTGTTCCCACATCTCCTCCGGCCTCAGAAGAAAAAAGGCATATCCTATCAGCCTATGTAGACTGTTGGAACAAGGCGCTGCTATTCCCATCCCAGACAACCAGCGAGGCATGGGGATTTACTCCCATCTCTTTATGGTTCAAAAGAACGGTGCATGGAGGCCCGTCATAGATCTGACTCATCTGAACCGCTTCATCAGAAAAGAGGTTCAAAATGGAGACGCTGTCCACAATCCAGCAGTCGGTCCAACTACAAGACTGGCTAGTTTCTATAGATCTAAAAGATGCTTTTTTCCACATTCCGGTAGCAGCGGATTTCCAACAGTTTCTCTGGTTTGCCATAGGTCAGCTTCACTTACAATTTGCCTGTCTCCCCTTCGGGCTGTCGACCATCTCCACGTCTTCTCAAAGGTCTTTTATTGGCTATTGTGGCTCGGAGAACCACGGGGATCCATCTCCATTACTTAGACGACCTCCTCCTGCTGGCTCATGACAGAAATCGACTCCTAGAACACAGGGGTCAGGTCATCTCCACTCTCCGGGAATTTGGATGGCTCCTGAACCTAGAGAAGAGTCAGTTGGAACCCTCAGTCCCTCCTGTTCCTCCGGAGCTCGCTTGGATACAGTGAGGGGCACCATCTTTTACCCAAGGAGAAGGATGCGATAGTTTGAGACAGGATTCATGTGGCTCTCATCTCCATGCCCTCCAGTGTATGAGGGCCACGATGCCAATAATGAAGTGGGAACAGTGGAGGATGTGGCCCTTCCAGAAAGGCTTTCTCCAACAGTGGTCGTCGGGCAGCAAAGTCCAGTGCATTCACATTACTCCAGCCATGAGGAGTTCTCTCCCCTGGTGGCTCCAGCGGAAAAACCTATGCAACTGTCACTCCATTCTTCCCATTACATGGGTCACAATAATGATGAGATCCCAGCAACAGGGGTGATCATTGTCTAAGGAAGGTGGCACAAGGCACCTGGGATTTTTCCCTCTTGGAACAGTGTCGAACATACTAGAGCTACGAGCAGTGTTTCAGGCATTTCGCTATTTGACAACGGGGGCGTCCGTATTTCTCAGATTAGACAACGCGACGGCAGTGGCCTACATAAGGAGACAAGGGGGTACTCGAAGCCTGTCCCTGCTACAAGAGGTAGAGTCAATTATGTCCTAGGCAAAGAAGAACCTAGTTAACATATCGCTAGCATATGTACACATAGGTTGGACTTGTGTCTTTCTCTTTTTTTTTTTTTTTTTTTTTTTTTTTTTCTTCAACCTCGCCTACTATGTACCAGGGATCTAGAATGTTCAGATGGACGTCCTCTCTCGAGTCTGTCTAGACGAGTGGTCTCCCCACGAGGAAGTGTTCAGATGGATCCTAACCTTAGGGACGTCCCCAGAAGTCAACCTCTTAGCCAGTTTTTTGTTGCATGGGGAGGCAATGTACTATTCAAGGTTCAGGGACCCTCAGGCCTACGGGATTGATGCCCTGACGGTGCAATGGTGGTTCTGCAGAGCCTACACCTTTCCTCCGATCCCTATTATCCTCCAGTTCCTGCGGAGACTCCGGATGGGAGAAGTGGAGGTGATGGCCATAATTTCTTACTGACACTTCTCAGTTTTCGGGAACCGGTTCCCCTGCCGCTCAGACCAGACCTGCTGTCTCAGGGCACAACACTACATCCCAGCCCGGCTCATCTGCGCCTAAAGGCTTGGTTCTTGAAAGGGGCTGAAGGCACTAGGGTGCCCGGAAGCGGTCATTCCCACACACCTGAATGCAAGGAGAAGCACCAACCAGGTTTATGAAGGTTGTGGGCCAAATGCACGAACCATATGTTTTTCAGAGCCAACCCATGTCCTGCAAAGGAAACCGAGGTTCGCCAAGTGGGATCTCCCGCTGTTCCTCAAATTTTTCTCACAGCTCGACAAACTACCCTCAATCAACTTGTCCTCAAAACTACCTTTTTTGGTAGCCATTATCTTAGCAAAGAGGATATCAAGGATAAGATCAAGCCTTAGGGTTGAGTCCTTTCTAACCGTTCTTCCCTGACAGAGTGGTTCTAATCCCGATGCTGGGGGTAAACCCCAAGGCCACCTCAATTTTCCACGAGAATCAGGCAATCGTGCTTCCCACTTCTTCCTTTTTTATTTATTTTTTTTTTTTTTTATCAGCCGGAAGCATGGAGTTGCATCCCCTCAATGTAGGAGTCACCTTGAGACAATACCTGGAGGCCACAGCTCCCTTTCGACAGTTTGAGCCTTTGTCCTGCTCCATGGGAAGAACAAGGGGCTTAGAGCCTCAGTCAGATCCATTGCTGCATGGATTGCTCAAGCTATTTAATGGGCCTATAAAGCAAAGGTCTTGGCGCCTCCAGAGACGGGTGACAGCACATTCAACCAAAAGCATCTCAACTTCATGGGCAGCCTCACATCACGTAGCTCCCGAAGTGATCTGCAGGGCAGCCTCCTGGTCATCAATCCACACATTTGGTCTCAATGTGTTTAACCTGCTGCTCTGTTTTCTGTTAATTTTGGTTTATAAGTACTGTTGGTTGACAGTGTTAAATCTTTTGTTCAGCATTTTTGCCCTCCCCCCCCACCAGGTGTGTATGGCGTCTCATTTCCTCCACGTATGCTGCCATGGCGTCTGTCAGGAAAACAGAAAATTCCCTATCAAATACTCTTAACGTAATTTTCCTTTCCTGATGGACTCCATAGCAGCAGGAGTTCCCTCCCAATGGCTGGAGTAGGCTAATTATTAAACACGGCCGCTGGCTTGGAGCAAAGATTTATGGGAGTGGCGTCCTATAGGGTAGTAGTAGAGGCAGAGCTAAACCTACACGTATGCTGCCATGGAGTCCATCAGGAAAGGAAAATTTACAGTAAGTATTTGATAGGGAATTTTCTGTTTTTCCTGCTTGTGTGATTGGCCTACTGATTTTTCCCAGGAGTCTGCACTAGGATACAAATCAGCTTTTTGGCATTACCTGCAACAAATTTTATTTTTGGTGCGATACTCCCAAAGAAGTCATGTCTAAAGAGATGCAGACCCTGCTGCAGGTGCAGCAGCTGATTGATAATTCTTAAAGCGCTCCCATACAGATTCACTTTACACATGGACACAGACTAACAAATTTATTTTTTGTTTTTTTAAAATGGCAAAGTAGAAATCTGTATCAGTTTTGTTTTTTACGATCCATGCAATGTGTATAGATCAGCATGTGTTGTGTTTTTTTTTTTTTTTTTTTTTTTTCTCTACAAAAGTAGTTACTCTTTAACCACTTGCCGCCCGCCCCACCGTAAAATGATGGCGGTGTGGCTCTCGCTCGACGTCATATGACTGCGCCCAGAACCGCCACTCTCGCGCGCCCGTGGGGGCGCGCATCGCGGCACTCTGACAGAGGCTCTTTACCACGTGATCAGCCGTGTCCAATCACTGCTGATCACCATGTAAACAGGAAGAGCCGTTGATCGGCTTTTTCTCACTCACGTCTGACAGACGCAAGTAGAGGAGAGCTGATCGGCTGCTCTCCTGACAGGGGGGGTCTGTGCTGATTGTTTATCAGCGCACCCCCCCCCCCCCCCCTCGGATGCCCACCCAGGACCACCAGGGATGCCACCCTAGAATACCAGGAAAATGCCAATCGGTGCCCATCCCCAATGCCTGCCAATGCAATCAGTGATGCCTCAGTGCCACCCATGAGTGCCGCCTATCAGTGCCACCTCATTGGTGCCCCCTTATCGGTGCCTATCAGTGAAGGAGAAAACTTACTTATTTACAACATTTTATAACCGAAACAAAACTTTAAAAAAAAAAAAAAAAAAAAAAATTTAGGTTTTTTTTATTTGTTTAGCAAATGAAAAAACTAAGAGGTCATCAAATACCCCCAAAAGAAAGCTCTATTTGTGGGAACAAAATGATAAAAATTCTGTTTGGGTACAGTGTAGCATGACCGCACAATTGTCATTTAAACAGCAACAGTGCTGAAAGCTGAAAATTGGTTTGGGCAGGAAGGGGGTGTAAGTGCCCAGTATTGAAGTAGTTAAAGATGGCCTTCACGCTCCTGTATTACTGAATTAGGGCTGGTGCAAGGATTTTTTATACCCTAGGTGAAACTTCATTTTGCCCTGCCCATGTATACCCCACCTTTTTAATGAAGTGCCCATCAAATGCAGCCTCACCAGCGCCCATCAAATGCAGCCTAACAATGCAGCCTACCAGCACCCATCAATGAATGTTTGCTTGCTTCCATTTATTCGGGGGTCGGGACACAGACACAGTCCTCCGCCGCTGTGCCTCTGACACTATGTGCGAATGGAGCGGCGGCTGCTTGCTGATGCTGAGACTTAGTTGCTTGCTGCAGAGAGAAGAGAGTAGGAACACCAGTAGCTGGGCGCCCTAGGCGGCTGCCTAGTTTGCCTAGTGGTAGCACCGGCCCTGTACTGAATGATCAGTTGGTGATCTTCTTAAAGATGGCTGCTGCATTCATACGCAAGTAACTGTTCGACTGAACTCTGACCTTTCCACAGTAGAAAAATTCAGCAACAAGAAAGGTAACCGAAAAGTAATTTTAGCCATTGTGTTATATAGCCATGTGCTATACGTTTTTGTTAGCTTGTATAAATATCTCCCGGTCAGAATAAAGCCTGTGTGCTCATGCTATGGCATCAATGAATCTTACAGTCCTTGTTTGAGGTTAGATAATACTTTCTTTTCTCTAGTTAGAGGCAACTCCTTACTGTATCTCCTGTTTCCACAATATGCCTGGGCAATTTGTTTTATGGCCTTTATCTTATCTTATCAGGTAATTGCTGATTTGAACTCCCAACAGTAAACTCCTCCTCAGGGTAAATGCTGTCCTTGTTGGTTTGCGTATATTTTTTCATATATAATAATTTTTTATTTTTTGTAAAAGGACGGCAAGGCACCCCATTCTATTGTCCAAATTGACTTTTTGTTTGGGGGGGGGGGGGGGGGAGAGAATCCTTGTGTACAAATCTGAATGGTGGTCAGAATTTCTATTGAACTGCCTTTTTTTGTTTTACTACACTGGCATATAAAATGGCTTTACATTTGTATTCACCATAGTTAACCAGATTTTCCCAAACTGCAGTGCAAACAAAGTAGAATCTGGTTACTAGGGCTACATAAACTTGTGTACTTATTAAGTACATGTAATCTATTCACAAGCCCATGACCTAGAACAGTGGTCCCCAACCTTTTTGGCACCAGGGACTGGCTACGTGGAAGAAAATTGTGCCAAGGCTCAGAGGTGGGAAGTTGGTGGTGGTGTAAGCTCGCTTTTTTTTTTTTTTTTTTTTTTTTTTTTAATTTTATTTTCCCGTGAGCAATTTGTCAGGGCAATGGCTGGTGTTAGCGCTTCAATCATCCTGGCACCATGCTTGATATGGTGTCAGGGTGATCGAAGCACTTTCTTTTACATTGTAGTAATAATAAATTAAAGGGTTCAACTCACTATAATGGAGAATCCGTGGGAGCCCAAAGCTTGTCACTTGCCACGCTGCCTGCCACTAGATGTGGATTGTCACTTGCTAGTGCCAACAGATGTGGATTGTTACTGCATTGGTGGCAGCACTGGTCCATTCTGCACAGAGGCAGGAGAGCGGTGATGCTGGGTGGGTGGTGAGAGATCATCTCTCTGCCGTACCTCCGACATTGAAGAGGCTGACAGAACACTGGCTGTGAGGGCAGAAGAGCAATGGGGCGGCAGAGAGATCATCTCTGCTTGCCCGTCCGTTTGCTTCTCTCATCCACCTGGCTCTTGTGCCGCCCACCAGGCTCTTTCATGCCAACCACAGGTAGACAAGGGCTGGTAGTGGGCCGCGGCCCGATGGTTGGGGACCCCTGACCTAGGGAATTAAAATACAGGCAAAAAGATTGCTCCATAAGAAATGTTAATCTGGCTGGACATGCAACTTTGGATTATTTACTCCATTATAAAAAGCTTGATCTTTTCAGATTTGCCCATATATCTCTATTTTTAAGTCTGTATGATGCAGCCATTTAGCAAGCTGCAAAAGATGACCAATGTGGTTATGGAGTTAACTCCAGCTTAATGATGAGAGTAGTTAATCGGACAGTTAATGTGGGGAGAGTACAGAGAGATTGATTGCAAAGTTTTATTCACATTGGGAATTTCCTCAGACTGATTGCCATACTCAGGTGCTCCAATCTGTAGGGTGGATTTCCTAAACCAACTCTCATATAAACCAAATGTAACGGAGCAAAGAAGAGCTCTATATAGATAACTCATTGGACTAAATACAAAAAATACACTATACTTTATTTCATGTAGCAAATTTTAAATTACCTCACAATACCACGCATGCCAAATGCGCAAAAACCAAATGCCCACTTCTCTCAATCAAATATCACTCATGTTTTATAGTACCTATAATCTACTATAATAGTACATCAACATAACAATCGTATTTGGAAATTGAGTAATTCAAATATATTTTGGCTACTCCTCCAAATTGGAAGATAGTTATGTACTTGATTCTAGAAACTGAGCCAGTGGGTAAATATTTATTCCAAAAAGGAAATGTCATGCGCTTAGTTCCAGAAATTGAGCATGTAAGTTAATTATTCCAAGGTGTATAAAGAAGTTTAAGAGTCTTCAGGTATTGACCAAAGTTCCAGAGCATGTTAATCGTATGCACTGCAGAGCCTCAAATGATACATTGGGTGCACCCTTAAATCACTTTGAAAGGGCACTGTGGTCCAGAGGAGGATGTTTTACAGAGCCTGTCGGTTCCCTTAGATCACTGGTTCTCAACCCTGTCCTCAAGTACCCCCAACAGGCCATGTTTTTTTTGGGGAATTTCTTAGATAAAATAGCTGTCCAAAATACCAAGCCATTAAAGCACCTGTGCAAGATGAAGGAAAATCTGCAAACATGGCCTGTTGGGGGTACTTGAGGACAGGGTTGAGAACCACTGCCTTAGATAACCAAACCTATATTCCGCTGTAAAGACCTCCCTCGCACATCAGTAAGGGCTCATTCCATAAAGCCATGGGCATGAAAGACTTGAATCCCTAAAAACGTTTGCAATCAGGTGTCCATATATAGCATATGATCAAGTTGAAGCTATTGCTTGTAATCCATGTATAGTCTTAAATCAGAGTAATCACAATAATGCATATGCACACGTATTATCCTGGTGTCAGGGAGCCACCGGCGCCAGACCTGGGCGTTTGCATGCGCCGGCGCGCTCCTGTACGAACCTTGCAGCAAGTTCCTGCTTTGTCCAGGCATCGGCGCGGGTGCGTTCGCGCCGGTTTGGCGCCAAAGTGCACATAAAAGTTCCCCTGTGCCTCTGGCACATTGCTGCTTCGTCTCAGCTCTGTGATTCCTGTAATCTGCACCTGATTGTTACCTAATCTGACCCGGCTTGTCTGACCATCCGTCCTGCTCCCATCCGACCCGGCCTGCCTGACTATTCTACTGCTACTGCCTGATACCGTTGCCGACCTCTGCTTGTCTACTGACTCTGCTCCTGCCTGCTGTTATTGCCTGTCTCACCCACCTGCTGACCCGGACCGTCTGACCCTGCTTGCGCCTGCTGTTCTTGCTGTTGCACCTTTAGCTTCAGCTCCAAGTGATCTCTGCATCTCCAGTGTTCCAGCCTGCTGCCTCCAGTCTCCTCCTGATCTGCAGTCCAGCCATCCCTGTGGAATCTTACCTCACTTTAGCATCAGAGACTCCAATTCAACAGGCACTCCTACCCCACTGCGCTCAGGAGACCACTGTCCCCACTCCAGTGGTTCCTTAACCAGCGTTGTATGAGAGGTCTTCTCCTACAAGTCGGGCTCTACTACCAGGTACCTAACACCTGGTCAGTCCGTGTTCTATCATAGAGGATAGACCTTGCATGTGCTCCAAGGTGTGCATAGTCCTATACCCATGACCTAAGTACATATAGTCCATATGGTCAAACCAAGACTCTTGCTTTATAGTCCATGTAACTCTCCTTGGCTCAGATTGGAGTAAAAACGATGTCCCATGCAATATGGACTTATCAGTCCATATTGGATGACCAGTGAGGTGGGCTGTAAAGGACAAAGCCTAACAGTTTTGCCGGATATCCACCAGCTGCTTTAGAGGTAAACACTGGGCACTATGGTCAGCATGTGCTTTTTAAATTATTTGGTGGAAATGCGGCTTGGCAGCCATTTTCAATGTCATGCACACACTCAATTGTATGACATCACCGCTTCTAGTGCTAACCACAACCTGCCTACCCAAATTGAAGGGGCAGGTACATAAAACTACTATAAGGCCAAAACAATATCTTCCAAAAAACGTAGGTACGTTCCAAAAAGAGGGAAGCGAAGGATAAAAATGAGTTGGTAGAGACAAAAACATATTTTAAAAGAAATAAAAAAAACACACACACACACACACTTAAGTCTTTTTCATGCCA
Organism: Lithobates clamitans; assembly: GCA_037952925.1. Classification (NCBI taxonomy): domain Eukaryota; kingdom Metazoa; phylum Chordata; class Amphibia; order Anura; family Ranidae; genus Lithobates; species Lithobates clamitans. The sequence goes on along the minus strand of JBBGZY010000630.1, from coordinate 1,651,792 downwards.
GTTTTACTGCTGATTCCCCCAAGGTTTTTGAGGATTTGCTAAAACTGGTGCACAAAGAATCTGGTACGGCTGTGCATAGTAAGTATTGGCTTCTAAGGCTGGGTTCACACTGGTCTGACAAACGCTCCGACTTTGGCGCCCTGCGGCCCCCCACCCCGAAGCACCTTGTCCCCATGTTGATGAGGACAAGGGCCTCTTCCCGACAAGATCCCGGCCCCCCACCCTTTGTGAATGAGTATGGGGTACATCGTACCCCTACCCATTCACCTAGGGAAAAAAGTGTCAATGAAAAAACACAGTACACAGGTTTTTAAAGTAATTTTATTAGGCAGCTCGGGGGTCTCTCCGGCGTCTCCTCCCGGTATCCTGATCTTCTGACGGCTCTTCCGCTATCTTCTGCAGCTCTTTTTTTGCTAGCGGTTGCCCAGACTTCTGCCTTCTTGTCTTCTTCCCTCTTCTCTTCTTCCGATGTTGACACGACGCTCTCTCCAGCTGGAATGCTCTCTGAGCGCTCCGCAATGGACTTATATTGGCGGTGACTCCGCCCCCTTATGAGGTCACTGTCCCGGGGCATGCTGGGACTGTGCCGTCATAAGGGGCGTGGTCACCGGGTGATGACCACGCCCCTTATGACGGCACAGTCCCAGCATGCCCCGGGACAGTGACCTCATAAGGGGGTGGGGTTACCACCTATACAAGTCCATTGCGGAGCACTCGGAGCATTCCAGCTGGAGAGAGCATCGTGTCAACATTGGAAGAAGGCAGAGGTCCGGGCCACCGCTATAGCAAAAGAGCAGAAGATAGCGGAGGAGCCCGGCAGAAGACCCGGAGAGCGCGGAGAAGAACCGGAGAGACCCCCAAGTCGGAAGAAGACCCCTGGATCTGTCTAATAAATGACTTCAAAAACCTGTGTAGTAGGTTTTTTTTTTTTTTTTGTTTGTTTTTTTTGTTTGTTTTTTACATCTTAGGTGAATGGGTAGGGGTACCATGTACCCTATACTCATTCACATAGGGTGGGGGCCCTCTTATTAAAGGGGCTTCCCGGATTCCGATAAGCCCTCTGCCCGCAGACCCCAACGGCCAGGGTTGTCGGGAAGATGCCCTTATCCTCATCAACATGGGGGCAAGGTGCTTTGGGATGGGGGAGCCTGCAGGGCTCGCTCGGTCCCACCCCTATTCCTGACCGGCCGGGCTGCGTGCTCAGATAAGGGTCCGTTTTTTCGGCGTAGGGGTTCCCCTAAGGTCCATACCAGACCCAAGGGCCTGGTATGCTCTTGGAGGTGGAACCCATGCCGGTTTATTTAAAATTTGATGCGGAGTTCCCCCTCAAGATTCATACCAAACACAGTGCCTGACATTGGCAGGGATGCAAGTCTGATCCCCGTTCATTGAAATTCGGACGCATGCCGGCTTCATGTCGCAGGGCAAAGTCGGATCCAAAGTAGGACGGCTGTCGCGTCGCACCAGTGTGAACCCAGCCTAAGGCTGGGTTCACACTGGTCCGACAGACGCTCCGGCATTGGGAGCTCATGTCGCATGACGTGTGAAAATCAATGTTTCCCTATGGGAGCCGTCTTAACTGGTCTGACACAAGTCGGTCCGACTTGAAAATGCTCCCTGTACTACTTTGGTCAGACTTTGATCCTACTTCAGCCCATTGACTATCATTGAAGTAGGATCAAAGTCGGATCCTTGTCCTAACCATCCGACTTTGGCATCCGACATTGTATTTCTGGCCCCGTGCTGTAGCCCCTCCTTGTGTGTTAGTACACTTGTCCTTTGACCAATCAAAACTAACACACAATGGGAGGGGCTACAGCAGGGGGCAGGAAATAAAACAATGTTGGATGCCAAAGTTGGATGGTTAGGACAAGGATCCGACTTTGATCCTACCTCAATGATAGTCAATAGGCTGAAGTAGGATCAAAGTCGGAACAAAGTAGTACAGGGAGCATTTTCAAAGTCGGACCGACTTGTGTCGGACCAGTTGGGACGGCTCCCATAGGGAAACAGTGATTTTCACATGTCATGCGACATGAGCTCCCAATGTCCGAGCGTTTGTCGGACCAGTGTGAACCCAGCCTTAGTAAATCGACCCCCTAACTTGAACAAGCTGAAATTTAGAAGTTGATTGGCACAGTTGCTACAGATTTTATCTGCTCAGCTTATGCAAGTTCCCACCATTGTATTTTACTGTCCTTTGCATTGTTTCCTAGGTTGCAGAAGCAGATGGTTTGGGTACAGATCTGCTCACAAGAGAGAAGATACAAGAGCACAGGAGCAACACCCAGAGCAAATAACTGGAAAAAGGGTGTCGTCACAGCTGGGGCACTTGTGGGATTGGGCAGCTTCTTGATTTATGAGACACAGCAAAGAAAAGTAAGTACCATTCAAAACGATATAATATGTACAGGCACACTCATTCCAGAACAGGTAAGTTTATAGGTAAGAAACCAAAACCGCATTTACAAATTTTAGGGGATGAGTGGAAGTTGTCAAGCAAAGGTGAGAAGGGAGCAAAAATAAATTTCCAGGGGGTTTACAACTTTAAGTGGAGAAGGAATGGAGGTTATTGGGCAAGATGAGCTCTGTATGATGAATGGAGATTGCCAGAGAAAATTTAACCAGGAGTCAGTGTAGACTGGTGTAGCTGTGGGCACTTTAAAATGTAAGCTGTGATGTGGTAGTGAGTGCAATTTTTGGGTAGAGGTGAGTGGTGGGTTATTGTTGGCAGGAAAATGAGTACTTGAGGAAGGGGTTAAAGGTTGGCATACCGAAGTTAGCTGTGAGTTAAGGGGTGAGTGGAATTCTGCAGTGAGTAATATGGTTAATAGAGGCGACTGGGTGTAATGCCGATCGGTGGCTAAAGTTCATCCATGATTGGGAGAGAAATGGGGGTTATGGGAGGGATAAATGGAGATTAGGGGAGAAAGTTAGTGGATGTAAACCTGATTCATGAAATTTGAGCAGGGCACATATATCTGTAGTGTTTTCTGATCTCTCTCCAAAGCACTGAGTCCCGTGTCTTTAAAGCTGAAGACCACAGATATACATGTAAAACTTATGTAGGGAGATTCGTTTCATCTCTGTATCATCTGAGGTTGTTTACTTTACTGGGTACATGTGAGCGTTTACATCCACTTTAAGACAGGTGTGGAGCAGTGAGCTTGGGTGGTGTGGGCTAGAAGCAGGGAGCATAGTGTTTTTTCAATTTAAAAAACAAAAAACAAAACACTACTTGCATAAAATGTTCATTCTAGAACACATGGTGCAAGACAAAGTTTGAAGTTATTGGAGTTTTAATTAAGTCACCTGTTCTCTCATCTGAACAGTGGCAAAAGTAAAAAGGGAACCAGAGAGCATCTCACAAGATCCCAGCGTGCTGCAGCCCATATTGCTTTGTCTAGTGACCGCTCTTGTTTTGGTGTCTGGGAGGTTTTCAGACCCCCTGCAGTAAACACGTCTTGCGTTTTTTGCTCTTTTCCTGGCCCATTTGCAGCCACATGGTAAAGGGCCATAATGCAGCTGCTTTACAGGCCCAAGGTTAAGCTGACAGTGCTTCTGCCTTTTCCGCAGCCAATATTGCAGCTGCCCATAGGAAAGAACTAGGCTGCGGCCACCTCCCAGGGTCTTGGCTAACTAACCATATTGGTAATTCAACCTACCCTGGATTCATAGTACTCAAAGCTGTATTTCTGCTTGCAAGCTTGCCACTTTACTGAGAACATCCTCTGCCTGCATAGCAGTCTGCTTGGGAATATTTTTGAGTCCATAACATTGTCATTGTACATAGCCCTGATAAAGGGGGATTGCAAGATCCCTGAAACACATCTGTCTTTTTGCCCTGCTTGCTGTAATCGGTTGAACAATAACACTTTGGACTCCACTATTAAGGATTTTTCATTTGGTGCTCTTTGACCTATTACTAGTGTTCTATAATATGTCAATAAAAATCGCAGATTTTAGTGTAAAAAAAGCAGGGTTTTTTGCTATTTAGCCACTTTTTTTTTTTTTTTTTGGCCTCCTAGGTCATTAACAATGAGTAGTAAATGCACTGTTGATGCCTGCTTTTGTTTTTATAGAGCATAACGTAATCAACTGTTTAATTGTGGTTTACAAGGATTATTTACTGTACCAACTTAATCTCTTAACTAAAAGGTAAAAGCTGTCACTACTTTTAGAATTCATCATATGCTTGACAATGAACAAGCCTCATTTCAATATGTACTTTCTTCCTGCAAGTAAATGGGTAGGTAGCTCAAGTACAACAGGTCTCTTCTACTTTTCATTCTAAGGCCGCGCACACATGGGCGGACTTTTCGACCGGACTGGTCCGACAGACTTTCGACGGACTTTTTAACGAACGGACTTGCCTACACACGATCACACCAAAGTCCGACGGATTCGTACGTGATGACGTACACCAGACTAAAATAAGGAAGTTGATAGCCAATAGCTGCCATAGCGTCGGTTTTTGTCCGTCGGACTAGCATACAGACGAGCGAATTTCTGGGTCCGGTGGAGTTACGACGTAAAAATTTGAAGCATGTTCGCAAATCTAAAGATTTGCGACTGGAAATGTCAGCTAAAGGTCCAGTGAAGCCCACACACGATCGAATTGTCGGATTTGGCCCGTCAGCGTCCGGTCAAAGTCCGACCGTGTGTACGCTGCATAAGAGATTGGCTAGACAACTTTTTTTTTTTTCTTTAATTTAGGTAATTTTCCCACCGAAGCAGTACGTTCTGGTTCTCTGAGATTTACTTTTGTTGCTCAAACTAATGAATGTTTTAAAAACCACAATAACTGTGTTCTTAATCTTTTGCTGTTTCATTTGATTAATGGATTGGCAATTTGTAATTAAGTCCAATGCCAACTCACGCCAGATTTTAAACTACAGTGCCTTGAAAAAGTTATTCATACCCCTTGAACTTTTCCAAATTTTGTTATGTTAAAATCCCAATAAAATACATTTAAGTTTTTGGTTGTATGTGATAGACCAACACAAAGTGGCACATAATTGTGAAGTGAAAGGAAAATGACAAATGGTTTTCAATTTTTTTTTTTTTTTTTTTTTTACAAATATGTGAAAAGTGTGGCGTGCATTTGTATTCAGCCCCCTTGAGTAAATACTTTGCAGAACCCCCTTTCGCTGCAATTACAGCTGCAAGTCTTTTTGGGGCTGCCTCTACCAGCTTTGCACATCTAGTGTGAAATTTTTGCCCATTCTTCTTTGCAAAATAGCTCAAGCTCTGTCAGAGTAGATGGAGCGCGCCCGTGAACAGCAAATTTCAGGTCTTGCCATAGATCCTCAATTGGATTTAGGTCTGGACATTGACTAGGCCATTCTAACACATGAATATGCTTTGATCTAAAGTAAACCATTGCATTTTAGCTCTGGCTGTATGTTTAGGGTCGTTGTCCTGCTGGAAGGTGAACCTCCGCCCCAGTCTCAAGTCTTTTGCAGTCTCCTAACAGGTTTTCTTCTAAGATTGCCCTGTATTTGGCTCCATGCATCTTCCCATCAACTCTGACCAACTTCCCTGTCCTTGCTGAGGAAAAGCCTCCCCACAATATAATGCTGCCACCACCATGTTTCAAGGTGAGGATGGTGTGTTCAGGGTGATGTGCAGTGTTGGTTTTCTACCACACATAACATTTTGCTTTTAGGCCAAAAAGTTCAATTTTGGTCCCATCTGACCAGAGCACCTTCTTCCACATATTTGCTGTGTCCCCCACTGTCTCGCAAACAGGACTAGTTATGGCTTTCTTTCAACAATGGCTTTCTTCTTGCCACTCTTCCATAAGGGCCAGATTTGTGGAGTGCATGACTAATAGTTGTCCTGTGGACAGATTCTCCTATCTGAGCTGTGGCTCTCTGCAGCTCCTCCAGAGTTACCAGGGGCCTCTTGGCTGCTTCTCTGAATGCTCTCCTTGCCCGGTCTATTAGTTTAGGTGGTTGGCCATGTCTTGGTAGGTTTGCAGTTATGCCATACTCTTTCCATTTTCCAATGAATTGAACAGTGCTCCATGAGACGTTCAAAGCTTGGGATATTTTGTTTTATAACCTAACCCTGCTTTAAACTTCTCCACCTGTCTGTTGTGTTCCTTGGCCTTCATGATGCTGTTTGCTCACTAAGGTTCTCTAACAAATCTTTTGAGGGCTTCACAGAACAGCTGTATTTATACTGAGACTACACTAGATTTTAGTTAGGGCAGGGGTGTCTCAATTCTGTGCCACATTGTGTTGGTCTATCACATAAAATCCCAAAAAAATACATTTTGTTTTTGGTTGTAACATTTGCAAAAATGTGGAAAATGTCAAGGGGTGTGAATACTTTTTTCAAGGCACTGTATATGACTTGTTGAGTTGCTATGCAGCCTAGAACTTTATGATGTTGTCACTCTCTAAACCAACAGACTTACTGGTCAGCAATTAACAGTTGACTGTGAGCAAAAACAAAATAATTTCTGTATTAATGAGTACAACCAAATGACACCAGGCTGTCTTATAGCAATTCCAGCACCATCTTATAAGGCCACATGTAGTTAGATCATTGCTGACCTTTGCTTCTAAAGATACTCCCTGTCTGTCATGCTGATCCAGGGACTTTACTAATCCTTAGCCACTGGCTTTAGTTGCGGCATGCTTGTTCCCGGTCAGTAATGGGTTTAGGGTACATCCACACCTATACAAAACCCATAAGCTGCATCTTTGGTGCAGTTTCAGAAAAATATTCTATGGAGATGAAGGGTAATGCATGTAAAACCCACTGCACCTAATACACGCAGGTGTGACTGTAACCTTTTAATACTTCTTCCTTTTTTTGTTTTTTTGTTTGTTTTTTGTTTTAATTTAAAAAAAAAAAAAAGTTACCATGACTCTGCTGCCTGGAGATCATGCAACCAACTACCTCTGCATTCTTTACCCTCACAGCTCTTTTTGAAATCAACGTGGATTCATTTCTAACTGGACTTTTGTATTTTCCTAGGTTGCTCAAGCTGATTTTGAAGAGCACCCTGTAGCCGGTCACTCTTTCCCCACATATACAAGAGAAGATGTGAAGAAACACAAAACGCTGGCTGACAGAGTGTGGGTGACCTATGGAGGAGAAGTGTTTGACATCACAGATTTTGTAGAGTTACATCCTGGAGGAGACCGAATCCTGTTTGCAGCTGGAGGAGCTTTAGAACCTTTCTGGGCTCTTTATGGTGTGCACAAAAGTGAGCATGTTCTGGAAATTCTGCAGGAGTACAAAGTGGGAGTACTTGATCCAAATGACAAGGAAGAGGTGCCAGACTTATCCGATCCCTATTCCCAAGATCCATCTCGACATCCAGTTCTAAAGGTCAACAGTGCTAAACCATTTAATGCTGAACCTCCTCCAGAAATTCTCACTGAGCGTTATATCACTCCAAATGAGCTGTTTTTCAAAAGGAACCATTTACCTGTGCCTAACATAAATCCTGATGAATACCAATTGACTATAGATAGACCCCATGGAACAAATCAGGAAGCACCACTGAAATTGTCCCTTAATGATCTGAAAACCAAATTTCCTCGACATGAGGTTATTGTTACCCTGCAGTGTGCTGGAAACAGACGCTCTGAGATGAGTGCAGTGAAACCAGTCAAAGGACTAGACTGGGGTATAGCAGCTATTAGTAATGCTAGATGGGCAGGTGCACTGCTAAGAGATGTATTATTAGATGCTGGATACACAGAGGACACACCCAAAGCTCTACATGTGCACTTTGAAGGTTTGGATAAAGACTTAACAGGGACAAAATATGGAGCTTCCATCTCCTTTCAACGCGCAATGAACAAGCAAAATGAAGTGTTGCTTGCTTATGAAATGAATGGGGAGCCAATTCCCAGGGACCATGGCTTTCCTTTACGGGTTATTGTTCCAGGAGTGGTGGGTGCTCGCAATGTAAAGTGGCTGGGTCAAATATTGGTGAGCACAGAAGAGAGTTCTAGCCATTGGCAGCAGAATGATTACAAGGGATTTAATCCATGTATAGACTGGGATACAGTGGATTTTAAATCTTCCCCTTCCATACAAGAGCTGCCTGTGCAGTCTGCCATTACAGAGCCAAAGGCTGGGCAAACAGTCACTCCAGATTCTGATGATAAAGTGACTGTTAAGGGTTATGCCTGGAGTGGAGATGGGAGAGAGATTGTGCGAGTAGATGTGTCTCTTGATGGAGGGAAGACCTGGAACGTGGCAGAGTTATATGGGGAGAAGCAGAAGGAAAGACAGTCATGGGCATGGAAACTGTGGAAGTTGGAGGCCTCTCTACCCACTGAAGACAAAGAAGTAACAATTATTTGCAAAGCTGTTGACAGCAGTTACAATGTGCAGCCTGATACAGTGGCACCAATATGGAACTTGCGTGGTGTACTAAACAATGCTTGGCACCGTGTGCATGTCTCTGTTAATAGAGATTAGCAACAAACATATTCTGCCTAGAAGTTTCTTCTATTCCCTGCCTAGAAATTGCATCAATTACTAGTATAGGAGGACTTGGGTGGGTGGCCTTAACTGAAAGCCTTAAAGTGGGACTCAAGCTAAAATCTTCTGTTTTGGGTCAGTGGGAATGTTTTTATTGCTATGCGCACTTTGAGAAAGTTCTTTGGTCACTAAGGGGCAATCTCTACAACAAGGGCAGACAGCATGGCAGCCATCTAATCTCCTAAATCCTAGTTGCCTGGCTACTATTATGTTGGGAAAACTGCACTGCTGGTAAGGACTGGGACTGATTTCCAAACCTGCATACCTATTTTAGACCAGGGGTTCCAAGTATTGAAAACCATATAATATTCTAACATCTAGGCAACAAGCAGAGGTTGACATTGTCAGCCCTCCATATGTCATCCATGCCATGTTTTACGTTAAAACCTTTCCTTAACTATCCAATACAAACTAGATTTTGACTGAACTTTTTTTTTTTTTTAAATGAGCCATCAATAAACTAGGGCTTAATAAATTTATAATGGGCTATTTATTTGAATAAACATTAGACTGATATGCATTGGTAATTTAAAGCTGAACTCCAGGAAGCCTAACAATCCTCCCTTGCGGTGTCCACAATGCAAGAGTTAGTTGCTGGTTTATGTTCAGTAAAGCACTTAAAGTGGTTGTAAACCTCAGACATATAAAATATGAACAAAGCATATGCCTCTATAGTGTGTACGTGTCTCTATCCAGAGCACTAAGGGTAATTTCTGTCTGCTGCCTCGTTCCTCTATCTGCATTAGTTACTTCAGACAGGTTTTCCTGACAAAAATGTGACCGGGGCGGGAGCTCCAGCAGGCTGACAGTGTCAGCAGTGTGTGTGTGTCCTTTCTGAGCTCTACAATGTGACATTTCAGCTCTCTGCCCCCACCTCTTCTCCACCCTTTTTTTTTTTTTTTTTTTTTGTTTTTTTTTCTCTTGATAGTTTTGACAAGCTTACTTGTGTAGGAGGATTTGTTTCATCAGTGTATCCCTTGAGGCCAGCCACTTCACTGGGAATATGTAAGGGTTTACAAGATCCTTTACTTTTGCAGTCTCTTCTCCATGCTTCAGCAGTCTAAGGTCCTCTGACGTTATCAAAACTGATGCAGGGACATTGGATTGCATTGGATGTGAGAACACTGAAGGATATTCCATCACTGGAGAATGGGGGGGGGGACAGCAGATCAGGTAAGTAAAAGTGCTTTTCTGTACCCTAGAGTTGACCCTTGCAGCGTGAGCGCAGGTGGGTTCTTTGGACCTTTGGGAACATGAATACAAGATTAATCTTTTGTCACTAGACTAGAGACAGCAGGTTATTAATATTGATTTTAGGAAGACAGACTGTAACAAAGCAAAGTATTTACTCTTCCCAGTTCCAAAAAAATTATTTTGGCTGTGGTTGAGCCGTAATTTGAACGCTTATTCATTTTTCTGCTTGGCTTGGAAAGTTAATTCTATTTTTCTGAGTAATTTATGCTACTTATCTATGTTAGCAATGCAGCCAATTCTGAAATCCATAGCTAGAAGTGTATAGTATCTGGAATTTTCTGGAGTTTGCTTGCACTGATTCTCCAGCATGCTGAATCTTCCCCCTTTTTTCTTCCTTTTTTTTTTTTTTTTTTATTTTTTTTTTTCCTTTTCTTTTTTCTATTTCTATGATGCTGTAACCGCACATATTGTATCATTGCTCGAGGTCAATGATGGCCAACCTTGGCACCCCAGATGTTTTGGAACTACTACATTTCCCATGATGCTCATACACTCTGCAGTGTAGTTAAGCATCATGGGAAATGTAGTTCTAAAACATCTGGGGTGCCAAGGTTTGCCATTGCTGCTCTAGGTCATTTAAAGGCTTGACAAAAAGGTGTGGGTGTTTGTTTTTTCTCCCTCTCATTTTCCCAGCAAATGGCTAGTCAGTTCAAATACATGTGTACTGTTGTATCCACCAAACTTTGTGTTTTCCACCCTTTGCAGCCAGACAGGTACATGTACACTGATCACCCATAACATTATGACCACCCATGATAACCCACTAAGGCATGGACTCCATTAGACCTCTGAAGGTATGCTGTGGTATCTGGAACCAAGCTGTCAGCAGATCCTTTAGGCTGGGTTCACACTATTGTGAATTGGATGTGGTTTCTCCACATCCAATTTGCATGTCAGGGGATTGTGGCTGGCTCTCTGGAGCCGGTTCACACATCTCCGATGCAAATTGCACTAGAGTCTTGTTTGTTCTGGTCTGTTTCAGGTCTGAATTCAGGCAAAAATTTTGTCTGAAATCTGACCTGAAATGGTGAATGGGAACGTACCTGACCCCTGCTGTGAGCCGCTTCGTGCTGTGAACCCAGACTAAGTCTTGTAAGTTGTAAGGTGGGCCCTCCATGGATCAAACTTTTTTTTTTTCCAGCACATTTCACAGATGCTGGATTGAGATCTAGAGAATTTTTAGGCCAAGTCAACACCTCAAACTCATTTGTGTGTTCCTCAAACCATTCTTGAATTCATCAGACCAGGCTGCCACCTTCCATTTGCTCAGTGTTTGCTCCAGTTCTGATGCTTGGATGCCCAGGTATGTAGGCGCTTTGAACATGGGTCAGAATGAGTACCCAGACCGTTCTGTAGCTACACAAGCCCGCAATGCTCTGTGTGTTGTGACAAACCTTTCTATGAGAGCCAGCATGAACTTTTTCAGCAACTTGCACTACAGTAGTTCTTCTATTGAATTGGACTACACTGGCCAGCCTTTGCTCCCGACATGCACTAATGAGCCTTGGCTACCCTTGACCCTGTCTGTTGCTGGTTTGCCAGTTTTCCTTCCTTTGACCACCTTTTGGTAGGTCCTAACCATGGGAAACCAGGAACAACCCAAAAGGGCTTCAGTTTAGGAGATGCCCTGACCGAGTCACCTACCCATTACAGTTTGGTACTTTTGTAAGTTGGAGAAATCCTTACACTTACCCATTTATTTATTTATTTTTCTTTCTTTCTGCTGTTCAACACCAACTTCAGGAACAACATGTTCACTTACTGCCAAATATATATCTATATATGGTAGGGGCGCAGGGCTTGGCTTTCTCATGTCAGAACAGTCCCTGGTTGGCAGGTGGGGGAAAGCGCAAGAAACTGTTGGGGGATGTGCAGGAAGCGCAGACCCACAGAACGGATGCCTTGTACAACAGCTATCTCTTTGACAGGGATTCCAGTTAGAAGCACAATTTGCATGAAACTAGTAGTCAGACGCAGCTTTTTATTTATTTATTTATTTTTTTTCTTTTACTTTGCCTTGTTTTTTTATTTATGTCTGTTGTCCTAAAATCTGACTGTTAGTATGCTCCTTCTGACAATTGTTGGCCAAATGTTGGATGGCAGGCTAGTAAATTTTTGGCAGACAATGGTTTGTTGTCTGATTTTCGTATCGTCAGTACACAAATCCGTCGCACAAGTTGAAAGTACAAACACGCATGCTTGGAATCAGTGCTCACCAAGCACGAAATTAGCAGAAGAAGCCCAAAGGGTGGTGTGCAAGAGCTGAAATTCTTCATAGTATGTCACTACGTTTGTGTTTGTTGGCCGACAATTGTGTTACGTTTAGTATGCAAGACAAGATCCTGGCACACTCCCTTTGGTCAAAAAAAATCAGATACTCAGCCAACAATTGGATCGTGTGTACGAGGCTTTAGTTGCTCTGTAGATCTAGGCCTCATGCACATGGATGTTTACATGCTCAAGTATTCTAGGCTAAAATTTCTGGTGCTTGCTCATGCCTTGGGAATCACAAGCCGATAGTTTCTGCATCTGTGTTTACCACATGCATGTGGCTTGTTCAAGGGAAATATACCACGTGCGCATGTGCTGGTAAACACAGATGTAGAAGCCATCTGCATTTACAGGTGTACAGCCGCATAATTCCATTCACCTTTTTATAGGTGATTATACATGACACCTATGGATCACCTGGTGTGGCAAAGCGGCAGAAATTTTGCTTAAAGACTTTTAAACATTTAAAAAATGTCTGTGTGCATGGGGCCTAAAGCCTAGTACATAATAGGTGTTTTTTTTGTTTGTTTTTTTTGTTCATTTAACCTAGCAGGCTGAACGAACAAAACTGACAACTCCGGAGGGGCTGCTGTACTAACTATGATATGTTAGTACAGCAATCTCCCCCGCTGATCTATCCTGTTCTGAGAAGGGGGACGGCCCCCTGCCAGAACACACCGGTCGCTGGGAGCGCTGATCGGCAGACCTATTTCAGTCATGCCCCTTCAACAGAATGTCAGCCGGTTTCTATTGAACTAGCCGATGCTGCCTGATATTCAGCCCGTGTGCACAGCTCTTTTACAATTTATGTAGCTCAAGACACAGGAGAGCCTAAAACATGAAGTGCACTGCTATATGTCAATAGGAATTGAAAACAAAAGGTACTCCTTTTTTTTTTTTTTTTTTTTTTTTTTTTATTGCTTGCAATGTTGTGTGGCCAATGAATGTAAAACAGGCCATATAATATACTATATTGAATGTTAGTTTGCTTGTAAAAATTTACAATTTTAAACAAACATAGTAAAATATATTATATATATAGCAACGGTCTTCCATTAAAAAAGAGGATTTAAACTGTGTCAATATGACTGAGGCTTTTCCACCAATTCAGAAAATATCCAAACACTCAGTCTAGAGATTATAGATTAGCGAGGGACAGCTAAATCTAAAAACAGAAGCACCTGCACAAGGGACATAATTCACCGCTAGTATGATGTGTCCCATATCTGGATTCTTCTGCTTTCAGTAGAATGCTTGCTATGTTCATCATAGCTTAACAGATTTTTCTATTTTCCTTTTATTTTATCTTTTGGATTCTTCAGTCAACTTCTCGCTGTCTTCTAATGGCAAAAATAGAAGTGTTGTATCTGGATCAGTACAACCTTGGTAAAGGTACCTGGACCCCACACTCTGGAGATGGTCTTTAGTGTGGCTGCAGGCACGGGATCCTGCATTGGTGCTTACCTTGGTACTTAGTGCAATACATGTAGTCAGCCATAGGGTGCTATACAGGTCCCAGGGCCGTAGTCCATCCCTATGAAACGCTAAACTAAACCACGAGACAGGCAAAGCCTGGACTCTATATACTGTCCAGAGTTGTGGCTGGGTAAGGCGGGGTCACCCTGTATCTCTTTTTTTTAGATCTTGCCTTAACTAATAATTTCCAATTTCTGGATGGGTACTACCAACAGATGGAGACTGCCATGGCCTCCCTCATATGCCTGTCTTCACTTGGGCCTGTGGGAGCAGGAGATGGTCTACCAGATGTCAATGTATCGCAACAGGGTAATTGGCTGAGGTACATCGATTACATCTTTTTGTTTTGGTTGGGGGATTTAAATAATGAGAGAAACCTCAGACTAACCCACACAGACCCGAGGACAATTTCCTTTCTCGATCTACAAATTTCTATAGTGGGCAATAGAATAACTACAAAAAAAGCAAAAAGGCAGAAAATCTGGAGCAACTGTGGACTTTCATGGTGGTAAGGACTTGCATACACAATTGTATAGAAAAATGGAAATTTATTGAGGAAAAGACATAATTAAAGGCCTTAAAAAAAGACAAGTATATTGCACATAAATTCTCTGAATAGGAACTGAACGGTAGGACGTATATCCATCCAAAAAGGAGTCAGAATGTTGTCTGGGTCAGCTCCGACTCAACACAGTTCACGGTGTGACCGCTTCTTCAGGAGTATATTTCCAGAGTCAATGTCTATGAAAAACAAACATATAATCATATACAAATCAAAGTTATATACGATGCTAATTGCAAAGATTGGAGCATATATGGGCACTCCTCCAATCTGCCAAAGAGGTGAGCACACTTCGGTCAGAGAATTTGAGATCATATCTATTGTTCATGATCTGGTAAGATGGTGACCTCTGTCGCTAGACATATTGGCCTGAATCATAGATTTGACAATAGTGTAGTCTCCTTTTTTGTTCTTGAGGTCATCCCTCCCAATGCCAGAGGTGGTGAGTTGGACAACATGATCCTAAGAGCCAAAACCTTGTGGATAGAATAAAGCCGGCCACTTAATACGCTGGCATTAACAAGATGAACTCTTCTAAACCTTTTTTTATCGGTAGGGGATTTTTTTTGTGCTGGTTTTAGCTTTTAATGCTTTCTAGGCCCTTTCCACTTTTTTTCTCTTGCAGTGCATTGCCCGATCAAATCACTATATTTGTATTCTTTCACATGTTTCCAAACTTCATAGGCACCAGCTTATTATACAATTATAAATATCATTTTAATTGTTGCTGTGTATGTTCATATCTTTTTGGGTATTTTGGTCACCCTAAATGCATCCCCATGTTTGTAGGCTGCCTGCTACCTTGTTGCAGTCCATCTCTTTAGGGATCTTTCCTATTTCCTGGGCGAGTGTGTGATCCCTTTGTCCCTCGGTCTGCCTTGTCCATACACCAGGGGGTGGTATTGGACGTGGGACGGATGAACAGCAGTCTCGGGTGAGAATTCTTCTCTCCCTGGGTCTGTGTCGTTTTCATGGTAATGTTCGGTATCGTATCCGGTGATGTCAGCGCCGTGCTGCAGCATCATCCGGATAGGCGCTGGGACACTATTTAATGGGGTTATCTTCCCTCATGGGGCTACATGTTGGTGAGGACAGTGGCGGTTCTACTCCTTCAGGAGCTTCTGCTGGGTAGGTTTGTCATCTTTACCGAATCATTTGTAATACAGGATATTTTACCCTCTGGCCTTTTTTTCATATATCCCTGGACTTCAACACGGTACTGCTTCCATTTATGATTATCTCTAAGAAATTCCCTGGCTATGGTAAATCGATTAAAAGATCTCAAATCTTCTGCTGGGGTTGCCTTCCTGTTTGGAAGAAATCCTTCATTGATATCTAGGTAAGCACTCCCATATTAGCTCTGTTTTTTAATGGAGACTGCTTAGGCAGTGTCTTCATAAATTAATGCACGGCTGTGTCATCCTATAGGCCTGGAGAGGGATGCATTGTGCCTTGTGTATGTATATTTGTGTGTGCGTGAGATATATATATATATATATATATCTCTATCTCTATCTATCTCTATTCGTTACATGAACTCCGTACTTTAGCTTATGGGCATCTATATCGGGTGTGTACTGATGAGTAGAGGTCGACCGATATGGGTTTTTCTCTAGCCGATGCCGATATTTAGAAATCGCAATGGCCGATATGTGATGCCGATTTTTTTTTTTCTTTTTTTTTTTTTTTTTTTTTTTTTGGGTCGATATATTAGGCCTTTTTTTTTTTTTTTTTGTTAGATTTTGAGATGAAGGGGGAAAAAACAAACAGTTAGACCCCTTTCACAATGGGGTGCTTTTGGGCTAAAAATAGCGCCTGTAAAACGGCTCCAATGCAGTCTCAGTGTGATATCCCGAGTACTTTCACACTGAGGCGATGCGCTGGCAGGATGTTAAAAAAAAGTCCTGCAAGCAGCATCTTTGGAGCGGTGTATACTGCTGCTCCACCACTCCTGCCCATTGAAATGAATGTGCACCGCTGCCGAAGCGCCTGCAAAGCATTTCGGCAGGGGCGCATTTAACCCCTTCCTCGGCTGCTAGCTGGGTTATAAGCGTCCCGCTAGCAGCCGAATAGCGCCGCTAAAACTAGCAGCGTTTTACCGTCAACACATGGCCTTTCCAGTGTGAAAGCAACCTTAAGTGATACAGAACATTTTTAGATTTAAACATTTATTAAACAAAACAAACCTCCAATTAGTTCACTTGTATGTAGAATTTTTAGATTTAAAAAAAAAAAACTATCTTAAATATTAAATACACAAAAACAGGTAATCAAGTTTTGGACGAAAAAAAATGGGCTAACTTTACTACTTAGTTTTTTTTTAATTTTATTAGTGTATTTTTTCAAAAAAATTGTGTTTGAAAGACCTCTGCGCAAATACCGTGTGACATAAAATATTGCAACAACCGCTATTTTATTCCCTAGGGTCTCTGCTAAAAATGTATATATATATATGTGTGTGTATGTATATGTGTATGTATGTATATATGTGTGTGTGTGTGTGTGTGTGTGTGTGTGTATTTTTATGTTTTTCTAGCAGAAAATACAGGATTTTTACTTGAAAGCAACAAATGTCAGAAAAGATTTATTCTTTAAATGGTTAAACTGAAAGCTTCTACACACGGAGTTCAGTTCATTCATAAGTGTAAACATTGTATCTCTTCAGGTTCTTTTTATCAGATTTGGCAGGGTGCCCAGAGAGGCGAGAGAAGTCGCTTCACAGAAGATTTCAGGCAACTTGTATTGACTTCTATTACAGAAGTCATTTGCAAGTCGCGCTGAAGTTATATTGGCCTTTTTTTTATCAGCACAATCGGCCGATTTAAGTAAAAAACACCAAATATCGGCCGATATATATCCGCGCTTGCTGCAGACACATCTTTTTTGGGGGGGGTTTGTTGGGTAGGGGTACTCGGGAGGACAAAGAAAATGCTTCTCATGCAGCCGGCTTACTGCATTTGGTTTGGGAAGGTGAGGTGGAGCACCGTCTGGAAACAGAAGGGCTCTGGCGATCTCTTCCTGGAATTTAAGGAAGGATCCAGTCCGTCCTGAAGCTCTGTATAGCACATGAGCATTCAGCAAAGCCAATTGAAATAAATAGACACTTTTTTGTACCAGCGTCTGGCCTTACAGGCAACTAGGTACGGTGCCAACAACTGGTCGTTGAGGTCCACCCCTTTCATATTTTGGTTATATTGGTGGACACAGAGGGGTTTCTCCACAACACCAGTCACCGTAGTAATTTGGACCGTCGTGTCTGCATGAAGGGAGGTGAGAACGAAAACACTCTTATTGTCCCTCCACTTCATAGCGAGCAAGTTATTACTCTTGAAGCAGGCTCTCTCCCCCAGCCTAAGACAGGAATCTACAAGCCGCTGGGGAAAGCCCCGGCGATTAGGTCGCACGGTGCCACATGCTCCAATCTGCTGATCAAACAAGTGACTAAAAAGTGGCACGCTCGTGTAATTGTCCATGTACAAGTGGTACCCCTTTCCGAATAAGGGTGACACCAAGTTCCACACAATCTTGCCAGCACTTCCTATGTAGTCAGGGAAGTTTGTTCGCTCTACGTGGCTATCTTTTTCCCTCATAAAACTACATGTATAGCCTGTGGCCCTGTCACAGAGCTTATACATTTTGACCCAGTATCTGGCACGCTTGCTGGGAAGGTACTGTTTGAATGACAAGCGGCCAGAAAACTTAATCAGGGACTCCTCAACGCAGACAACTTGATGGGGAGTAAACAAGTCTGCAAAACGTTGGTTGAAGTGGTTTACGAGGGGCCGAATTTTGTAGAGCCGATCGTACCCAGGGTCTCCACGAGGACGACAGAATTCATTGTCATTGAAGTGCATGAACCGCAAGATCTGCTCGTATTGTGCCCTGGTCATGGAGGCAGAGAGCAAGGGGATATGGTGAATTGGGTCAATGGACCAATATGACCGCAACTTACTCTTTTTAGTTATGCCCATGTTGAGGGAAAGGCCCAGAAAGAGCTTAAATTAGGAAACCGTAATTGGTCTCCAATCTCTGGCAAGGGAGGACTGGGGAATAGTGGTGATGTGTTGACCAGCGTACAAATTGCTTTGGTCCACAATACATCTATAGAGATCTTCGGTGAAAAACAGCGAATAAAAATCAAGTGACGTAAAATCAACTGTTTCCACCTAAATGCTGGGTTGGCCAGTGAATGGGGGGAAGTACGGGGGCTGCAGAAGTGGTGGGTTCCCAATTAGGATTGGCGAATGCAGCAGGAAGGGCACGACGGGCCTGTTTTTGTCTTCTTGGTGGCAGCGGGACACTACTTGTGTTTGCCACCTCACCCGCTTGAACTGCACTTATGGGACTCTCCACATCACCACGTGATACTGCAGTGCTGGATTGACTACGATCAGGGCGTACTAGGCCGCTGGTGCTTTCCAGTTCACCAGAAGGAATAGCAGCGCTAGTACTGCTCGGCTCCATAGGAGGGACCTGCGGTTCTTGCACATCAACGACAGAAGAAGAAGTTCGGGGTCTGGTACGCCTGACCTTGGCAGGGACCACAACTCCGTCGTCAGAGCCATCTGTCATGGAGCCGCTGTCCTCTACAGGATCGTATTCTGAGCCTGAATCTGACAGATGAGTGACTTCCTCTTCACTATCTGTCATACTCAAACCTGTGAAAACAAATGTCCAATATGCCCAACACCAGACTAATGCCATGGTCCACAACTATAAATCCTGCTGTTTACAACAATAGCTCAACTTCTTCATCACTTGTGCTCAATTATATAGGTGTGCACTCACCAGAAGTGTATGACCCCTTTTCACAGGTAGGTCAAAGGATGCTGATTTAGCTCTCAAAGTATTCTTTGAACTTTAAGATGATCCCCAGCTCCTCCAATATGTTAAATTCACTCATAAGGTAACAAAAGCGTGTAGTGTAGCCTTTATTAATGAACAGCATCGAGTAAAAGTAGAAAATTACACTGCCTATTTTCCCAGCATCAGTGTATACAGCCGATGTTAGTATCGCCCTGCCATACTATTTACTGGTCAGCGTGCATTCCAAGCCTCGTGTCTAGGCCGGACGTGACTGTCCTTGCGCTTCAACGTATGTTGCAACAGAGCGGTGTCTTCAGGACTTTACGCCAGGACCGTCCCTTCCGGCTGTATACACTGACGCAGAATGTTATTCCCAATAAAGAAAAACAAAAGTGGAAAGTGCTGCGCTAATCCAGTGTGATATGTTTGTGTAACAGTGTTTATTTAAGAAAATTAAATCAACAAATGAAAAAATGGGGTGTACAGGTGCTATGTCTGTGTGCACAGTATCCTGTATTTATACACTAAATCTGAGTGAAAAAAACCCAATCCTATATGCTGTTGAACCTGTAGAAGGGATGCAAAAGTGCTCTGTGTGTAGGGAACCAATGCGAATAGTTCTCATACACATCTAGTAACTTGTGCAAATAAACCCTTAAAGTGCTGTCGTGCCTGTGCAAAAAGGGGTGTTAGAATAGAAAAGTGAAAAAAGGTATGCGGGTACTGTGTTTGTATGCACAGTATCCTGTGAAGAAAGTATATAGATATATAACACAATTCCTTATGAAATGGAGTGTACGGGTGCTACGTCTGTGTGCACAGTATCCTGTATATACACTAAATCTGAGTGGAAAGAACAGAAGACAAAAAACAAATCCTATATTACGTTGAACCTATGAAAAGGATGCGACAGTGCACTGTGTGTGGGGAACCAATGCAAATGGTTCTCATACACACCTAATAACTTGTGCAAATACACTCTTAAAGTGCTGTCGTGCCTGTGCAAGGAGAAAATTCCGGATGAAAGCGAAAAAAAAATTAAAAAAAAAAGGTATGCGGGTACTGTGTTTGTATGCACAGTATCCTGTGGAAAAAGTATATAAATATATAACACGATTCTTTATGTCAGATTTTTTCTCTATAAGGGTAGTGACAGCACAGTAGGTGCAAAACAAATGAAAAAACCTTAAGGTGCTGTTATATCTCTGCGGCCCATAGAGATAGAATAATCATATACATATAGTAACAGCAATCAGGATAATAAATAATATCCACATAACATGTGCAAACATCACTCTGTGGGCGATATAAAAGTGCAAACTTATGCAGAAACCATGATTCGTAAAAGACTTTGTGCAGCCTGTATAAGATAATGTGCAAAAACTTATAAATGTGACAAACAGGTGGGGGGTGTTTCTCTATAACACACAGATAATTAGTAATAATCCAAATAATTATTGCAACATGTAGTCCAGAACCAAGTCTTTTAGGATATAATAACAATGCCGGTGCAAGCTTCAAATGCAATGTTTTGTGATCCCTTTGGCAATCCAATTGTGCAGCTAAAAAATCGGGTGGGGTGCCGAAAGGGAGAGGGTGTATATATCCTTTTCGTGCTCAAACACACACAAGTGAAGGGTGGCCCCTTACCTTGCGGCAAAAGGACAACCGCATAGAAGGTATATGGAGGAGATGGTCTCTCTTTGGGGTCCCTGGACCGGAGCCGGTGGTCCCTGTGTCTCAATCCCTCAGTACCAGCATCAACAGTAGCAGAGTCAACATAAGGGAGAATAAGAAGGGTACCAGATAGTGTAGTATTTCAAACCAATCGCTGTTTTTATTAAAGTTAAAAGCATGTACTCACATGCAGTAGATGCATAACACATAAAAATCCTACGAGCGGCGAGCTCGTCAATCCAAAGCTGTATCAGTGCCTATCCCGTCCCTACACGTGACGTCACCCAATCACGTGACTTCATCAGGAGATCTACCCTACACTACACTACCCTTTTATAGAGAAAAAATCTGACATAAAGAATCGTGTTATATATTTATATACTTTTTCCACAGGATACTGTGCATACAAACACAGTACCCGCATACCTTTTTTTTTTTTTTATTTTTTTTTCGCTTTCATCCGGAATTTTCTCCTTGCACAGGCACGACAGCACTTTAAGAGTGTATTTGCACAAGTTATTAGGTGTGTATGAGAACCATTTGCATTGGTTCCCCACACACAGTGCACTGTCGCATCCTTTTCATAGGTTCAACGTAATATAGGATTTGTTTTTTGTCTTCTGTTCTTTCCACTCAGATTTAGTGTATATACAGGATACTGTGCACACAGACGTAGCACCCGTACACTCCATTTCATAAGGAATTGTGTTATATATCTATATACTTTCTTCACAGGATACTGTGCATACAAACACAGTACCCGCATACCTTTTTTCACTTTTCTATTCTAACACCCCTTTTTGCACAGGCACGACAGCACTTTAAGGGTTTATTTGCACAAGTTACTAGATGTGTATGAGAACTATTCGCATTGGTTCCCTACACACAGAGCACTTTTGCATCCCTTCTACAGGTTCAACAGCATATAGGATTGGGTTTTTTTCACTCAGATTTAGTGTATAAATACAGGATACTGTGCACACAGACATAGCACCTGTACACCCCATTTTTTCATTTGTTGATTTAATTTTCTTAAATAAACACTGTTACACAAACATATCACACTGGATTAGCGCAGCACTTTCCACTTTTGTTTTGCACTATTCATGGGCTTTGTTTGATCCCACTCTGTGCTTGCAGCTGTCTGTACACACCGCTGTTTCCAAGGTAGCGCAGGGATAATCCATATAAACATTCCCAATAAAGAGGCACTCACTGGTTCCAAGGGGGAACAAAATGGAGTTCAAAATGCTACCCACTCAGCCCTTTCTTTTAAATCACCATAGCGACAACAGATGCCCCAAACCATCTCTTGTCCCAGGGAGTAGTTGTGCCAGTACACCAATAAGAGCGGTTTAAATTCTATTCAAACCTGTTCAGGGTACCAAAGCCAAACAGGGGTATTCATCCTTATCTAGATTTAAAATCCCTCAACCATTACATTAAATTTCAAAATTGTGCATGGAATCTGCAAGTTTCGTAATTGCTTCTCTAAGACAAGGGGAATACGTGACATCTGTAGACAATCAGTTTGCTGCACTGTCCTTTTTGGCCTATCCTCTGCTTCCATAGTATTCACAAAAGTCCCAGCATCTCTTCTTGCCCTTCTCAGACTCTGGATGTCGATTGTCCTTTATTTTTTTAGAATCAACATCAAACTACTTCTCTTTGTAGTCAGAACTAAAGCTCCTCTGGTGCTAGCCTTGAATGCTTTGATAACCTGAGCTGAGATCAGGGAATGAACCCCTTCGCGCCTAAGGGTAATACAAATCGTAATGCCTAAGCACAATTTTACAACTTTGAGATGTTAGTAACCAGAGGCGTTTCTAGGGGGTGGCTATTGAGGCTATAGCCCCGAATCTGGGGCCCATAGCCCCGAGTCTCTAGGACAGGGGTTGGCACCCGGCCCGCCACCGCTGAATGCGGCACCTGGCCCGTGGAAATTTTCGCTGCTGTCCCCTTCATTGGACAGTGGCGAGCGCCCAGTATCAGGGCTGGATGGGGGCGGGAACCGCAGGAGTTGACTTTTTCATTAAACAGCAGGTGATTGGTTGCTGGACAGTCCTAGCAACCAATCACCAGCCTGTTAATGTGAAAAGTTAACTTCTGTAGTTCCCGTCCCCATCCAGCTCTGTGATGCCGATCTCAGATGCTCTGCTTGCTGTACACCTGTGTAAGGTAAGAGTTCTACTTACACAGTTTGTGTGGTTGGGTGCAGGGGACAGAGGGCACTGCAGTGGGGGAGGGGGGGTGCACTGCTCGGCACTGGTGAGGCTGCATTGCTGGGCACTGAAGGCTGCATAGATGGGCACAGCTGAGCCCTCCATTGTTTATGTAGCCAACTCCTGAGCCCTGGGGCTCTCTGGTTACCCTGATGTAAGGGGGGTGGGATCTCTGGAGATCCTGATGTAAGTAGGAAGGCTCTCTAGGGACCCTGATGAAAGGGGGGTGGGCTCTCTGAGGACCCCGATGTAAGGGGGTAGGATCTCTGCGGACCCTGATGTAATGAGGGGGGCTCTGGGGACCCTGATGTAATGAGGAGGGCTCTGGAGGCCCTGATGTAAAGGGGGTTCTGGGGACCCCGATGTAAGAGGGGGTGGGCTCTCTGGGGACCCTGATGCAATGAGGGGGGCTCTGGGGACCCTGATGTAATGAGGGGGGCTCTGGGGACCCTGATGTAAGTAGGGAGGCTCTCTAGAGACCCTGATGTAAGGGGGGCTCTGGTGTCACTGATGTAAGCGGGGGGCTCTCTGGGGACCCTGATGTAAGCGGGAATCCACACTCAGAGATATATATACTGTACACCCAGACGTATATTATATACATGTGTATGACTTTCTTTCCTTCACTACTATGGGCTCTGGCCCCAGATCTTTTGTAGACCTAGCAACGCCCCTGCTGGTTGGTTAATTTGCTTCTGTCTAAAATTGGCCCCAGTATATGAATGTGAGGAAGCTCCTTGAGGGTAGGGACTGATGTGAATATACAATGTATATGTAAAGCGCTGTGTAAATTGACGGCGCTATACAAGTATCTGAAATAAATAAAATAGTCTTTTTTTTTGTTTTTTTTTGTTAAAGTGGTTGTAAACTCTGTTACAGCACCTCAACCTCCAGGTAAGCCTGTAATAAAGGCCTATAATAAGGCTCAGGCCTCATGCACACCAGACGCTGTTAAACTCGTGTTCAGAGGCAGTTGGACACTTTTTTCAGCTGCCCCTGAACCCATTCAATGTTATCCTATGTGTCCGTGTACACAGTCTTGTTTTTTTGGCGTTTTTAGGCAGTTGCGTTTAACCTCATTTTTCCAGAAGCAAAAAAATGGGTTCAGAAAGTTTTCCGCCTTTCAGACGCCAAAC
Source organism: Lithobates clamitans (assembly GCA_037952925.1). Classification (NCBI taxonomy): domain Eukaryota; kingdom Metazoa; phylum Chordata; class Amphibia; order Anura; family Ranidae; genus Lithobates; species Lithobates clamitans. The sequence goes on along the minus strand of JBBGZY010000630.1, from coordinate 1,627,874 downwards.
ACGGCTAAACGCCGGTGACGCGTTTGTGTTTATAAGTGTTTTTTACAACCCGACTTTGGGGCCCCATATCTCGGGACCACTTGGTGCTAGGAACCCCAAGATACGGGGCCCCAAAGTCTGGTCACAAAATGTCATTCTCTGCTGCAGAAAAGTGCTTGACCTTTTGCGACCCGACTTTGGGGCCCCATATCCCGGGGTCACTTGATGCTAGGAACCCCAAATTGGGTGTGCTAACACAGTTGGACTAACACTATAACATATCCAATTTGGGGTTCCTAGCACAAAGTGGCCCCAAGATATGGGGCCCCAAAATGTCATTCTCTGCTGCAGAAAAGTGCTTGACATTTTGCGACCTGAATTTGGGGCCCCATATCTCGGGGCCACTTAGTGCTAGGAACCACATTTGGATATGTTGTAGTGCTGGTTCCACTGTGTTAGCACACCAAATTTGTGGTTCCTAGCACCAAGTGGCCCCGAGATACGGGGCCCCAAAGTTGGGTCGCAAAATGTCATTCTCTGCTCTGCAGACGCAAACGCGGCAAAACGAGTGTTTCTAAACGCCAGTTTCAGCTTTTAAAAACATGTGTTCAGCAGAGTTTGCACCGGCGTCTCGTGTGCATGAGGCCTTACCTGTAGGTACTGTGAATATCGCCTAGACCTGCCTTTACAGATAGTATATAGGTGGGGGGAGGGTGTATACAGATATTATATAGGAGGAGGGGAGTATACAGATAGTATATAGGAGAAGGAGGGGAGTATACAGATAGTATATAGGAGGAGGGGAGTATACAGATAGGGGAGATACATATATATATATATATATATACTGACTCTCGAAGGCCTGCAGGAAGAGCTTGTGTGATGTGTATATATAGGTAGGGGAGTATACAGAGTGTATATAGGAGGAGGGGGGTATACAGATAGTATATAGGTGGGGGGAGGTATACATATATATATATACTGACTCTCGAACGCCTGGAGGAAGAGCTTGTGGTCGTGCCGGATCTGCCCCATCTTGGGGGACATACTAAAAGGAATGACAGAATGGAATGCCCATAGACTTTAACAGAGAGATGGAATTCCCATAGACTTTAACAGAGAGATGGAATTCCCATAGACTTTAACAGAGAGATGGAATTCCCATAGAGAATCATGGAAAAAAAATTCAATATGTGACAGACTGTTTAGACATCAATTTTTTTTTTAAACCTACTTTTAAATATCAGTGGCCATGTTTAATATTGAGATTGGGTGGGATTATTGTTGTTTTTTATGGCATAACAAAGGTGAATGACTGAAGGGAATGCCCATAGAGTATAATAGGAAGCAAAATATAAACTCATTTGCAGGCAAATCTGAGAGACGTAGCAATTTCACCTTTCCCACAGCTGTTCCTCAAGTAGAGTAGCAGATTGTAAGATTTAGATAATTCAGGATTATTGCTCTCTTCTATGGAATAACAGATGAATGACAGAAAGGAATGCCCATAGAGTAGAATGGGAACCAAGATGTGACCTGGAGTCAAAACCTTTCAACGAACCAAATAAATCCTTAGCAGATATACTATCCAAGTTCAGTGACAAGATTTAAAATCGAGAGTAATTGGATTATAATTGTTTTATAAGGAATAAAAGAAGGAAATGCCCATAGAGCAGCCCTTAAAAATTCCACTCGCCTGCTCACATTTTGCGGCTGGATTTTGAGGGCTGGCAGATGTGGGCTGCCTGGGGGGGCGGGGGGGGGGGGGCGGGCACCACCGGCAGGCGGGTTGTTTGGGAGCCGTTCTCCCAGAGATCAGAGCGGAAGAGAGATTAGAGCCGCCTACCGCATGATCAGAGCACCGGTAACATAACAGCTTTCATTATAATAGCTGTGTGTTCCCCGTCCCACTGCGCCCCCCGCCACGTTTCCCCGGTCCCACTGCGCCCCCTGCCACGTTTCCCCGGTCCCACTGCGCCCCCGCCACCTTTCCCTGGTCCCACTGCGCTCCCGCCACCTTTCCCCGGTCCCACTACGCTCCCCGTCACCTTTCCCCCGTCCACTGGGTGTTAATAGTGCGTCCGCTGACACCAATGTTGGGGGTTAATAGTGCGTCCGCTGACACCAATGTTGGGGGTTAATAGTGCGTCCGCTGACACCAATGTTGGGGGTTAATAGAGCGTCCGCTGACACCAATGCTGGGGGTTAATAGTGCGTCCGCTGACACCAATGCTGGGGGTTAATAGTGCGTCCGCTGACACCAATGCTGGGGGTTAATAGTGCGTCCGCTGATACCAATGCTGGGAGTTAATAGTGCGTCCGCTGACACCAATGCTGGGGGTTAATAGTGCGTCCGCTGACACCAATGCTGGGGGTTAATAGTGCGTCCGCTGACACCAATGCTGGGAGTTAATAGTGCGTCCGCTGACACCAATGCTGGGGGTTAATAGTGCGTCCGCTGACACCAATGCTGGGGGTTAATAGTGCGTCCGCTGACACCAATGCTGGGGGTTAATAGTGCGTCCGCTGACACCAATGCGGGGGGTTAATAGTGCGTCCACTGACACCAATGCTGGGGGTTAATAGTGCGTCCGCTGACACCAATGCTGGGGGTTAATAGAGCTTCCGCTGACACCAATGCTGAGGGTTAATAGTGCGTCCGCTGACACCAATGCTGGGGGTTAATAGTGCGTCCGCTGACACCAATGTTGGGGGTTAATAGTGCGTCCGCTGACACCAATGTTGGGGGTTAATAGTGCGTCCGCTGACACCAATGTTGGGGGTTAATAGTGCGTCCGCTGACACCAATGCTGGGGGTTAATAGAGCGTCCGCTGACACCAATGCTGGGGGTTAATAGTGCATCCGCTGACACCCTGACATGTCTGTTCTCCGTTTCAGGTGCGAATTAGATTAAAATTTTTGCCTGAATTCGGACCTAAAACGGAGCCAAAGACGCACAGGACCCTTTTTCAGTGCGCTCTGTGGCCTCCCCGGAGCTGTGTGAGTCGGCTCCATTGAGAGCCGGTCATAGTCTCCTGTCATGTGAATTGGACCCAGCTGTGGGGTTGTTTGATTTCCTTCTTTTAATTTAGGTTTTTTTTTGTTTGTTTTACTTGTTTGATTTTCTTCTTTTATTTAGTTGTTTGATTTTTTTCTTTCTTTAGTGTTTATTGTTTTCTAATGTGGGCATTTTGTCAACTCCTGAAATAAAAGACCTTAATTCCTGAACATGGGTGGTAGCTCAGAGGGTAAGGTCTCTGTCTGGTCTGCTGGACAACTGAGTTCAAATCTCCCTGAGGGAAAGTCATGTGTGTCCTGGGTGCTGTGCAGTACTTGAACCCCCTATTAGTGGGAAATGTCCCACCAGCAGGGGGTTCAGGTGGGGTGTGTCAAAGAAAAACATAATTCCTACTTTTTGAATGGGCTGCCCCAGTAAGACAGCCCATTAGATGTTGCAGTGATGTCATAGACTGTGATTCGAAGAGGCAGGGTGTCCACAACCTAATGTGATGCCCACACATGTTGCAGGCCTGTGGGATCACAGGACTGGAGGGTTGTCCTTGGCTTCCAAGCTTTCACTCAGGGATTTGAGCTCAGGGTCTACTGCACTTTCAGGAATTTACCCTTGGAGGTCACCAGCGCTTCCATTGATGCATCCTCTGGGGTCTTCAGCGCTCTCATGGAATTGCCCTTGGTGATCTGCAGCACTTGAACTTGAGTCTACAGCACCCGGGGTCAACACTCTTATCCTCTGAGCTACTTGCCTCTGCTCAGGAACTCATGGGTTCCTTCTCCTATTTCAGGAGTTAAAGTCATCGCAAATTCAAAAAAGATGAATCTAGATTTGATAGAAGGGAGAACGTAAGTTACCCAGCGTGTGCTTAGTATCACTTCATTCTCTTATATTTTGTTTTAGGGACCAGCAGAGGTCATGGTGGTGACTTTGAAGAACCGGATTTTAGGACTCAGGTGTCTTTATTGGTTTGGGAATTGGTTGTACTTCCAGAAGAGAATGAGAAGCTCGTTGGACATGGAGTGATGGCGGCTGTTGTGTAGCAGATGTGATCGCTGGTGGAGAAATTTCTCCTGCTTGTTCCAAGATGGATATTGGCAACACGAAGGCTCTTGGGTCATCTTCGCCTTGGATCGGGATATGAAGTCAGCAATAGACGCCAAGGACTTTCTCACCGGCATCCCGAAATTAGAACTTGGAACAAATATATGTATAACCTCTACTCTACTCTCCACTACACACTCCTCTCTACTCTACTCTCCACTCCAATCTACTCTACTCTCCACTACACTACACACTCCTCTCCTCTCCCCTACACTACACTCTCCACTCCACTCTACTCTCCACTACACACTCCTCTCCTCTCTACTGTCCTTTACACTCTCCACACCACTCCACTCTACTCTCCACTACACACTCCTCTCCTCTCTACTCTCCCCTACACTACACTCTCCACTCCACTCCACTCCACTCTACTCTACTCTCCCCTACACACTCCTCTACTCTCCCTTACACTCTCCACACCACTCCACTCTACTCTACTCTCCACTACACACTCCTCTCCTCTCTACTCTCCCCTACACTACACTCTCCACTCCACTCTACTCTACTCTCCACTACACACTCCTCTCCTCTCTACTCTCCACTCCACTCTACTCTCCACTACACACTCCTCTCCTCTCTACTCTACTCTACTCTCCCCTACACTACAATCTCCACTCCACTCCAATCTGCTCTCCACTACACACTCCTCTCCTCTCTACTCTCCCCTACACTACACTCTCCACTCCACTCTCCACTACACACTCCTCTCCTCTCTACTCTACTCTCCCCTACACTACAATCTGCTCTCCACTACACACTTCTCTCCTCTCTACTCTCCCCTACACTACAATCTCCACTCCACTCCAATCTACTCTCCACTACACACTCTTCTCCTCTCTACTCTCCCCTACACTACACTCTCCACTCCACTACACTCTACTCCACTCTCCACTACACACTCCTCTCCTCTCCCCTCCACTACACTCTACACTACACACTCCACTACACTACACACTACTCTACTCTACTCTCTACTACACACTACTCTACTTTACACTCTCCTCTCCACTACACTCTACTTTCCACTACACTCTCCACTACACTATACTATACTCCACTCTACTCTACTCCATTGTTATCTCTGCTACACTCTACTCTCTACTCTCCTGATCCTCTGGAAAGTCTCTTCCCTCCAAGCTTGCAATGATTGGGCTGCTGGTCTTCGGAAATGGTTATAAAAGTTTCACTGTCATGGGAAAAGAATTTCTGGTCCTCCATTATCCAATTGCCCTCATGAAAAGTTTGAAACCCCACCCCCCCTTCGATGGTCAGGGACTGCAGACATAGTACAGGAGATGATCAGAAACTGCAGACATAGTACAGGAGATGATCAGAGACTGCAGACATAGTACAGGAGATGATCAGAGACTGCAGACATAGTACAGGAGATGATCAGAAACTGCAGACATAATACAGGAGATGATCAGAAACTGCAGACATAATACAGGAGATGATCAGAGACTGCAGACATAATACAGGAGATGATCAGAGACTGCAGACATAGTACAGGAGATGGTCAGAGACTGCAGACATACTACAGGAGATAATCAGAGACTGCAGACATAATACAGGAGATGGTCAGAGACTGCAGACATAATACAGGAGATGGTCAGAGACTGCAGACATAGTACAGGAGATGAGCAGAGACTGCAGACATAATACAGGAGATGGTCAGAGACTGCAGACATAATACAGGAGATGGTCAGAGACTGCAGACATAATACAGGAGATGGTCAGAGACTGCAGACATAATACAGGAGACGGTCAGAGACTGCAGACATAGTACAGGAGACGATCAGAGACTGCAGACATAGTACAGGAGACGGTCAGAGACTGCAGACATAGTACAGGAGACGGTCAGAGACTGCAGACATAATACAGGAGACGGTCAGAGACTGCAGACATAATACAGGAGACGGTCAGAGACTGCAGACATAGTAGAGGAGACGATTAGAGACTGCAGACATAGTACAGGAGACGATCAGAGACTGCAGACATAATACAGGAGACGGTCAGAGACTGCAGACATAGTACAGGAGATGGTCAGAGACTGCAGACATAATACAGGAGATGGTCAGAGACTGCAGACATAGTACAGGAGAAGGTCAGAGACTGCAGACATAGTACAGGAGACGGTCAGAGACTGCAGACATAGTACAGGAGATGTTTAGGAGACATTACACATGGTTTCCGGGTCATTAGCAGAATGGGGAGATTAGCGCACAGACATTAAAGTGGTTGTAAACCTCAGATATTAAATATGAAGAAAGCACATCCCTCTATAGTGTGTACTTGTCTCAGTCCAGAGCACTAAGTGTCATTTCTGTCTGCTGCCTCCTTCCTCTGCTATCTGCATCAGTCACTTCTGACAAGTTTTCCTGACACCAAGACATAAAAGGTGACAGGGAAGGGAGCTCTAGCACACAGCCTGTGATTGACAGCCACAGCTTTGTTCAAGTGTGCTGTGTAAAAAGAGGTGCGTCCCTTCCCTCCAATCAGTTCTCAGGGCTCTTCTCACTGAGCTCTGCAGAGTGTGATCACTGGATAACCATCACCTCCACACCAGAGCACTCACCGGATAACCATCACCTCCACACCAGAGCACTCACCGGATAACCATCACCTTCACACCAGATCACTCACCGGTAAACCATCACCTTCACACCAGAGCACTCACCGGATAACCATCACCTCCACACCAGAGCACTCACCGGATAACCATCGCCTCCACACCAGAGCACTCACCGGATAACCATCACCTTCACATCAGATCACTCACCGGTAAACCATCACCAGAGCACTCACCGGATAACCATCACCTCCACACCAGAGCACTCACCGGATAACCATCACCTTCACACTAGAGCACTCACCGGTAAACCATCACCTTCACACCAGAGCACTCACCGGATAACCATCACCTCCACACCAGAGCACTCACCGGATAACCATCACCTCCACACCAGAGCACTCACCGGATAACCATTACCTCCACACCAGAGCACTCACCGGATAACCATCACCTTCACACCAGATCACTCACCGGTAAACCATCACCTTCACACCAGAGCACTCACCGGATAACCATCACCTCCACACCAGAGCACTCACCGGATAACCATCACCTCCACACCAGAGCACTCACCGGATAACCATTACCTCCACACCAGATCACTCACCGGATAACCATTACCTCCACACCAGATCACTCACCGGTAAACCATCACCTTCACACCAGTGCACTCACCGGATAACCATCACCTCCACACCAGAGCACTCACTGGATAACCATCACCTTCACACCAGAGCACTCACCGTATACCCATCACCTCCACACCAGATCACTCACCGGTAAACCATCACCTCCACACCAGATCACTCACCGGTAAACCATCACCTCCACACCAGAGCACTCACCGGATAACCATCACCTCCACACCAGAGCACTGACCGGCTGGGTAGGAGGTCAGATTGGTAGCTGGGCAGGAGGTCAGATTGGTAGCTGGGCAAGAGGTCAGATTGGTAGCTGGGCAGGAGGTCAGATTGGTGGCTGGGCAGGAGGTCAGATTGGTAGCTGGGCAGGAGGTCAGATTGGTGGCTGGGCAGGAGGTCAGATTGGTAGCTGGGCAGGTCAGATTGGTGGATGGGCAGGAGGTCAGATTGGTAGCTGGGCAGGAGGTCAGATTGGTGGATGGGCAGGAGGTCAGATTGGTAGCTGGGCAGGAGGTCAGATTGGTAGCTAAGCAGGAGGTCAGATTGGTAGCTGGGCAGGAGGTCAGATTGGTAGCTGGGTAGGAGGTCAGATTGGTAGCTGGGCAGGAGGTCAGATTGGTAGCTGGGCAGGAGGTCAGATTGGTAGCTAAGCAGGAGGTCAGATTGGTAGCTGGGCAGGTCAGATTGGTGGATGGGCAGGAGGTCAGATTGGTGGCTGGGCAGGAGGTCAGATTGGTAGCTAAGCAGGAGGTCAGATTGGTAGCTGGGCAGGAGGTCAGATTGGTAGCTGGGTAGGAGGTCAGATTGGTAGCTAAGCAGGAGGTCAGATTGGTAGCTGGGCAGGTCAGATTGGTGGATGGGCAGGAGGTCAGATTGGTGGCTGGGCAGGAGGTCAGATTGGTGGCTGGGCAGGAGGTCAGATTGGTAGCTAAGCAGGAGGTCAGATTGGTAGCTGGGCAGGAGGTCAGATTGGTAGCTGGGCAGGAGGTCAGATTGGTAGCTGGGCAGGAGGTCAGATTGGTGGCTGGGCAGGAGGTCAGATTGGTAGCTGGGCAGGAGGTCAGATTGGTAGCTGGGCAGGTCAGATTGGTGGATGGGCAGAAGGTCAGATTGGTGGCTGGGCAGGAGGTCAGATTGGTGGCTGGGCAGGTCAGATTGGTGGATGGGCAGGAGGTCAGATTGGTGGCTGGGCAGGAGGTCAGATTGGTGGCTGGGCAGGAGGTCAGATTGGTAGCTGGGCAGGTCAGATTGGTGGATGGGCAGGAGGTCAGATTGGTGGCTGGGCAGGAGGTCAGATTGGTAGCTAAGCAGGAGGTCAGATTGGTAGCTGGGCAGGAGGTCAGATTGGTAGCTGGGCAGGAGGTCAAGTGAGGGTAAGATGCCCCCCCCCCCCCCACTTGGCTCTATGCCCTTGGAGGAGCAGAGCGACAATGGATGGCTCTTCCGCCTCTCGGGCTTAACCAGTTTTCGCCCACGCTATAGCCCGAAAGACGGCTACAGCGCAGGCTTAAAATGCTGGGAGGGCGCACATGGGCGTCGTGTCGTGCTGCCCGCATGCCCCAGGGGTGCGGTCTGCGATTTTCGAGCACCCCTGCCCCACGGTGCTCAACGTGAACACATACGTTACTCATATGTAAAGGGCGATTGAACCACATATGTGAGGTATTGTAGCGAACGTCAGAGTGAGAGCAATAATTTCAGCAATTCAGACCTCCTGTGCAACTCTAAATTGGTAACCTGTAAAGGCGTTTAAAGCGCCACCTATGGAGAATTTTAAGCACCGTCGTTTGCCGTCATTCCATGGGCAGACACAATTGTAAAGTGTGACATGTGAGGTATCCTTTTGCTCGGCGTAACATCATCTTTCACATTATAGAAAAAAATTGGGGTAACTTTAGTGTTTTATTATTTATTTATTTTTTAATTCATGAAAATGTTTTTGTTTTTTCAAAAAAATTGTTCAAATACCGCGTGACATAAAAAATTGCAACACCCACTATTTTATTCTATAGGGTCTGTGCAAAAAAAAAAATGAATATATATATAATGTTTGAAGGTTCTAACTAGGGTTGTCCCGATACAATACCGAGCATTTGCGCGAGTTACTTGTACTCGCACAAATGCTCCCGATGCCCAATCCGATACCTGGGAGAGGCGGCGCAACCGGAAGTTAGCGGACGGAAGTGACGCTCCGTCTTGCCTTCAGCGGCTGAACATCACGACGCCCGCCGCAGGAAGCCAGCAGCGACCGGGAACAGCGATCTCTGTCATGTTCCTGTCAGCCCATTCCCCCCCCCCTCCTACAGTTAGAACACACCCAGGGAACACATTTAACCCCTTGATCGCCCCCTAGTGTTAACCTCTTCCCTGCCAGTGACATTTACACATTGATCAGTGCATTTTTATAGCTCTGATCAATGTAATAAGGTCACTGGTCCCCCAAAAAGTGTAATTTGGGGTCAGATTTGTCCGCCGCAAGGTTGCAGCCCCGCTAAAAATCGCAGATCACCGCCATTACCAGTAAAAATAATAAAAAAATAAATAAAAGGCCCTAAATCTATCCCGTAGTTTGTAGACGCAATAACTTTTGTGCAAACCAATCGATATTCGCCTATTGCGATTTTTTTTTTTTTACCAAAAATATCTAAAAAAATATATATCGGAATAAACTGACGAATACATTTTGTTTTTTTATATTTTTGTTTTTTGGATACGTATTATAGCAGACAGTTTAAAAAAATTGTTTTGTTTTTTTTTTAATTAAATTGTTCTTTTTTGTTTGTAGTGCAAAAAAATAAATAAAACGCAGAGGTGATCAAATGCCACCAAAAGAAATCTCTATTTGTGGGGGGGGGGAGGGGGGAGGTCGTCAATTTTGTTTGGGTACAACGTTGCACGACCGCGCAATTGTCAGTTAAAGCGATGCAGTGCCGAATCACAAAACAATGTCCTGGTCATTAAAGCGGAACCTTCAGTCATTTTTTCATCTTTCCATCTATTGAATTTTCTGCCCTTCTTCTTCTTCTTCTTCTTCTTCTTCTTCTTCTTCTTCTTGTTTTATCTTTGGATAGTAAAACATTTTTTTTTCCTGCCAGTAAATCCCTTATACAGCCCACTTCCTGTTTCCTGTCTGGTCATTGGCCTAGTCCAGTGATGGAGAACCTTGGCACCCCCAGATGTTTTGGAACTACATTTCCCATGATGCTCTACTACAATGCAGAGTGCACGAGCATCATGGGAAATGTAGTTCCAAAAGTTCCAGTAGTGCCAAGGTTCGTCATCACTGGTCTAGGCTTATGACATCACACACAGCTCTCTCTCTCACTCACTCTGGTGAGAGTTTGCCAGGAAGGGAGGGGGGGTGAGTAATAAAAAGGGGCCAATGAGAGCTGCAGAGCTGGAGGTGTGCCTCTGTGTAAATCCAGGAAGTGAACAGGCAGAAGCTTCAGCTGCCCACAGTTAAAATGGCTGCAGCCAGACTCAGTGGAGGGAGATTTCTGCAGCATATTTGGCAGAATCGCAGTATATATAAAATAATATGCAAAGTGGTTGGAGGGAAGCTTCAGAATGGCAAAGATGTTTTTTATTACAGATTATGTGAGCGGACTGCAGTTCCTCTTTAACCACTTGCCCCCGCCCACCATCAAATGACGGCGAGACGGTGCGGCTCTCGTTCTGGGTGGACGGCGCACCCGAACGGCTCGCGCCCCCGTGGCAATCGCAGTCATGCTGTGCTGCTAGGACACGGCGCGACCCCGATCTCTTTAATCATGTGATCGGCTGTGTCCAATCACAGCTGGTCACATGTAAAGAAGGAAGTGCCGGTAATCGGCTCTCCTCACCTTGCTCTGACAGAGTGTGTGGTGAGGAGAGCCGATCAGCGGCATCTCCTCGCAGGGGACAGTGAGAGATGATTACATGAGAGCGCCACCAGTGCCAGCAAGATGTGCCCACCAGTGCCAGAAATTGGTGCCCATTAGTGATGCCAGTCAGTGTTTGCTTTCAGTGCCCCCTATAAGTGATGCCCATTAGTGCCACCCATCAGTGCTGCCTATCAGTGGCACCCATCAATGCCCATCAGTGCTGCCTATCAGTGATGTCCATCAGTGCCACCCATCAATGCCCATTAGTGGCGCCCATCAGTGATGCCCACCAGTGCTACCCATCAATGCCCATTAGTGCTGCCCATCAGTGCTGCCTATCAGTGATGTCCATCAGTGCCACCCATCAATGCCCATTAGTGCTGCCCATCAGTGCTGCCTATCAGTGATGTCCATCAGTGCCACCCATCAATGCCCATTAGTGCTGCCCATCAGTGATGTCGATCAGTGGCACCCATCAATGCCCATTAGTGGTGCCCATCAGTGATGCCCACCAGTGCTACCCATCAATGCCCATAAGTGCTGCCTATCAGTGATGTCCATCAGTGCCACCCATCAATGCCCATTAGTGGCGCCCATCAGTGATGCCCACCAGTGCTACCCATCAATGCCCATTAGTGCTGCCCATCAGTGCTGCCTATCAGTGGCACCCATCAATGCCCATTAGTGCTGCCCATCAGTGCTGCCTATCAGTGATGTCCATCAGTGCCACCCATCAATGCCCATTAGTGCTGCCCATCAGTGCTGCCTATCAGTGGCACCCATCAATGCCCATTAGTGCTGCCTATCAGTGATGTCCATCAGTGCCACCCATCAATGCCCATTAGTGCTGCCTATCAGTGATGCCCATCAGTGCCGCCCAGCAGTGTCCATCAGTGCCACCCATCAATGCCCATTAGTGCCGCCCATCAGTGAGTCCCACCAGTGCTACCCATCAATGCCCATTAGTGCTGCCTATCAGTGATGTCCATCAGTGCCACCCATCAATGCCCATTAGTGCTGCCTATCAGTGATGTCCATCAGTGCCACCCATCAATGCCCATTAGTGCTGCCCATCAGTGCTGCCTATCAGTGATGTCCATCAGTGCCACCCATCAATGCCCATTAGTGCTGCCTATCAGTGATGCCCATCAGTGCCACCCATCAATGCCCATTAGTGGCGCCCATCAGTGATGCCCACCAGTGCTACCCATCAATGCCCATAAGTGCTGCCTATCAGTGATGTCCATCAGTGCCACCCATTAATGCAAAATAGTGCCGCCCATCAGTACTGATAAGTGCCGCCTATCACTGATGCCCATCAGTGCCACCCATCAATGCCCATCAGTGCCACCTATCAGTGATGCCCAATGGCCATCAGTGCCACCCATCAGTACCCGTTAGTGCCGCCCATCAGTGTCCACCAATGCCGCCTATCACTGCATCAGTGCCACCCATCAATGCCCATCAGTGTCACCTATTCATGCCCGGCTATCAGTGCTCACCAGTGCCACATATAAGTGTCACCTCATCAGTGCCCATCAGTGAAAGAGAAAAATTACTTATTTACAAAATTTATTGACAGAAACTCAGAAAAACTTTTTTTTTTCAACATTTTCATTTTTTAATTTTTTTTTTGTAAAAAAAAAAACAAGTGGTGATTAAATACCACTAAAAAAAAGTTCTATTTGTGTGAAGAAAATAATAAAAGAAGTCCTCTGTGTACAGTGTTACACGACGGCGTAATTGTCATTCAAAGTGTGAGAGCGCTGAGAGCTGAGAATTGTCCGTTCCCTGGGCAGGAAGGGGGTGAGAGTGCCCGGGAGGTAAGGGGTTAATATACATTTTATGATGGAATATCGGGACCGGTGATCTCACAACTCGGATCTGACGCTGAATACCGTTGTTACGGCAGAAGTGAGCGGCCACAACCCCCCCCCCCCGCTATTTTCAGAGACGCCGGGCACTTCTCTTTACCATATCGGGGGGGGGCAGGAGAGGCCCCTCCCACCGCGCTGCGGAGCCGTCAGTACCGGCGGAGACGATCCGATGTTCTATTCTCAGAGGCTGGAAGTGGAGGGAGGGAGGGAATGATGGCTCCTCCCACTCGGCTCCATCCCATTGGATGACGGAGGCGACGTCAAACGTCACTTCTGCCCAAAGGTCCTAAAGGGGACATTTATTATTTTATTACATTTTAGTGTAAATATGAGATTTGGGGTCTTTTTGACCCCCCGGATCTCATATATAAGAGGACCTGTCATGATTTCTATTACAAGAGATGTTTACATTCCTTCTAATAGGAAGAAAAGTGACACATTTTTTTGATAAGGACAGTGTCAAAGTAAAAAAGTTAAATTAATCAGAAAAAAAAAGTAAAGCGCTCCGTCCCGCCGAGCTCGCGCTCAGAAGCGAACGCACACGTGAGTAGCGCCCGCATATGAAAACGGTGTTCAAACCACACATGTGAGGTATGGCCGCGATCGTTAGAGCGAGAGCGATAATTCTATTCCTAGACCTCCTCTGTAACTCCAAACACGCAACCTGTACATTTATTTTTTAAACGTCGCCCTATGGAGATTTTTAAGTGTCAAAGTTTGTCGCCATTCCACGAGCCGGCGCAATGTTGAAGCGTGACGTGTTGGGTATCAATTTACTCGGCGTAACATCATCTTTCACAATATAAAAAAATTGGGCTGACTTTACTGTTGTCTTATTTTTTAAATAAAAAAAAAAAAAGTGTATTTTTTTTCCCCCAAAAAAATTTACGCTTGTAAGACCGCTGCGCAAATACGGTGTGACATAAAGTATTGTACCGACCGCCATTTTATTCTCTAGGGTGTCTGAAAAAAAAAGAAATATATATATATATATAATGGTTGAGGGTTCAAATTCATTTTCTAGCAAAAAACAAACAGATTTTAACTTGTAATTAACAAAGTCTCAAAAAAGAGTCTCGGGAGGTGAAGTGGTGAATTGTGTCGGGTGACCCCCATTGGTCATCGGGGACAGGAAGTGATAGGAAATCCAGATTTTAGTTGTCACGAAAACGGATGGTGACGATCGATCTTTCAATGGAGAAACCTGTTTTGGTGACAACTGATCGGGGATTTCTTCTCGTCTTCCTAAATGTGAGTATTGGGGACACGGATGATGATTGGAGGTGATGTAGAGGACAGGAAGTGACATAAATGTGAGTATTGGGGACACGGATGATGATTGGTGATGATGTAGAGGACAGGAAGTGACATAAATGTGAGTATTGGGGACACGGATGATGATTGGTGATGATGTAGAGGACAGGAAGTGACATAAATGTGAGTATTGGGGACACAGGTGATGATTGGTGATGATGTAGAGGACAGGAAGTGACATAAATGTGAGTATTGGGGACACGGATGATGATTGGTGATGATGTAGAGGACAGGAAGTGACATAAATGTGAGTATTGGGGACACGGATGATGATTGGTGATGATGTAGAGGACAGGAAGTGACATAAATGTGAGTATTGGGGACACGGATGATGATTGGTGATGATGTAGAGGACAGGAAGTGACATAAATGTGAGTATTGGGGACACGGATGATGATTGGTGATGATGTAGAGGACAGGAAGTGACATGAATGTGAGTATTGGGGACACGGATGATGATTGGTGATGTAGAGGACAGGAAGTGACATAAATGTGAGTATTGGGGACACGGATGATGATTGGTGATGATGTAGAGGACAGGAAGTGACATAAATGTGAGTATTGGGGACACGGATGATGATTGGTGATGGTGATGTAGAGGACAGGAAGTGACATAAATGTGAGTATTGGGGACACGGATGATGATTGGTGGTGATGATGTAGAAGACAGGAAGTGACATAAATGTGAGTATTGGGGACACGGATGATGATTGGTGGTGATGTAGAGGACAGGAAGTGACATAAATGTGAGTATTGGGGACACAGATGATGATTGGTGATGATGTAGAGGACAGGAAGTGACATAAATGTGAGTATTGGGGACACGGATGATGATTGGTGATGTAGAGGACAGGAAGTGACATAAATGTGAGTATTGGGGACACGGATGATGATTGGTGGTGATGATGTAGAGGACAGGAAGTGACATAAATGTGAGTATTGGGGACACGGATGATGATTGGTGATGATGTAGAGGACAGGAAGTGACATAAATGTGAGTATTGGGGACACGGATGATGATTGGTGATGGTGATGTAGAGGACAGGAAGTGACATAAATGTGAGTATTGGGGACACGGATGATGATTGGTGGTGATGATGTAGAAGACAGGAAGTGACATAAATGTGAGTATTGGGGACACGGATGATGATTGGTGGTGATGTAGAGGACAGGAAGTGACATAAATGTGAGTATTGGGGACACGGATGGTGATTGGTGATGATGTAGAGGACAGGAAGTGACATAAATGTGAGTATTGGGGACACGGATGATGATTGGTGATGATGTAGAGGACAGGAAGTGACATAAATGTGAGTATTGGGGACACGGATGATGATTGGTGGTGATGTAGAGGACAGGAAGTGACATAAATGTGAGTATTGGGGACACGGATGATGATTGGTGGTGATGTAGAGGACAGGAAGTGACATAAATGTGAGTATTGGGGACACGGATGATGATTGGTGATGATGTAGAGGACAGGAAGTGACATAAATGTGAGTATTGGGGACACGGATGATGATTGGAGGTGATGTAGAGGACAGGAAGTGACATAAATGTGAGTATTGGGGACACAGATGATGATTGGTGGTGATGTAGAGGACAGGAAGTGACATAAATGTGAGTATTGGGGACACGGATGATGATTGGTGATGATGTAGAGGACAGGAAGTGACATAAATGTGAGTATTGGGGACACGGATGATGATTGGTGGTGATGTAGAGGACAGGAAGTGATATAAATGTGAGTATTGGGGACACGGATGATGATTGGTGGTGATGTAGAGGACAGGAAGTGACATAAATGTGAGTGTTGGGGACACGGATGATGATTGGTGGTGATGTAGAGGACAGGAAGTGACATAAATGTGAGTGTTGGGGACACGGATGATGATTGGTGATGATGTAGAGGACAGGAAGTGACATAAATGTGAGTATTGGGGACACGGATGATGATTGGTGATGATGTAGAGGACAGGAAGTGACATAAATGTGAGTATTGGGGACACAGATGATGATTGGTGATGATGTAGAGGACAGGAAGTGACATAAATGTGAATATTGGGGACACGGATGATGATTGGTGGTGATGATGTAGAGGACAGGAAGTGACATAAATGTGAGTATTGGGGACACGGATGATGATTGGTGGTGATGATGTAGAGGACAGGAAGTGACATAAATGTGAGTATTTGGAACACGGATGATGATTGGTGATGATGTAGAGGACAGGAAGTGACATAAATGTGAGTATTGGGGACATGGATGATGATTGGTGATGATGTAGAGGACAGGAAGTGACATAAATGTGAGTATTGGGGACACGGATGATGATTGGTGGTGATGTAGAGGACAGGAAGTGACATAAATGTGAGTATTGGGGACACGGATGATGATTGGTGATGATGTAGAGGACAGGAAGTGACATAAATGTGAGTATTGGGGACATGGATGATGATTGGTGATGATGTAGAGGACAGGAAGTGACATAAATGTGAGTATTGGGGACACGGATGGTGATTGGTGGTGATGATGTAGAGGACAGGAAGTGAGTGAAATGTGAGTATTGGGGACACGGATGATGATTGGTGGTGATGTAGAGGACAGGAAGTGAGTGAAATGTGAGTATTGGGGACATGGATGATGATTGGTGATGTAGAGGACAGGAAGTGACATAAATGTGAGTATCGGGGACACGGATGATGATTGGTGGTGATGTAGTGGACAGGAAGTGAGTGAAATGTGAGTATTGGGGACACGGATGATGATTGGTGATGTAGAGGACAGGAAGTGACATAAATGTGAGTATTGGGGACACGGATGGTGATTGGTGGTGATGATGTAGAGGACAGGAAGTGACATAAATGTGAGTATTGGGGACACGGATGATGATTGGTGGTGATGTAGATGACAGGAAGTGACATAAATGTGAGTATTGGGGACACGGATGATGATTGGTGGTGATGTAGAGGACAGGAAGTGAGTGAAATGTGAGTATTGGGGACACGGATGATGATTGGTGGTAATGTAGATGACAGGAAGTGACATAAATGTGAGTATTGGGGACACGGATGATGATTGGTGATGTAGAGGACAGGAAGTGACATAAATGTGAGTATCGGGGACACGGATGATGATTGGTGGTGATGTAGAGGACAGGAAGTGAGTGAAATGTGAGTATTGGGGACACGGATGATGATTGGTGATGATGTAGAGGACAGGAAGTGACATAAATGTGAGTATTGGGGACACGGATGATGATTGGTGGTGATGTAGAGGACAGGAAGTGACATAAATGTGAGTATTGGGGACACGGATGATGATTGGTGGTGATGTAGAGGACAGGAAGTGAGTGAAATGTGAGTATTGGGGACACGGATGGTGATTGGATGAAATGTTTTCTCACCTCCTTACATATCTTCTCCTGTTTCGGTGTGTATGAAATGGGAGGGGCTATGACGTCATATCATTAGACTCCTCCCCATCATTACACTGACATGTGAGGCAGCCAATGGCTGTCCGAGTCATGTACTGAGAGCGGGAAGATCGCAGACATCACGTGAGGTAAGAACTGGAGAATAATGAGCCTTTCCTTCTATTCACCTCATTACTCCGATCATCTCCCCTCCCCCTCCCTCATCACAACCAATCACCTTCCATTTACCTCACAGCGATCATCGCCCCTCCCCCTCCCTCATCACAACCAATCACCTTCCATTTACCTCACAGCGATCATCGCCCCTCCCCCTCCCTCATCACAACCAATCACCTTCCATTTAACTCACACCGATCATCGCCCCTCCCCCTCCCTCATCACAACCAATCACCTTCCATTTACCTCACAGCGATCATCGCCCCTCCCCCTCCCTCATCACAACCAGTCACTTTCCATTTACCTCACAGCGATCATCGCCCCTCCCCCTCCCTCATCACAACCAATCACCTTCCATTTACCTCACAGCGATCATCGCCCCTCCCCCTCCCTCATCACAACCAATCACCTTCCAATTACCTCACAGCTCAGCTCCCGCCCTGGTAATATCATACAGTATATGTATATAGATAGTATTTAGAAGTATATAGAAGGAGGAGGGGAGTATATATATATTATATAGGGGGAGAGTAGTATACAGATAGTAGATAGGTGTGCAGAGTAGTATACAGATAGTAGATAGGTGTGCAGAGTAGTATACAGATAGTATATAGGTGTGCAGAGTAGTATACAGATGGTATATAGGTGTGCAGAGTAGTATATAGGTGTGCAGAGTAGGATACAGATAGTATATAGGTGTGCAGAGTAGTATACAGATAGTATATATTTGTGCAGAGTAGTATATAGGTGTGAAGAGTAGGATACAGATAGTATATAGGTGTGCAGAGTAGTATACAGATAGTATATAGGTGTGCAGAGTAGTATACAGATAGTATATAGGTGTGCAGAGTAGTATATAGATGTGCAGTGCAGAGTAGTATACAGATAGTATATAGGTGTGCAGAGTAGTATACAGATAGTATATAGGTGTGCAGAGTAGTATACAGATAGTATATAGGTGTGCAGAGTAGTATATAGGTGTGCAGAGTAGTATACAGATAGTATATAGGTGTGTAGAGTAGTATATAGGTGTGCAGAGTAGTATACAGATAGTATATAGGTGTGTAGAGTAGTATACAGATAGTATATAGGTGTGTAGAGTAGTATATAGGTGTGCAGAGTAGTATACAGATAGTATATAGGTGTGCAGAGTAGAATACAGATAGTATATAGGTGTGCAGAGTAGTATACAGATAGTATATAGGTGTGCAGAGTAGTATACAGATGGTATATAGGTGTGCAGAGTAGTATATAGGTGTGCAGAGTAGGATACAGATAGTATATAGGTGTGCAGAGTAGTATATAGGTGTGCAGAGTAGGATACAGATAGTATATAGGTGTGCAGAGTATTATACAGATAGTATATAGGTGTGCAGAGTAGTATACAGATAGTATATAGGTGTGCAGAGTAGTATATAGGTGTGCAGAGTAGTATACAGATAGTATATAGGTGTGTAGAGTAGTATATAGGTGTGCAGAGTATTATACAGATAGTATATAGGTGTGCAGAGTAGTATACAGATAGTATATAGGTGTGCAGAGTAGAATACAGATAGTATATAGGTGTGCAGAGTAGTATACAGATAGTATATAGGTGTGCAGAGTAGTATATAGGTGTGCAGAGTAGTATACAGAGTAGTATACAGATAGTATATAGGTGTGCAGAGTAGTATACAGATAGTATATAGGTGTGCAGAGTAGTATACAGATAGTATATAGGTGTGCAGAGTAGTATACAGATAGTATATAGGTGTGCAGAGTAGTATACAGATAGTATATAGGTGTGCAGAGTAGTATATAGGTGTGCAGAGTAGTATACAGATAGTATATAGGTGTGCAGAGTAGTATACAGATAGTATATAGGTGTGCAGAGTAGTATACAGATAGTATATAGGTGTGCGGAGTAGTATACAGATAGTATATAGGTCTGCAGAGTAGTATATAGGTGTGCAGAGTAGTATACAGATAGTATATAGGTGTGCAGAGTAGTATACAGATAGTATATAGGTGTGCAGAGTAGTATATAGATAGTATATAGGTGTGCAGAGTAGTATACAGATAGTATATAGGTGTGCGGAGTAGTATACAGATAGTATATAGGTGTGCGGGGTAGTATACAGATAGTATATAGGTGTGCAGAGTAGTATACAGATAGTATATAGGTGTGCAGAGTAGTATACAGATAGTATATAGGTGTGCAGAGTAGTATACAGATAGTATATAGGTCGGGAGGGGAGGATACAGATAGTATATAAGGGGAGTATATATACTATATCCCCCGTATATACCCAGATATAGAGGTGTGACCTGTGTACTTTCTGTATATACTATATACCACTGTCCTATATATATATATATTCTATTTCTTCATGCAGACTTGTAGAGTTGCTGAGAAGTCCACTTTAAGGTCTGCCTGGAGTCCTGCTATGAAGCCTTGATTGCTGAGCTCTTCTTGTCCAGGATAGGGACTCTTACGTCTTCCCTTCTTCTTGTCCTGGATAGGGACTCTTACGTCTTCCCTTCTTCTTGTCACAGGATAGGGACTCTTACGTCTTCCTTTCTTCTTGTCCAGGATAGGGACTCTTACGTCTTCCCTTCTTCTTGTCCAGGATAGGGACTCTTACGTCTTCCCTTCTTCTTGTCACAGGATAGGGACTCTTATGTCTTCCCTTCTTCTTGTCCAGGATAGGGACTCTTACGTCTTCCCTTCTTCTTGTCCAGGATAGGGACTCTTACGTCTTCCCTTCTTCTTTTCCAGGATAGGGACTCTTACGTCTTCCCTTCTTCTTGTCACAGGATAGGGACTCTTACGTCTTCCCTTCTTCTTGTCCAGGATAGGGACTCTTACGTCTTCCCTTCTTCTTGTCACAGGATAGGGACTCTTATGTCTTCCCTTCTTCTTGTCCAGGATAGGGACTCTTAGGTCTTCCCTTCTTCTTGTCACAGGATAGGGACTCTTACGTCTTCCCTTCTTCTTGTCACAGGATAGGGACTCTTACGTCTTCCCTTCTTCTTGTCACAGGATAGGGACTCTTACGTCTTCCCTTCTTCTTGTCACAGGATAGGGACTCTTACGTCTTCCCTTCTTCTTGTCCAGGATAGGGACTCTTACGTCTTCCCTTCTTCTTGTCCAGGATAGGGACTCTTACGTCTTCCCTTTTTCTTGTCCAGGATAGGGACTCTTACGTCTTCCCTTCTTCTTGTCCAGGATAGGGACTCTTACGTCTTCCCTTCTTCTTGACACAGGATAGGGACTCTTACGTCTTCCCTTCTTCTTGTCCGGGATAGGGACTCTTACGTCTTCCCTTCTTCTTGTCCGGGATAGGGACTCTTACGTCTTCCCTTCTTCTTGTCCAGGATAGGGACTCTTACGTCTTCCCTTCTTCTTGTCCAGGATAGGGACTCTTACGTCTTCCCTTCTTCTTGTCACAGGATAGGGACTCTTACGTCTTCCCTTCTTCTTGTCACAGGATAGGGACTCTTACGTCTTCCCTTCTTCTTGTCCAGGATAGGGACTCTTACGTCTTCCCTTCTTCTTGTCCAGGATAGGGACTCTTACATCTTCCCTTCTTCTTGTCCAGGATAGGGACACTTACGTCTTCCCTTCTTCTTGTCACAGGATAGGGACTCTTACGTCTTCCCTTCTTCTTGTCACAGGATAGGGACTCTTACGTCTTCCCTTCTTCTTGTCCAGGATAGGGACTCTTACGTCTTCCCTTCTTCTTGTCACAGGATAGGGACTCTTACGTCTTCCCTTCTTCTTGTCCAGGATAGGGACTGTTACGTCTTCCCTTCTTCTTGTCACAGGATAGGGACTCTTACGTCTTCCCTTCTTCTTGTCCAGGATAGGGACTCTTACGTCTTCCCTTCTTCTTGTCACAGGATAGGGACTCTTACGTATTCCCTTCTTCTTGTCCAGGATAGGGACTCTTACGTCTTCCCTTCTTGTCCAGGATAGGGACTCTTACGTCTTCCCTTCTTCTTGTCCAGGATAGGGACTCTTACGTCTTCCCTTCTTCTTGTCCAGGATAGGGACTCTTACGTCTTCCCTTCTTCTTGTCACAGGATAGGGACTCTTACGTCTTCCCTTCTTGTCCAGGATAGGGACTCTTACGTCTTCTCTTCTTCTTGTCACAGGATAGGGACTCTTACGTCTTCCCTTCTTCTTGTCACAGGATAGGGATTCTTACGTCTTCCCTTGTTCTTGTCACAGGATAGGGACTCTTACGTCTTCCCTTCTTCTTGTCCAGGATAGGGACTCTTACGTCTTCCCTTCTTCTTGTCACAGGATAGGGACTCTTACGTCTTCTCTTCTTCTTGTCACAGGATAGGGACTCTTACGTCTTCCCTTCTTCTTGTCCAGGATAGGGACTCTTACGTCTTCTTTTCTTCTTGTCACAGGATAGGGACTCTTACGTCTTCCCTTCTTCTTGTCCAGGATAGGGACTCTTACGTCTTCTCTTCTTCTTGTCACAGGATAGGGACTCTTACGTCTTCCCTTCTTCTTGTCCAGGATAGGGACTCTTACGTCTTCCCTTCTTCTTGTCCATGATAGGGACTCTTACGTCTTCCCTTCTTCTTGTCACAGGATAGGGACTCTTACGTCTTCCCTTCTTCTTGTCCAGGATAGGGACTCTTACGTCTTCCCTTCTTCTTGTCCAGGATAGGGACTCTTACCTCTTCCTTTCTTCTTGTCCAGGATAGGGACTCTTACGTCTTCCCTTCTTCTTGTCAAGGATAGGGACTCTTACGTCTTCCCTTCTTCTTGTCCTGGATAGGGACTCTTATGTCTTCCCTTCTTCTTGTCCAGGATAGGGACTCTTACGTCTTCCCTTCTTCTTGTCCAGGATAGGGACTCTTACGTCTACCCTTCTTCTTGTCCAGGATAGGGACTCTTACGTCTTCCCTTCTTCTTGTCACAGGAAGAATACCTCAGCTCCTTGTTAAGTGAATATCAAGAGAAAGATGAAGTGGAGCAACAAAGAGCGCTGTGTGCCAAAGCCTGCCGAAGATCCTCCAAGGGTAAGTACTAGCAGATAACAGCCCCTGCTTCACCACAGCCACACACTTTATTTTCTATCAAAGCTGCTGCTAGAATGGAAATCACCTTGCCTTAAGTGTGGTCCCCCGAGCAGAGGAAATATTTTGGCACTTACTGGGCATGGACACGTCGTGGCCTCCCCTTTCCAACCCTCTAACCACCCTATTGGTCTGTGTAGCTTCCTGTCATACATGTACTGCATTATGACCACTAGATGGAGCTGAGGATCATCCTTATTTTCTTATTCCTGCTGGGGGATGTCAGTGTCAGGATGGGGGGTTTTGGTGTAATATTCCTGGGGGGGTGTCAGTGTCAGGATGGGGAGGTGTCGGTGTAATATTCCTGGGGGGATGTCAGTGTCAGGATGGGGGGTGTCGGTGTAAAATTCCTGGGGGGATGTCAGTGTCAGGATGGGGGGTGTCGGTGTAATATTCCTGGGGGGGTGTCAGTGTCAGGATGGGGGGGTGTCGGTGTAATATTCCTGGGGGGATGTCAGTGTCAGGATGGGGGGTGTCGGTGTAATATTCCTGGGGGGATGTCAGTGTCAGGATGGGGGGTGTCGGTGTAATATTCCTGGGGGGATGTCAGTGTCAGGATGGGGGGTGTCGGTGTAATATTCCTGGGGGGATGTCAGTGTCAGGATGGGGGGTGTCGGTGTAATATTCCTGGGGGGATGTCAGTGTCAGGATGGGGGGGTGTCGGTGTAATATTCCTGGGGGGATGTCAGTGTCAGGATGGGGGGTGTCTGTGTAATATTCCTGGGGGGATGTCAGTGTCAGGATGGGGGTGTCGGTGTAATATTCCTGGGGGGATGTCAGTGTCAGGATGGGGGGGTGTCGGTGTAATATTCCTGGGGGGATGTCAGTGTCAGGATGGGGGGTGTCGGTGTAATATTCCTGGGGGGATGTCAGTGTCAGGATGGGGGGTGTCAGTTTAATATTCCTGGGGGATGTCAGTGTCAGGATGGGGGGTGTCGGTGTAATATTCCTGGGGGGATGTCAGTGTCTGGATGGGGGGGTGTCGGTGTAATATTCCTGGGGGGATGTCAGTGTCAGGATGGGGGGGGTGTCGGTGTAATATTCCTGGGGGGATGTCAGTGTCAGGATGGGGGGTGTCAGTGTCAGGATGGGGGGTGTCGGTGTAATATTCCTGGGGGGATGTCAGTGTCAGGATGGGGGCTGTCGGTGTAATATTCCTGGGTGGATGTCAGTGTCAGGATGGGGGGGTGTCGGTGTAATATTCCTGGGGGGATGTCAGTGTCAGGATGGGGGGTGTCGGTGTAATATTCCTGGGGGGATGTCAGTGTCAGGATGGGGGGTGTCGGTGTAATATTCCTGGGGGGATGTCAGTGTCAGGATGGGGGGTGTCGGTGTAATATGCCTGGGAATGTCACTGTCAGGATGGGGGGTGTCAGTGTCAGGATGGGGGGGTGTCAGTGTCAGGATGGGGGGTGTCGGTGTAATATTCCTGGGGGGGTGTCAGTGTCAGGATGGGGGGTGTCTGTGTAATATTCCTGGGGGGTGTCAGTGTCAGGATGGGGGGGTGTCAGTGTAATATTCCTGGGGGGATGTCAGTGTCAGGATGGGGGGTGTCGGTGTAAT
Organism: Lithobates clamitans; assembly: GCA_037952925.1. Classification (NCBI taxonomy): domain Eukaryota; kingdom Metazoa; phylum Chordata; class Amphibia; order Anura; family Ranidae; genus Lithobates; species Lithobates clamitans. Next base: position 1,603,276 of record JBBGZY010000630.1, on the reverse strand, counting down.
ATTCCTGGGGGATGTCAGTGTCAGGATGGGGGGTGTCAGTGTAATATTCCTGGGGGGATGTCAGTGTCAGGATGGGGGGTGTCGGTGTAATATTCCTGGGGGGATGTCAGTGTCAGGATGGGGGGTGTCGGTGTAATATTCCTGGGGGGATGTCAGTGTCAGGATGGGGGGTGTCGGTGTAATATTCCTGGGGGGATGTCAGTGTCAGGATGGGGGGTGTCAGTGTAATATTCCTGGGGGTGTCAGTGTCAGGATGGGGGGTGTCGGTGTAATATTCCTGGGGGGATGTCAGTGTCAGGATGAGGGGTGTCGGTGTAATATTCCTGGGGCGGTGTCAGGATGGGGGGTGTCGGTGTAATATTCCTGGGGGGTGTCAGTGTTAGGATGGGGGGGTGTCAGTGTAATATTCCTGGGGGGATGTCAGTGTCAGGATGGGGGTGTCGATGTAATATTCCTGGGGGGATGTCAGTGTCAAGATGGGGGGTGTCGGTGTAATATTCCTGGGGGGATGTCAGTGTCAGGATGGGGGGTGTCGGTGTAATATTCCTGGGGGATGTCAGTGTCAGGATGGGGGGTGTCAGTGTCAGGATGGGGGGGTGTCGGTGTAATATTCCTGGGGGGATGTCAGTGTCAGGATGGGGGGTGTCGGTGTAATATTCCTGGGGGATGTCAGTGTCAGGATGGGGGGTGTCGGTGTAATATTCCTGGGGGGATGTCAGTGTCAGGATGGGGGGTGTCGGTGTAATATTCCTGGGGGGATGTCAGTGTCAGGATGGGGGGTGTCGATGTAATATTCCTGGGGGGATGTCAGTGTCAGGATGGGGGGTGTCGGTGTAATATTCCTGGGGGGATGTCAGTGTCAGGATGGGGGGTGTCGGTGTAATATTCCTGGGGGATGTCAGTGTCAGGATGGGGGGTGTCAGTGTCAGGATGGGGGGATGTCGGTGTAATATTCCTGGGGGGATGTCAGTGTCAGGATGGGGGGTGTCAGTGTCAGGATGGGGGGTGTCGGTGTAATATTCCTGGGGGATGTCAGTGTCAGGATGGGGGGGTGTCGGTGTAATATTCCTGGGGAGATGTTAGTGTCAGGATGGGGGGTGTCGGTGTAATATTCCTGGGGGATGTCAGTGTCAGGATGGGGGGTGTCGGTGTAATATTCCTGGGGGGATGTCAGTGTCAGGATGGGGGGGTGTCGGTGTAATATTCCTGGGGAGATGTCAGTGTCAGGATGGGGGGGTGTCGGTGTAATATTCCTGGGGGGATGTCAGTGTCAGGATGGGGGGTGTCGGTGTAATATCCCTGGGGGGATGTCAGTGTCAGGATGGGGGGTGTCGGTGTAATATTCCTGGGGGGATGTCAGTGTCAGAATGGGGGGTGTCGGTGTAATATTCCTGGGGGATGTCAGTGTCAGGATGGAGGGGTGTCGGTGTAATATTCCTGGAGGATGTCAGTGTCAGGATGGGGGGGTGTCGGTATAATATCCCTGGGGGGATGTCAGTGTCAGGATGGGGGGGTGTTGGTGTAATATTCCTGGGGAGATGTCAGTGTCAGGATGGGCGGTGTCGGTGTAATATTCCTGGGGAGATGTCAGCGTCAGTATGGGGGGTGTCGGCGTAATATTCCTGGGGAGATGTCAGTGTCAGGATGGGGGGTGTCGGTGTAATATTCCTGGGGGGATGTCAGTGTCAGGATGGGGGGTGTTGGTGTAATATTCCTGGGGGGATGTCAGTGTCAGGATGGGGGGTGGCGATGTAATATTCCTGGGGGGATGTCAGTGTCAGGATGGGGGGTGTCGGTGTAATATTCCTGGGGGGATGTCAGTGTCAGGATAGGGGGTGTCGGTGTAATATTCCTGGGGGATGTCAGTGTCAGGATGGGGGGTGTCAGTGTCAGGATGGGGGCTGTCGATGTAATATTCCTGGGGGGATGTCAGTGTCAGGATGGGGGGTGTCGGTGTAATATTCCTGGGGGGATGTCAGTGTCAGGATGGGGGGGTGTCGGTGTAATATTCCTGGGGGGATGTCATGTCAGGATGGGGGGGTGTCGGTGTAATATTCCTGGGGGGATGTCAGTGTCAGGATGGGGGGGTGTCGGTGTAATATTCCTAGGGGGGTGTCAGTGTCAGGATGGGGGGTGTCGGTGTAATATTCCTGGGGGGTGTCAGTGTCAGGATGGGGGGGTGTCAGTGTAATATTCCTGGGGGATGTGAGTGTCAGGATGGGGGGTGTCGGTGTAATATTCCTGGGGGGATGTCAGTGTCAGGATGGAGGGTGTCGGTGTAATATTCCTTGGGGATGTCAGTGTCAGGATGGGGGGTGTCGGTGTAATATTCCTGGGGGGATGTCAGTGTCAGGATGGGGGGTGTCGGTGTAATATTCCTGGAGGGATGTCAGTGTCAGGATGGGGGGTGTCGGTGTAATATTCCTGGGGGATGTCAGTGTCAGGATGGGGGGTGTCGGTGTAATATTCCTGGGGGGGTGTCAGGATGGGGGGTGTCGGTGTAATATTCCTGGGGGGTGTCAGTGTTAGGATGGGGGGGTGTCAGTGTAATATTCCTGGGGGGATGTCAGTGTCAGGATGGGGGGTGTTGGTGTAATATTCCTGGGGGGATGTCAGTGTCAGGATGGGGGGTGTCGGTGTAATATTCCTGGGGGGATGTCAGTGTCAGGATGGGGGGTGTCGGTGTAATATTCCTGGGGGATGTCAGTGTCAGGATGGGGGGTGTCAGTGTCAGGATGGGGGGGTGTCGGTGTAATATTCCTGGGGGGATGTCAGTGTCAGGATGGGGGGGTGTCGGTGTAATATTCCTGGGGAGATATCAGTGTGAGGATGGGGGGTGTCCGTGTTTTATTCCTGGGGAGATGTCAGTGTCAGTATGGGGGGTGTCGGTGTAATATTCCTGGGGGGATGTCAGTGTCAGGATGGGGGTGTCGGTGTAATATTCCTGGGGGAATGTCAGTGTCTGGATGGGGGGTGTCGGTGTAATATTCCTGGGGGGATTTCAGTGTCAGGATGGGGGGGTGTCGGTGTAATATCCCTGGGGGGATGTCAGTGTCAGGATGGGGGTGTGTCGGTGTAATATTCCTGGGGGGGTGTCAGTGTCAGGATGGGGGGTGTCGGTGTAATATTCCTGGGGGGATGTCAGTGTCAGGATGGGGGGATGTCGGTGTAATATTCCTGGGGGGGTGTCAGTGTCAGGATGGGGGGTGTCGGTGTAATATTCCTGGGGGGATGTCAGTGTCAGGATGGGGGGGTGTCGGTGTAATATCCCTGGGGAGATGTCAGTGTCAGGATGGGGGGTGTCGGTGTAATATTCCTGGGGGGATGTCAGTGTCAGGATGGGGGGTGTCGGTGTAATATTCCTGGGGGATGTCAGTGTCAGGATGGGGGGGTGTCGGTGTAATATTCCTGGGGGATGTCAGTGTCAGGATGGGGGGGTGTCGGTGTAATATCCCTGGGGGGATGTCAGTGTCAGGATGGGGGGGTATCGGTGTAATATTCCTGGGGAGATGTCAGTGTCAGGATGGGGGGTGTCGGTGTAATATTCCTGGGGATATGTCAGTGTCAGTATGGGGGGTGTCGGTGTAATATTCCTGGGGGGATGTCAGTGTCAGGATGGGGGGTGTCGGTGTAATATTCCTGGGGGGGATGTCAGTGTCAGGATGGGGGGTGTTGGTGTAATATTCCTGGGGGGATGTCAGTGTCAGGATGGGGGGTGTTGGTGTAATATTCCTGGGGGGTGTCAGTGTCAGGATGGGGGGTGTCGGTGTAATATTCCTGGGGGGATGTCAGTGTCAGGATGGGGGGTGTCGGTGTAATATTCCTGGGGGGATGTCAGTGTCAGGATAGGGGTGTCGGTGTAATATTTCTGGGGGGTTGGCAGTGTCAGGATAGGGGGGTGTCGGTGTAATATTCCTGGGGGGATGTCAGTGTCAGGATGGGGGTGTCGGTGTAATATTCCTGGGGGGGTTGCAGTGTCAGGATAGGGGGGTGTCGGTGTAATATTCCTGGGGGGATGTCAGTGTCAGGATGGGGGTGTCGGTGTAATATTCCTGGGGGGGTGGCAGTGTCAGGATAGGGGGGTGTCGGTGTAATATTCCTGGGGGGATGTCAGTGTCAGGATGGGGGGTGTCGGAGTAATATTCCTGGGGGATGTCAGTGTCAGGATGGGGGGTGTCAGTGTAATATTCCTGAGGGGATGTCAGTGTCAGGATGGGGGGTGTCGGTGTAATATTCCTGGGGGGGTGTCAGTGTCAGGATGGGGGGTGTCGGTGTAATATTTCTGGGGGGTTGTCAGTGTCAGGATGGGGGGATGTCAGTGTCAGGATGGGGAGTGTCGGTGTCAGGATGGGGGGGTGTCGGTGTCAGGATGGGGGGGTCGGTGTAATATTTCTGGGGGGGTGGCAGTGTCAGGATAGGGGGGTGTCGGTGTAATTTTCCTGGGGGATGTCAGTGTCAGGATGGGGGGTGTCGGTGTAATATTCCTGGGGGGATGTCAGTGTCAGGATGGGGGGTGTCGGTGTAATATTCCTGGGGGGATGTCAGTGTCAGGATGGGGGGTGTCGGTGTAATATTCCTGCTGGGGTGATGTCAGGATGGGGGGTGTAGCTGTAATATTCCTGGGGGGATGTCAGTGTCAGGATGGGGGGTGTCGGTGTAATATTCCTGGGGGATGTCAGTGTCAGGATGGAGGGTGTCGGTGTAATATTCCTGGGGGGATGTCAGTGTCAGGATGGGGGGTGTCGGTGTAATATTCCTGGGGGGTGTCAGGATGGGGGTGTCGGTGTAATATTCCTGGGGGATGTCAGTGTCAGGATGGGGGTGTCGGTGTAATATTCCTGGGGGGTGTCAGGATGGGGGGTGTCGGTGTAATATTCCTGGGGGGTGTCAGGATGGGTGGTGTCGGTGTAATATTCCTGGGGGGATGTCAGGATGGGGGGTGTCGGTGTAATATTCCTGGGGGGATGTCAGTGTCAGGATGGGGGGTGTCGGTGTAATATTCCTGGGGGGATGTCAGTGTCAGGATGGGGGTGTCGGTGTAATTTTCCTGGGGGGATGTCAGTGTCAGGATGGGGGGGTGTCGGTGTAATTTTCCTGGGGGGATGTCAGTGTCAGGATGGGGGTGTCAGTGTAATATTCCTGGGGGGATGTCAGTGTCAGGATGGGGGGTGTTGGTGTAATCTTCCTGGGGGGGTGTGTGTCAGGATGGGGGGTGTCGGTATAATTTTCCTGGGGGGATGTCAGTGTCAGGATGGGGGTGTCAGTGTAATATTCCTGGGGGGATGTCAGTGTCAGGATGGGGGGTGTTGGTGTAATCTTCCTGGGGGGGTGTGTGTCAGGATGGGGGTGTCAGTGTAATATTCCTGGGGGGATGTCAGTGTCAGGATGGGGGGTGTTGGTGTAATCTTCCTGGGGGGGTGTGTGTCAGGATGGGGGGTGTCAGTGTAATATTCCTGGAGGGACGTCAGTGTCAGGATGGGGGGGTGTTGGTGTAATATTCCTGGGGGGGACGTCAGTGTCAGGATGGGGGGTGTCGATGCAATATTCCTGCTGGGGGGATATGGGTGTAATATTCATTTTGGGGGGTGTCGGTGTAATATTCATGTTGGGGGGTGTCGGTGTAATATGCCTGATGGGGGGAGTATGGGTGTAATATTCATGTTGGGGGGGTATGGGTATAATATTCCTGATGGGGAAGTATGGGTGTAATATTCATGTTGGGTGGGTATGGGTGTAATATTCCTGATGGGGGGAGTATGGGTGTAATATTCCTGCTGGGGGGTATGGGTGTAATATTCATGTTGGGGGGGTATGGGTGTAATATTCCCGCTGGGGGGGAGAATGTGTGTAATATTCCTGCTGGGAGGGTGTCGGTGTAATATTCATGTTGAGTGGGTATGGGTGTAATATTCATGTTGGGTGGGTATAATATTCATGTTGGGGGGGGGTACGGGTGTAATATTCCTGCTGGGGGGGTATGTGTATAATATTCCTGCTGGGAGGGTGTCGGTGTAATATTCATGTTGGGTGGGTATGGGTGTAATATTTATGTTGGGGCTTGTCGGTGTAATATTCCTGATGGAAGTATGAGTGTAATTTTCCTGCTGGGGGGAGTATGGGTGTAATATTCATGTTGGGGGGTATGGGTGTAATATTCATGTTGGGGGGACGTTTGTGCAGGAAGTTCTTGTCGTATGATGGACACGGCGAGGATTTGGTCACACCTAGGTGTTCTGGATTCCCGAATCGGTGCAAAATGCAGCACACGCTTGCGATCCCTTTACTTTCAATATCATCCTATTCGAGGCGTGATTTTGCCGCGATTGTTGCCTGACTGCCTATGGGAAATAGGCGTCCCACAATTTTTTTTGTGTGATTTGTCAGGTGACAATATTGTCCCAAGATTGGGGTGCCATTGAAAATAACTGGATCACAATCTGGAATCGCAGTAATTCCGCCCGCAATCCGGAAGGCCTAGGTGTGATCGCAGCCTAAGCGTCTTCTATCAGTTGCTGGGTTCACCTTCTATAGGTTCTGGGGGAACATTTTCTTCCTCAAACATTCCACACATTCGCTTCATTCTTCATTCCACCCTTGTATAGCGCTTTTCTCTCTGAGGACTCCAAGTATTGGAGAAGGCGTTGGCCGGGAATCGAACCCGGGTCAGCTGCTTGAAAGGCAGCTATGCTCACCACTGCACCACCAACGCAAGGTAACATGTCTTTGTAGTGTGGGAGGAAACCGGAGTACCCGGAGGAAACCCACGCAAGCACCGGGAGAACATGCAAACTCCATGCAGATAGTGTCCTGGTCAGGATTTGAACCATGGACCCCAGTGCTGCAAGGCTAACCCCTAAGCCTCTGTGCTGCCTGTATGCGGCCTCTGTTCTCTAAGGACCGCCCCCGCTGAACGGAGTTCATCAATTATGTCCACTCAAAGCACCTCCAGAAGAAATCCAAACTTATCCTAAACTGCAATCTATGTATATAACACTCCAAAACACACCCAAAGAATACCGGCCTCCAACCTCCCCTCAGCCGGTCCAACACACGCCCGAGGGGGAGTATGGAAGAGGGAGGAAAGGAGGGGGGAGGAGAGGTTAGGAGTAAGGAAGGGGTGTGGGGGTTCCCCCCAACCCTCACCCCCTTCTTTCTCCAACCTTCCCCCCTTTTCCTCCCTCTCTCCCTCTTCCATACTCCCCCTTGTTCTTCAGGTGATTATGTTTTGGCGACGTATTGTCGAACCTTAAAGCTGCTGCAGAAAGGTAAATAGAGGGCTGATGGGAAGACCCTCCGGTTACTGGAGTGGCAGCTCGCACCAGTGTAGGGACCTGTGTTGGTACAGCCGTACCTGGTCCCAGGGAGGCTTCCTCAGACTTTTTGTTGAGTCTTCTTCTAAGAACAGCCAATTGTCTTGTTTGTCCAGCTGCATTGATAGTTGGTGATTCAGAAGTTCCAAAAACGAAAATGGAGGGCTGATGGGAAAACCCTCTGGTTACTGAAGTGGCAGCCACCAGTGTAGGGACCTGTGTTGGTACAGCCATACCTGGTCCCTCGGGAGGGTTCCTTAGAATTTTTGTTGAGTCTTCTAGGAACAGTCAATCATCTTGTTTGTCCATTTACATTCATAGTTGGTGATTCAGAAGCTCCAAAAAGGGAAATAGAGGGCTGATGGGAAGGCCCTCTGGATACTGGAGTGGCAGCCGCCACCAGTGTAGGGACCTGTGTTGGAACCTTATCCTAAACTGCAATCTATGTATATAACACTCCAAAACACACCCAAAGAATACCGGCCTCCAACCTCCCCTCAGCCGGTCCAACACACGCCCGAGGGGGAGTATGGAAGAGGGAGAGAGGGAGGAAAGGAGGGGGGAGGAGAGGTTAGGAGTAAGGAAGGGGTGTGGGGGTTCCCCCCAACCCTCACCCCCTTCTTTCTCCAACCTCCCCCCCCCTATTTCCTCCCTCTCTCCCTCTTCCATACTCCCCCTTGTTCTTCAGGTGATTATGTTTTGGCGACATATTGTCGAACCTTAAAGCTGCTGCAGAAAGGTAAATAGAGGGCTGATGGGAAGACCCTCCGGTTACTGGAGTGGCAGCTCGCACCAGTGTAGGGACCTGTGTTGGTACAGCCGTACCTGGTCCCAGGTAAGCTTCTTCAGACTTTTTGTTGAGTCTTCTTCTAGGAACAGCTAATTGTCTTGTTTGTCCAGCTGCATTGATAGTTGATGATTCAGAAGTTCCAAAAATAAAAATGGAGGGCTGATGGGAAAACCCTCTGGTTACTGAAGTGGCAGCCACCAGTGTAGGGACCTGTGTTGGTACAGCCATACCTGGTCCCTCAGGAGGGTTCCTTAGAATTTTTGTTGAGTCTTCTTCTAGGAACAGTCAATCATCTTGTTTGTCCATTTGCATTCATAGTTGGTGATTCAGAAGCTCCAAAAAGGGAAATAGAGGGCTGATGGGAAGGCCCTCTGGATACTGGAGTGGCAGCCGCCACCAGTGTAGGGACCTGTGTTGGTAAAGCCGTACCTGGTCCCTGGGAGGGTTCCTTAGACTTTTAGTTGAGTCTGTGATTCAGAAGCTGCTGATGAACGACACATTCTGCCAGAGTCTCAGTGGTAACGCCACAATCTGCCGGTGTCTTAGTGGGAAAGTTACATTCTGTCCGAGTCTCAACAGAATCGTTGCATGCTGGAGGAGTCTCGATGTGAATGACACGTGGTTGATTTAACATTTTTTCCACCCTTTTGGTTATTTTCTTTCCCAACAGAGCTGCACCCTGCTCATTTAAGTGCAGTCCATCCCTGCTGTAGAGCAAGTGACACATTGAAAAGTCAGTCCAGGTCTCCATGAAGCCAAACCCCTCCTTCCTGCACCAGTTCTTCAGCCACTTGCTAAGCTCCCTAAGCTCCTGTTGCCTCCTTGGTGTGGCTCGAGGTACAGGCAGTATTTCTGAAAATGCTGCCTTGGAGGTCCTTTTCTTCAATATAGCCCCTAAGTCCCTGAAATCATTTTGTAGGGTGCTCCATTTTCTTCTAATGTTGTCATTGGTTCCAATATGTACCATGACAACTGGATCCTCCCCAGCCCCATTCAACAATCCGTCCATCCGATCTGCAATGTCCCGAACTCGTGCGACTGGGAAACAATATACTGTTCGTTGATCGCGGTCATTCTGACAGATTGCCCTTTCTGTCCCTCTAATAACAGAGTCCCCTACCACCAGGATCTGCCTATCCTTTTCTTTAGGCTTGCCCTCATCTTCATGGGAGGAGATATTCAAATGGCTGCCCTGGTATTTTAGTGGGTTCTCAACATGAACCTCACATTGTGCTGTAGTCTCAACATGAATGTGACATTCACGTGGTGTCTCAATGTGAATGTCACATGCTGGTGGAGTATCTGTGTGAACGTCACATGCTGGTGGAGTCTCCGTGTGAACTACACATGCTGGTGGAGGCTCCGTGTGAACGTCACAAGCTGGTGGTGTCTCCGTGTGAATGTCACAAGCTGGTGGTGTCTCCGTGTGAACGTCGCATGCTGGTGGCATCTCCGTGTGAACGTCACATGCTAGTGGAATCTCCATGTGAACATCCCATGCTGGTGAAGTCTTCGTGTGAACGTCACATGCTGATGGTGTCTTCGTGTGAACGTCACATGCTGGTGGCGTCTCCGTGTGAACGTCACATGCTGGTGGTGGATTTAACATTTTTTCCAAACTCTTGGTTATTTTCTTTCCCAACAGAGCTGCACCCTGCTCATTTAAGTGCAGTCCATCCCTGCTGTAGAGCAAGTGACACATTGAAAAGTCAGTCCAGGTCTCCATGAAGCCAAACCCCTCCTTCCTGCACCAGTTCTTCAGCCACTTGCTAAGCTCTCTAAGCTCCTGTTGCCTCCTTGGTGTGGCTCGAGGTACAGGCAGTATTTCTGAAAATGCTGCCTTGGAGGTCCTTTTCTTCAATATAGCCCCTAAGTCCCTGAAATCGTTTTGTAGGGTGCTCCATTTTCTTCTAATGTTGTCATTGGTTCCAATATGTACCATGACAACTGGATCCTCCCCAGCCCCATCCAACAATCCGTCCATCCTATCTGCAATGTCCCGAACTCGTGCGACTGGGAAACAATATACTGTTCGTTGATGGCGGTCATTCTGACAGATTGCCCTCTCTGTCCCTCTAATAACAGAGTCCCCTACCACCAGGATCTGCCTATCCTTTTCTTTAGGCTTGCCCTCATCTTCATGGGAGGAGATATTCAAATGGCTGCCCTGGTATTTTGGTGGGTTCTCAACATGAACCTCACATTGTGCTGTAGTCTCAACATGAATGTGACATTCAGGTGGTGTCTCAATGTGAATGTCACATGCTGGTGGAGTATCCGTGTGAATGTCACATGCTGGTGGAGTATCTGTGTGAACGTCACATGCTGGTGGAGTCTCCGTGTGAACTACACATGCTGGTGGAGGCTCTGTGTGAACGTCACAAGCTGGTGGTGTCTCCGTGTGAACGTCACATGCTGGTGGTGTCTCCGTGTGAACGTCACATGCTAGTGGAATCTCCATGTGAACATCCCATGCTGGTGAAGTCTCCGTGTGAACGTCACATGCTGATGGTGTCTTCGTGTGAACGTCACATGCTGGTGGCGTCTCCGTGTGAACGTCACATGCTGGTGGTGGATTTAACATTTTTTCCACCCTTTAGGTTATTTTCTTTCCCAACAGAGCTGCACCCTGCTCATTTAAGTGCAGTCCATCCCTGCTGTAGAGCAAGTGACACATTGAAAAGTCAGTCCAGGTCTCCATGAAGCCAAACCCCTCCTTCCTGCACCAATTCTTCAGCCACTTGCTAAGCTCCCTAAGCTCCTGTTGCCTCCTTGGTGTGGCTCGAGGTACAGGCAGTATTTCTGAAAATGCTGCCTTGGAGGTCCTTTTCTTCAATATAGCCCCTAAGTCCCTGAAATCATTTTGTAGGGTGCTCCATTTTCTTCTAATGTTGTCATTGGTTCCAATATGTACCATGACAACTGGATCCTCCCCAGCCCCATCCAACAATCCGTCCATCCGATCTGCAATGTCCCGAACTCGTGCGACTGGGAAACAATATACTGTTCGTTGATCGCGGTCATTCTGACAGATTGTCCTCTCTGTCCCTCTAATAACAGAGTCCCCTACCACCAGGATCTGCCTATCCTTTTCTTTAAGCTTGCCCTCATCTTCATGGGAGGAGATATTCAAATGGCTGCCCTGGTATTTTGGTGGGTTCTCAACATGAACCTCACATTGTGCTGTAGTCTCAACATGAATGTGACATTCAGGTGGTGTCTCAATGTGAATGTCACATGCTGGTGGAGTATCCTTGTGAACGTCACATGCTGGTGGAGTATCCTTGTGAACGTCACATGCTGGTGGAGTCTCCGTGTGAACGTCACATGCTGGTGGAGTCTCCGTGTGAACGTCACATGCTGGTGGAGTCTCCGTTTGAACATCACATGCTGGTGGAGTCTCCGTGTGAACATCACATGCGGGTGGAGTCTCCGTGTGAATGTCACATGCTGGTGGAGTCTCCGTGTGAACGTCACATGCTGGTGGAGTCTCCGTGTGAACGTCACATGCTGGTGGAGGCTCCGTGTGAACGCCACATGCTGGTGGAGGCTCCGTGTGAACGTCACATGCTGGTGGAGGCTCCGTGTGAACGTCACATGCTGGGGGAGTCTCCGTGTGAACGCCACATGCTGGTGGAGTCTCCGTGTGAACGCCACATGCTGGTGGAGTCTCCGTGTGAACGCCACATGCTGGTGGAGTCTCCGTGTGAACGTCACATGCTGGTGGAGTCTCTGTGTGAACGTCACATGCTGGTGGAGTCTCCGTGTGAACGTCACATGCTGGTGGAGTCTCCGTGTGAACGTCACATGCTGGTGGAGTCTCCGTGTGAACATCACATGCTGGTGGTGTCTCCGTGTGAACGTCACATGCTGGTGGGGACTCCTTGTGAACGTCACATGCTGGGGGAGTCTCAATGTAGCTTTCATATTCTTTCTCGCTTACTGGGGTAGTCCTGCCTTGTGAGCTGTGTCTGCAGTAAATACCGCGTACATCTGCAATAAAAAAGAATCAGATTTAGCACCTTCACCTACATTATATATATAAACATAAAATTATGGAGAGAAGAGTTCAAAATTCCAGTGCAAGGGACAATAAATAATCCCAACATGACAGGGACACAGGGATGACTAATGGCCTTCATATAAAAATTTTGGTTGCCTGGCAGTTATGCCGACCCACTAAAATGAAAAAGGGGTCTGATTCTTCACTTTCGGGTGCGGTGGAGTAATCTGCAGTGCTTCTGTTTCTTATTATTAAACACCCGTGATGATGAATGCGGACATATTTAATAAATAGCATCCCCCAGGACACCTACAGTGTCCCATCTGATAACAAATAGAGATCATACACCCATCAGCATGACCAACATACACATAAGAAGGGCTTGAAGATCAAAACTACCATGCGTATCCTCAAAATTCACCGTATCTGTCAGAACAAAGACATAGCAGCCAACTCCTGCTCCATGGCCAGCTCTGTGGCTGGGGCCACCAGTCCCGTCTAGCCTGGTGGCCGCTATGTCTTTGTTCTGACAGATACGGTGAGTTTTGAGGATTCGCTTGGTAGGTTTGATCTTCAAGCCCTTCTTATGTGTATGTTGGTCTTGGTGATGGGTGCATGATCTCTATTTGTTATCAGATGGGACACTGTAGGGGGCCTGGGTACCTCTTCTTACATCAGTTTTGGACCCTTTACTAGTGTGCATTAGCTTGAATACATTCTATATACATGGTGAGTTTTATGTTCATGTTGTGTGCTTCTCTGTATAGTGCTGACCCTCATGGATATTCATTAGGGGTGCAACGGATCAAAAAACTGATGGTTCGGATTGTTCCTCGGATCAGGAGTCACGGTTCGGATCAACAAAAAAAAATCTCCCCCACTGTAATATCCACAATCTCCCCCACTGTAATATATTAGCAGGGTATGGCAGAGTATTGCAGGGTATTGGCAGGGTATTGGCGGGTATATTGGCAGGGTATTGGCAGAGTATGGAAGAGTATTGGCAGGGTATGGCAGAGTATTGGCAGAGTATTGGCAGGGTATGGAAGAGTATTGAAAGGGCATTGCAGAGTATTGTCAGGGGATTGCAGAGTATTGGCACTGCTGCCATCCGAACTCTCCCCTACACTGTACAGATCAGTACACAGAGGGGAGAGAGGAACGGGCGTCATGACATAACGCCGGTTTGTTACAAGTGATCGCTCCGTCATTTGACGGTGCGATCACCTGGTAAACGGCCGCCGGGTGTACCAAGATGGCCGCCACTCCAGAGCTGGGCTGAAGCCGCGGCCTTTCCTATGGCCGAGGCCACAGAGCGCTCTGCGGATCGCGGGTGTCCCGATCCGCGGAGGTTGATCCGTACGGATCACGGATCAATGACGATCCGTTGCACCCCTAATATTCATTGAACATATTTATGTTGTTATATCTTTTTGATGCACATTTACTTTGATAACAGAAATGTTAATTTACGGTCATGCATAATTACTAAAAATTTGTTATGCAAATTTTTGGAATTATTGTTGTTTATTTTTTATTTTGATTGTATTTGTCTTTTTGTAGCTACATATTGCTTTATAAACTCCTGAAGAAGCTGAAAAGTGAAACATGTCAAGCAACAAGCATCACTCTGGTTACAGTAACTACTTTATGTGTATATTGTACATGTGCACTGAATTGTCTTTATGAAATGTGGACAGCATTCATTGTCCCCCCCATTTCTTTTAAAACTTTGGACTCCAATAACGATGTTTTTATAAAAAAATATATTTTTGTGTGTTTTTTTGCACCATTAAAGAAGATCCTGTTCCTTTAAAGCCTGTTATAGAGCACAGTGCTTGTGCTATGTATGAAATAGCTGATTGATCCTACCAGTTTCTACCCTCCCCCCTCTGAGCTGACTCCCATGTATCAGGGCTGCAGAGTCCTGACACCGGAGTCCTGACAGAGGCTTCTTACCACGTGATCATCGCGTGAACCTGGAAGTGCCGGGAAACGGCATTCCTCGGTTCGCGCTGACAGGGAGAGCCAATCGGCAGCTCTCTCTGTCAGAGGGGGGGTCTGTGCTGATAATCAGCACATTGATTATCAGTGCAGCCCCCATGAGAGCTGCCCAACAACTGCCAGCAGTGCCCCCTCAAAGTCTCTCAGTGCCCACCACAGTGTCCATCAGTGCTGCATATCAGTGCCAACTCATCAGTGCATCCTCGTGCCTGTGCGTTATTTATAAATAAAATGATTTTTACTTGTATGAAAGAGGAAGGAATTCCATCGATTTAACAGTTTCAAAAAACATTTCTATTTCTGGCATGTCGGGAATGCTAACTGTCACATTGGTTGTGCTCTCAACCAAACTGTCAAACCATCCAATGGCTGCTGTCATAACGGATCACATGTGCAGCATTATGGCAGTTGAAGATTCACCACTTCAATACCGGCACTCCCCCCCCTTCCTGCCCAGGACAATTTTCCGCTTTCAGCGCTGTCCCACTTTGAATGACAATGACGCGGTCATACAACACTGTAGCCAAACTACATTTTTATCATTTTCTTCCCACAAATAGAGCTTTCTTTTGCTGGTATTTCATCACCTCGGGGTCTAAAAAAGACCCAATTTTTGAACAAAAAAACTTTTTTCTTATTTTGTCATAAAATGTTGTTTTCTCCTTCACTGATGTGCACTGATGAGTTGGCACTGATATGCAGCACTGATGGACACTTATAGGCAGCACTGATGGGCACTGATTGGCACTGTGGTGGGGACTGTGGTGGGCACTGATTGGCACTGTGGTGGGCACTGATTGGCACTGTGGTGGGCACTGAGAGGCTTTGAGGGGGCACTGCTGGCAGTTGTTAGGCACCTCTCATGGGGGCTGCACTGATAATCAATGTGCTGATTATATTATTGGAGTGATTTCTATCTATCTATCTATCTATCTATCTATCTATCTATCTATCTATCTATCTATCTATCTATCTATCTATCTATCTATATAGATATAGATATAGATATAAATATATATATAGATATATATATATATATATATATATATATATAGATATATATATATATATATATATATATATATATATAGATATATATATATAGATATATATATATATATATATATACAAATATATATATATATAGATATTATTATTATTGGAGTGATCTATATAAATGATTGGGGTGATATATATATAATTATTATTGGAGTGATCTACATACACATCAGGAGTCCGCTGCTGCCTGATGTCATCACTGGACTCCTCCCCCTACTGCCTTATATGGACTTGTTTACTCCTTATATGCAAATGAGGCAGCTGGCTGGGGCTGCGTCGCCATGACAATAACTGACATGACTGCACTGGACCTCCTATGGGAAGGATTGTGTATGTGACGTTTCTATGGTAATATCTCCATCCCATAATAATATCATCCATTCCTTCCTGTCTAAAGACTTCATTCGCAAGGCTGGAAGAGTCGGATATTGTGATCCCCCAATAAATTATTGGGGTGATATATATATATATATATATTTATTATTGGGGTGATATTGATGAGATATTAGTTATGAATGTGCAATCATTGTGATTTGGGGGAGATAACTGATCAGTATGACTCCTCCCCCTCCCCTCCCCCATTAATAAAAAGCTTTTTTTGCTGCAGTGGACAAGAAATCCAAATAAAAAATAAAATAAAGAAATGTTCTCTTTGTGGGGTGCAGAGGTGACATTTGGGGGAAGGAAGGAATGGATGATATTATTATGGGATAGAAATATTACCATAGAAACGTCACATACACAATCAGACTGTGATAGAGATCGGAGGGAGAAGGAAGGAGTTTTGCTCTATATTTGATAATATAATAATGGGGATGATTTGGATAAAGAATATTTATCAGATACGGAATCTTCTGAACACCAACAAAGAAGGAAATGTATTTGTTATACTGGGAGTCTGGATCTTCCAGCACCTGAAATTCACACCGAGCTTTATCTGACAGAGGAGATGATATAAAGATCAGATTGTGGCTTATCAATCACTTTAATATCTCCTTCTGTTCTATAATTCTATGAAAACAAATAATCAATAATTTGATCGATGAGTGTAGGTGACTTATCCAGAGTACTTTTTGTATCTATCACTATCCATAACACTTACCAATTTCAGTGTCTGTATATCGGCGATGTCCATTGACTTTACAGCCGACACCGAAACATCCAACAACGGCTCTGAAACAGCCGCGCACAATCCTCTTCATTTTGGGGGGCTTTTTGGTTGGGGTATCTGCAGGCTGGTCACTGATACCTCCTACCATTGCCCCTCCTTTGCTGGCTTTCTCTTTGGTGTTTTTCAGAGAAAAAAGCCGATTACATTTAAATCGGTTCATTATTAGGAATAAAGAAACTCGCTTTAAATGTATGACAATAGAAATCGCAATGAAATTGAATCGAACTAAATCAAATCCAATAAAATCGCAAAAAATATCTCAGGAGAGATAAGAAGCACGTCTTCACTGGTCAGTGATCTCTGAGCTTCTGAGAGCTCACTGACCTACTTCTGGCTATATAGAGACTCAGCCTATGACATCATAGGCAGAGGAGGGACCAATCAGATTCGAACAGACTCAGCCGATGACATCAATGGCAGAGGGACCAATCAGATCGCAGAGTGCAGTCAGGTGACCTTTTTTTTTTTTTGAAAAATAACTGACGATTTTTCTTAAAGGAGCCACGTCCTTATTTGTGAGCTTTGTGAATTCAGCCTGTAGGATCAGTATATGGATCTAATAGGGATATACGGCTCCTGGAAGAACATGTTATTGTGAATGAGATTTAACCCTTACAGTCCCATGGCTGAAATAAAGATCTCTATTCTTATGATAACATTGTGAATGGAGCCTTAGAAATCCTCCATCAAATCTTTTCTTTTATCATTATTACACACCAATTATTTCTCCATTTTTAACCCTTTCACTGCCAAATCAAATGTTTTCCCTTTCATTTATGAAACCAATTCCCCTCCCCCTTTTGTTTTTAACCCTTGCACTGCAAAATCATAATTTTTTTCATTTTTAACCCTTTCTCTGAACCATTTTTTTTTAAAACATAGATTTTTGTAAGATTTTTTTTTAACCCTTTCAGTGCCAAACCAACTTCTTTTCTTTTTTATACCCTCCCCTCTCCCCATTTTTAACCCTTTTACCGACAAAACCAAAATGTGTTTTTTACATTTCTTGCCCAAATGTAAAATTATCACTAAGGCCCCTTTCACACTGGGGCTGTGGGGGCGTCGGCGGTACAACAGCGCTATTTTTAGCGCTGCTGTACCGTCGTTCTTGCAGAGGTATTCGGCCGCTAGCGGTGCGGTTTTACCCCCCCGCTGGCAGCCGAAAAAGGGTTAAATTCCCTCGTACAGCGCGGCTATAGCCGCGGTATAGCCGCGGTATAGCCGCGGTATAGCCGCGCTGTCCCATTGATTTCAATGGGCAGGAGCGGGGAAGGAGCGGTGAATACACCGCTCCTTCCCCGCTCCAAAAAAGCGGTTTGCAGGACTTTTCTCACCGCCCTGCCTGCGCACCGCTTCAGTGTGAAAGCCCTCGGGCTTTCACACTGAACAAACAGCGGAGGCTGTTTAGGAGCGGTTTTCAGGCGGTATTTTTAGCGCAATACCGCCTGAAAACCGCTCCAGTGTGAAAGGGGTCTAAAGGAAAACTTGTTTATGGTTAGTGTTGGATGGAGTGGAGAGGGATTAGAACCCCTGTCAGGTTTTTATTGCTGTCTGTGCCCCCTTTAGGGAGATTCATTCTCTTCAACTGCCAAATTCTTTCAGTTTTTAACCCTTTCACTACCAAACTATATTGTTCATTTGTTTCAACCCTTTAACTGTCAAACCAAGTAACCCCTCCCCCTCCCCTCCCCTCCCCCTACACACACATTTTAACTGCCACTTTCACTGCCAAATCATTTTTTTTTCATTTCTCCCCCATATGTTACATTATAAATAAAGGAAAATGTTTTTATTGTTGGTGTTGGGTGGAGTGGAGAGGGATTAGAACCCTTGTCAGGTTTTTATTGCTGTCTGCGCCCCCTTTAGGGAGCTTCATTCTCTCTATTTACCAACAAAAGTGAAAGAAACATTCCAGATTTTGGGTTGTCACCAGAACAGGAATTAGAGGGGGAATCCTCCAATGGGGACACTAGTTCTGGTGACACCCAGGGATGATGTCACTTTGGGAGGATCTCTCTCACTTCCTGTTGTCTCCTTCCGTTTGTATCCCAGAGATCTCCTCTTTATATTTATCATTATATAGAGAGATTTCAGAATAAATGGCCTTTTTTTTATAAAACTTTACATAATAACTAAATTATATATCACTCCTTTTTAAGGTCATTAATCGATTAATCTAAACAATAATCAGCCAACTAATCGATTATGAAAATAATCGTTAGTTGCAGCCCTAGTGTGTGTGTATATGTGTGTGGGGGGGGAGGTGACATGCATTGTGATATATGTATGTGTGTGTATATTATATATATCACAATGCATGTCACCCCCTCCCCCCTCACACACATATATATATATATAATATACATACATATATCACAACGCATGTCACCCCCTCCCCCCCCCACACATGTGATATATGTATGTGTGTATATATTATATATATCACAATGCATGTCACCCCCTCCCCCCCACACATATATATATATATAATATACACACATACATATATCACAACGCATGTTACCCCTCCCCCCACACATATATATATAATATACACACATACATATATCACAACGCATGTCACCCCCTCCCCCCTCACACACATATATATATATATATATATATATATATATATAATATACATACATATATCACAACGCATGTCACCCCCCCCCCACACATGTGATATATGTATGTGTGTGTATAATTATATATATATATATATATATATATATATATATATATATATATATATAACCAATAGCGAAGCTCGGTGTGAATTTCAGGTGCTGGAAGATCCAGACTCCCAGTATAACAAATACATTTTCTTCTTTGTTGGTGTTCAGAAGATTCCGTATCTGATAAATATTCTTTATCCAAATCATCCCCATTATTATATTATCAAATAATCAGCAAAACTCCTTCCTTCTCCCTCTGATCTCTATCACAGTCTGATTGTGTATGTGACGTTTCTATGGTAATATTTCCATCCCATAATAATATCATCCATTCCTTCCTTCCCCCAAATGTCACCTCTGCACCCCACAAAGAGAACATTTCTTTATTTTATTTTTTATTTGGATTTCTTGTCCACTGCAGCAAAAAAAGCTTTTTATTAATGGGGGAGGGGAGGGGAAGGAGTCATACTGATCAGTTATCTCCCCCAAATCACAATGATTGCACATTCATTACTAATATCTCATCAATATCACCCCAATAATAAATATATATATATATATATCACCCCAATAATTTATTGGGGGATCACAATATCCGACTCTTCCAGCCTTGTGAATGAAGTCTTTAGACAGGAAGGAATGGATGGTATTATTATGGGATGGAGATATTACCATAGAAAGGTCACATACACAATCCTTCCCATAGGAGGTCCAGTGCAGTCATGTCAGTTATTGTCATGGCGACGCAGCCCCAGCCAGCTGCCTCATTTGCATATAAGGAGTAAACAAGTCCATATAAGGAAGTAGGGGGAGGAGTCCAGTGATGACATCAGGCAGCAGCGGACTCCTGATGTGTATATAGATCACTCCAATAATAATTATATATATATATCACCCCAATCATTTATATAGATCACTCTAATAATAAAATATATATATATATATATATATATATATATATATATATATATATATAATCTCTCATCACCAATCATTTATAATATTGGAGTGATTATATATATATATAAATCACCCCAATATTAATGATATATATATATCAGTGTGTGGGGGGGGTAAATATGTTGTGAACGATGATGAGTTGTTTAATTTATTGATCAATTTTGGATTGGAGGATTGGATATTATAGCGCCCCGTACCCCATTATTTCTATGATTTATATTGCTGGGGGGGATGGTACAATTACTATCATATATCAGTGATTGGGAGGGGAGGGGGTCACCTATTTCTGGTATATAGTATATAGACCCATTACCCGACCATTCCTCACCATACACACCTCTGATTGTCAATAGAACTATCAATCACCCCTCCATATAATAAATGTCACTTTATTACACCCCCCATAAGAAAGCTACATCTGTCTGTATAATCACTGAGGGGAGGCGAGGGGTGTAATGATCACTGGGGGGAGGGGTGTAATGATCACTGGGGGGAGGAGGGGTGTAATGATCACTGGGGGGGAGGGGGGGTGTAATGATCACTGGGGGGGAGGGGGGGTGTAATGATCACTGTGGGGAGGAGAGGTTTAATGATCACTGGGGGGGAGGGGGTATTTAGAAGTTAAAAAAAAACAAAATAGTTGGATTTCCAATATTTCATTATAGAATCCATTCAATCAATAGTCGTTTATCATCGTCATGGTGATGGGAATAATTGGTGTCGGTCCAGCACAGGATATATAGGGAGATTTATGAAGCACCCCGTGATGTGTGGGGTACCGTACCCCGGATTTCTATGGGGGATCTAATAAAGGGGGTCCGACCCACTACTAGCAAGGGGGAAATAATAAAGTGGCCTGTGAGTGTACAGTATATATACAGTATCTGACAAAAGTAAGTACACCCCTCAGTCACATGTGTGTAAATCTTTTCATTTGACAACACTGAAGAAATGACACTTTGCTACAATGTAAAGTAGTGAGTGTACAGCTTGTATAACAGTGTAAATTTGCTGTCCCCTCAAAATAACTCAACACACAGCCATTAATGTCTAAACCGCTGGCAACAAACGTCAGTACACCCCTAAGTGAAAATCTCCAAATTGGGCCCAATTAGCCATTTTCCCTCCCCGATGTCATGTGACTCGTTAGTGTTACAAGGTCTCAGGTGTGAATGGGGAGCATGATACAAGAGATGGTCAGAGAGTGAGGACATGATACAAGAGACGGTCAGAGACTGAGGACATGATACAAGAGAGGGTCAGAGACTGAGGACATAATACAAGAGACGGTCAGAGACTGAGGACATGATACAAGAGAGGGTCAGAGACTGAGGACATGATACAAGAGATGGTCAGAGACTGAGGACATGGTACAAGAGATGGTCAGAGACTGAGGACATGATACAAGAGACGGTCAGAGACTGAGGACATGATACAAGAGAGGGTCAAAGATTGAGGACATGATACAAGAGATGGTCAGAGACTGAGGACATGATACAAGAGACGGTCAGAGACTGAGGACATGATACAAGAGAGGGTCAGAGACTGAGGACATGATACAAGAGACGGTCAGAGACTGAGGACATGATTCAAGAGATGGTCAGAGACTGAGGACATGATACAAGAGAGGGTCAGAGACTGAGGACATGATACAAGAGAGGGTCAGAGAGTGAGGACATGATACAAGAGAGGGTCAAAGACTGCATTTTTCCTGAGCTTTTTTGCACTAAAAGGTGCCAATAATGACCAACAATAAATTCATATTAATTAATATCCTCAATTAAATGTAATAATTCAAATATAATACAATTGTATATAAAAATATGTATTTTTTTTAAAAAATATGTCATTTTCAGTTTCGGCACTCAAATTTCCATTCAGTGCACCCCTAATGTTTCTGAATTACGGAGTGTCCAGAATCAGAGCAAACAATCGATAATATAAGGCATTTGCCAGATTGGCATAGAGGGGGTCAGGGCCCCCCTCCCCCTCGGGGGGGTTATTGGGGTGGAATCAAACTGTCAGCATTTGTAGAAAGATTTGCTGGAGGTGGCAGATAACTTAAAACGTGAAATAATTGAGCAGGCCTTTCTTAGTTCCTCCATCTTATCAATGCGACTCGGAGACGAAGGTAACATTGTATGCAAAGACGTCGTAGAGAGTTTGACGTGGAAATGGAATGATGGAGTTCAGGAATTGTCGGACGGGACGTGTTCCTCGAAGCCTTCGCTCTCCCGCACCAGAGCGCGCTCCAGGATGACACGCCCCTCTTTGTAGCGCTGGCTGTCCTCTGTAGCAAAACTTGCGACTTTCTGTGAAAGGAGCCTAAAGCCTCAAGGTTTTTCACCTTAGTGCATTCTATGCATTACTAGTGATACTAAAGTAGGGCGTGCACAGTGGTGTAGTGGGCGGGCACAGTGGTGTAGTGGGCGGGCACAGTGGTGTAGTGGACGGGCACAGTGGTGTAGTGGGCGAGCACAGTGGTATAGTAGGGCGGCACAGTGGTGTAGTGGGGCGGCACAGTGGTGTAGTGGGCAGCACAGTGGTGTAGTGGGGCGGCACGGTGGTGTAGTAGGCGGCACAGTGGTGTAGTGGTTAGCACTCTCGCCTAGCAGTAAAAAGGGTCGCTGGTTCAAATCCCAACCACGACACTAACTGCATGGCGTTTGCATGTTCTCCCTGTGCCTGTGTGGGTTTCCTCCCACATTCCAAAGACATGCTGGTAGGCAGAGGCGTTTCTAGGGGGTGGCTATTGAGGCTATAGCCCCGAATCTGGGGCCCATAGCCCCGAGTCTCTAGGACAGGGGTTGGCACCCGGTCCGCCACCGCTGAATGCGGCACCTGGCCCGTGGAAATTTTCGCTGCTGTCCCCTTCATTGGACAGTGGCGAGCGCCCAGTATCACAGGGCTGGATGGGGGCGGGAACCGCAGGAGTTGACTTTTTCATTAAACAGCAGGTGATTGGTTGCTGGACAGTCCTAGCAACCAATCACCAGCCTGTTAATGTGAAAAGTTAACTTCTGTAGTTCCCGTCCCCATCCAGCTCTGTGATGCCGATCTCAGATGCTCTGCTTGCTGTACACCTGTGTAAGGTAAGAGTTCTACTTACACAGTTTGTGTGGTTGGGTGCAGGGGACAGAGGGCACTGCAGTGGGGGGGTGCACTGCTCGGCACTGGTGAGGCTGCATTGCTGGGCACTGAAGGCTGCATAGATGGGCACAGCTGAGCCCTCCATTGTTTATGTAGCCAACTCCTGAGCCCTGGGGCTCTCTGGGGACCCTGATGTAAGGGGGGCTCTGGTTACCCTGATGTAAGGGGGGTGGGATCTCTGGGGATCCTGATGTAAGTAGGAAGGCTCTCTAGGGACCCTGATGAAAGGGGGGTGGGCTCTCTGAGGACCCCGATGTAAGGGGGTAGGACAGGGCTTGACAAATTTGCTTGGAATCTAGGAGCCAGCTAAAAAAGTTAGGAGCCAGGTTTTTTTTTTTTTTTTAAACGACCGACAAAGCTTTATTTTCAATATAAAAATTAACCAATCTTAAATTTACACAGAGACGACTAGAGCTAATGTGACTGCTTTTATTTCCTGCCATGCAGGTACACAAGACCGCCATATTCCCACTAAGGATCCAATCAGGTCCGCCTGAAAAACTGACAGGCGAACCTGATCAGACAGACTTCCTTCCCGCAGGAAAACTATATACGTCCTGTCTTTGAAGAGAAATACCGTAGTTATGGTAGCAGCTAGCTACCATAACCCCGGTATCTTCTTCAAGAGCCGGCGGTTCTCTTTCAGATAAAAGTGGTCTCTGCAGCAGATTAGCAGCGAGATCACTTTTATCGGCGGCAGGAGAGGGCCCCCCCTATCGCCACGATCGTTAGAGCGAGAGCAATAATTCTAGTCCTGGACCTCCTCTGTAACTCAAAACATGTAACCTGTAGAATTTTTTAAATGACACCTATGGAGATTTTAAAGGGTAAAAGTTTGTCGCCATTCCACGAGCGGATGAAATTTTGAAGCGTGACATGTTGGGAATCAATTTACTCTGCGTAACATTATCTTTCACAATATAAAAAAAATTGGGCTAACTTTACTGTTTTCTTATTTTTTAATTAAAAAAAGTATTTTTTCCCAAAAAAGTGCGCTTGTAAGTCCGCTGCGCAAATACGGTGTGACAGAAAGTATTGCAATGACCGCCATTTTATTCTCTAGGGTGTTAGAATAAAAAATATATATAATGTTTTGGGGGTTCTAAGTAAAGGGAAGGAGATGAGCAGGCAGTGAAAACAGGTAGGAAAAGCTCCATTAGCATTGGTGGATGTCTTGTCATACCAACGGCCACCACCAGAGGGCGCCCGATTGCAGAAAGAACCAGGAACCATAGGACTGCAGTAGGCCGCAAAGCCGGGGCCTCAATTACCGGCGCGGCCCAGCGCGATCGCGGCGGGAGGGGGGGGGTGTCGAACGGACACACAGCTGTGCCGCCCCAGGCGCCAGGTCGCTAATTCTAGTCGCAAATGCGACCTGGCGCCCGGGTTTTGTCGAGCCCTGGGGTAGGATCTCTGCGGACCCTGATGTAATGAGCGGGGCTCTGGGGACCCTGATGTAATGAGGAGGGCTCTGGAGGCCCTGATGTAAAGGGGGTTCTGGGGACCCCGATGTAAGAGGGGGTGGGCTCTCTGGGGACCCTGATGCAATGAGGGGGGCTCTGGGGACCCTGATGTAATGAGGGGTGCTCTGGGGACCCTGATGTAAGTAGGGAGGCTCTCTAGAGACCCTGATGTAAGGGGGGCTCTGGTGTCACTGATGTAAGCAGGGGGCTCTCTGGGGACCCTGATGTAAGCGGGAATCCACACTCAGAGATATATATACTGTACACCCACACGTATATTATATACATGTGTATGACTTTCTTTACTTCACTACTATGGGCTCTGGCCCCAGATCTTTTGTAGACCTAGCAACGCCCCTGCTGGTTGGTTAATTTGCTTCTGTCTAAAATTGGCCCCAGTATATGAATGTGAGGAAGCTCCTTGAGGGTAGGGACTGATGTGAATATACAATGTATATGTAAAGCGCTGTGTAAATTGACGGCGCTATACAAGTATCTGAAATAAATAAAATAGTCTTTTTTTTTTTTTTTTGTTAAAGTGGTTGTAAACTCTGTTACAGCACCTCAACCTCCAGGTAAGCCTGTAATAAAGGCCTATAATAAGGCTCAGGCCTCATGCACACCAGACGCTGTTAAACTCGTGTTCAGAGGCAGTTAGACACTTTTTTCAGCTGCCCCTGAACCCATTCAATGTTATCCTATGTGTCCGTGTACACAGTCTTGTTTTTTTGGCGTTTTTAGGCAGTTGCGTTTAACCTCATTTTTCCAGAAGCAAAAAAATGGGTTCAGACGCAAAAGTTTTCCGCCTTTCAGACGCCAAACGCGGCTAAACACCGGTGACGCGTTTGTGTTTATAAGTGTTTTTTACAACCCGACTTTGGGGCCCCATATCTCGGGACCACTTGGTGCTAGGAACCCCAAGATATGGGGCCCCAAAGTCTGGTCACAAAATGTCATTCTCTGCTGCAGAAAAGTGCTTGACCTTTTGCGACCCGACTTTGGGGCCCCATATCCCGGGGTCACTTGATGCTAGGAACCCCAAATTGGGTGTGCTAACACAGTTGGACTAACACTATAACATATCCAATTTGGGGTTCCTAGCACAAAGTGGCCCCAAGATATGGGGCCCCAAAATGTCATTCTCTGCTGCAGAAAAGTGCTTGACATTTTGCGACCTGAATTTGGGGCCCCATATCTCGGGGCCACTTAGTGCTAGGAACCACATTTGGATATGTTGTAGTGCTGGTTCCACTGTGTTAGCACACCAAATTTGGGGTTCCTAGCACCAAGTGGCCCCGAGATACGGGGCCCCAAAGTTGGGTCGCAAAATGTCATTCTCTGCTCTGCAGACGCAAACGCGGCAAAACGAGTGTTTCTAAACGCCAGTTTCAGCTTTTAAAAACATGTGTTCAGCAGAGTTTGCACCGGCGTCCCGTGTGCATGAGGCCTTACCTGTAGGTACTGTGAATATCTCCTAGACCTGCCTTTACAGATAGTATATAGGTGGGGGGAGGGTGTATACAGATATTATATAGGAGGAGGAGGGGAGTATACAGATAGTATATAGGAGAAGGAGGGGAGTATACAGATAGTATATAGGAGGAGGAGGGGAGTATACAGATAGTATATAGGAGGAGGGGAGTATACAGATAGAGGAGATACATATATATTTATACTGACTCTCGAAGGCCTGCAGGAAGAGCTTGTGTGATGTGTATATATAGGTAGGGGAGTATACAGAGTGTATATAGGAGGAGGGGGGTATACAGATGGTATATAGGTGGGGGGAGGTATACATATATATACTGACTCTCGAACGCCTGTAGGAAGAGCTTGTGGTCGTGCCGGATCTGCCCCATCTTGGGGGACATACTAAAAGGAATGACAGAATGGAATGCCCATAGACTTTAACAGGGAGATGGAATTCCCATAGACTTTAACAGAGAGATGGAATTCCCATAGACTTTAACAGAGAGATGGAATTCCCGTAGACTTTAACAGAGAGATGGAATTCCCATAGACTTTAACAGAGAGATGGAATTCCCATAGACTTTAACAGAGAGATGGAATTCCCATAGACTTTAACAGGGAGATGGAATTCCCATAGACTTTAACAGAGAGATGGAATTCCCATAGAGAATCATGGAAAAAAAATTCAATATGTGACAGACTGTTTAGACATCAATTTTTTTTTTAAACCTACTTTTAAATATCAGTGGCCATGTTTAATATTGAGATTGGGTGGGATTATTGTTGTTTTTTATGGCATAACAAAGGTGAATGACTGAAGGGAATGCCCATAGAGTATAATAGGAAGCAAAATATAAACTCATTTGCAGGCAAATCTGAGAGACGTAGCAATTTCACCTTTCCCACAGCTGTTCCTCAAGTAGAGTAGCAGATTGTAAGATTTAGATAATTCGGGATTATTGCTCTCTTCTATGGAATAACAGATGAATGACAGAAAGGAATGCCCATAGACTTTATTAGTAAGATGGAATGCCCATAGAGAATAATGGAATAAAATGGAATGCCCATAGAGAATAATGGAAACAAAATATTTCAATTAGTGACAGAATCTTTACACATATCAAATGAATCCTTAGCAAAAAGATTTATTTATTTACTTTTAAATATCATTGGCCATGTTTAATATTGAGATTAGGCAGGATTATTATTGTTTTCTATGGCATGACAAAGGTGAATGACAGAAGGGAATGTCCATAGAGTATAATGGGAGGCAAAATGTGACCTGAACTCGGAACCATTGCTCATATCAGATCAATCTTTAGAAGCCATTATCTCCATGTTGAGTGGCAATGTTTAATATTGAGATGAAGTGGGATTAGCATTGTTTTCTATGGAATGACAAAAGGTGAATGACAGAAGGGAATGCCCATAGAGTATAATGAGTAGCAAAATGTAAACACATTTAATGGCTAATTTGAGAGACATTACAAATGTATTCTTTCCCACAGCTGTTCCTCAAGTAGAGTAGCAGATTGTAAAATTGAGATTATTTGGGATTACAGCTGTTTTCTATGGAATGACAGATAAATGATAGAAAGGAATGCCCATAGAGTAGAATGGGAACCAAGATGTGACCTGGAGTCAAAACCTTTCAACGAACCAAATAAATCCTTAGCAGATATACTATCCAAGTTCAGTGACAAGATTTAAAATCGAGAGTAATTGGATTATAATTGTTTTATAAGGAATAAAAGAAGGAAATGCCCATAGAGCAGCCCTTAAAAATTCCACTCGCCTGCTCACATTTTGCGGCTGGATTTTGAGGGCTGGCAGATGTGGGCTGCCTGGGGGGGCGGGGGGGGCGGGCACCACCGGCAGGCGGGTTGTTTGGGAGCCGTTCTCCCAGAGATCAGAGCGGAAGAGAGATTAGAGCCGCCTACCGCATGATCAGAGCACCGGTAACATAACAGCTTTCATTATAATAGCTGTGTGTTCCCCGTCCCACTGCGCCCCCCGCCACGTTTCCCCGGTCCCACTGTGCCCCCGCCACCTTTCCCCATCCCACTGCGCCCCCTGCCACGTTTCCCCGGTCCTACTGCGCCCCCGCCACCTTTCCCTGGTCCCACTGCGCTCCCGCCACCTTTCCCCGGTCCCACTACGCTCCCCGTCACCTTTCCCCCGTCCACTGGGTGTTAATAGTGCGTCCGCTGACACCAATGTTGGGGGTTAATAGAGCGTCCGCTGACACCAATGTTGGGGGTTAATAGTGCGTCCGCTGACACCAATGCTGGGAGTTAATAGTGCGTCCGCTGACACCAATGCTGGGAGTTAATAGTGCCTCCGCTGACACCAATGCTGGGGGTTAATAGTGCGTCCGCTGACATCAATGCTGAGAGTTAATAGTGCGTCCGCTGACACCAATGCTGGGAGTTAATAGTGCGTCCGCTGACACCAATGCTGGGAGTTAATAGTGCGTCCGCTGACACCAATGCTGGGAGTTAATAGTGCGTCCGCTGACACCAATGCTGGGAGTTAATAGTGCATCCGCTGACACCAATGCGGGGGGTTAATAGTGCTTCCGCTGACACCAATGCTGGGGGTTAATAGAGCTTCCGCTGACACCAATGCTGAGAGTTAATAGTGCGTCCGCTGACACCAATGTTGGGGGTTAATAGTACGTCCGCTGACACCAATGCTGGGAGTTAATAGTGCGTCCGCTGACACCAATGCTGGGGGTTAATAGTGCATCCGCTGACACCAATGCTGGGGGTTAATAGTGCGTCCGCTGACACCAATGTTGGGGGTTAATAGTGCGTCCGCTGACACCAATGCTGGGGGTTAATAGAGCGTCTGCTGACACCAATGCTGGGGGTTAATAGAGCGTCCGCTGACACCAATGCTGGGGGTTAATAGAGTGTCTGCTGACACCAATGCTGGGAGTTAATAGTGCGTCCGCTGACACCAATGCTGGGAGTTAATAGTGCGTCCGCTGACACCAATGCTGGGGGTTAATAGAGCGTCCGCTGACACCAATGCTGGGGGTTAATAGTGCGTCCGCTGACACCAATGCTGGGGGTTAATAGTGCGTCCGCTGACACCAATGCGGGGGGTTAATAGTGCGTCCGCTGACACCAATGCTGGGGGTTAATAGTGCGTCCGCTGACACCAATGCTGGGGGTTAATAGAGCTTCCGCTGACACCAATGCTGAGAGTTAATAGTGCGTCCGCTGACACCAATGTTGGGGGTTAATAGTGCGTCCGCTGACACCAATGCTGGGGGTTAATAGTGCGTCGGCTGACACCAATGTTGGGGGTTAATAGTGCGTCCGCTGACACCAATGCTGGGGGTTAATAGAGCGTTCGCTGACACCAATGCTGGGGGTTAATAGAGCGTCCGCTGACACCAATGCTGGGGGTTAATAGAGCGTCCGCTGACACCAATGCTGGGAGTTAATAGTGCGTCCGCTGACACCAATGCTGGGAGTTAATAGTGCGTCCGCTGACACCAATGCTGGGGGTTAATAGAGCGTCCGCTGACACCAATGCTGGGGGTTAAAAGTGCGTCCGCTGACACCAATGCTGGGGGTTAATAGTGCGTCCGCTGACACCAATGCTGGGGGTTAATAGTGCGTCCGCTGACACCAATGCTGGGGGTTAATAGTGCGTCCGCTGACACCAATGCTGGGAGTTAATAGTGCATCCGCTGACACCAATGCTGGGGGTTAATAGTGCGTCCGCTGACATCAATGCTGAGAGTTAATAGTGCGTCCGCTGACACCAATGCTGGGAGTTAATAGTGCGTCCGCTGACACCAATGCTGGGAGTTAATAGTGCGTCCGCTGACACCAATGCTGGGGGTTAATAGTGCCTCCGCTAACACCAATGCTGAGAGTTAATAGTGCGTCCGCTGACACCAATGCTGGGGGTTAATAGTGCGTCCGCTGACACCAATGCTGGGGGTTAATAGTGCGTCCGCTGACACCAATGCTGGGGGTTAATAGTGCCTCCGCTAACACCAATGCTGAGAGTTAATAGTGCGTCCGCTGACACCAATGCTGGGGGTTAATAGTGCGTCCGCTGACACCAATGCTGGGGGTTAATAGTGCGTCCGCTGACACCAATGCTGGGGGTTAATAGTGCGTCCGCTGACACCAATGCTGGGGGTTAATAGAGCTTCCGCTGACACCAATGCTGAGAGTTAATAGTGCGTCCGCTGACACCAATGTTGGGGGTTAATAGTGCGTCCGCTGACACCAATGCTGGGAGTTAATAGTGCGTCCGCTGACACCAATGCTGGGGGTTAATAGTGCGTCCGCTGACACCAATGCTGGGGGTTAATAGTGCGTCCGCTGACACCAATGTTGGGGGTTAATAGTGCGTCCGCTGACACCAATGCTGGGGGTTAATAGAGCGTCCGCTGACACCAATGCTGGGGGTTAATAGAGCGTCCGCTGACACCAATGCTGGGGGTTAATAGAGTGTCTGCTGACACCAATGCTGGGAGTTAATAGTGCGTCCGCTGACACCAATGCTGGGAGTTAATAGTGCGTCCGCTGACACCAATGCTGGGGGTTAATAGAGCGTCCGCTGACACCAATGCTGGGGGTTAATAGTGCGTCCGCTGACACCAATGCTGGGGGTTAATAGTGCGTCCGCTGACACCAATGCTGGGGGTTAATAGTGCGTCCGCTGACACCAATGCTGGGGGTTAATAGTGCGTCCGCTGACACCAATGCGAGGGGTTAATAGTGCGTCCGCTGACACCAATGCTGGGGGTTAATAGTGCGTCCGCTGACACCAATGCTGGGGGTTAATAGAGCTTCCGCTGACACCAATGCTGAGAGTTAATAGTGCGTCCGCTGACACCAATGTTGGGGGTTAATAGTGCGTCCGCTGACACCAATGCTGGGGGTTAATAGTGCGTCCGCTGACACCAATGTTGGGGGTTAATAGTGCGTCCGCTGACACCAATGCTGGGGGTTAATAGAGCGTCCGCTGACACCAATGCTGGGGGTTAATAGAGCGTCCGCTGACACCAATGCTGGGGGTTAATAGAGCGTCCGCTGACACCAATGCTGGGAGTTAATAGTGCGTCCGCTGACACCAATGCTGGGAGTTAATAGTGCGTCCGCTGACACCAATGCTGGGGGTTAATAGAGCGTCCGCTGACACCAATGCTGGGGGTTAAAAGTGCGTCCGCTGACACCAATGCTGGGGGTTAATAGTGCGTCCGCTGACACCAATGCTGGGGGTTAATAGTGCGTCCGCTGACACCCTGACATGTCTGTTCTCCGTTTCAGGTGCGAATTAGGTTAAAATTTTTGCCTGAATTCGGACCTAAAACGGAGCCAAAGACGCACAGGACCCTTTTTCAGTGCGCTCTGTGGCCTCCCCGGAGCTGTGTGAGTCGGCTCCATTGAGAGCCGGTCATAGTCTCCTGTCATGTGAATTGGACCCAGCTGTGGGGTTGTTTGATTTCCTTCTTTTAATTTAGGTTTTTTTTTGTTTGTTTTACTTGTTTGATTTTCTTTTATTTAGTTGTTTGATTTTTTTCTTTCTTTAGTGTTTATTGTTTTCTAATGTGGGCATTTTGTCAACTCCTGAAATAAAAGACCTTAATTCCTGAACATGGGTGGTAGCTCAGAGGGTAAGGTCTCTGTCTGGTCTGCTGGACAACTGAGTTCAAATCTCCCTGAGGGAAAGCCATGTGTGTCCTGGGTGCTGTGCAGTACTTGAACCCCCTATTAGTGGGAAATGTCCCACCAGCAGGGGGTTCAGGTGGGGTGTGTCAAAGAAAAACATAATTCCTACTTTTTGAATGGGCTGCCCCAGTAAGACAGCCCATTAGATGTTGCAGTGATGTCATAGACTGTGATTCGAAGAGGCAGGGTGTCCACAACCTAATGTGATGCCCACACATGTTGCAGGCCTGTGGGATCACAGGACTGGAGGGTTGTCCTTGGCTTCCAAGCTTTCACTCAGGGATTTGAGCT
The DNA here is from genome assembly GCA_037952925.1 of Lithobates clamitans. NCBI lineage: Eukaryota > Metazoa > Chordata > Amphibia > Anura > Ranidae > Lithobates > Lithobates clamitans. The sequence continues at coordinate 1,571,225 of JBBGZY010000630.1, read as the reverse complement.
CAGGGTCTACTGCACTTTCAGGAATTTACCCTTGGAGGTCACCAGCGCTTCCATTGATGCATCCTCTGGGGTCTTCAGCGCTCTCATGGAATTGCCCTTGGTGATCTGCAGCACTTGAACTTGAGTCTACAGCACCCGGGGTCAACACTCTTATCCTCTGAGCTACTTGCCTCTGCTCAGGAACTCATGGGTTCCTTCTCCTATTTCAGGAGTTAAAGTCATCGCAAATTCAAAAAAGATGAATCTAGATTTGATAGAAGGGAGAACGTAAGTTACCCAGCGTGTGCTTAGTATCACTTCATTCTCTTATATTTTGTTTTAGGGACCAGCAGAGGTCATGGTGGTGACTTTGAAGAACCGGATTTTAGGACTCAGGTGTCTTTATTGGTTTGGGAATTGGTTGTACTTCCAGAAGAGAATGAGAAGCTCGTTGGACATGGAGTGATGGCGGCTGTTGTGTAGCAGATGTGATCGCTGGTGGAGAAATTTCTCCTGCTTGTTCCAAGATGGATATTGGCAACACGAAGGCTCTTGGGTCATCTTCGCCTTGGATCGGGATATGAAGTCAGCAATAGACACCGAGGACTTTCTCACCGGCATCCCGAAATGAGAACTTGGAACAAATATATGTATAACCTCTACTCTACTCTCCACTCCAATCTACTCTACTCTCCACTACACACTCCTCTCCTCTCTACTCTACTCTCCACTCCACTACACACTCCTCTCCTCTCTACTCTCCACTCCACTCCAATCTACTCTACTCTACTCTCCACTACACTACACACTCCTCTCCTCTCTACTCTACTCTACTCTCCACTCCAATCTACTCTACTCTCCACTACACACTCCTCTCCTCTCTACTCTACTCTCCACTCCAATCTACTCTACTCTCCACTACACTACACTCTCCACTCCACTCTACTCTCCACTACACACTCCTCTCCTCTCTACTGTCCCTTACACTCTCCACACCACTCCACTCTACTCTACTCTACTCTCCCCTACACACTCCTCTCCTCTCTACTCTACTCTCCACTACACACTCCTCTCCTCTCTACTCCAATCTACTCTACTCTCCACTACACTACACACTCCTCTCCTCTCTACTCTGCCCTACACTACACTCTCCACTCCACTCTACTCTACTCTCCACTACACACTCCTCTCCTCTCTACTCTGCCCTACACTACACTCTCCACTCCACTCTACTCTACTCTCCACTACACACTCCTCTCCTCTCTACTCTCCCTTACACTCTCCACACCACTCCACTCTACTCTACTCTCCACTACACACTCCTCTCCTCTCTACTCTCCCCTACACTACACTCTCCACTCCACTCCACTCCACTCTACTCTACTCTCCACTACACACTCCTCTCCTCTCTACTCTCCACTCCACTCCACTCTACTCTACTCTCCACTACACACTCCTCTCCTCTCTACTCTACTCTCCCCTACACTACAATCTCCACTCCACTCCAATCTACTCTCCACTACACACTCCTCTCCTCTCTACTCTCCCCTACACTACACTCTCCACTCCACTCCACTCTACTCTCCACTACACACTCCTCTCCTCTCTACTCTACTCTCCCCTACACTACACTCTCCACTCCACTACACTCTACTCTACTCTACTCTACACACTCCTCTCCTCTCTACTCTCCCTTACACTCTCCACATCCACTCCACTCTACTCTACTCTACTCTCCACTACACACTCCTCTCCTCTCTACTCTCCCCTACACTACACTCTCCACTCCACTCCACTCTACACTCCACTACACACTCCTCTCCTCTCTACTCCACTCCACTCTACTCTACTCTACTCTCCACTACACACTCCTCTCCTCTCTACTCTACTCTCCCCTACACTACAATCTCCACTCCACTCCACTCCAATCTACTCTCCACTACACACTCTTCTCCTCTCTACTCTCCCCTACACTACACTCTCCACTCCACTACACTCTACTCCACTCTACTCTCCACTACACACTCCTCTCCTCTCCCCTACACTACACTCTCCACTACACTCTACACTACACACTCCACTACACACTCCTCTCCTCTCCCCTACACTACACTCTCCACTACACTCTACACTACACACTCCACTACACTACACACTACTCTACTCTACTCTCTACACACTACTCTACTTTACACTCTCCTCTCCACTACACTCTACTCTCCACTACACTCTCCACTACAGTATACTATACTCCACTCTACTCTACTCCATTGTTATCTCTGCTACACTATACTCTCTACTCTCCTGATCCTCTGGAAAGTCTCTTCCCTCCAAGCTTGCAATGATCGGGCTGCTGGTCTTCGGAAATGGTTATAAAAGTTTCACTGTCATGGGAAAAGAATTTCTGGTCCTCCATTATCCAATTGCCCTCATGAAAAGTTTGAAACCCCCCCCCCCCCCCTTCGATGGTCAGGGACTGCAGACATAGTACAGGAGATGATCAGAAACTGCAGACATAGTACAGGAGATGATCAGAGACTGCAGACATAGTACAGGAGATGATCAGAGACTGCAGACATAGTACAGGAGATGATCAGAGACTGCAGACATAGTACAGGAGATGATCAGAGACTGCAGACATAGTACAGGAGATGATCAGAGACTGCAGACATAGTACAGGAGATGATCAGAAACTGCAGACATAATACAGGAGATGGTCAGAGACTGCAGACATACTACAGGAGATGATCAGAGACTGCAGACATAATACAGGAGATGGTCAGAGACTGCAGACATAGTACAGGAGATGATCAGAGACTGCAGACATAATACAGGAGATGATCAGAGACTGCAGACATAATACAGGAGATGGTCAGAGACTGCAGACATAGTACAGGAGATGATCAGAGACTGCAGACATAGTACAGGAGATGGTCAGAGACTGCAGACATAGTACAGGAGATGATCAGAGACTGCAGACATAATACAGGAGATGATCAGAGACTGCAGACATAATACAGGAGATGATCAGAGACTGCAGACATAGTACAGGAGACGATCAGAGACTGCAGACATAGTACAGGAGACGATCAGAGACTGCAGACATAATACAGGAGACGGTCAGAGACTGCAGACATAGTACAGGGGATGATCAGAGACTGCAGACATAGTACAGGAGATGATCAGAGACTGTAGACATAGTACAGGAGATGGTCAGAGACTGCAGACATAATACAGGAGATGGTCAGAGACTGCAGACATAGTACAGGAGATGATCAGAGACTGCAGACATAGTACAGGAGATGGTCAGAGACTGCAGACATAATACAGGAGATGGTCAGAGACTGCAGACATAGTACAGGAGATGGTCAGAGACTGCAGACATAGTACAGGAGATGATCAGAGACTGCAGACATAGTACAGGAGATGATCAGAGACTGCAGACATAGTACAGGAGATGGTCAGAGACTGCAGACATAATACAGGAGATGGTCAGAGACTGCAGACATAATACAGGAGATGGTCAGAGACTGCAGACATAGTACAGGAGATGATCAGAGACTGCAGACATAGTACAGGAGATGATCAGAGACTGCAGACATAATACAGGAGATGATCAGAGACTGCAGACATAATACAGGAGATGGTCAGAGACTGCAGACATAGTACAAGAGATGATCAGAGACTGCAGACATAATGCAGGAGATGGTCAGAGACTGCAGACATAATACAGGAGATGATCAGAGACTGCAGACATAGTACAGGAGATGATCAGAGACTGCAGACATAATACAGGAGATGGTCAGAGACTGCAGACATAGTAAAGGAGATGGTCAGAGACTGCAGACATAATACAGGAGATGGTCAGAGACTGCAGACATAGTACAGGAGAAGGTCAGAGACTGCAGACATAGTACAGGAGAGGGTCAGAGACTGCAGACATAATACAGGAGATGGTCAGAGACTGCAGACATAGTACGGGAGAAGGTCAGAGACTGCAGACATAGTACAGGAGACGGTCAGAGACTGGAGACATAGTACAGGAGATGTTTAGGAGACATTACACATGGTTTCCGGGTCATTAGCAGAATGGGGAGATTAGCGCACAGACATTAAAGTGGTTGTAAACCTCAGACATTAAATATGAAGAAAGCACATCCCTCTATAGTGTGTACTTGTCTCAGTCCAGAGCACTAAGTGTCATTTCTGTCTGCTGCCTCCTTCCTCTGCTATCTGCATCAGTCACTTCTGACAAGTTTTCCTGACACCAAGACATAAAAGGTGACAGGGAAGGGAGCTCTAGCACACAGCCTGTGATTGACAGCCACAGCTCTGTTCAAGTGTGCTGTGTAAAAAGAGGTGCGTCCCTTCCCTCCAATCAGTTCTCAGGGCTCTTCTCACTGAGCTCTGCAGAGTGTGATCACTGGATAACCATCACCTCCACACCAGAGCACTCACCGGATAACCATCACCTCCACACCAGAGCACTCACCGAATAACCATCACCTTCACACCAGATCACTCACCGGATAACCATTACCTTCACACCAGAGCACTCACTGGATAACCATCACCTCCACACCAGAGCACTCACCGGATAACCATCACCTCCACACCAGAGCACTCACCGGATAACCATCACCTTCACATCAGATCACTCACCGGTAAACCATCACCAGAGCACTCACCGGATAACCATCACCTCCACACCAGAGCACTCACCGGATAACCATCACCTCCACACCAGAGCACTCACCGGATAACCATTACCTCCACACTAGATCACTCACCGGATAACCATTACCTCCACACCAGATCACTCACCGGTAAACCATCACCTTCACACCAGTGCACTCACCGGATAACCATCACCTCCACACCAGAGCACTCACCGGATAACCATCACCTTCACACCAGAGCACTCACCGGATAACCATTACCTCCACACCAGAGCACTCACCGGATAACCATCACCTTCACACCAGATCACTCACCGGTAAACCATCACCTTCACACCAGATCACTCACCGGTAAACCATCACCTCCACACCAGAGCACTCACCGGATAACCATCACCTCCACACCAGAGCACTCACTGGATAACCATCACCTCCACACCAGAGCACTCACCGGATAACCATCACCTTCACACAAGATCACTCACCGGTAAACCATCACCTTCACACCAGAGCACTCACCGGATAACCATCACCTCCACACCAGAGCACTCACCGGATAACCATCACCTCCACACCAGAGCACTCACCGGATAACCATTACCTCCACACCAGAGCACTCACCGGATAACCACCTTCACACCAGATCACTCACCGGTAAACCATCACCTTCACACCAGAGCACTCACCGGATAACCATCACCTCCACACCAGAGCACTCACCGGATAACCATCACCTCCACACCAGAGCACTCACCGGATAACCATTACCTCCACACCAGATCACTCACCGGATAACCATTACCTCCACACCAGATCACTCACCGGTAAACCATCACCTTCACACCAGAGCACTCACCGGATAACCATCACCTCCACACCAGAGCACTCACCGGATAACCATCACCTCCACACCAGAGCACTCACCGGATAACCATTACCTCCACACCAGATCACTTACCGGTAAACCATCACCTTCACACCAGTGCACTCACCGGATAACCATCACCTCCACACCAGAGCACTCACCGGATAACCATCACCTTCACACCAGAGCACTCACCGTATACCCATCACCTCCACACCAGATCACTCACCGGTAAACCATCACCTCCACACCAGATCACTCACCGGTAAACCATCACCTCCACACCAGAGCACTCACCGGATAACCATCACCTCCACACCAGAGCACTGACCGGCTGGGTAGGAGGTCAGATTGGTAGCTGGGCAGGAGGTCAGATTGGTAGCTGGGCAGGAGGTCAGATTGGTGGCTGGGCAGGAGGTCAGATTGGTAGCTAAGCAGGAGGTCAGATTGGTAGCTGGGCAGGAGGTCAGATTGGTGGCTGGGCAGGAGGTCAGATTGGTAGCTAAGCAGGAGGTCAGATTGGTGGCTGGGCAGGAGGTCAGATTGGTAGCTGGGCAGGAGGTCAGATTGGTAGCTGGGCAGGAGGTCAAGTGAGGGTAAGATGCCCCCCCCCACTTGGCTCTATGCCCTTGGAGGAGCAGAGCGACAACGGATGGCTCTTCCGCCTCTCGGGCTTAACCAGTTTTCGCCCACGCTATAGCCCGAAAGACGGCTACAGCGCGGGCTTAAAATGCTGGGAGGGCGCACATGGGCGTCGTCTCGTGCTGCCCGCATGCCCCATGTGTGCGGTCTGCGATTTTCGAGCACCCCTGCCCCACGGTGCTCAACGCGAACACATACGTTACTCATATGTAAAGGGCGATTGAACCACACATGTGAGGTATTGTAGCGAACGTCAGAGTGAGAGCAATAATTTCAGCAATTCAGACCTCCTGTGCAACTCTAAATTGGTAACCTGTAAAGGCCACCTATGGAGAATTTTAAGCACCGTCGTTTGCCGTCATTCCATGGGTAGACACAATTGTAAAGTGTGACATGTGAGGTATCCTTTTGCTCGGCGTAACATCATCTTTCACATTATACAAAAAAATTGGGGTAACTTTAGTGTTTTATTATTTATTTATTTTTTAATTCATGAAAGTGTTTTTGTTTTTTTCAAAAAAATTGTTCAAATACCGCGTGACATAAAAAATTGCAACACCCACTATTTTATTCTATAGGGTCTGTGCAAAAAAAAAAAATGAATATATATATAATGTTTGAAGGCTCTAACTAGGGTTGTCCCGATACAATACCGAGCATTTGCGCGAGTTACTTGTACTCGCACAAATGCTCCCGATGCCCAATCCGATACCTGGGAGAGGCGGCGCAACCGGAAGTTAGCATCACGACGCCCGCCGCAGGAAGCCAGCAGCGACCGGGAACAGCGATCTCTGTCATGTTCCTGTCAGCCCATCCCCCCCCCCTACAGTTAGAACACACCCAGGGAACACATTTAACCCCTTGATCGCCCCCTAGTGTTAACCTCTTCCCTGCCAGTGACATTTACACATTGATCAGTGCATTTTTATAGCTCTGATCAATGTAATAAGGTCACTGGTCCCCCAAAAAGTGTAATTTGGGGTCAGATTTGTCCGCCGCAAGGTTGCAGCCCCGCTAAAAATCGCAGATCACCGCCATTACCAGTAAAAATAATAAAAAAATAAATAAAAGTCCCTAAATCTATCCCGTAGTTTGTAGACGCAATAACTTTTGTGCAAACCAATCGATATTCGCCTATTGCAATTTTTTTTTTTTACCAAAAATATCTAAAAATATATATATCGGAATAAACTGACGAATACATTTGTTTTTTTATATTTTTGTTTTTTGGATACGTATTATAGCAGACAGTTTAAAAAAATTGTTTGTTTTTTTTTTAATTAAATTGTTCTTTTTTTGTTTGTAGTGCAAAAAAATAAATAAAACGCAGAGGTGATCAAATGCCACCAAAAGAAATCTCTATTTGTGGGGGGGGGAGGTCGTCAATTTTGTTTGGGTACAACGTCGCACGACCGCGCAATTGTCAGTTAAAGCGATGCAGTGCCGAATCACAAAACAATGTCCTGGTCATTAAAGCGGAACCTTCAGTCATTTTTTCATCTTTCCATCTATTGAATTTTCTGCCCTTCTTCTTCTTCTTCTTCTTCTTCTTCTTCTTGTTTTATCTTTGGATAGTAAAACATTTTTTTTTCCTGCCAGTAAATCCCTTATACAGCCCACTTCCTGTTTCCTGTCTGGTCATTGGCCTAGTCCAGTGATGGAGAACCTTGGCACCCCCAGATGTTTTGAAACTACATTTCCCATGATGCTCTACTACAATGCAGAGTGCACGAGCATCATGGGAAATGTAGTTCCAAAAGTTCCAGTAGTGCCAAGGTTCGTCATCACTGGTCTAGGCCAGTGTTTCTCAACTCCAGTCCTCAAGGCGCCCCAACAGGTCAGGTTTTCAGGATTTCCCTCAGATTAAACAGCTGTGGTAATTACTAAGGCAGCGAAACTGATCAAATCACCTGTGCAAAGTAATGGAAAGCCTGAAAACATGACCTGTTGGGGCGCCTTGAGGACTGGAGTTGAGAAACACTGGTCTAGGCTTATGACATCACACACAGCTCTCTCTCTCACTCACTCTGGTGAGAGTTTGCCAGGAAGGGAGGGGGGGTGAGTAATAAAAAGGGGCCAATGAGAGCTGCAGAGCTGGAGGTGTGCCTCTGTGTAAATCCAGGAAGTGAACAGGCAGAAGCTTCAGCTGCCCACAGTTAAAATGGCTGCAGCCAGACTCAGTGGAGGGAGATTTCTGCAGCATATTTGGCAGAATCGCAGTATATATAAAATAATATGCAAAGTGGTTGGAGGGAAGCTTCAGAATGGCAAAGATGTTTTTTATTACAGATTATGTGAGCGGACTGCAGTTCCTCTTTAACCACTTGCCCCCGCCCACCATCAAATGACGGCGAGACGGTGCGGCTCTCGTTCTGGGTGGACGGCGCACCCGAACGGCTCGCGCCCCCGTGGCAATCGCAGTCATGCTGTGCTGCTAGGACACGGCGCGACCCCGATCTCTTTAATCATGTGATCGGCTGTGTCCAATCACAGCTGGTCACATGTAAAGAAGGAAGTGCCGTTAATCGGCTCTCCTCACCTCGCTCTGACAGAGTGTGTGGTGAGGAGAGCCGATCAGTGGCATCTCCTTGCAGGGGACAGTGAGAGATGATTACATGAGAGCGCCACCAGTGCCAGCAAGATGTGCCCACCAGTGCCAGAAATTGGTGCCCATTAGTGATGCCAGTCAGTGTTTGCTTTCAGTGCCCCCTATAAGTGATGCCCATTAGTGCCACCCATCAATGCCCATCAGTGCTGCCTATCAGTGGCACCCATCAATGCCCATCAGTGCTGCCTATCAGTGATGTCCATCAGTGCCACCCATCAATGCCCATTAGTGGCGCCCATCAGTGATGCCCACCAGTGCTACCCATCAATGCCCATTAGTGCTGCTCATCAGTGCTGCCTATCAGTGATGTCCATCAGTGCCACCCATCAATGCCCATTAGTGCTGCCCATCAGTGATGTCGATCAGTGGCACCCATCAATGCCCATTAGTGGCGCCCATCAGTGATGCCCACCAGTGCTACCCATCAATGCCCATAAGTGCTGCCTATCAGTGATGTCCATCAGTGCCACCCATCAATGCCCATTAGTGGCGCCCATCAGTGATGCCCACCAGTGCTACCCATCAATGCCCATTAGTGCTGCCCATCAGTGCTGCCTATCAGTGGCACCCATCAATGCCCATTAGTGCTGCCCATCAGTGCTGCCTATCAGTGATGTCCATCAGTGCCACCCATCAATGCCCATTAGTGCTGCCCATCAGTGCTGCCTATCAGTGGCACCCATCAATGCCCATTAGTGCTGCCTATCAGTGATGTCCATCAGTGCCACCCATCAATGCCCATTAGTGCTGCCTATCAGTGATGCCCATCAGTGCCGCCCAGCAGTGTCCATCAGTGCCACCCATCAATGCCCATTAGTGCCGCCCATCAGTGAGTCCCACCAGTGCTACCCATCAATGCCCATTAGTGCTGCCTATCAGTGATGTCCATCAGTGCCACCCATCAATGCCCATTAGTGCTGCCTATCAGTGATGTCCATCAGTGCCACCCATCAATGCCCATTAGTGCTGCCCATCAGTGCTGCCTATCAGTGATGTCCATCAGTGCCACCCATCAATGCCCATTAGTGCTGCCTATCAGTGATGCCCATCAGTGCCACCCATCAATGCCCATTAGTGGCGCCCATCAGTGATGCCCACCAGTGCTACCCATCAATGCCCATAAGTGCTGCCTATCAGTGATGTCCATCAGTGCCACCCATTAATGCAAAATAGTGCCGCCCATCAGTACTGATAAGTGCCGCCTATCACTGATGCCCATCAGTGCCACCCATCAATGCCCATCAGTGCCACCTATCAGTGATGCCCAATGGCCATCAGTGCCACCCATCAGTACCCGTTAGTGCCGCCCATCAGTGTCCACCAATGCCGCCTATCACTGCATCAGTGCCACCCATCAATGCCCATCAGTGTCACCTATTCATGCCCGGCTATCAGTGCTCACCAGTGCCACATATAAGTGTCACCTCATCAGTGCCCATCAGTGAAAGAGAAAAATTACTTATTTACAAAATTTATTGACAGAAACTCAGAAAAACTTTTTTTTTTCAACATTTTCATTTTTTAATTTTTTTTTTGTAAAAAAAAAAACAAGTGGTGATTAAATACCACTAAAAAAAAGTTCTATTTGTGTGAAGAAAATAATAAAAGAAGTCCTCTGTGTACAGTGTTACACGACGGCGTAATTGTCATTCAAAGTGTGAGAGCGCTGAGAGCTGAGAATTGTCCGTTCCCTGGGCAGGAAGGGGGTGAGAGTGCCCGGGAGGTAAGGGGTTAATATACATTTTATGATGGAATATCGGGACCGGTGATCTCACAACTCGGATCTGACGCTGAATACCGTTGTTACGGCAGAAGTGAGCGGCCACAACCCCCCCCCCGCTATTTTCAGAGACGCCGGGCACTTCTCTTTACCATATCGGGGGGGGGCAGGAGAGGCCCCTCCCACCGCGCTGCGGAGCCGTCAGTACCGGCGGAGACGATCCGATGTTCTATTCTCAGAGGCTGGAAGTGGAGGGAGGGAGGGAACGATGGCTCCTCCCACTCGGCTCCATCCCATTGGATGACGGAGGCGACGTCAAACGTCACTTCTGCCCAAAGGTCCTAAAGGGGACATTTATTATTTTATTACATTTTAGTGTAAATATGAGATTTGGGGTCTTTTTGACCCCCCGGATCTCATATATAAGAGGACCTGTCATGATTTCTATTACAAGAGATGTTTACATTCCTTCTAATAGGAAGAAAAGTGACACATTTTTTTGATAAGGACAGTGTCAAAGTAAAAAAGTTAAATTAATCAGAAAAAAAAAGTAAAGCGCTCCGTCCCGCCGAGCTCGCGCTCAGAAGCGAACGCACACGTGAGTAGCGCCCGCATATGAAAACGGTGTTCAAACCACACATGTGAGGTATGGACGCGATCGTTAGAGCGAGAGCGATAATTCTATTCCTAGACCTCCTCTGTAACTCCAAACACGCAACCTGTACATTTATTTTTTAAACGTCGCCCTATGGAGATTTTTAAGTGTCAAAGTTTGTCGCCATTCCACGAGCCGGCGCAATGTTGAAGCGTGACGTGTTGGGTATCAATTTACTCGGCGTAACATCATCTTTCACAATATAAAAAAATTGGGCTGACTTTACTGTTGTCTTATTTTTTAAATAAAAAAAAAAAAAGTGTATTTTTTTTCCCCCAAAAAAATTTACGCTTGTAAGACCGCTGCGCAAATACGGTGTGACATAAAGTATTGTAACGACCGCCATTTTATTCTCTAGGGTGTCTGAAAAAAAAAGAAATATATATATATATATAATGGTTGAGGGTTCAAATTCATTTTCTAGCAAAAAACAAACAGATTTTAACTTGTAATTAACAAAGTCTCAAAAAAGAGTCTCGGGAGGTGAAGTGGTGAATTGTGTCGGGTGACCCCCATTGGTCATCGGGGACAGGAAGTGATAGGAAATCCAGATTTTAGTTGTCACGGAAACGGATGGTGACGATCGATCTTTCAATGGAGAAACCTGTTTTGGTGACAACTGATCGGGGATTTCTTCTCGTCTTCCTAAATGTGAGTATTGGGGACACGGATGATGATTGGTGATGATGTAGAGGACAGGAAGTGACATAAATGTGAGTATTGGGGACACGGATGATGATTGGTGATGATGTAGAGGACAGGAAGTGACATAAATATGAGTATTGGAGACACGGATGATGATTGGTGATGATGTAGAGGACAGGAAGTGACATAAATGTGAGTATTGGGGACACGGATGATGATTGGTGATGATGTAGAGGACAGGAAGTGACATAAATGTGAGTATTGGGGACACGGATGATGATTGGTGATGATGTAGAGGACAGGAAGTGACATGAATGTGAGTATTGGGGACACGGATGATGATTGGTGATGTAGAGGACAGGAAGTGACATAAATGTGAGTATTGGGGACACGGATGATGATTGGTGATGATGTAGAGGACAGGAAGTGACATAAATGTGAGTATTGGGGACACGGATGATGATTGGTGATGGTGATGTAGAGGACAGGAAGTGACATAAATGTGAGTATTGGGGACACGGATGATGATTGGTGGTGATGATGTAGAAGATAGGAAGTGACATAAATGTGAGTATTGGGGACACGGATGATGATTGGTGGTGATGTAGAGGACAGGAAGTGACATAAATGTGAGTATTGGGGACACGGATGGTGATTGGTGATGATGTAGAGGACAGGAAGTGACATAAATGTGAGTATTGGGGACACGGATGATGATTGGTGATGATGTAGAGGACAGGAAGTGACATAAATGTGAGTATTGGGGACACGGATGATGATTGGTGGTGATGTAGAGGACAGGAAGTGACATAAATGTGAGTATTGGGGACACGGATGATGATTGGTGGTGATGTAGAGGACAGGAAGTGACATAAATGTGAGTATTGGGGACAGGGATGATGATTGGTGATGATGTAGAGGACAGAAAGTGACATAAATGTGAGTATTGGGGACACGGATGATGATTGGAGGTGATGTAGAGGACAGGAAGTGACATAAATGTGAGTATTGGGGACACGGATGATGATTGGTGGTGATGTAGAGGACAGGAAGTGACATAAATGTGAGTATTGGGGACACGGATGATGATTGGTGATGATGTAGAGGACAGGAAGTGACATAAATGTGAGTATTGGGGACACGGATGATGATTGGAGGTGAAGTAGAGGACAGGAAGTGACATAAATGTGAGTATTGGGGACACGGATGATGATTGGTGGTGATGTAGAGGACAGGAAGTGACATAAATGTGAGTATTGGGGACACGGATGATGATTGGTGATGTAGAGGACAGGAAGTGACATAAATGTGAGTATTGGGGACACGGATGATGATTGGAGGTGATGTAGAGGACAGGAAGTGACATAAATGTGAGTATTGGGGACATGGATGATGATTGTTGGTGATGATGTAGAGGACAGGAAGTGACATAAATGTGAGTATTGGGGACACGGATGATGATTGGTGGTGATGTAGAGGACAGGAAGTGACATAAATGTGAGTATTGGGGACACGGATGATGATTGGTGATGATGTAGAGGACAGGAAGTGACATAAATGTGAGTATTGGGGACACGGATGATGATTGGTGATGATGTAGAGGACAGGAAGTGACATAAATGTGAGTATTGGGGACACGGATGATGATTGGTGATGGTGATGTAGAGGACAGGAAGTGACATAAATGTGAGTATTGGGGACACGGATGGTGATTGGTGATGATGTAGAGGACAGGAAGTGACATAAATGTGAGTATTGGGGACACGGATGATGATTGGTGGTGATGTAGAGGACAGGAAGTGACATAAATGTGAGTATTGGGGACACGGATGATGATTGGTGGTGATGTAGAGGACAGGAAGTGACATAAATGTGAGTATTGGGGACACGGATGATGATTGGTGATGATGTAGAGGACAGGAAGTGACATAAATGTGAGTATTGGGGACACGGATGATGATTGGTGGTGATGTAGAGGACAGGAAGTGACATAAATGTGAGTATTGGGGACACGGATGATGATTGGTGATGATGTAGAGGACAGGAAGTGACATAAATGTGAGTATTGGGGACACGGATGATGATTGGTGATGATGTAGAGGACAGGAAGTGACATAAATGTGAGTATTGGGGACACGGATGATGATTGGTGGTGATGTAGAGGACAGGAAGTGATATAAATGTGAGTATTGGGGACACGGATGATGATTGGTGGTGATGTAGAGGACAGGAAGTGACATAAATGTGAGTGTTGGGGACACGGATGATGATTGGTGGTGATGTAGAGGACAGGAAGTGACATAAATGTGAGTGTTGGGGACACGGATGATGATTGGTGATGATGTAGAGGACAGGAAGTGACATAAATGTGAGTATTGGGGACACGGATGATGATTGGTGATGATGTAGAGGACAGGAAGTGACATAAATGTGAGTATTGGGGACACAGATGATGATTGGTGATGATGTAGAGGACAGGAAGTGACATAAATGTGAATATTGGGGACACGGATGATGATTGGTGGTGATGATGTAGAGGACAGGAAGTGACATAAATGTGAGTATTGGGGACACGGATGATGATTGGTGGTGATGATGTAGAGGACAGGAAGTGACATAAATGTGAGTATTTGGAACACGGATGATGATTGGTGATGATGTAGAGGACAGGAAGTGACATAAATGTGAGTATTGGGGACATGGATGATGATTGGTGATGATGTAGAGGACAGGAAGTGACATAAATGTGAGTATTGGGGACACGGATGATGATTGGTGGTGATGTAGAGGACAGGAAGTGACATAAATGTGAGTATAGGGGATACGGATGATGATTGGTGGTGATGTAGAGGACAGGAAGTGACATAAATGTGAGTATTGGGGACACGGATGATGATTGGTGATGATGTAGAGGATAGGAAGTGACATAAATGTGAGTATTGGGGACATGGATGATGATTGGTGATGATGTAGAGGACAGGAAGTGACATAAATGTGAGTATTGGGGACACGGATGGTGATTGGTGGTGATGATGTAGAGGACAGGAAGTGAGTGAAATGTGAGTATTGGGGACACGGATGATGATTGGTGGTGATGTAGAGGACAGGAAGTGAGTGAAATGTGAGTATTGGGGACACGGATGATGATTGGTGATGTAGAGGACAGGAAGTGACATAAATGTGAGTATTGGGGACACGGATGATGATTGGTGGTGATGTAGAGGACAGGAAGTGAGTGAAATGTGAGTATTGGGGACACGGATGATGATTGGTGATGTAGAGGACAGGAAGTGACATAAATGTGAGTATTGGGGACACGGATGGTGATTGGTGGTGATGATGTAGAGGACAGGAAGTGACATAAATGTGAGTATTGGGGACACGGATGATGATTGGTGGTGATGTAGATGACAGGAAGTGACATAAATGTGAGTATTGGGGACACGGATGATGATTGGTGATGATGTAGAGGAGAGGAAGTGACATAAATGTGAGTATTGGGGACACGGATGATGATTGGTGATGATGTAGATGACAGGAAGTGACATAAATGTGAGTATTGGGGACACGGATGATGATTGGTGATGATGTAGAGGACAGGAAGTGACATAAATGTGAGTATTGGGGACACGGATGATGATTGGTGATGATGTAGAGAACAGGAAGTGACATAAATGTGAGTATTGGGGACACGGATGATGATTGGTGGTGATGTAGAGGACAGGAAGTGACATAAATGTGAGTATTGGGGACACGGATGATGATTGGTGATGATGTAGAGGACAGGAAGTGACATAAATGTGAGTATTGGGGACACGGATGATGATTGGTGGTGATGTAGAGGACAGGAAGTGACATAAATGTGAGTATTGGGGACACGGATGATGATTGGTGATGATGTAGAGGACAGGAAGTGACATAAATGTGAGTATTGGGGACACGGATGATGATTGGTGATGATGTAGAGAACAGGAAGTGACATAAATGTGAGTATTGGGGACACGGATGATGATTGGTGGTGATGTAGAGGACAGGAAGTGACATAAATGTGAGTATTGGGGACACGGATGATGATTGGTGATGATGTAGAGGACAGGAAGTGACATAAATGTGAGTATTGGGGACACGGATGATGATTGGTGATGATGTAGAGGACAGGAAGTGAGTGAAATGTGAGTATTGGGGACACGGATGGTGATTGGATGAAATGTTTTCTCACCTCCTCACATATCTTCTCCTGTTTCGGTGTGTATGAAATGGGAGGGGCTATGACGTCATATCATTAGACTCCTCCCCATCATTACACTGACATGTGAGGCAGCCAATGGCTGTCCGAGTCATGTACTGAGAGCGGGAAGATCGCAGACATCACGTGAGGTAAGAACTGGAGAATAATGAGCCTTTCCTTCTATTCACCTCATTACTCCGATCATCTCCCCTCCCCCTCCCTCATCACAACCAATCACCTTCCATTTACCTCACAGCGATCATCGCCCCTCCCCCTCCCTCATCACAACCAATCACCTTCCATTTACCTCACAGCGATCATCGCCCCTCCCCCTCCCTCATCACAACCAATCACCTTCCATTTACCTCACAGCGATCATCGCCCCTCCCCCTCCCTCATCACAACCAATCACTTTCCATTTACCTCACAGCGATCATCGCCCCTCCCCCTCCCTCATCACAACCAATCACCTTCCATTTACCTCACAGCGATCATCGCCCCTCCCCCTCCCTCATCACAACCAATCACCTTCCATTTACCTCACAGCGATCATCGCCCCTCCCCCTCCCTCATCACAACCAATCACCTTCCATTTAACTCACACCGATCATCGCCCCTCCCCCTCCCTCATCACAACCAATCACCTTCCATTTACCTCACAGCGATCATCGCCCCTCCCCCTCCCTCATCACAACCAGTCACTTTCCATTTACCTCACAGCGATCATCGCCCCTCCCCCTCCCTCATCACAACCAATCACCTTCCATTTACCTCACAGCGATCATCGCCCCTCCCCCTCCCTCATCACAACCAATCACCTTCCAATTACCTCACAGCTCAGCTCCCGCCCTGGTAATATCATACAGTATATGTATATAGATAGTATTTAGAAGTATATAGAAGGAGGAGGGGAGTATATATATATTATATAGGGGGAGAGTAGTATACAGATAGTAGATAGGTGTGCAGAGTAGTATACAGATAGTAGATAGGTGTGCAGAGTAGTATACAGATGGTATATAGGTGTGCAGAGTAGTATATAGGTGTGCAGAGTAGGATACAGATAGTATATAGGTGTGCAGAGTAGTATACAGATAGTATATATTTGTGCAGAGTAGTATATAGGTGTGAAGAGTAGGATACAGATAGTATATAGGTGTGCAGAGTAGTATACAGATAGTATATAGGTGTGCAGAGTAGTATACAGATAGTATATAGGTGTGCAGAGTAGTATACAGATAGTATATAGGTGTGCAGAGTAGTATATAGGTGTGCAGAGTAGTATACAGATAGTATATAGGTGTGCAGAGTAGTATACAGATAGTATATAGGTGTGCAGAGTTGTATATAGGTGTGCAGAGTAGTATACAGATAGTATATAGGTGTGTAGAGTAGTATATAGGTGTGCAGAGTAGTATACAGATAGTATATAGGTGTGTAGAGTAGTATACAGATAGTATATAGGTGTGTAGAGTAGTATATAGGTGTGCAGAGTAGTATACAGATAGTATATAGGTGTGCAGAGTAGAATACAGATAGTATATAGGTGTGCAGAGTAGTATACAGATAGTATATAGGTGTGCAGAGTAGTATATAGGTGTGCAGAGTAGTATACAGATAGTATATAGGTGTGCAGAGTAGTATACAGATAGTATATAGGTGTGCAGAGTAGTATACAGATAGTATATAGGTGTGCAGAGTAGTATACAGATAGTATATAGGTGTGCAGAGTAGTATACAGATGGTATATAGGTGTGCAGAGTAGTATATAGGTGTGCAGAGTAGGATACAGATAGTATATAGGTGTGCAGAGTAGTATATAGGTGTGCAGAGTAGGATACAGATAGTATATAGGTGTGCAGAGTATTATACAGATAGTATATAGGTGTGCAGAGTAGTATATAGGTGTGCAGAGTAGGATACAGATAGTATGTAGGTGTGCAGAGTAGTATACAGATAGTATATAGGTGTGCAGAGTAGTATACAGATAGTATATAGGTGTGCAGAGTAGTATATAGGTGTGCAGAGTAGTATACAGATAGTATATAGGTGTGTAGAGTAGTATATAGGTGTGCAGAGTATTATACAGATAGTATATAGGTGTGCAGAGTAGTATACAGATAGTATATAGGTGTGCAGAGTAGTATATAGGTGTGCAGAGTAGTATACAGAGTAGTATACAGATAGTATATAGGTGTGCAGAGTAGTATACAGATAGTATATAGGTGTGCAGAGTAGTATACAGATAGTATATAGGTGTGCAGAGTAGTATACAGATAGTATATAGGTGTGCAGAGTAGTATATAGGTGTGCAGAGTAGAATACAGATAGTATATAGGTGTGCAGAGTAGTATACAGATAGTATATAGGTGTGCAGAGTAGTATACAGATAGTATATAGGTGTGCAGAGTAGTATATAGGTGTGCAGAGTAGTATACAGATAGTATATAGGTGTGCAGAGTAGTATACAGATAGTATATAGGTGTGCAGAGTATTATACAGATAGTATATAGGTGTGCAGAGTAGTATATAGATAGTATATAGGTGTGCAGAGTAGTATACAGATAGTATATAGGTGTGTGGAGTAGTATACAGATAGTATATAGGTGTGCAGAGTAGTATACAGATAGTATATAGGTGTGCAGAGTAGTATACAGATAGTATATAGGTGTGCAGAGTAGTATACAGATAGTATATAGGTGTGCAGAGTAGTATACAGATAGTATATAGGTGTGCAGAGTAGTATACAGATAGTATATAGGTCGGGAGGGGAGGATACAGATAGTATATAAGGGGAGTATATATACTATATCCCCCGTATATACCCAGATATAGAGGTGTGACCTGTGTACTTTCTGTATATACTATATACCACTGTCCTATATATATATATATTCTATTTCTTCATGCAGACTTGTAGAGTTGCTGAGAGGTCCACTTTAAGGTCTGCCTGGAGTCCTGCTATGAAGCCTTGATTGCTGAGCTCTTCTTGTCCAGGATAGGGACTCTTACGTCTTCCCTTCTTCTTGTCCTGGATAGGGACTCTTACGTCTTCCCTTCTTCTTGTCACAGGATAGGGACTCTTACGTCTTCCTTTCTTCTTGTCCAGGATAGGGACTCTTACGTCTTCCCTTCTTCTTGTCCAGGATAGGGACTCTTACGTCTTCCCTTCTTCTTGTCACAGGATAGGGACTCTTATGTCTTCCCTTCTTCTTGTCCAGGATAGGGACTCTTACGTCTTCCCTTCTTCTTGTCCAGGATAGGGACTCTTACGTCTTCCCTTCTTCTTGTCCAGGATAGGGACTCTTACGTCTTCCCTTCTTCTTGTCCAGGATAGGGACTCTTACGTCTTCTCTTCTTCTTGTCACAGGATAGGGACTCTTACGTCTTCCCTTCTTCTTGTCACAGGATAGGGACTCTTACGTCTTCCCTTCTTCTTGTCCAGGATAGGGACTCTTACGTCTTCTCTTCTTCTTGTCACAGGATAGGGACTCTTACGTCTTCCCTTCTTCTTGTCACAGGATAGGGACTCTTACGTCTTCCCTTCTTCTTGTCACAGGATAGGGACTCTTACGTCTTCCCTTCTTCTTGTCCAGGATAGGGACTCTTACGTCTTCCCTTCTTCTTGTCACAGGATAGGGACTCTTACGTCTTCTCTTCTTCTTGTCACAGGATAGGGACTCTTACGTCTTCCCTTCTTCTTGTCCAGGATAGGGACTCTTACGTCTTCTCTTCTTCTTGTCACAGGATAGGGACTCTTACGTCTTCCCTTCTTCTTGTCCAGGATAGGGACTCTTACGTCTTCCCTTCTTCTTGTCCATGATAGGGACTCTTACGTCTTCCCTTCTTCTTGTCACAAGGATAGGGACTCTTACGTCTTCCCTTCTTCTTGTCCAGGATAGGGACTCTTACGTCTTCCCTTCTTCTTGTCCAGGATAGGGACTCTTACGTCTTCCCTTCTTCTTGTCCAGGATAGGGACTCTTACGTCTTCCCTTCTTCTTGTCAAGGATAGGGACTCTTACGTCTTCCCTTCTTCTTGTCCTGGATAGGGACTCTTATGTCTTCCCTTCTTCTTGTCCAGGATAGGGACTCTTACGTCTTCCCTTCTTCTTGTCCAGGATAGGGACTCTTACGTCTTCCCTTCTTCTTGTCCAGGATAGGGACTCTTACGTCTTCCCTTTTTCTTGTCACAGGAAGAATACCTCAGCTCCTTGTTAAGTGAATATCAAGAGAAAGATGAAGTGGAGCAACAAAGAGCGCTGTGTGCCAAAGCCTGCCGAAGATCCTCCAAGGGTAAGTACTAGCAGATAACAGCCCCTGCTTCACCACAGCCACACACTTTATTTTCTATCAAAGCTGCTGCTAGAATGGAAATCACCTTGCCTTAAGTGTGGTCCCCCGAGCAGAGGAAATATTTTGTCACTTACTGGGCATGGACACGTCGTGGCCTCCCCTTTCCAACCCTCTAACCACCCTATTGGTCTGTGTAGCTTCCTGTCATACATGTACTGCATTATGACCACTAGATGGAGCTGAGGATCATCCTTATTTTCTTATTCCTGCTGGGGGATGTCAGTGTCAGGATGGGGGGTGTTGGTGTAATATTCCTGGGGGGGTGTCAGTGTCAGGATGGGGAGGTGTCGGTGTAATATTCCTGGGGGGATGTCAGTGTCAGGATGGGGGGTGTCGGTGTAATATTCCTGGGGGGATGTCAGTGTCAGGATGGGGGGTGTCGGTGTAATATTCCTGGGGGGGTGTCAGTGTCAGGATGGGGGGGTGTCGGTGTAATATTCCTGGGGGGATGTCAGTGTCAGGATGGGGGGTGTCAGTGTAATATTCCTGGGGGGATGTCAGTGTCAGGATGGGGGGTGTCGGTGTAATATTCCTGGGGGGATGTCAGTGTCAGGATGGGGGGTGTCGGTGTAATATTCCTGGGGGGATGTCAGTGTCAGGATGGGGGGTGTCAGTGTAATATTCCTGGGGGGATGTCAGTGTCAGGATGGGGGGGTGTCGGTGTAATATTCCTGGGGGGATGTCAGTGTCAGGATGGGGGGTGTCTGTGTAATATTACTGGGGGGATGTCAGTGTCAGGATGGGGGGTGTCGGTGTAATATTCCTGGGGGGATGTCAGTGTCAGGATGGGGGGTGTCGGTGTAATATTCCTGGGGGGATGTCAGTGTCAGGATGGGGGGTGTCGGTGTAATATGCCTGGGAATGTCACTGTCAGGATGGGGGGTGTCAGTGTCAGGATGGGGGGGTGTCAGTGTCAGGATGGGGGGTGTCGGTGTAATATTCCTGGGGGGGTGTCAGTGTCAGGATGGGGGGTGTCGGTGTAATATTCCTGGGGGGTGTCAGTGTCAGGATGGGGGGGTGTCAGTGTAATATTCCTGGGGGGATGTCAGTGTCAGGATGGGGGGTGTCGGTGTAATATTCCTGGGGGGTGTCAGTGTCAGGATGGGGGGTGTCAGTGTAATATTCCTGGGGGGATGTCAGTGTCAGGATGGGGGGTGTCGGTGTAATATTCCTGGGGGGATGTCAGTGTCAGGATGGGGGGTGTCGGTGTAATATTCCTGGGGGGATGTCAGTGTCAGGATGGGGGGTGTCGGTGTAATATTCCTGGGGGGATGTCAGTGTCAGGATGGGGGGTGTCAGTGTAATATTCCTGGGGGTGTCAGTGTCAGGATGGGGGGTGTCGGTGTAATATTTCTGGGGGGATGTCAGTGTCAGGATGGGGGGTGTCGGTGTAATATTCCTGGGGCGGTGTCAGGATGGGGGGTGTCGGTGTAATATTCCTGGGGGGTGTCAGTGTTAGGATGGGGGGGTGTCAGTGTAATATTCCTGGGGGGATGTCAGTGTCAGGATGGGGGTGTCGATGTAATATTCCTGGGGGGATGTCAGTGTCAAGATGGGGGGTGTCGGTGTAATATTCCTGGGGGGATGTCAGTGTCAGGATGGGGGGTGTCGGTGTAATATTCCTGGGGGATGTCAGTGTCAGGATGGGGGGTGTCAGTGTCAGGATGGGGGGGTGTCGGTGTAATATTCCTGGGGGGATGTCAGTGTCAGGATGGGGGGTGTCGGTGTAATATTCCTGGGGGATGTCAGTGTCAGGATGGGGGGTGTCGGTGTAATATTCCTGGGGGGATGTCAGTGTCAGGATGGGGGGTGTCGGTGTAATATTCCTGGGGGGATGTCAGTGTCAGGATGGGGGGTGTCGATGTAATATTCCTGGGGGGATGTCAGTGTCAGGATGGGGGGTGTCGGTGTAATATTCCTGGGGGGATGTCAGTGTCAGGATGGGGGGTGTCGGTGTAATATTCCTGGGGGATGTCAGTGTCAGGATGGGGGGTGTCAGTGTCAGGATGGGGGGATGTCGGTGTAATATTCCTGGGGGGATGTCAGTGTCAGGATGGGGGGTGTCAGTGTCAGGATGGGGGGTGTCGGTGTAATATTCCTGGGGGATGTCAGTGTCAGGATGGGGGGGTGTCGGTGTAATATTCCTGGGGAGATGTCAGTGTCAGGATGGGGGGTGTCGGTGTAATATTCCTGGGGGATGTCAGTGTCAGGATGGGGGGTGTCAGTGTAATATTCCTGGGGGGATGTCAGTGTCAGGATGGGGGGGTGTCGGTGTAATATTCCTGGGGAGATGTCAGTGTCAGGATGGGGGGGTGTCGGTGTAATATTCCTGGGGGGATGTCAGTGTCAGGATGGGGGGTGTCGGTGTAATATCCCTGGGGGGATGTCAGTGTCAGGATGGGGGGTGTCGGTGTAATATTCCTGGGGGGATGTCAGTGTCAGGATGGGGGGTGTCGGTGTAATATTCCTGGGGGATGTCAGTGTCAGGATGGAGGGGTGTCGGTGTAATATTCCTGGAGGATGTCAGTGTCAGGATGGGGGGGTGTCGGTGTAATATCCCTGGGGGGAAGTCAGTGTCAGGATGGGGGGGTGTCGGTGTAATATTCCTGGGGAGATGTCAGTGTCAGGATGGAGGGGTGTCGGTGTAATATTCCTGGAGGATGTCAGTGTCAGGATGGGGGGGTGTCGGTGTAATATCCCTGGGGGGAAGTCAGTGTCAGGATGGGGGGGTGTCGGTGTAATATTCCTTGGGAGATGTCAGCGTCAGTATGGGGGGTGTCGGCGTAATATTCCTGGGGAGATGTCAGTGTCAGGATGGGGGGTGTCGGTGTAATATTCCTGGGGGGATGTCAGTGTCAGGATGGGGGGTGTCGATGTAATATTCCTGGGGGGATGTCAGTGTCAGGATGGGGGGTGTCGGTGTAATATTCCTGGGGGGATGTCAGTGTCAGGATAGGGGGTGTCGGTGTAATATTCCTGGGGGATGTCAGTGTCAGGATGGGGGGTGTCAGTGTCAGGATGGGGGCTGTCGATGTAATATTCCTGGGGGGATGTCAGTGTCAGGATGGGGGGTGTCGGTGTAATATTCCTGGGGGGATGTCAGTGTCAGGATGGGGGGGTGTCGGTGTAATATTCCTGGGGGGATGTCATGTCAGGATGGGGGGGTGTCGGTGCAATATTCCTGGGGGGATGTCAGTGTCAGGATGGGGGGGTGTCGGTGTAATATTCCTGGGGGGGTGTCAGTGTCAGGATGGGGGGTGTCGGTGTAATATTCCTGGGGGGTGTCAGTGTCAGGATGGGGGGGTGTCAGTGTAATATTCCTGGGGGATGTAAGTGTCAGGATGGGGGGTGTCGGTGTAATATTCCTGGGGGGATGTCAGTGTCAGGATGGAGGGTGTCGGTGTAATATTCCTTGGGGATGTCAGTGTCAGGATGGGGGGTGTCGGTGTAATATTCCTGGGGGGATATCAGTGTCAGGATGGGGGGTGTCGGTGTAATATTCCTGGAGGGATGTCAGTGTCAGGATGGGGGGTGTCGGTCTAATATTCCTGGGGGATGTCAGTGTCAGGATGGGGGGTGTCGGTGTAATATTCCTGGGGGGGTGTCAGGATGGGGGGTGTCGGTGTAATATTCCTGGGGGGTGTCAGTGTTAGGATGGGGGGGTGTCAGTGTAATATTCCTGGGGGGATGTCAGTGTCAGGATGGGGGGTGTCGGTGTAATATTCCTGGGGGGATGTCAGTGTCAGGATGGGGGTGTCGGTGTAATATTCCTGGGGGGATGTCAGTGTCAGGATGGGGGGTGTCGGTGTAATATTCCTGGGGGATGTCAGTGTCAGGATGGGGGGTGTCAGTGTCAGGATGGGGGGGTGTCAGTGTAATATTCCTGGGGGGATGTCAGTGTCAGGATGGGGGGTGTCAGTGTCAGGATGGGGGGTGTCGGTGTAATATTCCTGGGGGGATGTCAGTGTCAGGATGGGGGGGTGTCGGTGTAATATTCCTGGGGAGATATCAGTGTCAGGATGGGGGGTGTCGGTGTTTTATTCCTGGGGAGATGTCAGTGTCAGTATGGGGGTGTCGGTGTAATATTCCTGGGGGGATGTCAGTGTCAGGATGGGGGGTGTCGGTGTAATATTCCTGGGGGGATGTCAGTGTCAGGATGGGGGTGTCGGCGTAATATTCCTGGGGGGATGTCAGTGTCTGGATGGGGGGTGTCGGTGTAATATTCCTGGGGGGATTTCAGTGTCAGGATGGGGGGGTGTCGGTGTAATATCCCTGGGGGGATGTCAGTGTCAGGATGGGGGGGTGTCGGTGTAATATTCCTGGGGGGGTGTCAGTGTCAGGATGGGGGGTGTCGGTGTAATATTCCTGGAGGGATGTCACTGTCAGGATGGGGGGATGTCGGTGTAATATTCCTGGGGTAGTGTCAGTGTCAGGATGGGGGGTGTTGGTGTAATATTCCTGGGGGGATGTCAGTGTCAGGATGGGGGGGTGTCGGTGTAATATCCCTGGGGAGATGTCAGTGTCAGGATGGGGGGTGTCGGTGTAATATTCCTGGGGGGATGTCAGTGTCAGGATGGGGGGTGTCGGTGTAATATTCCTGGGGGGATGTCAGTGTCAGGATGGGGGGTGTCGGTGTAATATTCCTGGGGGATGTCAGTGTCAGGATGGGGGGTGTCGGTGTAATATTCCTGGGGGGATGTCAGTGTCAGGATGGGGGGGTGTCGGTGTAATATTCCTGGGGGGATGTCAGTGTCAGGATGGGGGGGTGTCGGTGTAATATTCCTGGGGGGATGTCAGTGTCAGGATGGGGGGTGTCAGTGTCAGGATGGGGGGTGTCGGTGTAATATTCCTGGGGGGATGTCAGTGTCAGGATGGGGGCTGTCGGTGTATTATTCCTGGGTGGATGTCAGTGTCAGGATGGGGGGGTGTCGGTGTAATATTCCTGGGGGGATGTCAGTGTCAGGATGGGGGGGTGTCGGTGTAATATTCCTGGGGGGATGTCAGTGTCAGGATGGGGGGTGTCGGTGTAATATTCCTGGGGGGATGTCAGTGTCAGGATGGGGGTGTCGGTGTAATATGCCTGGGAATGTCACTGTCAGGATGGGGGGTGTCAGTGTCAGGATGGGGGGGTGTCAGTGTCAGGATGGGGGGTGTCGGTGTAATATTCCTGGGGGGGTGTCAGTGTCAGGATGGGGGGTGTCGGTGTAATATTCCTGGGGGGTGTCAGTGTCAGGATGGGGGGGTGTCAGTGTAATATTCCTGGGGGGATGTCAGTGTCAGGATGGGGGGTGTCGGTGTAATATTCCTGGGGGGTGTCAGTGTCAGGATGGGGGGTGTTGGTGTAATATTCCTGCGGGGATGTCAGTGTCAGGATGGGGGGGTGTCGGTGTAATATCCCTGGGGAGATGTCAGTGTCAGGATGGGGGGTGTCGGTGTAACATTCCTGGGGGGATGTCAGTGTCAGGATGGGGGGTGTCGGTGTAATATTCCTGGGGGGATGTCAGTGTCAGGATGGGGGGTGTCAGTGTAATATTCCTGGGGGTGTCAGTGTCAGGATGGGGGGTGTCGGTGTAATATTCCTGGGGGGATGTCAGTGTCAGGATGGGGGGTGTCGGTGTAATATTCATGGGGCGGTGTCAGGATGGGGGGTGTCGGTGTAATATTCCTGGGGGGTGTCAGTGTTAGGATGGGGGGGTGTCAGTGTAATATTCCTGGGGGGATGTCAGTGTCAGGATGGGGGTGTCGATGTAATATTCCTGGGGGGATGTCAGTGTCAAGATGGGGGGTGTCGGTGTAATATTCCTGGGGGGATGTCAGTGTCAGGATGGGGGGTGTCGGTGTAATATTCCTGGGGGATGTCAGTGTCAGGATGGGGGGTGTCAGTGTCAGGATGGGGGGGTGTCGGTGTAATATTCCTGGGGGGATGTCAGTGTCAGGATGGGGGGTGTCGGTGTAATATTCCTGGGGGATGTCAGTGTCAGGATGGGGGGTGTCGGTGTAATATTCCTGGGGGGATGTCAGTGTCAGGATGGGGGGTGTCGGTGTAATATTCCTGGGGGGATGTCAGTGTCAGGATGGGGGGTGTCGATGTAATATTCCTGGGGGGATGTCAGTGTCAGGATGGGGGGTGTCGGTGTAATATTCCTGGGGGGATGTCAGTGTCAGGATGGGGGGTGTCGGTGTAATATTCCTGGGGGATGTCAGTGTCAGGATAGGGGGTGTCAGTGTCAGGATGGGGGGATGTCGGTGTAATATTCCTGGGGGGATGTCAGTGTCAGGATGGGGGGTGTCAGTGTCAGGATGGGGGGTGTCGGTGTAATATTCCTGGGGGATGTCAGTGTCAGGATGGGGGGGTGTCGGTGTAATATTCCTGGGGAGATGTCAGTGTCAGGATGTGGGGTGTCGGTGTAATATTCCTGGGGGGATGTCAGTGTCAGGATGGGGGGTGTCGGTGTAATATTCCTGGGGGGATGTCAGTGTCAGGATGGGGGGGTGTCGGTGTAATATTCCTGGGGAGATGTCAGTGTCAGGATGGGGGGGTGTCGGTGTAATATTCCTGGGGGGATGTCAGTGTCAGGATGGGGGGTGTCGGTGTAATATCCCTGGGGGGATGTCAGTGTCAGGATGGGGGGTGTCGGTGTAATATTCCTGGGGGGATGTCAGTGTCAGGATGGGGGGTGTCGGTGTAATATTCCTGGGGGATGTCAGTGTCAGGATGGAGGGGTGTCGGTGTAATATTCCTGGAGGATGTCAGTGTCAGGATGGGGGGGTGTCGGTGTAATATCCCTGGGGGGAAGTCAGTGTCAGGATGGGGGGGTGTCGGTGTAATATTCCTGGGGAGATGTCAGTGTCAGGATGGGCGGTGTCGGTGTAATATTCCTGGGGAGATGTCAGCGTCAGTATGGGGGGTGTCGGCGTAATATTCCTGGGGAGATGTCAGTGTCAGGATGGGGGGTGTCGATGTAATATTCCTGGGGGGATGTCAGTGTCAGGATGGGGGGTGTCGGTGTAATATTCCTGGGGGGATGTCAGTGTCAGGATAGGGGGTGTCGGTGTAATATTCCTGGGGGATGTCAGTGTCAGGATGGGGGGTGTCAGTGTCAGGATGGGGGCTGTCGATGTAATATTCCTGGGGGGATGTCAGTGTCAGGATGGGGGGTGTCGGTGTAATATTCCTGGGGGGATGTCAGTGTCAGGATGGGGGGGTGTCGGTGTAATATTCCTGGGGGGATGTCATGTCAGGATGGGGGGGTGTCGGTGTAATATTCCTGGGGGGATGTCAGTGTCAGGATGGGGGGGTGTCGGTGTAATATTCCTGGGGGGGTGTCAGTGTCAGGATGGGGGGTGTCGGTGTAATATTCCTGGGGGGTGTCAGTGTCAGGATGGGGGGGTGTCAGTGTAATATTCCTGGGGGATGTAAGTGTCAGGATGGGGGGTGTCGGTGTAATATTCCTGGGGGGATGTCAGTGTCAGGATGGAGGGTGTCGGTGTAATATTCCTTGGGGATGTCAGTGTCAGGATGGGGGGTGTCGGTGTAATATTCCTGGGGGGATGTCAGTGTCAGGATGGGGGGTGTCGGTGTAATATTCCTGGAGGGATGTCAGTGTCAGGATGGGGGGTGTCGGTGTAATATTCCTTGGGGATGTCAGTGTCAGGATGGGGGGTGTCGGTGTAATATTCCTGGGGGGGTGTCAGGATGGGGGGTGTCGGTGTAATATTCCTGGGGGGTGTCAGTGTTAGGATGGGGGGGTGTCAGTGTAATATTCCTGGGGGGATGTCAGTGTCAGGATGGGGGGTGTCGGTGTAATATTCCTGGGGGGATGTCAGTGTCAGGATGGGGGTGTCAATGTAATATTCCTGGGGGGATGTCAGTGTCAGGATGGGGGGTGTCGGTGTAATATTCCTGGGGGATGTCAGTGTCAGGATGGGGGGTGTCAGTGTCAGGATGGGGGGGTGTCAGTGTAATATTCCTGGGGGGATGTCAGTGTCAGGATGGGGGGGTGTCAGTGTCAGGATGGGGGGTGTCGGTGTAATATTCCTGGGGGGATGTCAGTGTCAGGATGGGGGGGTGTCGGTGTAATATTCCTGGGGAGATATCAGTGTCAGGATGGGGGGTGGCGGTGTTTTATTCCTGGGGAGATGTCAGTGTCAGTATGGGGGGTGTCGGTGTAATATTCCTGGGGGGATGTCAGTGTCAGGATGGGGGTGTCGGTGTAATGTTCCTGGGGGGATGTCAGTGTCTGGATGGGGGGTGTCGGTGTAATATTCCTGGGGGGATTTCAGTGTCAGGATGGGGGGGTGTCGGTGTAATATCCCTGGGGGGATGTCAGTGTCAGGATGGGGGGGTGTCGGTGTAATATTCCTGGGGGGGTGTCAGTGTCAGGATGGGGGGTGTCGGTGTAATATTCCTGGGGGGATGTCAGTGTCAGGATGGGGGGATGTCGGTGTAATATTCCTGGGGGGGTGTCAGTGTCAGGATGGGGGGTGTTGGTGTAATATTCCTGGGGGGATGTCAGTGTCAGGATGGGGGGGTGTCGGTGTAATATCCCTGGGGAGATGTCAGTGTCAGGATGGGGGGTGTCGGTGTAATATTCCTGGGGGGATGTCAGTGTCAGGATGGGGGGTGTCGGTGTAATATTCCTGGGGGATGTCAGTGTCAGGATGGGGGGGTGTCGGTGTAATATTCCTGGGGGATGTCAGTGTCAGGATGGGGGGGTGTCGGTGTAATATCCCTGGGGGGATGTCAGTGTCAGGATGGGGGGGTGTCGGTGTAATATTCCTGGGGAGATGTCAGTGTCAGGATGGGGGGTGACGGTGTAATATTCCTGGGGGGGTGTCAGTGTCAGGATGGGGGGTGTCGGTGTAATATTCCTGGGGGGATGTCATTGTCAGGATGGGGGGGTGTCGGTGTAATATTCCTGGGGGGGGTCAGTGTCAGGATGGGGGGTGTCGGTGTAATATTCCTGGGGGGATGTCAGTGTCAGGATGGGGGGATGTCGGTGTAATATTCCTGGGGGGGTGTCAGTGTCAGGATGGGGGGTGTTGGTGTAATATTCCTGGGGGGATGTCAGTGTCAGGATGGGGGGGTGTCGGTGTAATATCCCTGGGGAGATGTCAGTGTCAGGATGGGGGGTGTCGGTGTAATATTCCTGGGGGGATGTCAGTGTCAGGATGGGGGGTGTCGGTGTAATATTCCTGGGGGATGTCAGTGTCAGGATGGGGGTGTCGGTGTAATATTTCTGGGGGGGGTGGCAGTGTCAGGATAGGGGGGTGTCGGTGTAATATTCCTGGGGGGATGTCAGTGTCAGGATGGGGGTGTCGGTGTAATATTCCTGGGGGGGTGGCAGTGTCAGGATAGGGGGGTGTCGGTGTAATATTCCTGGGGGGATGTCAGTGTCAGGATGGGGGTGTCGGTGTAATATTCCTGGGGGGGTGGCAGTGTCAGGATAGGGGGGTGTCGGTGTAATATTCCTGGGGGGATGTCAGTGTCAGGATGGGGGGTGTCGGAGTAATATTCCTGGGGGATGTCAGTGTCAGGATGGGGGGTGTCAGTGTAATATTCCTGAGGGGATGTCAGTGTCAGGATGGGGGGTGTCGGTGTAATATTCCTGGGGGGGGTGTCAGTGTCAGGATGGGGGGTGTCGGTGTAATATTTCTGGGGGGGTGTCAGTGTCAGGATGGGGGGATGTCAGTGTCAGGATGGGGGGTGTCGGTGTCAGGATGGGGGGGTGTCGGTGTCAGGATGGGGGTGTCGGTGTAATATTTCTGGGGGGGTGGCAGTGTCAGGATAGGGGGGTATCGGTGTAATTTTCCTGGGGGGTTTCAGTGTCAGGATGGGGGGTGTCGGTGTAATTTTCCTGGGGGGATGTCAGTGTCAGGATGGGGGGTGTCGGTGTAATATTCCTGGGTGGATGTCAGTGTCAGGATGGGGGGTATCGGTGTAATATTCCTGGGGGATGTCAGTGTCAGGATGGAGGGTGTCGGTGTAATATTCCTGGGGGGATGTCAGTGTCAGGATGGGGGGTGTCGGTGTAATATTCCTGGGGGGTGTCAGGATGGGGGTGTCGGTGTAATATTCCTGGGGGGATGTCAGTGTCAGGATGGGGGTGTCGGTGTAATATTCCTGGGGGGTGTCAGGATGGGGGGTGTCGGTGTAATATTCCTGGGGGGTGTCAGGATGGGGGGTGTCGGTGTAATATTCCTGGGGGGATGTCAGGATGGGGGGTGTCGGTGTAATATTCCTGGGGGGATGTCAGTGTCAGGATGGGGGGTGTCGGTGTAATATTCCTGGGGGGATGTCAGTGTCAGGATGGGGGTGTCGGTGTAATTTTCCTGGGGGGATGTCAGTGTCAGGATGGGGGGGTGTCGGTGTAATTTTCCTGGGGGGATGTCAGTGTCAGGATGGGGGTGTCAGTGTAATATTCCTGGGGGGATGTCAGTGTCAGGATGGGGGGTGTTGGTGTAATCTTCCTGGGGGGGGGTGTGTCAGGATGGGGGGTGTCGGTATAATTTTCCTGGGGGGATGTCAGTGTCAGGATGGGGGTGTCAGTGTAATATTCCTGGGGGGATGTCAGTGTCAGGATGGGGGGTGTTGGTGTAATCCTCCTGGGGGGGTGTGTGTCAGGATGGGGGTGTCAGTGTAATATTCCTGGGGGGATGTCAGTGTCAGGATGGGGGGTGTTGGTGTAATCTTCCTGGGGGGGTGTGTGTCAGGATGGGGGGTGTCGGTGTAATATTCCTGGAGGGACGTCAGTGTCAGGATGGGGGGGTGTTGGTGTAATATTCCTGGGGGGGACGTCAGTGTCAGGATGGGGGGTGTCGATGCAATATTCCTGCTGGGGGGATATGGGTGTAATATTCATTTTGGGGGGTGTCGGTGTAATATTCATGTTGGGGGGTGTCGGTGTAATATGCCTGATGGGGGGAGTATGGGTGTAATATTCATGTTGGGGGGGTATGGGTGTAATATTCCTGATGGGGAAGTATGGGTGTAATATTCATGTTGGGTGGGTATGGGTGTAATATTCCTGATGGGGGGAGTATGGGTGTAATATTCCTGCTGGGGGGTATGGGTGTAATATTCATGTTGGGGGGGTATGGGTGTAATATTGCCGCTGGGGGGGAGAATGTGTGTAATATTCCTGCTGGGAGGGTGTCGGTGTAATATTCATGTTGAGTGGGTATGGGTGTAATATTCATGTTGGGTGGGTATAAAATTCATGTTGGGGGGGGGGGTATGGGTGTAATATTCCTGCTGGGGGGGTATGTGTATAATATCCCTGCTGGGAGGGTGTCGGTGTAATATTCATGTTGGGTGGGTATGGGTGTAATATTTATGTTGGGGCTTGTCGGTGTAATATTCCTGATGGAAGTATGAGTGTAATATTCCTGCTGGGGGGAGTATGGGTGTAATATTCATGTTGGGGGGTATGGGTGTAATATTCATGTTGGGGGGACGTTTGTGCAGGAAGTTCTTGTCGTATGATGGACACGGCGAGGATTTGGTCACACCTAGGTGTTCTGGATTCCCGAATCGGTGCAAAATGCAGCACACGCTTGCGATCCCTTTACTTTCAATATCATCCTATTCGAGGCGTGATTTTGCCGCGATTGTTGCCTGACTGCCTATGGGAAATAGGCGTCCCACAATTTTTTTTGTGTGATTTGTCAGGTGACAATATTGTCCCAAGATTGGGGTGCCATTGAAAATAACTGGATCACAATCTGGAATCGCAGTAATTCCGCCCGCAATCCGGAAGGCCTAGGTGTGATCGCAGCCTAAGCGTCTTCTATCAGTTGCTGGGTTCACCTTCTATAGGTTCTGGGGGAACATTTTCTTCCTCAAACATTCCACACATTCGCTTCATTCTTCATTCCACCCTTGTATAGCGCTTTTCTCTCTGAGGACTCCAAGTATTGGAGAAGGCGTTGGCCGGGAATCGAACCCGGGTCAGCTGCTTGAAAGGCAGCTATGCTCACCACTGCACCACCAACGCAAGGTAACATGTCTTTGTAGTGTGGGAGGAAACCGGAGTACCCGGAGGAAACCCACGCAAGCACCGGGAGAACATGCAAACTCCATGCAGATAGTGTCCTGGTCAGGATTTGAACCATGGACCCCAGTGCTGCAAGGCTAACCCCTAAGCCTCTGTGCTGCCTGTATGCGGCCTCTGTTCTCTAAGGACCGCCCCCGCTGAACGGAGTTCATCAATTATGTCCACTCAAAGCACCTCCAGAAGAAATCCAAACTTATCCTAAACTGCAATCTATGTATATAACACTCCAAAACACACCCAAAGAATACCGGCCTCCAACCTCCCCTCAGCCGGTCCAACACACGCCCGAGGGGGAGTATGGAAGAGGGAGGAAAGGAGGGGGGAGGAGAGGTTAGGAGTAAGGAAGGGGTGTGGGGGTTCCCCCCAACCCTCACCCCCTTCTTTCTCCAACCTTCCCCCCTTTTCCTCCCTCTCTCCCTCTTCCATACTCCCCCTTGTTCTTCAGGTGATTATGTTTTGGCGACGTATTGTCGAACCTTAAAGCTGCTGCAGAAAGGTAAATAGAGGGCTGATGGGAAGACCCTCCGGTTACTGGAGTGGCAGCTCGCACCAGTGTAGGGACCTTTGTTGGTACAGCCGTACCTGGTCCCAGGGAGGCTTCCTCAGACTTTTTGTTGAGTCTTCTTCTAAGAACAGCCAATTGTCTTGTTTGTCCAGCTGCATTGATAGTTGGTGATTCATAAGTTCCAAAAACGAAAATGGAGGGCTGATGGGAAAACCCTCTGGTTACTGAAGTGGCAGCCACCAGTGTAGGGACCTGTGTTGGTACAGCCATACCTGGTCCCTCGGGAGGGTTCCTTAGAATTTTTGTTGAGTCTTCTAGGAACAGTCAATCATCTTGTTTGTCCATTTACATTCATAGTTGGTGATTCAGAAGCTCCAAAAAGGGAAATAGAGGGCTGATGGGAAGGCCCTCTGGATACTGGAGTGGCAGCCGCCACCAGTGTAGGGACCTGTGTTGGAACCTTATCCTAAACTGCAATCTATGTATATAACACTCCAAAACACACCCAAAGAATACCGGCCTCCAACCTCCCCTCAGCCGGTCCAACACACGCCCGAGGGGGAGTATGGAAGAGGGAGAGAGGGAGGAAAGGAGGGGGGAGGAGAGGTTAGGAGTAAGGAAGGGGTGTGGGGGTTCCCCCCAACCCTCACCCCCTTCTTTCTCCAACCTCCCCCCCCCCTATTTCCTCCCTCTCTCCCTCTTCCATACTCCCCCTTGTTCTTCAGGTGATTATGTTTTGGCGACGTATTGTCGAACCTTAAAGCTGCTGCAGAAAGGTAAATAGAGGGCTGATGGGAAGACCCTCCGGTTACTGGAGTGGCAGTTTGCACCAGTGTAGGGACCTGTGTTGGTACAGCCGTACCTGGTCCCAGGTAAGCTTCTTCAGACTTTTTGTTGAGTCTTCTTCTAGGAACAGCTAATTGTCTTGTTTGTCCAGCTGCATTGATAGTTGATGATTCAGACGTTCCAAAAATAAAAATGGAGGGCTGATGGGAAAACCCTCTGGTTACTGAAGTGGCAGCCACCAGTGTAGGCACCTGTGTTGGTACAGCCATACCTGGTCCCTCAGGAGGGTTCCTTAGAATTTTTGTTGAGTCTTCTTCTAGGAACAGTCAATCATCTTGTTTGTCCATTTGCATTCATAGTTGGTGATTCAGAAGCTCCAAAAAGGGAAATAGAGGGCTGATGGGAAGGCCCTCTGGATACTGGAGTGGCAGCCGCCACCAGTGTAGGGACCTGTGTTGGTAAAGCCGTACCTGGTCCCTGGGAGGGTTCCTTAGACTTTTAGTTGAGTCTGTGATTCAGAAGCTGCTGATGAACGACACATTCTGCCAGAGTCTCAGTGGTAACGCCACAATCTGCCGGTGTCTTAGTGGGAAAGTTACATTCTGTCCGAGTCTCAACAGAATCGTTGCATGCTGGAGGAGTCTCGATGTGAATGACACGTGGTTGATTTAACATTTTTTCCACCCTTTTGGTTATTTTCTTTCCCAACAGAGCTGCACCCTGCTCATTTAAGTGCAGTCCATCCCTGCTGTAGAGCAAGTGACACATTGAAAAGTCAGTCCAGGTCTCCATGAAGCCAAACCCCTCCTTCCTGCACCAGTTCTTCAGCCACTTGCTAAGCTCCCTAAGCTCCTGTTGCCTCCTTGGTGTGGCTCGAGGTACAGGCAGTATTTCTGAAAATGCTGCCTTGGAGGTCCTTTTCTTCAATATAGCCCCTAAGTCCCTGAAATCATTTTGTAGGGTGCTCCATTTTCTTCTAATGTTGTCATTGGTTCCAATATGTACCATGACAACTGGATCCTCCCCAGCCCCATCCAACAATCCGTCCATCCGATCTGCAATGTCCCGAACTCGTGCGACTGGGAAACAATATACTGTTCGTTGATCGCGGTCATTCTGACAGATTGCCCTTTCTGTCCCTCTAATAACAGAGTCCCCTACCACCAGGATCTGCCTATCCTTTTCTTTAGGCTTGCCCTCATCTTCATGGGAGGAGATATTCAAATGGCTGCCCTGGTATTTTAGTGGGTTCTCAACATGAACCTCACATTGTGCTGTAGTCTCAACATGAATGTGACATTCAGGTGGTGTCTCAATGTGAATGTCACATGCTGGTGGAGTATCTGTGTGAACGTCACATGCTGGTGGAGTCTCCGTGTGAACTACACATGCTGGTGGAGGCTCCGTGTGAACGTCACAAGCTGGTGGTGTCTCCGTGTGAATGTCACAAGCTGGTGGTGTCTCCGTGTGAACGTCGCATGCTGGTGGCATCTCCGTGTGAACGTCACATGCTAGTGGAATCTCCATGTGAACATCCCATGCTGGTGAAGTCTTCGTGTGAACGTCACATGCTGATGGTGTCTTCGTGTGAACGTCACATGCTGGTGGCGTCTCCGTGTGAACGTCACATGCTGGTGGTGGATTTAACATTTTTTCCAAACTCTTGGTTATTTTCTTTCCCAACAGAGCTGCACCCTGCTCATTTAAGTGCAGTCCATCCCTGCTGTAGAGCAAGTGACACATTGAAAAGTCAGTCCAGGTCTCCATGAAGCCAAACCCCTCCTTCCTGCACCAGTTCTTCAGCCACTTGCTAAGCTCTCTAAGCTCCTGTTGCCTCCTTGGTGTGGCTCGAGGTACAGGCAGTATTTCTGAAAATGCTGCCTTGGAGGTCCTTTTCTTCAATATAGCCCCTAAGTCCCTGAAATCGTTTTGTAGGGTGCTCCATTTTCTTCTAATGTTGTCATTGGTTCCAATATGTACCATGACAACTGGATCCTCCCCAGCCCCATCCAACAATCCGTCCATCCTATCTGCAATGTCCCGAACTCGTGCGACTGGGAAACAATATACTGTTCGTTGATCGCGGTCATTCTGACAGATTGCCCTCTCTGTCCCTCTAATAACAGAGTCCCCTACCACCAGGATCTGCCTATCCTTTTCTTTAGGCTTGCCCTCATCTTCATGGGAGGAGATATTCAAATGGCTGCCCTGGTATTTTGGTGGGTTCTCAACATGAACCTCACATTGTGCTGTAGTCTCAACATGAATGTGACATTCAGGTGGTGTCTCAATGTGAATGTCACATGCTGGTGGAGTATCCGTGTGAATGTCACATGCTGGTGGAGTATCTGTGTGAACGTCACATGCTGGTGGAGTCTCCGTGTGAACTACACATGCTGGTGGAGGCTCTGTGTGAACGTCACAAGCTGGTGGTGTCTCCGTGTGAACGTCACATGCTGGTGGTGTCTCCGTGTGAACGTCACATGCTAGTGGAATCTCCATGTGAACATCCCATGCTGGTGAAGTCTCCGTGTGAACGTCACATGCTGATGGTGTCTTCGTGTGAACGTCACATGCTGGTGGCGTCTCCGTGTGAACGTCACATGCTGGTGGTGGATTTAACATTTTTTCCACCCTTTTGGTTATTTTCTTTCCCAACAGAGCTGCACCCTGCTCATTTAAGTGCAGTCCATCCCTGCTGTAGAGCAAGTGACACATTGAAAAGTCAGTCCAGGTCTCCATGAAGCCAAACCCCTCCTTCCTGCACCAATTCTTCAGCCACTTGCTAAGCTCCCTAAGCTCCTGTTGCCTCCTTGGTGTGGCTCGAGGTACAGGCAGTATTTCTGAAAATGCTGCCTTGGAGGTCCTTTTCTTCAATATAGCCCCTAAGTCCCTGAAATCATTTTGTAGGGTGCTCCATTTTCTTCTAATGTTGTCATTGGTTCCAATATGTACCATGACAACTGGATCCTCCCCAGCCCCATCCAACAATCCGTCCATCCGATCTGCAATGTCCCGAACTCGTGCGACTGGGAAACAATATACTGTTCGTTGATCGCGGTCATTCTGACAGATTGTCCTCTCTGTCCCTCTAATAACAGAGTCCCCTACCACCAGGATCTGCCTATCCTTTTCTTTAAGCTTGCCCTCATCTTCATGGGAGGAGATATTCAAATGGCTGCCCTGGTATTTTGGTGGGTTCTCAACATGAACCTCACATTGTGCTGTAGTCTCAACATGAATGTGACATTCAGGTGGTGTCTCAATGTGAATGTCACATGCTGGTGGAGTATCCTTGTGAACGTCACATGCTGGTGGAGTATCCTTGTGAACGTCACATGCTGGTGGAGTCTCCGTGTGAACGTCACATGCTGGTGGAGTCTCCGTGTGAACGTCACATGCTGGTGGAGTCTCCGTTTGAACATCACATGCTGGTGGAGTCTCCGTGTGAACATCACATGCGGGTGGAGTCTCCGTGTGAATGTCACATGCTGGTGGAGTCTCCGTGTAAACGTCACATGCTGGTGGAGTCTCCGTGTGAACGTCACATGCTGGTGGAGGCTCCGTGTGAACGCCACATGCTGGTGGAGGCTCCGTGTGAACGTCACATGCTGGTGGAGGCTCCGTGTGAACGTCACATGCTGGTGGAGTCTCCGTGTGAACGCCACATGCTGGTGGAGTCTCCGTGTGAACGCCACATGCTGGTGGAGTCTCCGTGTGAACGCCACATGCTGGTGGAGTCTCCGTGTGAACGCCACATGCTGGTGGAGTCTCCGTGTGAACGTCACATGCTGGTGGAGTCTCTGTGTGAACGTCACATGCTGGTGGAGTCTCTGTGTGAACGTCACATGCTGGTGGAGTCTCCGTGTGAACGTCACATGCTGGTGGAGTCTCCGTGTGAACATCACATGCTGGTGGTGTCTCCGTGTGAACGTCACATGCTGGTGGGGACTCCTTGTGAACGTCACATGCTGGGGGAGTCTCAATGTAGCTTTCATATTCTTTCTCGCTTACTGGGGTAGTCCTGCCTTGTGAGCTGTGTCTGCAGTAAATACCGCGTACATCTGCAATAAAAAAGAATCAGATTTAGCACCTTCACCTACATTATATATATAAACATAAAATTATGGAGAGAAGAGTTCAAAATTCCAGTGCAAGGGACAATAAATAATCCCAACATGACAGGGACACAGGGATGACTAATGGCCTTCATATAAAAATTTTGGTTGCCTGGCAGTTATGCCGACCCACTAAAATGAAAAAGGGGTCTGATTCTTCACTTTCGGGTGCGGTGGAGTAATCTGCAGTGCTTCTGTTTCTTATTATTAAACACCCGTGATGATGAATGCGGACATATTTAATAAATAGCATCCCCCAGGACACCTACAGTGTCCCATCTGATAACAAATAGAGATCATACACCCATCAGCATGACCAACATACACATAAGAAGGGCTTGAAGATCAAAACTACCATGCGTATCCTCAAAATTCACCGTATCTGTCAGAACAAAGACATAGCAGCCAACTCCTGCTCCATGGCCGGCTCTGTGGCTGGGGCCACCAGTCCCGTCTGGCCTGGTGGCCGCTATGTCTTTGTTCTGACAAATACGGTGAGTTTTGAGGATTCGCTTGGTAGGTTTGATCTTCAAGCCCTTCTTATGTGTATGTTGGTCTTGGTGATGGGTGCATGATCTCTATTTGTTATCAGATGGGACACTGTAGGGGGCCTGGGTACCTCTTCTTACATCAGTTTTGGACCCTTTACTAGTGTGCATTAGCTTGAATACATTCTATATACATGGTGAGTTTTATGTTCATGTTGTGTGCTTCTCTGTATAGAGTCACGGTTCGGATCAACAAAAAAAAATCTCCCCCACTGTAATATCCACAATCTCCCCCACTGTAATATATTATTGCAGGGTATTGGCAGGGTATTGGCGGGTATATTGGCAGGGTATTGGCAGAGTATGGAAGAGTATTGGCAGGGTATGGCAGAGTATTGGCAGAGTATTGGCAGGGTATGGAAGAGTATTGAAAGGGCATTGCAGAGTATTGTCAGGGCATTGCAGAGTATTGGCACTGCTGCCATCCGAACTCTCCCCTACACTGTACAGATCAGTACACAGAGGGGAGAGAGGAACGGGCGTCATGACATAACGCCGGTTTGTTACAAGTGATCGCTCCGTCATTTGACGGTGCGATCACCTGGTAAACGGCCGCCGGGTGTACCAAGATGGCCGCCACTCCAGAGCTGGGCTGAAGCCGCGGCCTTTCCTATGGCCGAGGCCACAGAGCACTCTGCGGATCGCGGGTGTCCCGATCCGCGGAGGTTGATCCGTACGGATCACGGATCAATGACGATCCGATGCACCCCTAATATTCATTGAACATATTTATGTTGTTATATCTTTTTGATGCACATTTACTTTGATAACAGAAATGTTAATTTACGGTCATGCATAATTACTAAAAATTCTTTATGCAAATTTTTGGAATTATTGTTGTTTATTTTTTATTTTGATTGTATTTGTCTTTTTGTAGCTACATATTGCTTTATAAACTCCTGAAGAAGCTGAAAAGTGAAACATGTCAAGCAACAAGCATCACTCTGGTTACAGTAACTACTTTATGTGTATATTGTACATGTGCACTGAATTGTCTTTATGAAATGTGGACAACATTCATTGTCCCCCCCATTTCTTTTAAAACTTTGGACTCCAATAACGATGTTTTTATAAAAAAATATATTTTTGTGTGTTTTTTTGCACCATTAAAGAAGATCCTGTTCCTTTAAAGCCTGTTATAGAGCACAGTGCTTGTGCTATGTATGAAATAGCTGATTGATCCTACCAGTTTCTACCCTCCCCCCTCTGAGCTGACTCCCATGTATCAGGGCTGCAGAGTCCTGACACCGGAGTCCTGACAGAGGCTTCTTACCACGTGATCATCGCGTGAACCTGGAAGTGCCGGGAAACGGCATTCCTCGGTTCGCGCTGACAGGGAGAGCCAATCGGCAGCTCTCTCTGTCAGAGGGGGGGTCTGTGCTGATAATCAGCACATTGATTATCAGTGCAGCCCCCATGAGAGGTGCCCAACAACTGCCAGCAGTGCCCCCTCAAAGTCTCTCAGTGCCCACCACAGTGTCCATCAGTGCTGCATATCAGTGCCAACTCATCAGTGCATCCTCGTGCCTGTGCGTTATTTATAAATAAAACGATTTTTACTTGTATGAAAGAGGAAGGAATCCCATCGATTTAACAGTTTCAAAAAACATTTCTATTTCTGGCATGTCGGGAATGCTAACTGTCACATTGGTTGTGCTCTCAACCAAACTGTCAAACCATCCAATGGCTGCTGTCATAACGGATCACATGTGCAGCATTATGGCAGTTGAAGATTCACCACTTCAATACCGGCACTTCCCCCCCTTCCTGCCCAGGACAATTTTCCGCTTTCAGCGCTGTCCCACTTTGAATGACAATTACGCGGTCATACAACACTGTAGCCAAACTACATTTTTATCATTTTCTTCCCACAAATAGAGCTTTCTTTTGCTGGTATTTCATCACCTCGGGGTCTAAAAAAGACCCAATTTTTGAACAAAAAAACTTTTTTCTTATTTTGTCATAAAATGTTGTTTTCTCCTTCACTGATGTGCACTGATGAGTTGGCACTGATATGCAGCACTGATGGACACTTATAGGCAGCACTGATGGGCACTGATTGGCACTGTGGTGGGGACTGTGGTGGGCACTGATTGGCACTGTGGTGGGCACTGATTGGCACTGTGGTGGGCACTGAGAGGCTTTGAGGGGGCACTGCTGGCAGTTGTTAGGCACCTCTCATGGGGGCTGCACTGATAATCAATGTGCTGATTATATTATTGGAGTGATATCTATCTATCTATCTATCTATCTATCTATCTATCTATCTATATATAGATATAGATATAGATATATATATAAATATATATATAGATATATATATATATATATATATATATATATATATATATATATATATATATATATATATATATATATATATATATACAAATATATATATATATATATATATATATATATATATATATATATATATATATATATATATATATATACAAATATATATATATAGATAGATATTATTATTATTGGAGTGATCTATATAAATGATTGGGGTGATATATATATAATTATTATTGGAGTGATCTATATACACATCAGGAGTCCGCTGCTGCCTGATGTCATCACTGGACTCCTCCCCCTACTGCCTTATATGGACTTGTTTACTCCTTATATGCAAATGAGGCAGCTGGCTGGGGCTGCGTCGCCATGACAATAACTGACATGACTGCACTGGACCTCCTATGGGAAGGATTGTGTATGTGACGTTTCTATGGTAATATCTCCATCCCATAATAATATCATCCATTCCTTCCTGTCTAAAGACTTCATTCGCAAGGCTGGAAGAGTCGGATATTGTGATCCCCCAATAAATTATTGGGGTGATATATATATATATATATATATATATATTTATTATTGGGGTGATATTGATGAGATATTAGTTATGAATGTGCAACCATTGTGATTTGGGGGAGATAACTGATCAGTATGACTCCTCCCCCTCCCCTCCCCCATTAATAAAAAGCTTTTTTTGCTGCAGTGGACAAGAAATCCAAATAAAAAATAAAATAAAGAAATGTTCTCTTTGTGGGGTGCAGAGGTGACATTTGGGGGAAGGAAGGAATGGATGATATTATTATGGGATAGAAATATTACCATAGAAACGTCACATACACAATCAGACTGTGATAGAGATCGGAGGGAGAAGGAAGGAGTTTTGCTCATTATTTGATAATATAATAATGGGGATGATTTGGATAAAGAATATTTATCAGATACGGAATCTTCTGAACACCAACAAAGAAGGAAATGTATTTGTTATACTGGGAGTCTGGATCTTCCAGCACCTGAAATTCACACCGAGCTTTATCTGACAGAGGAGATGATATAAAGATCAGATTGTGGCTTATCAATCACTTTAATATCTCCTTCTGTTCTATAATTCTATGAAAACAAATAATCAATAATTTGATCGATGAGTGTAGGTGACTTATCCAGAGTACTTTTTGTATC
Source organism: Lithobates clamitans (assembly GCA_037952925.1). Lineage (NCBI taxonomy): Eukaryota > Metazoa > Chordata > Amphibia > Anura > Ranidae > Lithobates > Lithobates clamitans. Next base: position 1,529,360 of record JBBGZY010000630.1, on the reverse strand, counting down.
TATCACTATCCATAACACTTACCAATTTCAGTGTCTGTATATCGGCGATGTCCATTGACTTTACAGCCGACACCGAAACATCCAACAACGGCTCTGAAACAGCCGCGCACAATTCTCTTCATTTTGGGGGGCTTTTTGGTTGGGGTATCTGCAGGCTGGTCACTGATACCTCCTACCATTGCCCCTCCTTTGCTGGCTTTCTCTTTGGTGTTTTTCAGAGAAAAAAGCCGATTACATTTAAATCGGTTCATTATTAGGAATAAAGAAACTCGCTTTAAATGTATGACAATAGAAATCGCAATGAAATTGAATCGAACTAAATCAAATCCAATAAAATCGCAAAAAATATCTCAGGAGAGATAAGAAGCACGTCTTCACTGGTCAGTGATCTCTGAGCTTCTGAGAGCTCACTGACCTACTTCTGGCTATATAGAGACTCAGCCTATGACATCATAGGCAGAGGAGGGACCAATCAGATTCGAATAGACTCAGCCGATGACATCAATGGCAGAGGGACCAATCAGATCGCAGAGTGCAGTCAGGTGACCTTTTTTTTTTTTGAAAAATAACTGACGATTTTTCTTAAAGGAGCCACGTCCTTATTTGTGAGCTTTGTGAATTCAGCCTGTAGGATCAGTATATGGATCTAATAGGGATATACGGCTCCTGGAAGAACATGTTATTGTGAATGAGATTTAACCCTTACAGTCCCATGGCTGAAATAAAGATCTCTATTCTTATGATAACATTGTGAATGGAGCCTTAGAAATCCTCCATCAAATCTTTTCTTTTATCATTATTACACACCAATTATTTCTCCATTTTTAACCCTTTCACTGCCAAATCAAATGTTTTCCCTTTCATTTATGAAACCAATTCCCCTCCCCCTTTTGTTTTTAACCCTTGCACTGCAAAATCATATTTTTTTTCATTTTTAACCCTTTCTCTGAACCATTTTTTTTTTAAACATAGATTTTTGTAAGATTTTTTTTTTAACCCTTTCAGTGCCAAACCAACTTCTTTTCTTTTTTATACCCTCCCCTCTCCCCATTTTTAACCCTTTTACCGACAAAACCAAAATGTGTTTTTTACATTTCTTGCCCAAATGTAAAATTATCACTAAGGCCCCTTTCACACTGGGGCGGTGGGGGCGTCGGCGGTACAACAGCGCTATTTTTAGCGCTGCTGTACCGTCGTTCTTGCAGAGGTATTCGGCCGCTAGCGGTGCGGTTTTACCCTCCCGCTGGCAGCCGAAAAAGGGTTAAATTCCCTCGTACAGCGCGGCTATAGCCGCGGTATTGCCGCGGTATAGCCGCGCTGTCCCATTGATTTCAATGGGCAGGAGCGGGGAAGGAGCGGTGAATACACCGCTCCTTCCCCGCTCCAAAAAAGCGGTTTGCAGGACTTTTCTCACCGCCCTGCCTGCGCACCGCTTCAGTGTGAAAGCCCTCGGGCTTTCACACTGAACAAACAGCGGAGGCTGTTTAGGAGCGGTTTTCAGGCGGTATTTTTAGCGCAATACCGCCTGAAAACCGCTCCAGTGTGAAAGGGGTCTAAAGGAAAACTTGTTTATGGTTAGTGTTGGATGGAGTGGAGAGGGATTAGAACCCCTGTCAGGTTTTTATTGCTGTCTGTGCCCCCTTTAGGGAGATTCATTCTCTTCAACTGCCAAATTCTTTCAGTTTTTAACCCTTTCACTACCAAACTATATTGTTCATTTGTTTCAACCCTTTAACTGTCAAACCAAGTAACCCCTCCCCCTCCCCTACCCTCCCCCTACACACACATTTTAACTGCCACTTTCACTGCCAAATCATTTTTTTTTTCATTTCTCCCCCATATGTTACATTATAAATAAAGGAAAATGTTTTTATTGTTGGTGTTGGGTGGAGTGGAGAGGGATTAGAACCCTTGTCAGGTTTTTATTGCTGTCTGCGCCCCCTTTAGGGAGCTTCATTCTCTCTATTTACCAACAAAAGTGAAAGAAACATTCCAGATTTTGGGTTGTCACCAGAACAGGAATTAGAGGGGGAATCCTCCAATGGGGACACTAGTTCTGGTGACACCCAGGGATGATGTCACTTTGGGAGGATTTCTCTCACTTCCTGTTGTCTCCTTCCGTTTGTATCCCGGAGATCTCCTCTTTATATTTATCATTATATAGAGAGATTTCAGAATAAATGGCCTTTTTTTTATAAAACTTTACATAATAACTAAATTATATATCACTCCTTTTTAAGGTCATTAATCGATTAATCTAAACAATAATCAGCCAACTAATCGATTATGAAAATAATCGTTAGTTGCAGCCCTAGTGTGTGTGTATATGTGTGTGGGGGGGAGGTGACATGCATTGTGATATATGTATGTGTGTGTATATTATATATATCACAATGCATGTCACCCCCTCCCCCCTCACACACATATATATATATATAATATACATACATATATCACAACGCATGTCACCCCCTCCCCCCCCACACATGTGATATATGTATGTGTGTATATATTATATATATCACAATGCATGTCACCCCCTCCCCCCCACACATATATATATATATATAATATACACACATACATATATCACAACGCATGTCACCCCTCCCCCCACACATATATATATAATATACACACATACATATATCACAACGCATGTCACCCCCTCCCCCCTCACACACATATATATATATATATATAATATACATACATATATCACAACGCATGTCACCCCCCCCCACACATGTGATATATGTATGTGTGTGTATATTATATATATATATATATATATATATATATATATATATATATAACCAATAGCGAAGCTCGGTGTGAATTTCAGGTGCTGGAAGATCCAGACTCCCAGTATAACAAATACATTTTCTTCTTTGTTGGTTTTCAGAAGATTCCGTATCTGATAAATATTCTTTATCCAAATCATCCCCATTATTATATTATCAAATAATCAGCAAAACTCCTTCCTTCTCCCTCTGATCTCTATCACAGTCTGATTGTGTATGTGACGTTTCTATGGTAATATTTCCATCCCATAATAATATCATCCATTCCTTCCTTCCCCCAAATGTCACCTCTGCACCCCACAAAGAGAACATTTCTTTATTTTATTTTTTATTTGGATTTCTTGTCCACTGCAGCAAAAAAAGCTTTTTATTAATGGGGGAGGGGAGGGGGAGGAGTCATACTGATCAGTTATCTCCCCCAAATCACAATGATTGCACATTCATTACTAATATCTCATCAATATCACCCCAATAATAAATATATATATATATATATATATCACCCCAATAATTTATTGGGGGATCACAATATCCGACTCTTCCAGCCTTGTGAATGAAGTCTTTAGACAGGAAGGAATGGATGGTATTATTATGGGATGGAGATATTACCATAGAAACGTCACATACACAATCCTTCCCATAGGAGGTCCAGTGCAGTCATGTCAGTTATTGTCATGGCGACGCAGCCCCAGCCAGCTGCCTCATTTGCATATAAGGAGTAAACAAGTCCATATAAGGAAGTAGGAGGAGGAGTCCAGTGATGACATCAGGCAGCAGCGGACTCCTGATGTGTATATAGATCACTCCAATAATAATTATATATATATCACCCCAATCATTTATATAGATCACTCCAATAATAATAATAATATATATATATATATATATATATATATATATATATATATATATATATATATATCTCTCATCACCAATCATTTATAATATTGGAGTGATTATATATATATATATATATAAATCACCCCAATATTAATGATATATATATATATCAGTGTGGGGGGGGGGGGTAAATATGTTGTGAACGATGATGAGTTGTTTAATTTATTGATCAATTTTGGATTGGAGGATTGGATATTATAGCGCCCCGTACCCCATTATTTCTATGATTTATATTGCTGGGGGGGATGGTACAATTACTATCATATATCAGTGATTGGGAGGGGAGGGGGTCACCTATTTCTGGTATATAGTATATAGATCCATTACCCGACCATTCCTCACCATACACACCTCTGATTGTCAATAGAACTATCAATCACCCCTCCATATAATAAATGTCACTTTATTACACCCCCCATAAGAAAGCTACATCTGTCTGTATAATCACTGAGGGGAGGCGGGGGGTGTAATGATCACTGGGGGGGAGGGGTGTAATGATCACTGGGGGGAGGAGGGGTGTAATGATCACTGGGGGGGAGGGGGGTGTAATGATCACTGGGGGGGAGGGGGGGTGTAATGATCACTGGGGGGAGGAGAGGTTTAATGATCACTGGGGGGGAGGGGGTATTTAGAAGTAAAAAAAAACAAAATAGTTGGATTTCCAATATTTCATTATAGAATCCATTCAATCAATAGTCGTTTATCATCGTCATGGTGATGGGAATAATTGGTGTCGGTCCAGCACAGGATATATAGGGAGATTTATGAAGCACCCCGTGATGTGTGGGGTACCGTACCCCGGATTTCTATGGGGGATCTAATAAAGGGGGTCCGACCCACTACTAGCAAGGGGGAAATAATAAAGTGGCCTGTGAGTGTACAGTATATATACAGTATCTGACAAAAGTAAGTACACCCCTCAGTCACATGTGTGTAAATCTTTTCATTTGACAACACTGAAGAAATGACACTTTGCTACAATGTAAAGTAGTGAATGTACAGCTTGTATAACAGTGTAAATTTGCTGTCCCCTCAAAATAACTCAACACACAGCCATTAATGTCTAAACCGCTGGCAATAAACGTCAGTACACCCCTAAGTGAAAATCTCCAAATTGGGCCCAATTAGCCATTTTCCCTCCCCGGTGTCATGTGACTCGTTAGTGTTACAAGGTCTCAGGTGTAAATGGGGAGCATGATACAAGAGATGGTCAGAGAGTGAGGACATGATACAAGAGACGGTCAGAGACTGAGGACATGATACAAGAGAGGGTCAGAGACTGAGGACATGATACAAGAGACGGTCAGAGACTGAGGACATGATACAAGAGAGGGTCAGAGACTGAGGACATGATACAAGAGATGGTCAGAGACTGAGGACATGATACAAGAGATGGTCAGAGACTGAGGACATGATACAAGAGACGGTCAGAGACTGAGGACATGATACAAGAGAGGGTCAGAGACTGAGGACATGATACAAGAGATGGTCAGAGACTGAGGACATGATACAAGAGACGGTCAGAGACTGAGGACATGATACAAGAGAGGGTCAGAGACTGAGGACATGATACAAGAGACGGTCAGAGACTGAGGACATGATTCAAGAGATGGTCAGAGACTGAGGACATAATACAAGAGAGGGTCAGAGACTGAGGACATGATACAAGAGAGGGTCAGAGAGTGAGGACATGATACAAGAGAGGGTCAGAGACTGCATTTTTCTTGAGCTTTTTTGCACTAAAAGGTGCCAATAATGACCAACAATAAATTCATATTAATTAATATCCTCAATTAAATGTAATAATTCAAATATAATACAATTGTATATAAAAATATGTATTTTTTTTTAAAAATATGTCATTTTCAGTTTCGGCACTCAAATTTCCATTCAGTGCACCCCTAATGTTTCTGAATTACGGAGTGTCCAGAATCAGAGCAAACAATCGATAATATAAGGCATTTGCCAGATTGGCATAGAGGGGGTCAGGGCCCCCCTCCCCCTCGGGGGGGTTATTGGGGTGGAATCAAACTGTCAGCATTCGTAGAAAGATTTGCTGGAGGTGGCAGATAACTTGAAACGTGAAATAATTGAGCAGGCCTTTCTTAGTTCCTCCATCTTATCAATGCGACTCGGAGACGAAGGTAACATTGTATGCAAAGACGTCGTAGAGAGTTTGACGTGGAAATGGAATGATGGAGTTCAGGAATTGTCGGACGGGACGTGTTCCTCGAAGCCTTCGCTCTCCCGCACCAGAGCGCGCTCCAGGATGACACGCCCCTCTTTGTAGCGCTGGCTGTCCTCTGTAGCAAAACTTGCGACTTTCTATGAAAGGAGCCTAAAGCCTCAAGGTTTTTCACCTTAGTGCATTCTATGCATTACAAGTGATACTAAAGTAGGGCGGGCACAGTGGTGTAGTGGGCGGGCACAGTGGTGTAGTGGACGGGCACAGTGGTGTAGTGGGCGAGCACAGTGGTATAGTGGGGCGGCACAGTGGTGTAGTGGGGCGGCACAGTGGTGTAGTGGGCAGCACAGTGGTGTAGTGGGGCGGCACGGTGGTGTAGTAGGCGGCACAGTGGTGTAGTGGGGCGGCACAGTGGTGTAGTGGTTAGCACTCTCGCCTAGCAGTAAAAAGGGTCGCTGGTTCAAATCCCAACCACAACACTAACTGCATGGAGTTTGCATGTTCTCCCTGTGCCTGTGTGGGTTTCCTCCCACATTCCAAAGACATGCTGGTAGGCAGAGGCGTTTCTAGGGGGTGGCTATTGAGGCTATAGCCCCGAATCTGGGGCCCATAGCCCCGAGTCTCTAGGACAGGGGTTGGCACCCGGCCCGCCACCGCTGAATGCGGCACCTGGCCCGTGGAAATTTTCGCTGCTGTCCCCTTCATTGGACAGTGGCGAGCGCCCAGTATCACAGGGCTGGATGGGGGCGGGAACCGCAGGAGTTGACTTTTTCATTAAACAGCAGGTGATTGGTTGCTGGACAGTCCTAGCAACCAATCCCCAGCCTGTTAATGTGAAAAGTTAACTTCTGTAGTTCCCGCCCCCATCCAGCTCTGTGATGCCGATCTCAGATGCTCTGCTTGCTGTATACCTGTGTAAGGTAAGAGTTCTACTTACACAGTTTGTGTGGTTGGGTGCAGGGGACAGAGGGCACTGCAGTGGGGGGGGTGCACTGCTCGGCACTGGTGAGGCTGCATTGCTGGCCACTGAAGGCTGCATAGATGGGCACAGCTGAGCCCTCCATTGTTTATGTAGCCAACTCCTGAGCCCTGGGGCTCTCTGGGGACCCTGATGTAAGGGGGGCTCTGGTTACCCTGATGTAAGGGGGGTGGGATCTCTGGGGATCCTGATGTAAGTAGGAAGGCTCTCTAGGGACCCTGATGAAAGGGGGGTGGGCTCTCTGAGGACCCCGATGTAAGGGGGTAGGATCTCTGCGGACCCTGATGTAATGAGGGGGGCTCTGGGGACCCTGATGTAATGAGGAGGGCTCTGGAGGCCCTGATGTAAAGGGGGTTCTGGGGACCCCGATGTAAGAGGGGGTGGGCTCTCTGGGGACCCTGATGCAATGAGGGGGGCTCTGGGGACCCTGATGTAATGAGGGGGGCTCTGGGGACCCTGATGTAAGTAGGGAGGCTCTCTAGAGACCCTGATGTAAGGGGGGCTCTGGTGTCACTGATGTAAGCGGGGGGCTCTCTGGGGACCCTGATGTAAGCGGGAATCCACACTCAGAGATATATATACTGTACACCCACACGTATATTATATACATGTGTATGACTTTCTTTACTTCACTACTATGGGCTCTGGCCCCAGATCTTTTGTAGACCTAGCAACGCCCCTGTTAGTAACACTATACAAATCATAACTAGTTTGTGCATCCAGGTGCATTATACCTTGTTTTCTTCAGGGCAAATTGGGCTTTCATTTGGTGGTAAATGGTAATGGATATCTTCCAGATATTTTTTTTTTTTTTATTAAAGGAAAACTGGCCCAAAATAGTAAAAAATGCTTTTTTTTATTTATTTATTTTTAATTTAGCTGTATATTTCTTGCTACTACCATAATATCTTAACCAAAGAGCAACCCAAAATAAATTCTCCTGCTCCTGAAGATTGCAGCGAGACCACAAATGTGTGTTTGTTTCTGGGCCGGGCTTGTACTATGGTTACAAACAACTATGGTGGGCATTTTTGCTTTTTTATCCTACCTAAAACACACTGATACTAATTAAAAAAAAAAAAAAAAACCTTGATCTAAGTATTATAATATTATTTTTCCCCTCTCCTCCATTTACAGAGCAAGAAAACGTGGGGGCAGGCTTCACAGTGACTGATCACTGAGGTAGCCACACAGGCGATCACAGAAATCGGGCGACCCATCACCCTGGGCCCAATGCTCGCGTGACACCTTAGTCTTTGTGCTAGAAGCGCGCTGTATGGCACACTTCCAGCGGGCCCCATGGAAAAAAGTCCAGTCTAGTGGGGCTACATATTTGTGTGAGGTCTGCATCAAGGGGTTAATCTACACCTTTACTTCAGTGCAAATTCTTCCTCGTCTGCTCAAAGATAGAGGAAAACAGTGATTCTTCTCATTGCACCAAACTGCCCAAGAAGAAACCGATACACAGACATATTCAGATTACTCTATCCTCTTTCCAATAGGCCTGATCTACGGTCTCAGCGCCCTCTATTCCACCCTGCTTCCCAGCCTCTGGCTTTAACGGGATGGCCATTGAACCCCAGGTTTTAAGAAAGAAGGGTCTCTGAGTCTGTTCTTCCTGCCTTGATGTACTTTCAAAAAAGGCACTTCCAGGAAGATCTACTATGGTGTATGGATATCCTTTTTCTTGCCTGGTGTGAACACAGACACTTCAATCCCAGAGATTGCTCTGTGCCTCACATTCTGGCCTTCCTACACAAGTATTGACCAATCTTGGCCTTTAGCACTCTGAAAGGACAGGTTTCAGCCTTGTCTGTTTTTTTTGTGTTTTTTTTTGTTTTCTTTTCAAAGATCTCGGACTTCGCTCTCCCTGAAAAACATTAAGCCCACATTGCAGCATTCTGTGCTTTGTTGGCTTCTCAACTTTGTTCTCACTGCCCTACAGAAACCACCGTTTGCACTTATCAAGAATATTCCCCTAGATTATCGCTCCTGCAAAATAACCTTTTTGGTTGTTATCACATCTGTCAGGCATTCCACTGAGTGTCTTTTATGTAAAGAGCTGTTCCCCATACTTCACAAAGACCAGGTTGGCTTATGCCCAGACATTTATTTCTTGCCAAGGTGGTGTCAGTCTTCCACCTCAATGAGGACATGGTCCTACCATCCTTCTCTTCCACCAAAAGCATCAAAAGGAAATCTCTCTTTATTACCTGGACATGCAGCCATTGGAGTCTGCCTTAAAGGTACAGCTTCAATTAGATAGATGGGTTCCCTATTTATCCCATCCACAGAACTTTGCAAGGTACACCCTGCTTCAAATATAACACTGCAAGAACTCCTGTGCTTTTACGTGCCCATTCTACCAGATCAGTAGGAGTTTTTGGTACCAGGCCGTTGTTTAAGGCTGCCACCTGCTCCTCTCTGTTTTCTTTACTTTTTCAAAGTTCTACCAGGTTGATGTCCAGTTTTCTGTGGATGCAGCTTTCAGCTGCAGGGTTCTTTTTGAAGTTGGTTCTTTTTAGCCCTTGTTTTTAAGCCCGTTGGCATAGTTCCATTTACTTAGTAGATGCCGTTGCCCACCCTTTGCTTTCATTGCTTGGGTACATCCCAGGGTCTATGAATGTTTTGTCTGTGTCCTGTACTATATGATTGAGTTAAGAGGAATTTTGACTTGCCTGTTAATGCCATCTTTTGAGTACAGGACACAGGCAAAGTATTCCTTCCTTTTCTTGGGTACTCTGCATTGCTTGCTACAAAACTGAGGAGTGGGGTAGGATTATAGGGGTGGCACCCACTGGATGTGTTCTTGACAGCTTTTGTCAGTGTCCAATTACCTGAAGGTATAAGCCCATAATTCAAGGTCTGTAAATATCTTGCCTGTGTTCTGTACTGTACTCCAAGATAGGGACTTTACAGCTCAAAATTCCTTTTTTTTTTTTTTTTTTTTATGTCGTCAAGTTTTTACTCATGTCAAGGATATCGCTGAGTGTTGCAATTAAGTCTAAAAATTACAGTTATTGTTTTACTCCACCCCCACAATTTGTAATAATTATACAATGCCATGGTAGTCTGGGGCATTTGTTGGAATTGAAAACTAGTGCACAGTCAGGATTGTGGAGTCTTTTGGATCACAACAAACCACCCACCTTCTCTTCCAGAAGGGTTCAAAGTCTATGGGCCGAGTTAGATGTTCTAACGTTTAAATCCCAATCTACCTTCCAGTTTTAATCAGCTAAATACATTTTCAGGTGCATCAAAAGGTGTGAAATTTCACAGATTTTCCTTAGAAACCAGCCACAATCCAAAAATGAAAGCTTGTCTCTTGCAAGCATGATGCAGAGATTTACCCTTGATCTACGTGGAAGCAGTGGCCTCTCTACAGAGGCCCAACATGTGCCCAGCTGCGCTAAAGATCAATGCCCACATTTGCCAGCACACCATGGATCATAAAGTGTCATTGAAAACTTTTATTGCAAGTAGATCACATTACAAAGGGTCAAGTGCAACATTTCAGAGCCGTGCAAGGGTCCTGCACGACTCCAAAACATTGCACTTAATTCTTGTGATCTTCCTGCAATAAAAGGTTTGGATGACATTTGATGATCCATGATGTGCTTTGATCTGTGATGAGTCCAGTTTCTTGCTGGTGATCACTGTGGGATGGGAATGTTGACATAGTCTCCTAAGCTATTATTCTACAATTTAGAAAGGAACAAGAACTTTGCTGATTTGCAGAACTATAGGTCTGACTCAAAAAGGGACAAGTTGGACCTTTCAGAAGAACCACTGCTTTGACACAGGTTGAAAAAAAAAATCTGTGGCTGTTTGCTATAGAACATTAACTATAATGCCCTGTACACACGGTCGGACATTGATCGGACATTCCGACAACAAAATCCATGGATTTTTTCCGACCAGATGTTGGCTCAAACTTGTCTTGCATACACACGGTCGCACAAAGTTGTCGGAAAATCCGATCGTTCTGAACGCGGTGACGTAAAACATGTACAGCGGGACTATAAACTGGGCAGTAGCCAATAGCTTTTGTCTCTTAATTTATTCTGAGCATGCGTGGCACTTTGTGCGTCGAATTTGTGTACACACGATCAGAATTTAACTGATCGGATTGTGTTGTTGGAAAATTTTATACCCTGCTCTCAAACTGTTTGTCGGAAATTCCAGTGGAAAAAGTCCAATGGAGCCCACACACGGTCGGAATTTCTGACAACAAGCTCCGATCGCATATTTTCCGTCGGATAATCCGACCGTGTGTACAGGGCATAAGACTTTGCACACCTTTTTTTGTTTTGATTTACCGTAAATATTATTAGTAGTTTTTAACAAACTATGGTGAGCGCTAGTTGATGTTATGACAGATTTATGGCCTAAAGTTAGAAGACATTTCAAGTTGATACAAAAACGTGCATGACATCATAAGGTACTGTATAGTAAAAAGACCCCACCTTTAGCAATAAAAATTAATCTACAAGTTCCTCTGAACTGGCCGCATTCAGCCCCCGGCCCGCAGTTTGGAGACCACTGGTCTAGAGCATATGTCAACCTTACCTGATGATGAAAAGTCCACTTTATTAGATTCTTTCAAGACAAAGGCACTTGCTTGGAACTTCTAGATTAATTTTTATTGCTAAAGGTGGGGTCTTTTTATTATACAGTACCTTATGATGTCATGCACGTTTTTGTATCAACTTAAAATGTCTTCTAACTTTAGGCCATAAACCTGTCATAACACCAACTAGCGCTCACCATAGTTTGTTAAAAACTGCTAAGAATATTTACGGTACATCAAAACAAAAAGGTGTGCAAAGTCTTATGCCCCGTACACACGGAAAATGTGCGATCGGAGCTTGTAGTCGGAAATTCCGACCGTGTGTGGGCTCCATCGGAATTTCCGACACACAAAGTTTGAGAGCAGGCTATAAAATTTTCCAACAACACAATCCGATCGGTTAAATTCCAGTCGTGTGTACACAAATCCGACGCACAAAGTGCCATGCATGCTCAGAATAAATTAAGAGACGAAAGCTATTGGCTACTGCCCTGTTTATAGTCCCGACGTACGTGTTTTACTCTGTCAGTGTGACGCAAGGAGAGCCGATAAACTGCACTTCTGTTTTTACATCTGAATGGCTGTAATTGGACACAGCCGATCACATGAGTAAAGAGCCACATCATCGGCTCTTTACTGAGAGTGGGGTCGCACCGTGTCCTAGGAACATGGCACGATCGCAGTGAGACTCGGCGATAAAATATGATGTTGGCCCAGAACGAGAGGGGATCCTGCCCACCATCCTTTTACTATATGGCAGGCTTGAGGTGGTTAAAGTGGTTCTGAAACCTTTTTACCTTCGTGCATTTCTTGCATGAAGGTAAAAAATGTTTCAGTACCTGTATATCCCTCTCTCCCCCTCCCTTATACTTACCGAGTCCTCAATCTAGCGCTGTAACCATGTGTAGTGGCTCTCCCAAGCTTCGCTGAGGCAGAGGGAGCCATTGGCTCCTGCTGCTGTCACAGTCGAATCCTGTGAAGAGAGTGGGGGGTGGGGCCAAGCGCCATGGAGCCCCAGGATTTAATAGTGCAGACTTTATCAGTTTAGAGGGCAGAGCTGGTTTGAAGGGTTCCATGTCTGGACCCATCCATTCCAGATACGTCCATCTTACGTAACCTGACACAATCTTCTCCCTAAATTCTCCACAAGGAGGTATTTTCTAGGTCAGAGTAGTGCAGTGATGGCGAACCTTGGCACCCCAGATGTTTTGGAACTACATTTCCCATGATACTCACCTACACTGCAGAGTGCATAAGCATCATGGGAAATGTAGTTCCAAAACATCTGGGATGCCAAGGTTCGCCATCACTGGAGTAGTGTATAGTCAGTCAGACTGACTAATTAAAAACGTTTTTTTTCAAAATTTTCGGTCTTTTGGCATTATTTTTGTAAAAAATAAAAAACCATGGGCGAGTGAATACAACCAAAAAGCTCAATTTGTGTAAAAAAAATAAATGAATAAATAAAATATATATATTTTAGTCATTTGGCCTGGGCAGGAAGGAGGTAAAAGTGCCCAGTATTAAAGCGGGGTTCCACTCAAATTTTTAACTTAATCTTACCCCCTTCAGTTAATTGCATAGATGTTCAAATGCCGCACGACAATTTTCTTTTATTGCTCTAATTACCTTTTATATTGTACGTTATTGTGGCACTTCCTGTCTCTCCTCCCATGGGAGTAGGCGTGTTTATTGCCTTTCCACGGCGCCGCACTGTCTCCTGGAAGCTTAGTGTCAGGCTTCCCAATTTTCAGTGCGGAAACAATGATCATGTGTGTGAACAAGCTGTGAATGAACAGCATCCAGGAAATCAATGCTTGTGGGCTTCACATGCCCACAAGCAAGATGGAAACAGCCAGCATCACATTTTTTAAGTTATTCTTCAGTACGAAAACAGACAGAGGCGGAAATATTACACCCAAACTGTGAGTATTATTTTGGGGTTAGCAAAGTGTCTCACTGACCTAAAAAAAAAAAAAAAAAAAAAAAAGATTGGTCGCTGGACTCCCGCTTTAAGCCATTAAACAATAAAATTAATGAGGCCACTACCCTTTTAAACCAGCTTAGAGAACTTAAGGAGACTAAAGCCTCGTACACATGATCGGACTTTAAACAAACTTTTGCGTGGATTTCTGTCCAAAGGGTGTTGGCCGTGAACTTGTATTGCATACACACGGCAGGACTTTTTAGGCAACAAACACGAACGTAGTGACGTTTCAACGTACTGACGACACTTCAAAAGAGGAAGTTTAATTCTCCGACGCCACCCTTTGGTCAACTTCTGTATTGTTGTCTGATCTTTTGCATTGGTTCTGAGCATGCGTGTTTGTACTTTGGACTAAAGTCTGATGGTTTTGTGTACACACGATCGGACTAGCCGATTGTGTAGGACATTTGTTGCCGCCAAGTTTGTCTGGTCGCACAGCAAACATTTGTCTGATGAAAACCAAGAAAGTTTATCCGATTGGAGCATACACACGGTCGGATGTTGCCTTAAAACAGCTAATTTGCATGTTTGTTGTCAAAAAGTCAGATGTGTGTATGGGCCTTAAGGCTGGGTTCACACTAAAAACTGGTGTGGCTAACAGCAGGGGTCCGGTGCGTCCCTGTTTTACCATTTCAGGGACGAATCAGGCCTGAATTTTTGCCTGAATTCGGACCTGAAATGGAGCCAAAGACACACAGGATCCCTGTGCAATTAGGTCTGTAGCCTCTCTGGGGATGTGTGAACCAGCTCCATTGAGAGCCAGTCACAATCTCCTGTCATGCGAATTGGATGCAGAAAATCCGCACTCGATTTGAATTAGTGTGAACCCATCCTAGAACAAAACCTTTCAGGGAAGTAAATAAAGTTTTTGGGCCTGATAGGAATAAAACAAGCCTTTATATTAGAGTTCCTCTTTATACTGGAATTTGCAGTGTTCCCCCTTATACCAGTGTCAACCTCTTCACTCCCTCCTTACCTTAAGGCCCCCAGTCACACTTCCCTTTTACATCGTTGTCCATACCATCATGCATGCTGTAGGGCACTGTGGGCAGGTTATAAGGCACTGCAGGCTGGCTTGGGCTCAGACAGGCTATTGGTCCTCACACTCCCCCCCCCCCCCGCCTTCTGGATACAAATAGGTGCCAAGTGCCTTGACGTCACACGCACCCTCTCGGATCCGCCCTGCCACCCAAGTCAGGCCGAGCTCAGCAATCTAATAAAGAGCACAGTACAGAGACCGGCATAAGTGAGAGAATTTATGGGCACTTATTTACTGTCTACGAACATTTATGGACAGGAGAAAAGCTTCTTCTCCTCGGGCGTGACATCATAACATCGTGTCCGGCCTCCGAACAATCCTAAAGACTATGGTAAACATCCGGGGCCGGCGGACCCTCTCACCGATGGAAGCAGTGAGTCTGTAGAAGCCTCGGAGGGAGAGGGGGGACGTTCCCCTCTAGCCGCCCGTAAGAAGGATCAAGTGGAGGAACAGCTGCTATGATTGTTCTTATGGTGTAGGGAATGCCAGCTGAAAAAGCCGATATCTGAAGGAAAAATTTTTTTTTTTTTTTAACATTTGGCGCATGGTTCCCCTTAACCACTTCAGCCCCGGAAGATTTGGCTGCTGAATGACCGGTCATTTTTTGCGATTCGGCACTGCATCGCTTTAACTAACAATTGCGCGGTCGTGCGACGCTGTACCCAAACAAAATTGATGTCCATTTTTTTTTCCCTCACAAATAGAGCTTTCTTTTGGTGGTATTTGATCATCTCTGCGGTTTTTACTTTTTGCGCTATAAACAAAAAAGAGCGACGGTTATTATTTTGTACTTTTTGCTATAATAAATATACTTTTTTTTATTTTTTTTATTTATTTATTTATTTATTTTTAAATCAATACGTGTATATTGATTGGTTTGTGCAAAAGTTATAGCATCTACAAAATATAGCATTTTTCTTTCTTCTTTTTTTTTTCTTTTTTTTTTTTTTTTTAAATCGTGACCAACATTACGGCGGACACATCAGACAATTTTGACATATTTATGGGACCATTGGCATTTATACAGCGATCAGTGCTATGAAAATGCATTGATTACTGTGTAAATGTCACTTGTAGGGAAGGGGTTAACACTAGGGAGGGATCAAGGGGTTAAATGTGTTCCCTCATGAGTACTTCTTACTGTGGGGGGATGGGACTGACTGGGGGAGGAGGCATATCGCTGTTCCTACTTTACTAGGAACAAACGATCTGTCTCCCCTCCCCTCTGACAGAACAGGGACTTGTGTATTTACACACACACAAATCCTGGTTCAGGCTCTCGTGCCCGTGATTGTGGGTGGCCGGCAGTGACCGCGGCCACTGGCCACACACATCGAGTCCCCTGCCGTGCAACGGGTGTGCCTTTGGGGGCTCTTAAAGGGGACGATGTACCCAAACATCGGTTTGCGGGAACGTGCCACTTTGCCAATGTATATCGGCGTGAGCCGGTTGGCAAGTGGTTAAAGTGTTACTAAACCCAATAATATGAAAATGGTTAATCCGCCCCCTGCAGTGCTACAGCTTATAAATCTTTTTTCATTAAAATACTGCCACTGTATACCTTTTTGACTGATCTGTATACCATGGTAACGTGATAAACTGCAGGGTCCGCCCAGGTGCTGTGTTCAGGGAAGAGATTTTCACTATAGCCTGTGTCCTCATGCTGTTATGGGAGGCGGATCATCCATGAATCAAGATGTGACATACCACTAGGGGTGGGCCGAACACCTCCCCCCCCCCGTTCAGTTTGCAGCAGAACATGCGAACAGGCAAAAAATTTGTTTGAACACCGTTTAAAGTCTATGGGACACGAACGTGAAAAATCAAAAGTGCTAATTTTAAGGGTTAATATGCAGGTTATTGTCAAAAAAAAGTGTTTGGGGACCTGGGTCCTGCCCCAGGGGACATGGATCAATGCCAATAAAGCCGGCAGCTATAATGAATTGTCGGGTCTCTGCAATACTCAATACTCAGTCATTGAAAAAAACGGCCTGGGGTTCCCCCACAGTGCATTACCAGGCCCTTTGGGTCTGGTATGGATATTAAGGGGAACTCCATGCCAAAATTTTAAAAAAATGGCGTGGGGGTCCCCCACGCATGTACCACTTTACAGGCATACTATAGACACCCCCCAGGTATGAAATTTTTAAAGGAATATTTCTTTTATCGTTTCCCTTTAAGCATTAATAAAATCACTGCTCCCGAAAAAACAGCCGTTTTTTAAAACTTTTTTTTGCATGTCCCCTGGGGCAGGACCCAGGTCCCCAAACAACACTTTTTATGACAATAGCTTGCATATTAACCTTTAAAATTAGCACTTTTGATTTTTCCCATAGACTTTTAAAGGGTGTTCCGCGGCTTTCGAATTTGCAGCGAACACCCCAAATTGTTCACTATTCGGCGAACAGCCAATGTTCGAGTCGAACTCATGTTCGACCCAAACAGACAGCCCATCCCTACATACCACCCACTGTGCTCTTTTTTTAGTTACTGGGCATGGATAAGGAGGGAGGGACTGGGCTGTCATTTAGGATCTGTATTCATGCCCAAATGTGTGATGTCAATATCATGTGACCTGAAAAGCTCAGCTCAACAAGGAACTGTTCTCTTCAGCAATAGAGACCAAACTGAGCATGTGCAGCCTTACTACTCTGACTGTCTTATCTGGCCTTGCCCAGAGTGACTCTGCAGGAGGGGGAGGATCTGTGCATACAGGATGAAAGAGCCTTTTTACACAATGCAGAGGATTAACCCCTTAAGTTCCACAGTGAGTATAACAAGCATGCTAATCTGCATACACAGATTTTACTATTTTGGGTTTAGTAACACTTTAATGTATTGAATGCATTAAAGTGAAAATTCTTAAGGCTTTAGGATCACTTTAATCAAGAACAATACAATGCCCACAGCTCTGCATTAGTTGTGAGAACAAGGGACAGGCTGCTGCCCAAACATAGGGAAGTAGAGGCTGTCTGCTGGGGGAGCGAAGAATCAGGTGAGTAAAATCGCTCTGTACGGCCCACCTAGATATAAATGAGCATTTAACCCTTGCAATGCTGGGGCATAACCACTGTAAGGGAACATTTTGGTCTCCCCAAGATGAGCTTCAAAGCAGTGGCTGGAGCCGTTTTAATTATTGTATTGTCACAGCTTCTCCCTCCCATCCACCGGTAGCTGCCAGTGGTAAAGGGGAGGGGGAGCTTTGGCTCGTTGCATAATTTGGCTGAAAACATAGTTGCAAAATAAGGTTTATAGAGGAAGAATCTGAATCCAGAACATGATTGTAAGGATTAATTTTTAAAAAATGGTTATATATTATTCTATACTTGTGGTACAAAAACAATTCAAATACCTTGTAAAAACAAAGAAGAGACAGCAGAAAAGGACCAAGTGGTCTACCAAGTCTGTCCCTTTTTGTTTTTGTCTGTTAAAGATATATGTTTATCCCGAGCATGTTTAAGTCCACCATATCTGCTGGAAGTCTGTTCCAAAAATCAACTACTCTGTTAAAAAAAATACTTTTCTGAGATTAGTTTTGAACTTTCCTCCTGCTATTTTGAAGCTATATCTCTGTGTTTTAAATTCTTAACTTAACACTGAATTTACTGTCCTAATGAACCTTATTTACACCCTTAATGTATTTAAAGATTTTAATCTCATCTCAACCTTCTTTCCTATAAGACTGTATATATTAAAGAGGGAGTCCACCTACATCAACCGAAAAAAAAAAAATATTAAAAGCCAGCAGCTCCAAATACTGCAGCTGCTGACTTTTAATACATGGCCACTTACCTGACCCAGGGTCCAGCGATGTCGGCAGCCGACGCCGATAACCCACTCTATTCTCGGCAGCTGCCGCCGCCACCCTAGGTGAGGGAATCGGGAAGTGAAGCGTTGCGGCTTCACTTCCCGGTTCCCTACTGTGCATGCGCGAGTCGCGCTGCGCATCGTAACTGGTCCCCGCTATCTCCTGGGAGCTGTGTGTTTCCCAGAAGACAGCGCGGAGGGACAGGAAGAGGCATAGACTCCCATGGGAGTCTATGCCGGAAGTGGGTGCAAATACCTGTCTTAGACAGGTATTTGCACCCCCCTCCCCCCTGAAAGGTGCCAAATGTGACACCGGAGGGGGGGAGGGTTCCCAAAAGCGGAAGTTCCATTTTTGTGTGGAACTCCGCTTTAAGTTCCTGCAGTCTCTATTATTATGTTTTATCCCCCTTTCAAAAATTTTGTTGCCCATCTCTGAACTCTATTTTATCAATATCATTTTGTAAGTGAGGTCTCCAGAACTGGACACAGTATTCTACATTGAGTCTCAAAGATCTATATAGGGGAATCGGGACCTCCTTCCGCCTGCTGGCGATGCCTATAGTGACAACTACAGATCTATTGTAAATAGGGGAATCAGGACCTTCTTCATCTTGTTGGTGATCCCTGTAGTGATAAAGATCTATATACTGTAGAGGAATCGGGGCATCCTTCCTCCTGCTGGTGAAAACTAAAGATCTATATAGGGGACTCAGGACCTCTTCCTCCTGATGGGGATCCCTCTACAGATGAACTAGAGATGCACCCTAGAATTGTATTTGTTTTCCCCATTGCCAGGTCATGCGGTTTGTTCATTTTGCAATCATCTGAAAAAAAGAAAATAAATAAGATCTAAGGCTAATCCTATGTAATGTATTCTTAGTTAATATGGACTTTCAGCTTTTTTTTTTTTTTTTTTTTTACAAAATATGGCTAACCTATAACTTGAATCATAATGCTTGATGTATAGTAAACATTCAGAAGTTTTGTATATTAAACCTATAATTTTCCTGTATGATTATTACTGTACAGAAGCAGTTATTTACTTTACCAAGTCGTGTCTGAAGCTGAGAGGTAAAAAAAAAACTTTAACCGCTTGCCGACCAGTGCACGACGCTATATGTCGGCACAATGGCACGGCTGCGCAAATGGGCGTACAGGTATTTCCCCTTTAAGAAGCGGCATTATGGGCGCGCGGGACCTGCGGACTCTATGTCCGCCGGTGTCCCACAATCGTGTCACAGAGCGGCAGAACGGGGAGATGCCTATGTAAATAAGGCATTTCCCCGTTCTGCCTAGTGACAAGAAAGATCTACTGCTCCCTGTCATCGGGAGCAGTGATCACTGTCATGTCCTAGGTAGCCCCCTCACAGTTAGAATCTCTCCCTAGGACACACTTAATCCCTTGATTGCCCCCTAGTGTTTAACCCCTTCCCTGCCAGTGTCATTTACACAGTAATCAGTGCATTTTTATAGCACTGATGGCTGTATAAATGACAATGGTCCTAAAAACAGTGTCAAGTGTCCGATGTGTCCGCCATAATGTCGCAATCACAATAAAAATCACAGATCGCCGCCATTACTAATATAAAAAAAAATAATAATAAAAATGCCATAAATCTATCGTCTATTTTGTAGACGCTTTAACTTTTGCGCAAACCAATCAATATACTCTTATGTATTCTTCTACATATTTTTGGTAAAAAAAATTTCGGCCTAAACTGAAAACATTTCTTTTTTTATATATTGTTTGGGGATATTTATTATAGCAAAAAGTAAAAAATATTGCTTTTTTTTTTTTCAAAATTGTTGTTTTTTTTTTGTTTATAGCGCAAAAAATAAACGCAGAGGTGATCAAATACCACCAAAAGAAAGCTCTATTTGTGGGGAAAAAAGGATGTCAATTTTATTTAGGTGCACGACCGCACAATTGTCAGTTAAAGCGATGCAGTGCCGTATCGCAAAAAGTGCTCTGGTCAGGAAGGGGGTAAATTCTTCCGGGGCTGAAGTGGTTAAAGCGGTGTTCCGGCAACTTTTTTTTTTTCAGGCATCCAATCCTAATGCATTAATAATGTTTATATATGTTTGCTAGTGGATGTGAATTTTATCTTTATTTCACACTTACTATTTAGTAAATCCTCTTCTGCCGTTGCCATGATGATTGTGGGCATGTGAAGCCCAATCACAACCTCTTCTGGGATTACCGATGGAGAGGTGCATGCTGGGTAACCAGCATGCACCTCTCGATATCGCGCATGCGCGACACTCCGGTGGCCATAGCGCCGATTGTTTAGAAAGTTGCCATAACAACTGGCGGCGACGGAGGAGGGTCCCGTCCAGTTTAGTATGGCAAACGCCTTAAATCGCGTCATTTCCTGTCAGGAAATAACGTGATTTTTGCTCACAGTACTGCCCCCTGGCTTCTGGGAAATAATGACTCACATTTCCCAGGAGCACAGGCAAGAGAGGAAGTTATACGGAGCTCCGCGGACCTGGAAGTGGCAGATTAGAAGCCACTACATAGCAACAGGGCATTTCTAGTGAGTAAAAAAAAATGTTTTCCCCCCAAATGTTTATTAATACTATGAAAGGACTGTGAATATGTAAAAATGTTTTTCTGGGTGGAACTCCGCTTTCAAATAAAAACAGATGAGTGAGATCCTTACAATATTATTATAATATTACATTGATAATTATCAGTCTATAGAGGAGGAACAAGAGTATAAAGTTATGGGTCTGCTGGAACCTTGCTCTCTGAAGCCATCTAGTGTTTGATGTTGTCATAAGCTTTTTGCAGTGTTTATTTCACCAAGACAATAAAATAATGGTACTATCTGTAGTCTGAGTGAAGCAGCTAAAAACATAAATATTCTAAAAGTACACTAAATATTAACACAAGGGCGTGGCTTGGTGCGCAACGGAAATGGCTGCCTGAAGACAGAGCTCCAAGAGGCCCGCTAGCGCTCCTCTGGCAATCCCTGCTTCATAGAATGAGCAGACTGCTTCGACATACGCCTGGGACCCGCTCACCGGTGGTTTCCAACACCCACAGCATACAGGACATCTTTACTACAAAGCCCCGTCAAGGCTGCGGCATGCGAAGCAAGATGGCGCAGACACGCGGGGAGGACGAATACAGTACAGACTCCCAATCTGCCACAGAGGACCCGGTAAGAGAGACAGGAGACTCTAGCCATCCCCTTACACTGGCAGAAAATGCGAAAAAGCAAGGACTCTAGAAGAGGGAAACCTTTTGTACCCCCCGTACAGTGGGACTTTACAGGCAAACAACAGCAGTTAAAAAGATATGTTTTATTGAAAATTGCTTAAAAAAGCATAAAAACAAGTTGATCTAGACAGATCTCTACGAAAGTGCTTATACAAGATACAAACAGATTCTTTCTCATGATATATTTCTTTGCGCTTTCGATTGTGAATACATATTCTTCTATCAGTCTGACATGTTTCAGGACGGTGTCCCTTCTTCAGAGGCGTGTTAAGAAGAGAGAATATATAGGTGTATTCTGAAAGGTAAGTTAGATCGATTTACACATCAAAATATCATTTGGGACAGACATTCACATTATGGCAAACGACCGTGTCCAGTATACATACCAGTATCCAATCTTTGAAAAACGCTGTGCAAAAGATTGCGAAATAGGCAACCTCATACCAAGAGAGAAAATGTGATTTAAAAGAAATGGAAATATGACCGCTAATTAACCGGTGTTGGATATGGCGGCTTCCACCTGGGTCGGGAAAGACTCCACAAAGGCCCCCAAAGGGAGGACGAGCCCCGCCGGGTCGGTAAGAGAGCTCTAAAAAAATGAGTTTATATAAATTAGTGAGTTATGTTCTCTTTAAAGATAAACATTGTACAAAAAAGTATGAGGGGTGCCCTATAAATTGTATACATTATATGATATATATAATATATTGATATATTATATGATATATGTTAGAAAAGAGAAAAAAATAAAATATATATTTTTTTTTCTCCGTGGTCCAAATATAGGTTTTGCAGCCTTGTGTTGTAGTTATAGAAAAATGTTGTTTTTTCTTTTTACTATGCATTTTGTTTATTAGAACAGAAAGACAATAACTGAAACCTTTCGAAATAAACAAAAAGAGAAGGAAAAAAAGGGGGGGAGAAAGAGGAAGGAGTTTTTTTACTTTTTATCTATAATCTATACACTGTGAGGCCGTTGCCTCACATATATATTGTTAAACAAACAAAACAAAGATTCTCCTATATAAAGAGTACTGAAAACGTAGCAAGAGGATAACGAATCCAGGAGGAAAAAACACACTATCTCTCCTCTATTCAATAGTATAAGGATGATAAGGAAGAAACGTAATAACTTTCCTACTTACTTTCTTAGACTAGGTTTCAAACGAAAGGCTTGAGCATAGTTGTTGGTGGCAGGTGTGTTTGGCACTGGACATGGTGCCGATTGCGGTTTTTAAACCCGCTGGCGCCTGCGCATTATGGTTGGTTCCACAAGTGTCAGCAAGGGGAAGACAAAGTGGCGCCGTCGCATATGACGCACTCGCGTCATAACAAGGCGCCGTGCACAGACGACGTTCTAAGATGGCAGTATGGATAGAACAGAGAGGCCGCGTCATCGCGTATGGCGCGGCACTGCTAGACCGATACGAAGGAGAGAAAAAGAAATGGGACTGTGTGATAGGTTGCTCAGGATGTGAACAAGCACCACTGAGATGAAAGAGCACACGGAAAGCCCAAAGCAAATATGAATAATAAAAATGAAAGTAAAATTGAATAATGGAATATTTATAGAGTTTTTTTAGGGGATCATTGGGGACCCAGGATTGGGAACGTCCAAAAGGGGCCCCAGGGACAAGTCGAAGCGCTGGGGGAGCGCCATGCAGACAGGTCCCGCCGGTGCGTAAAACACCACAAATGCACGTCTGGACTTGGCCGGACAAGCGTGTGGTGTAAAAGGCCATGCCTCCACCAATATGAATGGGGGGGAAAACATGGCCCCCGTGCGCAGGGCGAAGCTAAAACCGAGACCAAATGGATAACAAAAAGGGGATAAAACAGATAAATGGTTATCTCAAGGATTGTGATTCTCCGATTCAATTTCCGTTTTTTTGGGTGGATATGTGGGCACGATCGGGTGCACATAATGGAATGATAACAAACATCAATAGATGCAGAGCAATGTTTGAGACATAAACAACAGTGGGTACATGGGGAACATTGCATATAGGGGAAACTAAGGAGACCAGGATTACAACATACCAATAGTCGTGAACACATTATTGACAGTTGAAGGAACATAGACATGTTAAATGCATTTTATGTATAGCAGTATAGACAGCATTCATAAATATATTGATAGATATGTTATATACACCTGCATATACTGATATAGACAACATTCCAAAAGGAAGAGGAAAAAGAAAAGTACCCTACTAGGACACAATTTATAGCATCAAACGTAAACATCTTAGGCATATTATTTGAGCATGCATATCCTAGGTATTTATTGGATAATTTTTAAAG
Organism: Lithobates clamitans; assembly: GCA_037952925.1. NCBI lineage: Eukaryota > Metazoa > Chordata > Amphibia > Anura > Ranidae > Lithobates > Lithobates clamitans. The sequence continues at coordinate 1,505,559 of JBBGZY010000630.1, read as the reverse complement.
GGATGGCATATCTTAATATGGTGAATTATTCTTTTTCGCATCCACCTGATACGAAACCATCTAGGAATGGGTGGAAACTCATTTGGGTGTTGAGGGCTGGAAATTGAGTTGCATTGAGACTGGCGATCCAGCGGACCTCCCTCTGGAGCAAGATCTTATTCCAATCACCACCCCTTTTGTCCGAATGAATCCCGTCAGGAATGGTGAAATGGATAAGGGGAAACTTTCCTGTGTGATGATCTCGCACATGTCGCGCCAGAGGAAGGTCCGGGTCCCCCTGCCTCATGCTAGTGATGTGTCGTGCTGCTCTTTTATGAAACTCCAGTTTTGTTTTACCAAGGTAAAAACATTTACATTGGCATGTTAGAAGGTAAATGACCCCAGATGTCTTGCAATTAGCAAAGTGTCTGGGCCTGTATCTATTACCATTCGGTAATTGAAATTTGGTCTGTGTATTCATGTAGCGACAGCAAGGACATCCACCACAAGTAAACGTTCCAAGTCTTTTGCATGTATTGGAGCGGAAAGTACCGGTATATTCACTTTTTACCAAATGATCCCTCAATGAGCGAACTCGTCTAAAAGTGATAGTAGGTGTCATAGATACATGTGGTTTTAAATTAGGATCAATTTGTAACAGATGCCAGTGTTTTTGTAGGATGCCTTTGATAATCCCATGCTGTTTGTTATAGGTGGTTATTAGCCTGTGACTGATTGTGAATCTTTAGATTTTTTTAGAAAAAAGAATGTGTCTCAGTTGTCCTCATGCTCGTCTAAAAGCTTTTTTCAGACATGTAGGCGAGTAGACTCGATCTAGAAGTCTTTCCTTAAGTTTGTTTGCCTCATGAACAAATTCAGTGTCAGTAGAGCAATTGCGTCTTAGTCTTAAATATTGCCCGTACGGAATAGATAAGACTAGTGACTTGGGGTGTGAGCTTGACGCATGTAGGATGGTATTTCTAGCGGTCTCTTTTCGATAGAGACCGCTGGATAGAGAACCATCCATGGATTTAGTTATGCTTAGATCCAGAAAGGTAATGGCGGTGTCATTAAAGGTCATGGTGAAGTATAGATTGAATTTATTTTGATTCATGATTTGTATGAAGCTATGTAGGGCTTCTGGTGTGCCATTCCATATCATCAGTATGTCGTCTATATACCTGAACCATGCTGCTACATGGGTGGTATATGGCGAGAGGTTGTCATCGGATAACAAAGATTGTTCCCATTTCCCCAGGTACAGGTTGGCATATGATGGGGCACAACAAGTCCCCATCGCAACCCCCTGCACCTGGAGGTAGTGGGAACCGTCAAAAGAAAAGATGTGCGTGAGAATGAAATCCAACGCATTCAATAGGAAAGAGTTTAGTTTCCGGTCATCCTTATGGGATTGTGACAGAATGTGTCCGATAACTGAAAGGCCTAGATTGTGCGGGATAGAGCTGTATAACACTTCTACGTCTGGCAACCAGAAGCGAATGGGGTGATATATGCAAGCCTTCCAGGTTTTGCAATAGGTGAATGGTGTCCTTGATGTATGAAAATAAACCTGCAACGTAGGGTCTAAGATGGCTGTCTACAAATTTACTTAAATTTTTGGTGTTAGAGCCGTTTCCAGAAATGATGGGACGGTCTGGGGGAATTTTTTGATTTTTATGAATTTTAGGAAGACAATACAAGGTGGGAGTACGATGATATGGTGTTCTAATATATTCCCAGAAGTCTTTGTTGATAGCCCCATTACAGAATGCTTCATCTACCAGATCATAAAAGGAACCATTGAATTTGTCCATGGTGCCTTTTGAGATGGGTTTGTACCATGATGGGTTTGTGACAACTTTGACTCACATTGCTCTATACTGCTCGTTTGTCATGATAACGATGTTTCCACCTTTGTCCGATGGCTTAATCGTGAGGGAATGTTCTCTTTTTAGAAATTCCAAAGCTAGCTGTTCGTCTTTTTAGTGAGGTTGTTATAGGATGTTTTTGATTTAGTTTTTTAAATTTTTTTAATTTCTGATGTGGTGGACGCTATTAATGCCGCTAGCTTGGGGTTGCTTGTAAAAGACGGAAATTTGTCTGATTTCGTTTTGAACTTTTCTTGTCTGACTGTAAAGGGGCTTCTTTTGAGATGTGTTCTTCTAAAAGACTATCAAGGTCTATTGAATCAATCAAATCGCTAGGATCTTGTTCCTCGGAGTGTTAAAAGATCATCTAGCGCTTCGTCTGATTCCTTAGTCTTCATTTGGGAAGTATTTTTTTCTTTTTCCTTTGAAAAAAGACTCTTATAGTAGAGTTTTCGGGCAAACAGGTGAAGGTCTTTTATTACTGAAAAAGTGTCTAGATCCGCATCTGGACAGAAACTGAGACCTTTGTACAGTAGGTCCCGTTCAGCTTGTGTGAGTGGATAATCAGAGAGGTTAATTATGTTTTGAGTGTTAGATGAGGAAGGAGAAGGGATATGTGGAAGTTTTGGAAGTCTGGAGGCTTCACCTCCATTTTAATGGACTAAAAAATCTTGATCTGATTGAAGTAGAGTAGTGGTGATAGAAGATAAAGAAATGTCACCCATGAGTGTCGGTATGTTGGACCCTACACCAATAGGTCCTACTGAGGAAAGCTGATTACCACCACGTGTATTACCTTTACCATTGAAAGTAGATGAAGTGGCAGCAGTGTCTGTGATTCTTTTCTTGTTGCACGCAGGATCATCCCCAGAGGGTGGTCTTTTGTGGTTTACAATTTCTGTGTCTGTTGTGGGAAGAAGATGAGACAGAAGAATTCAAAGAAGAATTAGATTCAGAATTTCTTGAAGTTCTATTCAGATTTCCCCTATGTGGGCGTTGAGTTGGATTAGTTTGATGCCATTTATACTCTGTTCCCTCCTGGAAAGCTCTCTTATCTCTCCAAAATTGTTTATCCCTTGTTATCAACCTTTCCTGGGATTTTTGATTTAACCGGATTTTGATTTTTTTCCTCATGTTCTTTAAAAATGGGCAGATCTTTAAAGGGGAGTAATTTTAGCATAAATTGCATCGATGTCTCTATCAAAGCTAACGATACTTTTTTTGTACTCTTCACTTAGTAAGGACATCATGGTTTTAGTACGGAGCTGTAAATTATTCTCCCAAATGGTTTTGAAAGAAGAATCAACATCTTCTAACATAGGAAAAATTTGAATTCGTAATCCTAGGGGGTTTATATCCTCCTGGATATATCTATCAAATGTGTCAGCATGCCAGAAACATGCAACTTGTTTATCAACAATTTTGCCCAGGTGAAAGAACAAAGAGGAAATTTCTGATTGGGAAGATGATTTTTGATTGTAATCCTTAGAAAAACCCGCCATTAAATTGTCCCATTCCTTGCCCTAAAACATCCTGGAAAAACCTATATGACAATTTTGTGGACAAAACAGAACAATGTGTATTGCACTACTTACAAAAATCTATGGATATCACATTAAAGAAGTTTTTTTTTTTAGACCAGAAAACATAAACCAAAGAAAAAATATATGTGGTTCAAAGGGGAGGGGGGGATGGGTATTTCCTACCCTATTTGGCATATATAGTATGGTGAACCACAGAGGGGAATAACCCTCAAGTCTATGTTGCCAACATCCCAATTTAAACGCAAAAAAGCAAGGACCCTAGAAGAGGGAAACCTTTTGTACCCCCCGGTACAGCGGGACTTTACAGGCAAACAACAGCAGTTAAAAAGATATGTTTTATTGAAAATTGCTTAAAAAAGCATAAAAACAAGTTGATCTAGACAGATCTCTACGAAAGTGCTTATACAAGATACAAACAGATTCTTTCTCAAGATATATTTCTTTGCGCTTTCGATTGTGAATACATATTCCTCTGTCAGCCTGACATGTTTAAAGACGGTGTCCCTTCTTCAGAGGCGTGTTAAGAAGAGAGAATATATAGGTGTATTCAGTATCCAAACTTTGAAAAACGCTATGCAAAAGATTGTGAAAGAGGCAACCTCATATCAAGAGAGAAAATGTGATTTAAAAGAAATGGAAATATGACCGCCAATTAACCAGTGTTGGATATGACGGCTTCCACCTGGGTAGGGAAAGACTCCAACAAATGCCCCCAAAGGGAGGACGAGCCCCGCCGGATCCGTAAAAGAACCTTTCTTAGACTCAGGTTTCAAACTAAAGGCTTGAGCATAGTTGTTGGTGGCAGGTGTGTTTGGCTACCAAAGTACTCTTTGAACCAGCTGGCTTGTCCACTTGCAAGACAACCCACTGAAATAGTGTCCCACCCCGTTAGGCCTATACTATCTAGTGTGTTATGACCAACATCTTGTATTGCACATCATAGTCTGTTGGCAAGCCTAAAGGATAAAACTACTCTAGTGCCGTGTACACACGAGTGGACTTTACGGCAGACTTTGCCCGGCGGACTTTGACAGACTTTACGATGGACTTTCTGAATGAACAGACTTGTCTACACACAATCAACCAAAGTCCGTCGAATTCGTACGTGATGATGTACGACCGGACTAAAATAAGGAAGTTCATAGCCAGTAGCCAATAGCTGCACTAGTGTGGCTTTTTGTCCGTCGAACTAGCATACAGACGAGCGGACTTTTCGACCGGGCTCGAGTCCATCGGGTAGATTTGAAAGTCCGTCCAACTTTTGAGAAAACGAAGTCCGCTGGAGCCCACACACGATCGAATTGTCCGACGAAATCCCGTCCGCCGGGCAAAGTCTGCCGTAAAGTCTGACCGTGTGTACGCGGCATAGGTGTTATACTACTTTCTCCAGACTAAGGTCCTGTGCTCACTTACATTTTCTGCTCATTCATATACCATTCATATATTGCAAATAATGGTAATTTAGACATGGATTTTATTCATATTCAATGTTTAGCTACATTTTTTATTTATTTGACTTATTTGAGACTGCGGGTCTCATGACTAGCTCTTTTTGCATGCTCAGTTAGACTTGTTTATTAAAATTTACGAATAGATAAATACTGACGTCTAACTCCTAAATTAGCTCCTCACACTTCTCCCTACCAGTGGGTGGTGCTGTGTGACTGGGATTTGCACAGCAGCTGCTCATATTTGAAACAGAGCTTACAGCACCAGTTGCTGTAGGCAGATACTCTAACTTGTCTCTACACCCCTAGCTCCTACAGGGATTTCTGTGTATAATAATTGTGTGTTTTTTTGTTTTTTTGTGTCATATAGGTATAGTTGCTCATTGAAACCATGGCATACTCTTCCTTAGGCCAGAGTCCCACCCTGATCTCACATAATGTCCGGGGATTGAACTCTCCTGAGAAAGGAACTTCCCTTCTACGGGAACTTAAGGTGAAACCTTTTTTGGTCTTCATACAAGAAACACATTTCCAGTCTGGGAAAATCCCAAATTTGCACCATAAGTACTTTCCTAAAGTATATCATGCTACGAATACTGCTACTGCAAAACCAAAGAGTTGTCTATTCTTATCAGCAAATCGGTGGGGATTGAGGTTGCTCAGCAACTGGTTGATCCAGACGGCAGGTTTCTCTTCCTCAAGGGTACATGGGGATCGATACTTTTAACCCTGGCAAATGTTCATTTCCCCAATACTACACATGTCTCATTTTGCAGACATCTCATTGAGGAGTTGAAAGGCTTTGCCTCAGGGTCAGGGCCGGACTTACCATTGGGCTTGACTGAGCTCAAGTCCATGGGCCCCAGCCGAGTGTACTCGGCTATACTCAGCTAGTTCCGCTCACAGTCGCACGCCTAGTCCCGCCTTATGATGGACATAGCACAGGGATGGGGCATGACTACCGCACTGAATGATTACTGCACTCTAAAGCACCTCAAAGACCTACTCCAAACGTTAACTCTCATAGATTCATGGTGCACGGTAAACCCGATGGGCAAAGATTACACTTACTGCTCTGCACTTCATGATAAATATACCCGCATGGACTACATCTTTATTACACAAAAAGACCTCCCGGCCTTGCGCGATGCGCGCATTGGCATACAAACGTACTCAGACCATACACCTATTTCACTTACTCTAAATCCTGAAGCTCATATCAAACCTTGTATGTGGACACTGAACCCATTTTTATTGACAGATCCTGACTCACTCCAAAAAACGACTGAAACATTACGTAATTATTTTTCTGAAAATTACACGGAAGAACTTTCCCTCTTTCCCCTTTAACAATCTGGGAGGCACATAAGTGTGTCCTCAGAGGAGAATTGATGAAATTAGGGGCAAATGAGAATCGGAACGGAAAAAAGCTAACATAGCAACTAAGATAGAGAGAGGCACTCTACAAACTCTCCTTGGGGAAACAATCAGCGGCCGAACTCCTGGAGGCACGCCAAAACCTTCAGGATCTATTAGAACTTAAAGCCAAATGCTTCCTTTTTCTTCAAGAAAATTATTTATTATGAGCACGGGGATAAAGAGGGAAATATTTGGCTAGAGCTCTGACGGAAGCTTCTCTATCATTAAATATTTTGGCGATTAAATTGGAGTAAAGCGCACTACACCACCACACAGACAAAATTGCTGCTATCCTTCAAAAGTACTATTCTAAACTTTACAATATCCCCCAAAGCCATAAAACCCCAGACCTACAGGGAGATAGGAAGCAAATCATTAATCATTATTTGATACAAAGCGGTATGCCCACCCTTTCTATAGTCTCTCTGAAGACTCCGATATCCTTGGAGGAACTATTGTCTGCAATAAAAAGCCTTAAACCAGGTAAGAGCCCTGGACCAGACGGCCTTACGGCACATTACTACAAGACGTTTAACAACATTCTTGTTCCTCCACTACAAAATACACTAAACTTCTTAATGGATACCCAACAAATACCAAATTCATTTCTATTGGTACATGTCACAGTGCTCCCCAAACTGGGCAAAGACCCAACTGAGTGCACCAGCTACAGGCCTATATCCCTGCTCAATATTGATCTAAAATGATTTGCTAAAATTGTTGCCAACCGCTTACGCACATTTCTTCCTCAACTGATAGGCCCTGAACAAGTTGGGTTCATGCCAGGGAGGGGGGTAAGGGATAACGTAACAAAGGCCCTTAATCTGATCCACCGCAGCCGCCAAACTGGTTTTGAAGATTTTCTCCTGTCAACGGATGTGGAGAAGGCCTTCAACAGGGTGTCATGAGACTTTTTATTGGCTATCTGTTCCCATATAGGCTTGAAACCACGTATGCTTGCGTGGATTTCCTTGTTGTATCAGAATACAATGGCCAGGTTGAAGATCAATGGCACCTTGTCGGAAAGGTATCCATTAAAAATGGCACCACACAGGGGTGCCCTCTGTCACCCCTGCTATTCATACTATCTTTAGAACCATTTATCCATACAGTTGACATGAACTCCTCAATTAGGGGTTTTGAGATAAACAAAACAAGGTATAAAATAGCTGCATACACTGAGGACCTATTGTTTTGTTTTTTTAATGCAAACACACACGTCTATCGCTAATTTACTACATGCTTTTGCTTTTTACTTTCCAACCTTTAAAATAAATCAGAGGCCATGAATCTTACTCTCTCCCCAAACACAGTTAGTTATACAGGCACAACAGAACAACTCCTTTAAATGGGTGTCCCATGCACTCAAATACCTAGGAGTGTGGCTTATACCTTTGCTGAACAATATCTTCACACATAACTTCAAACCGATGCTCCATCAGATTGAAAGGGATCTTTCCAAATGGTCGCTCAAACACTTTTCTTGTTTCGGCAGAGCTGCCATTGTTAAAATGACCATGCTTCCACGACTATTGTATATTTTCCACACATTATCAAATAACTTACCAGCCAGCTTTTTTTAAACAGTTACAGGCCATACTTTGGAAATTTCTATGGGCACACAAGAAACCTTGTATCAGTTTGCGCTTGCTCGTGAAACCCAAGGCTACGGGGGGCCTAGGTTTCCCAAATTTTAAACTATACAACACATTTAGTCAGAATTGTCCATTGGCATTGCCACTTCGCCAATAAGGATTGGGTATCCCTAGAAGAGTTTCACTGAGGTCTCTTTGAAATTTTCACTGTGGATTCCCTGGGCCAAATGTCCTCCAGATCTTAAACAACATCCATTAATTGGAGCACCTTTAACCACTTGAGCCCCGGACCATTATGCTGCCTAAGGACCAGAGGTCTTTTTCCAATTTGGCACTGCGTCGCTTTAACTGCTAATTGCGCGGTCATCCAATGCTGTACCCAATCAAAATTTGCGTCCTTTTCTTCCCACAAATAAAGCTTTCTTTTGATGGTATTTGATCACCTCTGCGGTTTTTATTTTTTGCGCTATAAACGGAAAAAGACCGAAGATTTTGAAAAAAAATGATATTTTCTACTTTTTGTTATAAAAAAAATCCAATAAACTCAATTTTAGTCATACATTTAGGCCAAAATGTATTCGGCCACATGTCTTTGGTAAAAAAAATGTCAATAAGCGTATATTTATTGGTTTGCGCAAAAGTTATAGCGTCTACAAACTAGGGTACATTTTCTGTAATTTACACAGCTTTTAGTTTATGACTGCCTATGTCATTTCTTGAGGTGCTAAAATGGCAGGGCAGTACAAACCCCCCCCCAAATGACCCCATTTTGGAAAGTAGACACCCCAAGGAAATTGCTGAGAGGCATGTTGAACCCATTGAATATTTATTTTTTTTGTCCCAAGTGATTGAATAATGACAAAAAAAAATATTTACAAAAAGTTGTCACTAAATGATATATTGCTCACACAGGCCATGGGCCTATGTGGAATTGCACCCCAAAATACATTCTGCTGCTTCTCCTGAGTATGGGGATACCACATGTGTGGGACTTTTTGGGAGCCTAGCCGCGTACGGGGCCCCGAAAACCAATCACCGCCTTCAGGATTTCTAAGGGTGTAAATTTATGATTTTGCTCTTCACTGCCTATCACAGTTTTGGAGGCCATGGAATGCCCAGGTGGCACAACCCCCCCCCCCAAATTACCCCATTTTGGAAAGTAGACACCCCAAGCTATTTGCTGAGAGGCATATTGAGTCCATGGAATATTTTATATTTTGACACAAGTTGCGGGAAAGTGACACTTTTTTTTTTTTTTTTTTGCACAAAGTTGTCACTAAATTATATATTGCTCACACAGGCCATGGGCATATGTGTTATTGCACCCCAAAATACATTTAGCTGCTTCTCCTGAGTATGGGGATACCACATGTGTGGGACTTTTTGGGAGCCTAGCCGTGCACGGGACCCCGAAAACCAATCACCGCCTTCAGGCTTTCTAAGGGTGAAAATTTTTGATTTCACTCTTCACTGCCTATCACAGTTTCGGAGGCCATGGAATGCCCAGGTGGCACAAAACCCCCCCAAATGACCCTATTTTGGAAAGTAGACACCCCAAGCTATTTGCTGAGAGGCATGGTGAGTATTTTGCAGCTCTCATTTGTTTTTGAAAATGAAGAAAGATAAGAAAAAACATTTTTTTTTTCTTTTTTCAATTTTCAAAACTTCGTGACAAAAAGTAAGGTCTGCAAAATACTCACTATACCGCTCAGCAAATAGCTTGGGGTGTCTACTTTCCAAAATGGGGTCATTTGGGGGGGTTTTGTGCCACCTGGGCATTCCATGGTCTCCGAAACTGTGATAGGCAGTGAAGAGTGAAATCAAAAATTCACGCCCTTAGAAAGCCTGAAGGCGGTGCTTGGTTTTCGGGGTCCTGTGCGCGGCTAGGCTCCCAAAAAGTCTCACACATGTGGTATCCCCGTACTCAGGAGAAGCAACAGAATGTATTTTGGGGTGTAATTTCACATATTTACATGGCATGTTTGAGCAATATATCATTTAGTGACAATTTTGTGCAAAAAAAAAAAAAAATTTGTCTCTTTCCCGCAACTTGTGTCGCAATATAAAATATTCCATGGACTCGACATGCCTCTCAGCAAATAGCTTGGGGTGTCTACTTTCCAAAATGGGGTCATTTGGGGGGGTTTTGAACTGTCCTGGCATTTTATGCACAACATTTAGAAGCTTATGTCACACATCACCCACTCTTCTAAGCACTTGAAGACAAAGCCCTTTCTGACACTTATTGTTTACATGAAAAAGTTATTATTTTTTTTTGCAAGAAAATTACTTTGAACCCCCAAACATTATATATATATTTTAAAGCAAATGCCCTACAGATTAAAATGGTGGGTGTTTCATTTTTTTTTTTTTCACACAGTATTTGCGCAGCGATTTTTCAAACGCATTTTTTGGGGAAAAAACACACTTTTTTAAATTTTAATGCACTAAAACACACTATATTGCCCAAATGTTTGATGAAATAAAAAAGATGATCTTAGGCCGAGTACATGGATACCAAACATGACATGCTTTACAATTGCGCACAAACGTGCAGCGGCAACAAAATAAATACATTTTTTAAAAGCCTTTAAAGCCTTTACAGGTTACCACTTTAGATTTACAGAGGAGGTCTACTGCAAAAATTACTGCCCTCGATCTGACCTTCGCGGTGATACCTCACATGCATGGTGCAATTGCTGTTTACGTTTGACGACAGACCGCCACGTACATGTACGTGATTTTGCCTGTCCGTGCCACCTTGCCGACGTACATCAGCCTGAGGCGGTCGTCAAGTGGTTAAAAGTTTTCCACAAAACTAACCTTCTTACCACACTTCCACAGTCCCGGGACTGCTCATGCCAGTTTTCAACAATCCGGATTTTCCCCCAGGCTTGGGCTTGAAAATATTCCTCACAAAAGACACAGCTCCCTTACTAGCCTCGCATTGTGTGGCCGCAGGCAGGATTTGAACTTATGATAAGTTGCTGAGTGACCTTGCACCTTCGACCTTTACACATTGGAATTATAGGCAAATTTTCCACTACCTTCTTTCCACCGATAAGAAAGGTGATATATATGATCAGGGATCCTACACCCTTTGAATTAATCTGTTTGACTGGTGATCAGATTGAGAAAACTACCTTCCTAATGTACTCATGTCTCCAACAGCCTGATACCACGATTCGGCCAGATTCAGAAGCCAATGGGAATCTTCTCTTCATTTGCATTTTTCAGATACGCAGTGGAAAAACGCATGTATTCTAGCACATAAATGCTCAATTAGCACAAGATTACAAGAGAATTCCTACAAATTATTATCACATTGGTACGTAACTTCAGTAAAGGTGAAAATATGGTACCCGTTTGCTTCGGATTTGTGCTAGCGATGCGAAGAGGCCACAGGAGACCTGCTGCATATTTGGTGGGACTGTCCTAAAATAGCTTCTTACTGGACCAAAATTTGTGAATGAATCCTTCACATTACTGACACTAAGATCAAACTCATTCCTGCTTGCTGTCTTTTACACATCTCTAACAACCCTCTTGGCAGATATAAACGATCCCTAACGAAACACCTGCTGAATGCTGCTAAATCCTTGATTCCCAAATACTGGAAACTGACGAAAATCCCCTCACTTAAAGAATGGGCTCGTGGGGGGGCGTGACCGGATGAGGAGATGAACGGAGGTGTGTGGGTCCTCTCCACGCTCCAGCTCCCTGCTGCTGCTCATGATATCTAAGATGGTCTGACCCGACTTTTGAATACAAGATCGCCTGTGTCTCTGGGTCTCTTCCTGGCCACTCTATTAGCCCTTCTTAAAACTGCTAAATTAATCCTGGGGAGTTCCTTTGCTTTGCGAGCCCCGGGAGGGAAGGAGGAGGCAGCTGGCAGTGGCGGTGATTACTCGGCTGTCTGGCTGAAGCAAGCTTGAGCGGTCACCTGGCAACGCTCTGAGCTCTCGCGGGACTTGGAGCTCCGCACGAAGTGTCAGTGAAGAGAGACGGGCGGCGTGTGACCTGCCTGGGAAGCCGCATGAACACGGGACGGAACCTGGTGGCCCCGTCGGATGGTCTGGTTTGGACGGTCTGGTTCACGCGGTGTGCTGGCTGGCTACGATCCTGTGCAACGCTGAGGTAATAACTCAAGAACTGTGTCCTTTCCTGTTATAACGGTACATAGATACAAGGAGCTGCTGATATGTGCCTGGGAACTTATTGATGAATGGTCAATTTAAAACTAAACAGGTCTATGAACATTATCTGGGCTCAAAAAGGGGCAGAGGAAAACAGGAATAGGGGAATCTGTATTGGGCACCCTCCTTGGTATAGTTAACTGGGATAACTAATAGACACGTTGGGATAAGTAAAAATGACAAAAAAAAAGGGAGAGGAGCACCCCCAACAATCTCAGGAGGGGTCTCTTGCGCAAGCTACCCGGGCTGCTAAAGAAAAGGGGAATCTTGCAGCATCTGCAGCAGCCGCGGCATCCAAATTGGAGAAATACGCCCATACCCCCTTACACTCCCCAGCCAAGGGCACCCAGCAGCCTCAGGAGAAGACGGGAAGCACAGGGGATAGAAAGAGTCTAAGTAAAAATACAACAGCACTGTCAACGGATGCGAAAGAGGGGAAGAAAAAAAAAAGCCCTGAAAAGAACCCCTCGGGTAAAATGAATGAAGTTAATCCTGATGCTGTAGTATCCAGTGAGTCCGAAACCTACACTGAAAGAGGTTCTGAGTGCAGTTAATGCTTGTAGGGGATCACTGAGCGACTTATGCGACCAATTGAGAGGCCTTAAAAAGGAACTGCGCTCTATGAGCCAAGAACTACAGAATACTATCGAAAGGACTTCTAATTTGGAAGAGAGGCTAAGTCAAGTGGAGGACACTTTGCAGCCCATGAGGCAAGAATTTAGATTGATGCAGACCCAGATGGATACTTACAGAAGCAAAATGGATGAAATGGAGAATCGCCTCCGCAGACAGAATGTGAGGGTCCTAGGCCTCCCAGAAGGAAGCGAGGGGGCCTGTCCAGAAATGTTTCTGGAAAAGTGGCTAAGGGAGGTTTTTGGGGCAGAGACTTTTTCCCATTTTTTCGCTATTGAGAGGGCCCATAGGGTGCCCACCAGGTTAAATACTTCAAGCTCCCGCCCCAGACCACTGATAATGAAGCTGTTTAGTTACAGGGATAAAATAGTATTAATGCAGAAAGCTAGGGAAAAGGGGGATATCTTCTATAAAGACAGTAGAATTTCAATATACCCGGACTATTCTCCAGATCTACAAAAGAAGAGGGCAGGATTTGTAGAAATTAAGCGCAATCTGAGGAATATGAAAATATCCTATGCTTTGCTTTACCCGGCGCGATTACGGGTTGATGCTCCAGGAGGGACACAATTCTTTGACTCAGCTGATAAGGCCGAAAAATGGCTGGAAGAAAATAAAAAGGACTAGTAGGGTTGGACTATTACTAGCTGATTGATGATGGTTTTTTTTTTTTTTTTGCAGCAGGGACTGGAGGGGAGGGAGGGCGATCGAGGTGTTAGAGGAAAATATTTAAGAGAGTTTGTCAAAGGTGGAGGATGATTGTTTTATGGTGGATAGTGTCACTAGTGATTGAGGTGGGAGGGAGGGAGGGTAGCGTGAGAGGGGTGGCAAAGCCTAATAGGGGTAAGTCTTTTTTCTTTACCCCTGTTTGGCTGGGGAAAAGCGGAAAAAAGTTGGGGTATGAGTGGGATGGGAGGGGTAAATGGGTCACAAGGAATGCGTCAGGGTAGGCCAAGAAAGGCAGGGCGGGGGGGGGATGGACAGGCACAAGGGTAGAGAAATATGTAAGATTCAATTAAAATTAAAAGGTTGTTATGCACTAGTACTAAATGCACATATGGTAAAGATAAAGCCATCACATAGATTGTTGACACATTTATTTATAACTTAAATTAGTAAAGAAAGATTTGGTAAGATTAAAAAGGATGGGAAACTTTGCATATGGGACATACACACATAATATTTGACACTGGTGGGGTTAAGTAAGGAATGTTTCAGTCTTTATTATTATAAGAGGCCTATGCTCCTGATGGTGTTTTTTTTTTTGTTTTGTTTTTTTGCTGTTTTGTTTTTTTTTTTTTTTGATTATTTAATAGAGGTTTATACTTTTATGTATTTGTACACATTTTGTATCTATCAGTATGTATGCTTATAATCTAAAGGAGGGTTAGGATGGTAGGAATAACCTCATGGAATATCCGGGGTATGGGAGAGCCCATTAAAAGAGCTACGGTATTCTCAGAGCTGGAATTACTGGGGGCGGACCTGGTGTGCTTACAGGAGACACACCTCACTAATGAAACTAAATCTTTAATTCGGAATAAAAAATTCCAAGCACAATTCCACTCAGTGCACACCTCCTATTCAAGAGGGGTGTGCGTACTGATTAAGAAGGGGATAGTGTTCTCCTGTAAGGATGTTAGGATAGATCCGTTGGGCTGTTATGTTTTCCTATTCTGCACAATAGAGGGAAAATCCTTTGTTATAGCTAATGTGTACATTCCCCCTCCCTTTAAGATGGGGCTCTTATATCACCTCCTAGAATATGTAGAGGACAAAGGGGATGTCCCAATTATAGTGGTGGGCGATTTTAATATGATATGGATAGGTTCCCTCCAAGAGCAAGGGGGGATGGGGCAACTGAGGGGCGGCTCACTCAGCTGTTTGAAGAGATTGGGTGGTGCGACCTTTGGAGAATTCGTAATCAAGAGGAGAGGCAGTATTCCTGCTTCTCGGAGTCGCACCGCACTTTCTCTTGTATAGATATGGCAGTGGTAAACAGGGAGGTGCTTCCCCTTTTAGGAAAAATAGAGTATAGACCAAGAGGGGTATCAAACCATTCTCCTCTGACGCTGACGATAAACATCTGTAATAGATGTAATGAGAGAGTATGGGCATTGAACTCCATATGGTTAGGGATTATAGGAAAAAAAGAAGAAATATCTGAAAAAATAAAAGAATTTGTGGTAATTAATTCAGGGTCGGCGTCGCAGGGGATGGTCTGGGACTCTCTGAAAGCATTTCTGAGGGGTATCCTCTTACAAAATATATCACGGGTTAAGAGACAATCAAGAGAAAAGGGTGAACAGATTAGGAAAGAGTTATTAGATTTAGAAAAACAATACGTGGCGGACCCAAGCCCAGAAAAACAGGAGCTT
Source organism: Lithobates clamitans (assembly GCA_037952925.1). Lineage (NCBI taxonomy): Eukaryota > Metazoa > Chordata > Amphibia > Anura > Ranidae > Lithobates > Lithobates clamitans. Next base: position 1,490,499 of record JBBGZY010000630.1, on the reverse strand, counting down.
TGGGTAAATAAACAGCAGGAGTATAAGATGGATATACTTAAAAACGCGGAAAATAAGAGACTATTCCAGAGGCAGAGGTATTTTGGGGAGGGGGAAAAAGTGGGCCGTATGTTGGCATTAATAGCTGATACTAACTCACCCTCTTCAACGATCGCAGCGATTCGGACTTCTAGTGGGGTAATCTCGTCAGACTCCTTAGCGGTTAAAAAGGTTTTCTTTGAATACTATAGTAAACTATATAAATCACAACAACAACTAGAAGTAGGAGAGATAGAGAACTTTTTAGAGGGTGCTAACCTGCCACACCTCTCTGAAAATGATAGGAATAGTCTGGACTCCCCTATAACCCTCAAGGAAATACAGCAAGCAGTATCAGATATGCCGAATCAGAAAGCCTCAGGTCCTGATGGCCTACCCGTGGAAATTTACAAGTACTTTGGAGAGGCTCTACTCCCAGAACTCTGGAAGACATTGAACTGGGCAGTGACTGATAGTACCCTGCCTTCTTCAATGACTGAAACCAATATAGTCCTGATAAGGAAAGAGGGAAAAGACCATCTTGAGGCAGCATCATATAGACCCATCTCGCTACTATGCACTGATGTAAAAATATTGGCAAAAGTAATGGCTACTAGGCTAAAGAAATGTATATCAGAGTTGGTGCACCTGGACCAGTCAGGGTTTATTCCAAACAGATCTACTAGTATTAACATCAGAAGGGCATACCTGAACCTCCATTCACCAGTAGAGACTAGAAGCTCCAGAGCGATCCTCGCTTTGGATATCGCCAAGGCGTTTGATAGCCTGGAGTGGGGATATCTCTGGTGGCTAATGGAGAAGTTTGGGTTCGGCCCTAAATTTATTAAATGGGTCAAGACCCTGTATTTCCATCCAAAAGCCAGGTTAAAGATTAATAGCGAATACACAGAGTGGCTATCCCTGGAGAGAGGGACGAGGCAGGGGTGCCCTCTCTCGCCTCTGTTATTCGCTCTAGCAATGGAGCCGCTGGCAGAGGTAATAAGGCACTCGTCTGGTATACAGGGATTTGGAGAGAGGACTAGACTGGAAAAAGTGGCACTTTATGCTGATGATGTGTTGATTTTTCTCGGGGACATGGGGCCATCCCTTGAAAAGTCAATACAACTAGTGGAAAGATTTGGGAACTCTTCAGGCCTGGTGGTTAACTGGGAAAAATCGACACTGCTTCCATTAGACTCAACATATAATAGCCAAAGGGGAGGTATGCCGAGACTGAGAGTAGTGGAGAAGATGCGCTACTTGGGCATAATTATTTCAACTGACCCGGCGCAATACATAGGGGATAACTTAGTCCCGTTATTGGAAAAATTTAGAAGAAAAAGCTCGGTTTGGTGCCAACTTCCGTTATCCCTGGCTGGTAGAGTTAATTTGATCAAGATGGTCTGGATGCCACAATTATTATACGTACTCCACAACTCCCCAGTCTGGATTGGGAAGAGCTGGTTCTTAAAAATAAACACCTTACTTAGAGAATTAATATGGAAGAAAGGGCAGGCAAGGATTAAATTACAAACGCTTCAGCGCCCTGTTGGGGAGGGGGGATTGGCAGTACCACATCCCTATAGTTACTTCCTGGCGGCACAACTACAACAACTAGGAGGTGCGAAGGTCAGGGCCTGTTGAATTCCAATGCGAAACTTATGATCCATGACTTCCCATACGGATCCCTGGCAGAGGCACTAGAGGCGGGGATATTTCAGGAGGGACCTCCAACATACAAATTGATATGTAAAGTCTGGCGGGCTACTAAGAGGATTATGGGCTATGGGGGCCACACTGAACTATCGCCCATATGGAATAATAGGGAATTGAGGGAGTTGTTAACAGTGGAAAAAAACTGGACATGGGTTCGCCACGGAATAAGTAGACTGGTACAGTTATATGAGGGCAAAAATTTGAAATCTTTCTCTAAATTAAGAGGTGAATACGGGATTCCAAATAATACCTTTTATACCTACCTGCAGATTAGGCATGCACTTAACAGTCAATTCAGTAAATGCCCACTAGAATGGTGCAATATACCTCTCCTAAATAGAATTATAAGAGCAAATACCACCAAGGGTCTGATAGCATTAATAAGTGGACAAATTTCTGGAAGGCTGCTTGATCTGCAAACGACCCTGGACATCAGGGAGAGATGGGCGGGGGAGGTGGGGGAGATCACGGACAGCCAGTGGAAGGGAATTCTGAAGACCAGCCCATTGGTATCGGTATCCCCATCACAACAGGTATCGCACCTGTTTCTTATACATAGGGCTTATTACACCCCCAAGAGATTGTTTAGCTTTGGTCGCAGACCGGACGATAAATGCCCTAGGTGTTACTGGTGACCTAATTCATATGGTATGGAGATGCCCAAGGCTGGCGAGATACTGGTCGGAGATAATTAGGACCATAGAAGTTAGGTTTAAAACCAAGCTGAAGCAAGAAGTCAGGGAATGTATTCTTGGCCTGCTGGGGGAAAGTGGGGAGAGTAATAATAAGCAAATTGACACAGGAAGGTGCCTTTATCAAGCCAGGAAATTAATAGCACAGTCTTGGCTATCCCCTACGCCCCCAACTACTGAAGACTGGATTAGGACAGTTGATAAGTTAGTTTGGACAGGAAAAACAGTCTATACCAGGAGAAACGGATATGAAAAATTTACAAAAATTTGGAGCCCTTGGCTACAATGGTCGGGCACAGCCCCTTGACTTGGATTTATCCCTGAAATGTGTTTTAAAATTTGGGACTATCCGATAGTAAAGTATAGTGGTAAAGGAGATCTAGTGTAAGGAGGCTAATTAGCTGACGGGATGATAGTACTACTTGTTGTCCAGGTAACCTTTTAATACAGCCCATTATTGGGGGAGGACGGGAGGGAGAGGGGAGGAGGTGGGGGGGGGGGGCGAGGTATAGAAGATTTAGAATGTAAAGTACTTTTGTACAATCTGTGCTGATTGGTTGATACCTATAAGTGGATGTTAAAATTTATACATCTGTTTTTCTATTTTATCTCCTTTTGTAATAAGAAAAATTTAATAAAGAATATTGAATATAAAAAAAAAAAGAATGGGCTCATACAGTAAACCACATTTCCAAAATAAACGAAAAAATTGCTATAACCAATGAAATTCCGATAAGTTCCATAAAACATGGTCTGCCTGGTTTCAGTTTAAATACTCTGAAGCTTATGATAGTCTGACAACAGGGTAAATGCATCCCTGAGCGACTATTCGAACTCTTATGGGAATTCCGCCAGCAAAAGTCCGATGGAGCATACGCACGGTCGCATTTTTCGTCTAAAAGCTCTCATCAGTCTTTTGCTGGCCAAATTTCCAATCATGTGTACGCAGCATATGTAGTTTGACCAACCGACATCTGTTGTATATGACCTACCATTTTATAGAATATATCTATACCTGTGACACCCCAGCGGGGTACCTTTTTGACCCTTTTTTTTTTAAATTTAATTTCTATTTAGACCTCATAGTATCTATCTTTCATTTTTCTCTATATTTCCAATGAAGTCCTCTGTGCTCTGTGAACCATTCCGGACTTCATTCTACTTAAAGATTTATAAGTATTAAATATATGTGAAACATTTGTTGAACATTGTTAATATTATGCTACTACTTTTCTGTATTAAGTTCAAATGTAATCAGCTTTGTTTTTTTGTATATGGCTTCGTCATTCTATATGTTGCCTAATTTTGCTCAATAAAAATTTTTATTGTTAAAACAAAATATTTACACAAAACAGTGCTCTAGGGACACTTGGAATAAAGGGAGAATTATACTTTTGTTTCTAGCAAGCAATATCTTTGTTGTCCATGTACATGTGTTGAGTAAGCTGTTAAACAGAAATAGAGCTGTACTTCTGCTAAATCCAAGAAGTCTGTCCTTTATTCACAGAATGAGCTCATTTACACCTTGACGCAGGCTCCACCACTGGTGCATTTTTAATGTAACTGGGCTTAGTTGTAGTCCTCTATGTCTAGCCTTTTTGTTTTTACTAAAAGCTTGTAAACACTCTCTGATAAAGTCCAGAAAAATACAAGATTAGGCTCTCACAGATGTCAATGGGGTTTGGGCGCTATATTTGGGGTTTGCTGATGTCTGTTTGGTTTGGTGAATGTGCAGTGAGCGGAACTCTGCTCATCTCTTGTTGCTATAGTATAAACATTTTTTGCAAATCGAATGTGACAGGACACACCAATGACGTCTTGATCCAGCTATGTTTATTGGCTAAAAATTTAGAGAAAAGTGTCAGGCAGCGCTGTGCTACAACTTGCTAAACCAAATCTTATTTAATGTAAATGGTATACATAAAGTGCCAGTGTAAATATGGCTCTAAGTGCTAATACAATCATTGTGATATAATAATTTGGAAGTACACACTAATTCAACATGTATTTTATTTATTTATTTCAGGTACTTATAGCGCAGTAGATTTATGCAGCTTTTACATATATATTGTACGTTCACATCAGTCCTTGCTTACAATCTAAGGTCCCTATCTTACATTCATACATACATATAATAAGGCTTACCTGTAGGTACTGTGAGTATCTCCTAAACTTGCACAGCTTACAGTGCCGGACCTTCAGAGCCTGTGCTGTAAAAGGCGGCTCCCACATGCATGGGCGGGAGTGATGTCATTGTTCCCCCCAGCCACTCATGTAGCCAGAGGCCACAAACCCGGAAGGAAGACATTGCGGTGCTGGAGGGCTTTGTTCTAAAGTAAGTCTATCATAATGTGCTAGTACAGTGTCTTGAAAAAGTATTCGTACCCCTTGAAATTTCCCACATTTTGTCATGTTACACCCAAAATGTAAATGTGTTTTATTGGGATTTTATGTGATAGACCAACACAAAGTGGCACATAATTATGAAGTGGAAGAAAAAATGATAAATGGTTTTCAAAATTTTTTACAAATAATGTGAAAAATGGATTTTTAAAACAGCTTACCTGTAAAATCCTTTTCTTGGAGTACATCACGGGACACAGAGCACCATAATAATGATTATGTGGGTTATACGCTTACCTTTAGGTGATTGGACACTGGCAACCAATAGTAAGACGGTTCCTCCCATATAACCCCTCCTACACAGCAAGTGCCTCAGTTTTGTAGCAAGCAATGACGATCCCAGAAAAAGAGGGGAAGGACCTCTGTGTCCCGTGATGTACTCCCAAGAAAAGGATTTTACAGGTAAGCTGTTTTAAAAATCAATTTTTCTTTATCGTACATCACGGGACACAGAGCACCATAATAATGACTATGTGGGATGTCCTAAAGCAATGCATCTGAGGGGAGGAAACACATCATTCCTAGACCCAATGGATCTGAGATTATAAAGCAGCTTGCAACACGCTGTGGCCAAAAACAGTCTCATTGTGAGATCTCACATCCACCTGGTAAAACCTGGTGAACGTATGAACTGAAGACCAAACGGCTGCTTTGCAAACCTGAGCCATAGACACCTGCTGGCATACTGCCCATGATGCACTAACTCCTCTAGTGGAGTGTGCTTTTAAATCCCGGGGTGGAACCCTGCTCTTTAATCCATATGCCTGGACAATAGTCTAGCGAATCCAACTGGATATAGATGAACTTGTTGCCGGCTGTCCTCTTTTAGGACCCTCAGGCAAGACAAAAAGACAGTCAGTTTTCCGAAAGGGAGCTGACATTTCCAAGTAAACCTTTATCGCTCTCACTACATCCAGTGAGTGAAGCGACCTTTCCTCCCTAGTTTTAGGGTTTGGAAAAGAGGAAGGTAAAATGATATCCTGATTCAAATGAAATTTGGAAACTACCTTTGGTAGAAAATCCGGACGAGGACGCATGACCACTCTGTCCTGATGAAGAACCATAAAAGGTTCTTTGCACGAAAGGGCAGCCAATTCTGACACCCTTCTAGCCGATGTTATAGCCATAAGGAAAACTAATTTCCTGGTCAATGGGACAAAAGGGATATGCCTAATAGGTTCAAAGGGCTGACTATGTAAGGCTGACAGTACCAAATTTAGGTCCCAAGGACATACAGGTGGTTTAAGCGGTGGCCTCAGGTGTGTCACTCCCTTGACAAAGGTTCGCACCAAAGAATGGGATGCAATTGGTCTTTGGAAAAAAAGCGATAGGGCCGAAATCTGTCCCTTGATTGTCCCTAAAGCAAGCTGCGAGTCTACACCTGTTTGGAGAAAGACGAGCACCCTTCCAGTCATATACCTACGAGGGTTCCATTTCCTTTTCTCACACCAAGAAATGTATGACTTCCAGACTCTGTAATAGCTCTAGAAACTGACTTTCTAGCGTTTATCAAAGTGGACAAGACTGAACCCATAATATCACGGTCTTTCAATAGTCTGGTCTCAATAGCCAGGCCATCAAATTCAGCAACCGTAAAGAAGGATGGAATATGGGCCCTTGAGACAACAGGTCTGGGCGGCAAGGAAGAACCAACGGATCTCCTACTGCCAACTTCACAATCTCCGAGTACCATGATCTCCTGGGCCACTAAGATCACTGGCTTCCGTTCCTCCCGTATTCTGCGTAGTAAGTGCGGCAGAATTTGGATCGGAGGGAAGGCATATATCAGAGAATACTGATCCCAAGGAACCACTAATGCGTCTATCCCGACAGCAAGCGGATCCTTGGTCCTGGACACAAACCTGTCCAGTTTGGCATTGAATCTGGATGCCAGCAGATCCACATCTGGGGTCCCCCAGTATTGGCAGATCTGTAGAAAAACCTCGGGATGCAGGGACCATTCCCCTGGTAACAATTTCTGGCGACTCAGGAAATCCGCCTGCCAATTGTCCACCCCCGGGATAAACACTGCTGACAGAAACGGCACATGTTTTTCTGCCCAAGTTAGTATATGATTTACTTCTCTTTGGGCTGCCCGACTCCTGGTACCTCCCTCATGGTTGATATATGCCACTACTGTGGAGTTGTGGGACGGAACTCTGACCAGAAAACCCCGCAATCTGGATGTCCGGAATCGCAGGGCCAGACGGGCTGCCGGAATCTCCAGTAGATTGATGGGCAGTCTTTTCTGTCTGGGACCATACTCCCTGGACAGATGCTTCCTCTAGGACTGCTCCCCAGCCGAGAAGACTGGCGTCCGTGGTCACCACTCTCCAGGTTACTGGTGGGAAAGACTTCCCTCTTTTAAGTTGCTGGTTTTTAACCACCAAGAGAGGTTCCATAGAACCTGTGGAGATAGAACCATTGGTTGATCCAAGGTTCGAGCAGACTTGTCCCAGGCTTTCAGGATACTGTTCTGGAACACTCGAGTGGAACGGTGCATATGGCACTGCACTGAAAGATGACACCATCTTGCCCAATAACCTCATGCACAGCCGAACAGAAGGTGTTGGTTCTTTTTTCACCTTCTGTACAAGTTCCACTATGGAGGCGACCTTTAAGGGCGGAAGAAATACTTTTTCTTGGGCGGTGTCCAAGACCAGACCCAGATACACCAAGGTTTGGGTCGGACAAAGAGCTGACTTGTCCAAATTTAGTACCCAACCTAGGCGTTGTAAGACCCGCACTGTACTTGACACGTTTAGAACTAGTGTAGGGCGAGAGCATTCCCTTAGAAGTAGATCGTCAAGGTATCCTATTATGGAGACTCTTTGAGATCTTAAGGAAGCCAAAACTGGGGCCAGAACCTTTTTGAAGACCCTGGGGGCCGTGGCTAGACCGAAAGGCAGTGCCACAAACTGGAAATGACTGCCCTCTACAGCGAAACATAAGAACCTTTGGTGTGGACCGAAGATCGGCACATAAAGGTACGCATCCTTGATATCTATGGATGCCAAATAGTCTCCCTTTCTCAGGGACCTTATTACTGAATGAACCGACTCCATGTGGAAAGATCGGACGTCTACAAAGAAGTTGAGAGCCTAGAGGTCCAAAATGGGCCTTACTTCCTCATTTGGTTTCGGCACGGTGAATAGGTTTGAGTAAAACCCCTTGAATCTTTCCTTGTGCGGGACCTTTACAATTACTCCCTGCATCAGCAGATGGTGTAAAGCTAGGAGTAGGCAACTTCTTTTCTCTGGATCCGCCGGGACCCTTGAGTGTAGAAAGCGGTTCGGGGGAACCTCCTGGAACTCTATTCTGTAAGCGTTCTTTACAGTGGAAATGACCCATCTGTCTTGAACCAGTTCCTCCCAGGCCTCCCCAAACAGCGGAAGCCTGCCCCCCTCCCATAAGAGCGGGGGCGCCCCTTCAAGCTTCAACAGCCATGACCATCACCTTCAAGACACTGGCGAAAAAACTGAGGCACTTACTGTGTAGGAGGGGTTATATGGGAGGAACCGTCTTACTATTGGTTGCCAGTGTCCAATCACCTAAAGGTAAGCGTATAACCCACATAGTCATTATTATGGTGCTCTGTGTCCCGTGATGTACGATAAAGAAAAGTGTTGCATGCATTTGTATTCAGCCCCCTTTACTCCAATACCCCTAACTAAAATCTATTGGAACCAACTGCCTTCAGAAGTAACCTAATTAGTAAATAGAGTCCACCTGTGTGTAATTTTAATCTCAGTGTAAATACAGCTGTTCTGTGAAGCCCTCAGAGGTTTGTTAGAGAACCTTAGTGAATAAACGGCCAAATAACACAACAGACAGGTCAGATATAATGTTGTGGAAAGATTTAAAGCAGGGTTAGGTTATAAAAAAAATATCACAAGTTTTACACATCTCACAGAGCACTGTTCAATCCACCATCCGAAAATGGAAAGATTATGGCAAAACTGCAAACCTACCAAGACATGGCCGTACACCTAACCTGACAGGCCACACAAGGAAAGTGTTAATTAGAGAAGCAGCCAAGAGGCCCATAGTAACTCTGGAGGAGCTGCAGAGATCCACAGCTCAGGAGGGAGAATCTGTCCACAGGACAACTATTATATGTGCACTCCACAAATCTGGCCTTTATGGAAGAGTGACAAAAAGAAAGCCATTTTTGAAAGAAAGCCATAAGAAGTCCCGTTTGCAGTTTGCAAGAAGCCATGTGGGGGATACAGCAAATTTGGAAGAAGATGCTCTGGTCAAACGAGACCAAGATTTATCTTTTTGGCCTAAAAGCAAAATGCTATGTGTGGCGGAAAACTAACACTGCACATCACCCTGAACACACCATCCCCACTGTGAAACATGGTGGTGGTAGCATCATGTTGTGGGCATGCTTTTCTTCAGCAGGGATAGGAAAGCTGGTCAGAGTTGTTGGGAAGATGGATGGAGCCAAATACAGGGCAATCTTAGAAAAAAAACCTGTTAGAGTCTGTAAATGACTTGAGACTGGGACAGAGGTTCACCTTCCAGCAGGACAATGACCCTAAATATAAAAAAAAGGAATACAGCCAGAGCTACAATGGAATGGTTTAGATCAAAGCATATTCATGTGTTAGAATGGCCCTGTCAAAGTCCATACCTAAATCCAATTGAGAATCTGTGACAAGACTTGAAAAATTGCTGTTCACAGACACTCCCCATCCAATCTGACAGAGCTTGAGCTATTTTGCAAAGAAGAAAGGGCAAAGCTGGTAGAGATATCCCCAAAAAGACTTACAGTTGTAATTTCAGCGAAAGGTGGTTCTACAAAGTATTAACTCGGGGGCTGAATACAAATGCACGCAACACTTTTCACATATTTATTTGTAAAAAATGTTGAAACCATTTTCCTTCCACCTCACAGTTATGTGCCACTTTGTGTTGGTCTATCACATAAAATCCCAATAAAATACATTTTACGTTTTTGATTGTAACATGACGGAAAAGGGGTATGAATAATTTTTCAAGGCACTGTACTAGGATCAATTTAGACAAGATCCAATTAACCTACCAGCATGTTTTTGATTTGTGGGAGGAAACCGGAATACCCAGAGGAAACCCACGCAGACACAGGGAGAACATGCAAACTCCAGGCAGGTAGTGTGCAACATATAACAATTAAAGTGCAATAATGACACAATCAATTCATATATCATGAGTTCACAAACATCTATGTGCAACAACAAGCAAACTCCAATAAAGAGTCCGTATGACTGGTAAATCATGTAAAAAAGCTGTGCAACAAAAGAAACTCTAATAAAGTGTCCATGTACTGTATAGAGTACAGCACCAACTCTTCACCACCTCTGACAACTGAATACATGTGATCTGGAGTGCCCCTTTAATTCACCAGATTATGTTGACCTTTAATAAAAATAAGAAATCTATATGCATTTGAGATACAGTCTCTAAGGCCCTTTTCACACGACAAGCTCGCTCGGATCTGCCTGTCCATTTTTCAGACAGATCCCAACGGGCCATCCATTGACTCCTATTGGGAGACGGATGTCAGCGGAGACGTGTCTGCTGATGCCCGTCCGATCCCCTAAAAACAGACACGTGGTGATACGTTCGCCATCCGATCCACTAAAAACAGACATATGGTGATACGTTCCCCGTCTGTCTTATTGGATCTGATAAAAACGGACATGCTGTCCGTTTTTGTCCGATCTCTCCATAGGAATCAACGGCGCTGTGACAGTCCCCTCCCTGCTCAGTTGGACCTTTCATTCGCCGGCTTAGTGGAGATCAACGGAGCAATCTCCTGCTGAGCTGGCGGACTCCGCTACACGGATCCGCCTCGTGTGAATGAGGCCTAACTCTCTTTCCACCTCTGGAAAGGCCATCTCTTTGGGTTCACCACACCATTTTCTTCAATAAAGCACCACAGGAGTGAGCATCCATGACCGCAAACCATCCTCATGTATAATCAAGCATGGAAGACACAGACCAAGGACACGTTATCGTTTACCACTTTATTAAAAACTACTCACACATAAATAACCACACCTGGAATGACCGGCAGACTAAGTAATACAGGAAGACGCCGCTGCTCTGCTAACCCTAGAGCCAGCGTGTGTTCCACTGAGCAGAAGTGACATCACAAGCCGGAAGTCCCGTCCTTATGCATTTCATCACATCAAGGCATCTTCAGGAAGTTGGACTTGACAGCACACACTACAGCCTCCATCCTAAAATCACACATGAACACGTTTTACCCATAGCAGGGCTTAAAGTGGATGTAAACTCTCACATATACCCAGTGAAGTGAACAGCCTCATATGATACACAGGGATAAAACAAATCTCCCTACATAAGTTTTACATGTATATCTGCTGTCTTCAGCTTTATATATTCTTTAGAATGTGTGTATCCTGTTAGGAGATTTTATCTTCCTGCTCAACACTTCAGTGAAGTCTGGGCATACAGCCAAGACAGCTGATTGGAGGAAAGGCACACACCCCCTGTCCTCATAGGTAGAGACTTTCAGAGCTGATCGTTGAATAGTTCAGGGCTCTGCTAATCTATTTAAAGCATCCACCCCAACACAAAATTCAGACTGCTTTCAATCATATGTGACTGAGAACTTGTCAGGAATTATCAGGCTGGTAACAGAAGGAAGAAGCAGGAGGAAGCTACGGGACATAGTACAGACTATAATTGGATAACAGGAGGCACACACATCACACAGTACGGCTTGAACCTTGAGGTACCAGCCCCTTTTGAGCTTTAAGCCTGCCTTTCTCTACTTTGTTTGGACAGCCTTATTACCTTGATAGACACATGCTGGTTTACATCACCAGCATATGTCTTTTCAGCTGTGTGTTGGCCATTTTTCCCTGGGTATATTTATATATCCTTTTGCTTACCAGCAAACTACAACGTTAAACCTCTGCGGTTGATGATTATATGATCTATGTGCCCCTGAAGAAGCGTATTCTTACGCACAACATGTAGAGTGAACATCTTGTATTTGGATTCACACTCTGACTCAAACTATGTTTACATCCTCACTTGGTTACCATCAATGGAACTTCAACCACTGTACCATTGGGTGTATCAATATAAGTGTTTACTTTGGAAGTGTTGTCAGAATTTGTGTGTGGGTCATTTAATAACAGTTTCATACATTTTATATATATCTATGTATAAAAAATTATTTTTTAATATTTTTCTACAAATAAAAAAACCTTAATTACTTTTATATGGTCTACCCATGTGCCTTTAAAGTCCACTCTCCTAGTCTTCAGTCTCTATACATCCATTATCGGGACGTTGGCACACTGTTATTTGTGTATCCACAGTGTCACCCTGTGAGGATACACGTTAAATCCATAATCTTTCTCAAAAGCCTTACTGCTCCCTACACGAGTCACCCGACTGCTCCTACCAAGTCCCTACACGAGTCACCTGACTGCTCCTACCAAGTCCCTACTCGTGTCACTTGACTGCTCCTACCAAGTCCCTACACGAGTCACCGGACTGCTCCTACAAAGTCCCTACACGAGTCACCTGACTGCTCATACCAAATCCCTACATGAGTCACCTGACTGCTCCTACCAAGTCCCTACTCGTGTCACTTGACTGCTCCTACCAAGTCCCTACACGAGTCACCGGACTGCTCCTACCAAGTCCCTACACGAGTCACCTGACTGCTCATACCAAATCCCTACCTGTGTCACCTGACTGCTCCCACCAAGTCCCTATACGAGTCTCCTGACTGCTCCCACCAAGTCCCTACTCTTATCACTTGACTGCTCCCACCAAGTCCCTACACGAGTCACCTGACTGCTCCCACCAAGTCCCTACACGTGTCACCTGACTGCTCATACAGAATCCCTACCCGTGTCACCTAACTATTCCCACCAAGTCCCTACACAAGTCACCTGACTGCTCATACCAAGTCCCTACATGAGTCACCTGACTGCTCCCACCTAGTCCCTACACGTCCGCACCAGTCTCACTTCTCCTTTGGGTGACAAAATTCTTGCTGCTCAGCCCCATGCTCCTCCTGAGAAACTTTGATTGCTGCTTTGTCCCACAGAGTCTCCGTACTGCCATGCTCCACACTTACCATTCTCCCAAGGCTGCTGGCCACCCTGGGAAGAATCAACTCTTTTGGGCCATTTCCCAACAGGTGACACGAGTAGAGACTTAGTAGGAGCAGTCAGGTGACTCGTGTAGGGACTTGGTAGGAGCAGTCAGGTGACACAAGTAGGGACTTGGTGGGAGCAGTCAGGTGACCCGGGTAGGGACTTGTTGGGAGCAGTCAGGTGACATGAGTTGGGACTTGGTAGGAGCAGTCAGGTAACTCATGTAGGGACTTGGTAGGAGCAGTCAGGTGACTCATGTAGGGACTTGGTAGGAGCAGTCAGGTGACTCGTGTAGGGACATGGTAGGAGCAGTCAGGTGACACGTGTAGGGACTTGGTGCGAGCAGTCAGGTGACTCATGTAGGGACTTGGTAGGAGCAGTCAGGTGACACAAGTAGGGCCTTGGTGGGAGCAGTCAGGTGAAACGAGTAGGGACTTGGTGGGAGCAGCCAGGTGACTCGTGTAGGGACTTGGTGGGAGCAGTTAGGTGACTTGTGTAGGGACTTGGTAGGAGCAGTCAGGTGACTCGTGTAGGGACTTGGTGGGAGCAGTCAGGTGACTCGTGTAGGGACTTGGTGGGAGCAGTCAGGTGACACGGAAGGGGGGGGAAGGAAACATTGATCCAATTAAAGAACTAACCCACCCAATAGGTGGCATCCTTTTAAAGAGCCTTAGGAGGCTCTTTAAAAGGATGCTTATGGCGGCCTCTATTCAGATGGCTGCCACCCGGAGACTGGCTCCAATACAGACATTTAAAGGTAGGACTGGCTTGTTTTGACTGCTGCTAGTGCGACCTACGGTTCTCTGATGGGCAGGTGCTTGATACCCTTTGCTGCCTCCTGTTTTACTATGTGACTGCTGCTGCTGGTGTGGACTGGCGGTCCTCTTCTCTGCACATATTTATTGCATTTTTTATTTTCAGCCCAGCGGCTGCAGGGGACCTACTTATCGGCCTTGTCTGACCACTGGATACCGTTTTGTATAAACAGCCCACCTGCCCTTCCTTGATACACGGTTGTGTTTTGAACCTTGTTTCTGATCCCCGGGTGTTTCACTATCTACATGCCATCTATTGGGTGGGTTAGTTCTTTAATTGGATCAATGTTTCCTTCCCTTCCCCCCCCCTCCCCTCAACCATTCCCTTTCTCCCCCCCGCCCCTTTTTTCTCCCCCCTTTTCCTTCCCTGTTCGCTCCGTTTACAGACTATATAGACCCACGCGTGCATATATTCTCTGTATATATTTTTTAATTTTTTTTTTTAATTTCAGTTATTGCACCTTTTAGTGCTTCCCATGTTTGCCGCGGGGGGATTATCCGTTCAAGGTGCCTCAAACTTGGCCATCTGGTACCCTTTCTTGGGTTCCCATTGGTAAGCCATGCCTGATTAAAACACTCCAAAATTATCTGATTACTTGTATACTTATGTAAATTGTATTCTTTGTTTTTCTACTATTTGTGATTATATAACTATAAGATTGTATTTTTCTATAGATGTTTATGGTCAACTCCTCCTGAAGAAGCGACCCCTGTCGCGAAACATATAGAGGATCACGTTTGGACCTACATCTTTTCTCCCCATATACTTGTGGGGTTTACCTGTTCCTTGTTTGTATCACTTGTAACAGTATGCAATAACCATTTTATATATTGTTATAACCAATGTCCTTCATTTTTGTCCTTTTTCAATAAATGAATACTTTTATACTTACTCCGTCTAAATCCTTGGGTACCGAGATGGTCCACAACAATTTTTGTTGTCGTGGGGCAATTTTTGGAGTAGCCCCTGGCACACCCATTTTTCATCATTCCAAGTTCAATGATGATAGTACCCGCCCCTATTCTTGTTTACCTTTTAGATTGAGGCACTACCTTATATTCTATACTGTATAAGGCTCAAGCCTTAATTAAAAAATGTTTTTTCGGGTTTACACCCACTTTAAGGTTTGTTTTGACTTTGGTCATGAAGGAGGTAAAGTGAAACTAATATCTCATATCCTTTACACTACAGCCTAAGAAGCTGACATCTTAGCCCTTGTGACAGCTATCATTTACGGCATGCCTTAAATGTAACTGTTTTGGGAAACCATTAAATCGATGGGTTTAATTCCACTAATGCTCTGACAGACTGTACCATATCACTTTTGATTTTGGCCATAATGTCACTTTAAACACAGTTGCTTAAAAAGAAAAAAAATGGAGCAAGGTGATATGCTCAGACACAATATTCCACCAACATCCCAAAGTAACAATGTACAGTGCCTTGAAAAAGTATTCATACCCCTTGAAATTTTCCACATTTTGTCATGTTACAGCCAAAAACATAAATGTATTTTATTTTGATTTTATGTGATAGATCAACACAAAGTGGCACATAATTGTGAAGTGGAAGGAAAATATAAATGGTTTTCAATTTTTTTACAAATAAATTTGTGAAAAGTGTGATGTGCATTTGTATTCAGCTCCCCTGAGTCAATACTTTGTAGAGCCACCTTTCTCTGCAATTACAGCTGAAAGTCTTTTTGGGTATGTCTCTACCAGGGGGACCTCGGGTGTTAGGGGGGCTGCTGCACACAGAAGGCTTTTTATCTTAATGCATTAAGATAAAAAACCTTCTGACTTTACAACCCCTTTAAGGCGTCAGCATACCAAAACCTTTGGGACAATTTCATGTTCCCAACTTTGTGGGAACAGTTTGGGGATGGCCCCTTCCTGTTCAACATGACTGCGCACCAGTGCACAAAGCAAGGTTCATAAAGACACGGGTGAGCGAGTTTGAGGTGGAGGAACCTGACTGGCCTCTAATGAGTCCTGACTTAAACCTGATAGAACACCTTTGGGATGAATTGGAGCGGAGACTATGAGCCAGGCCTTCTCGTCCATTAGTGCCTGACCTTACAAATTTGCTTGTTTCAAACTTTCCCATAGACACACTCCTAAACCTTGTGGACAGCCTTCCCAGAAGAGCTGAAGCTGTTATAGCTGCAAAGGGTGGGCCAACTCAATCTTAAACCCTACGGACTAAGACTGGGATGCCATTAAAGGTCATGTAAAGGCAGGCGTCCCAATACTTTTGACAATATAGTGTATGTGCAAAACGCTTAGGACTTTTTTTGTTCCTTTTTTTTTTTGGAAAGGTAAGACATACAAAACAGAGCCTCTGGAAATTTCCCTACTCAAAAGTACAAAACTACTAGTAACAGTGCAGTTAGAAAAGAGAGAACAGTCAACCTAGAAAACCGTCTGCTCGGTTAGACAGCAACTGAAATGGCAAAGTAATAGTCTAGGTTCACACTAGTGTGAGCCGTGCGTCCCCCATTTACTTGGGCACAGCAGCTGCTGTGCCATGTGAACCATACAAAAAAAAGTGCATGCACCTTTTTAAAAATGCGGCCACAGGGAAACCGCATGGTCTTTTTGACCATGCAATTTCCCTGCAGTTCCCGCACCTGATCGCGCTGTGGGCTGAGATGTGTGGGGGGTGCCATTCAGAATAAATGGCAGCCCCACGCTTCTCCCAAGAGCAGTGCAATTTGGCTGTGGGTGATTGCAGGTGTCAATGCGATTCCCACAACCAGAACGTACAGTGAGGGCTACTGTGCACCTAGCCATATAATCCTCTAGGTCAGTGGTTCTCAACCTGGGAGTCAAATGACTTTTTTCCAGGGGTCACCAAATCCTGGGCTGTTCTTGAAGTTTGCACCACTCTCCCAGACTTTTCGCGGCCGCCCAGCTGGGCTGTTCCTGGAGCCCGTGGTCGCCCACCCAGCCTCTTGGCAGCCGCCCATTCAGTTCACGGCATGGCTGGGGGCCAGAGACTAGAAGTCAGCTGACTGGTGAAGAATGTGAAGTGAGAGGGGCTGGAGGAGACCCTATCTCCTGATTTCGGCATAGGTGTCACTACTGCGAGACACCACAGAGTCAGAGACATAGTGAGTAACACTACCTGTGATTATAGTTGCCATTAAAAGTCCCCACTACAGTTCTCAGATCAGCAGATGACCTTGATCAAGAGCACCCAAGTTGGATGATCAGAACTCCCCCAACACTGCCACTGATCCCACCCCCCACCAGCACTGCCACTCATCCCAATTCCCCACCAGCATTGCCACTCATCCCAACGCCACACCAGCATTGCCACTCATCCCAACTCCACACCAGCATTGCCACTCATCCCAACTCCACACCAGCATTGCCACTCATCCCAACTCCACACCAGCATTGCCACTCATCCCAACTCCACACCAGCACTGCCACTCATCCCAACTCCACACCAGCACTGCCACTCATCCCAACTCCACACCAGCATTGCCACTCATCCCAACTCCACACCAGCATTGCCACTCATCCCAACTCCACACCAGCATTGCCACTCATCCCAACTCCACACCAGCATTGCCACTCATCCCAACTCCACACCAGCAGTGCCACTCATCCCAACTCCACACCAGCACTGCCACTCATCCCAACTCCACACCAGCACTGCCACTCATCCCAACTCCACACCAGCATTTCCACTCATCCCAACTCCACACCAGCATTGCCACTCATCCCAACTCCCCACAATGGAGTAAGAGAAGGAATAAAAATATAGAATGCATGGAAGGGAGCGGAAAAGAGGGTGAGGAACAAAGAAAAAGGGAGAGAAAGAATCAGAGAAAGAACAAGAAAGACGGCTACAGAGATGAGGGGGGGGGGGGAATTAGGATAGTGACAGATAAAACGGAAAGAAAGAGAACAAAGAGCCACTGCTCTAGGTTTTTAGACATTTTTTTAAAGCGGTAGCAAATCGCTGGGCAGTGGCAGCACACAGGCCCCCCCCCATACATGCGTCCAGCCCCCTAATCCACATATGGGGCACCGGACGCATGGATTTCAATGGGGTTTGTTTTGGGGTTTTTTAATCACTTAATTAGAGCCTGAGGCTCTAATTGGTTTCAAAAATAGGGTGGGCTCGAGGCGCAGGGCACTGCACCATGAGCTCACCTACTTGTATGACAATTAGGGTTGCCACCTCATCCCTTTAAACCTGAACACATATTAATTACACAGGTTCTGTGGCTGATTAAGGTGGTAATTAAACTCACTTGGTGCCTTATCTGCATTTAATTAGCCTCAGAAACTGTGTAATTCAAAGGTGTTCGGGTTTAAAGGGATGAGGTGGCAACCCTAGTGACAATAGCGAATAATATTCACTATTGTCTTCCTGATTCTCCTCCCGGCCAATCAGAAACCAGTTCCTGAGACCCGATTGGCCAGGGAGTCTTAGAACTTCTGGCCAATCGGGTCTCAGTCAGGACCCACTTCCCGTTTGGCCTGGAGGAGAAGCGATGGCCCCAGAGCTGCAGCCTGGATCCATGTCCGCCTCCCTCCTAAGGATGAGCTCAGGTGTGTTCGCCCGCCAGGAAGCTGACACTCCGCAGCCCGACATTTCTCGATGTGTACAGCCGTGGATCAGGAAATGTCTGACAGCCTGTGATTAGCGATGTGCAGTGTAAGCTTCCTGGGGCACGTGGAGTTGCGAACACGCCGGAGCTCATCCTTACTCTTAAGGTAAGGAGGCCTCTGATCGCTGCCTCATTCCCGTCCATCTCCCGTAGAGGGAGGGGATTGGCCGTTCCTTCAGAGCGCATGCGCCGATGATGTCACTTGCTGCATGTACAGTAAGGCCCCTTTCACACTGGGGCAGTGGGGGTGTCGGCGGTAAAACAGCGCTATTTATAGCGCTGCTTTACCGTTGTTTTTGCGGCAGTATTGGGCCGCTAACGGTGCGGTTTTAACCCCCGCTGGCGGCCGAAAAAGGGTTAAAACCGCTCGCATAGCGCGGCTATAGCCGCGCTGCCCCATTGATTTCAATGGGCAGGAGCGGTGAATACACCGCTCCTTCACCGCTCCAAAGATGCGGCTTGCAGGAGTTTTTTTCTTCTCCTGCCAGCGCACCGCTCCAGTGTGAAACCCCTCGGGCTTTCACACTGAACAAACAGTAGCGGCTGTTTTGGGTCGGTTTGCAGGCGCTATTTTTAGCGCAATAATGCCTGCAAACCGCCCCAGTGTGAAAGGGGTCTTACATCTCCTAAATGGCACACGTTTAGGAAATATATTGTTTACCTATAGGTAAGCCTTATGATGTTTACCTATATGTACAAGTTGAAGATTGAAGTTTACAACCACTTTAACCACTTCTGGACCGCCCACTGTCGTTATACGTCGGCACTTTTAAGGAGGAAAATCATTGTTATGGCAGCAGCTAGCTATCATAACCCCGGTATCCTCTTCTTCAGTGGGCGGTCTGCTTCAAGATTAAAGTGGTCTCTGCGGCAGATTCGCTGCTAAATTACTTTTGCGGTGGTGGCATCGGCAGCGATGGGTTCCGTTCCCTAGCCTGACATGGAGACGAGTGAGGGGAAAATGGCCCCCACCCATCTATATATCATTGCAGGGTGGAAGCGACGTCAAAAGGGCCATTTTTTGGGGGATTTTTTTAAAATGACAATTTTTTTTATTTTTTTTTATTGCATTTTAGTGTAAATATGAGATGTGAGTTCTTTTTGACCCCAGATCTCATATGTAAGAGGACCTGTGTGCTTTTTTCTATTACAAGGCATGTTTACATTCCTTGTAATAGGAATAAAAGTGACATTGTTTTTTTTTTAAAGAACAGTGTAAAAATAAAAAACAAAATAACGAAGAAAAAAAATTTAAAATTGTTTAAACGTGCCCCATCCCAGCGAGCTTGTATGCCGAAGCGAACGCATACTTGACTAGCATATGAAAACGGTGGTCAAGCCACACATGAGGTATCACCGCGATCGGTAGAGTGAGAGCAATCATTCTAGCCCTAGACCTCCTCTGTAACGCAAAACATGCAACCTGTAGAATTTGTTAAACATCCTATGGAGATTTTTAAGGGTAAAAGTTTGTCGTCATTCCACGAGCGGGCGCAATTTTGAAGCGTGACATGTTGGGCATCAATTTACTCAGTGTAACATTATCTTTCACAATATAACAAAAATTGGGCTAACTTTACTGTTGTTTTATTTTTTAATTCAAAAAGTGTATTTTTTTTTTAAAAAAAGTGCGCTTGTAAGACCGCCGCGCAAATACGGTGTGACAGAAAGTGTTGCAACGACCGCCATTTTATTCTCTAGGGTGTTCGAAAAAAAAAAATGTATAATGGTTGGGGTTTCCAGGTCATTTTCTAGTAGAAGAAACCTGTTTTTAACACCAAATCTCAGAAAGAGGCTTGGTCCTCAAGTGGTTAACATTTTTTTTCCCCCTCCCCTGAAGCAAAGGTGTCCCTATGAGGGGGGGACCACACACCCCATTTGCATGAGATCTTACAACTCTTACACAAAAGCAAAGGCGTATTTTACGGTGGCTATCGTCCACCAGAAGCGGAGATAACCGAGAGTAGACGGCTATGTACGAAGCAGCGCAGCCCACGATTGAAAAGACTGTTCCCTTCTCAGCGGCTCATTCGATCAGTTCTGCCTTCGGCTACACCTGTCTGGGAGGGCTGCTGCTAGGACCTGCGCTCGGCACTCCTCTATCCGTACTGTCGCCTGGCAGCTGCCCCGGAAGTTGTCGCCGGGGCCGGTTCAGCTCCGGTAAAGTCTCCGCCGGACAGAGTCGGCTGGCGGGAGAGTAGCCCGGGGTGGATGAGGCTCCGGGCGAGGGAGCTGCAGCAGCAGGTGAGAGCCGTTAGTACCGGACATCCCTTCTCCCCGGGGGGGGGTGACAGGTTCTATGACCGCCCCCTGCCTGTCATCTGTGTACCTGGCTGGAGGGGAGCCGTCCTATCCCCGGTGTGCTGTGATATCCCGGCCGGGGGAGGAGGAGGAGGAAGGAGCTGTGCTCTGTGTATTATGTGTCCTCATATGACTCCTCCACTGTCTGCACACACACACACACACACGTGACCAGCACCATCCGCAATGTGTACACTGCTCTGTCACCTATGTACATCCGGGCTCTGCTCTCATACTGCTCCTCTATAGTATCACTTTTTCTGCTGCATTTTACATCATTTACATAAATCTAGCACGATCAATAACCCTGATTCAGATGCCTGTCACAGGGTGTAAAGCTGGAGACCCTGAAAGAGTTACTGCTGACCAGGCCTTTTCTGGAACTTTTTGGTAACCACTTCAGCCCCCGGAAGGTTTTGCCCCTTTCCTGACCAGGCCACTGTTTGCAGTACGGCACTGCGTCACTTTGACTGACAATTGCGCGGTCGTGTGGCGCTGTACTTAAACAAAATTGTCCTTTTTTCGCCCCACAAATAGAGCTTTCTTTTGGTGGTATTTGATCACTCTGCGGTTTTTATTTTTTGCGCTATAAACCAAAAAAAAGAACGACTATTTTAAAAAAAAGAAAACTCTTTTTTTTACTTTTTTCTATAATAAATATCCCCCCAAAATTTTTTTTTCATCAGTTTGGGCCAACATGTATTCTGCTAAGTATTTTTGGTAAAAAAAAAATAATCTCTAAGCATATATTGATTGGTTTGCACAAAAGTTATAGCATCTACAAAATAAGGGATAGATTTATGGCATTTTTAGCATTATTTTTTTTTTCTTTTACTAGTAATGGCAGCGATCAGGAATTTTTTTTTTTTTAGCGGAACTGCAACATTGCGGCGGACACATCGGACACTTTTTTTGGGACCATTGACATTATTACAGTGATCAGAGCTAAAAATAACCACTGATTACTGTATAAATGTCACTGGCAGGGAAGGGGTTAACACTAGGGGGTGATCAAGGGGTTAAGTGTTTCTAACTGTGGGGGGGGGGATGGGACTGACTGGGAGTAGAGAGAGATCGCTGTTCCTGATCGCAAGGAACAGACAAACTCTCTGTACTCCCCTGTCAGAACGGGGATCTGCTTGGTTTACGTTGGCAGATCCTTGTTCTGGCTCTGTGTGGAGCGATCGCGGGTGGCCGGCGGACAGAGCGGGCCATACACTGCGGCTGTGCGCGCCTGCTATAGCTATTACACGGAGCACCGTACCAGTATGGCGATTCACGCAATATACTGAGACAGGGCGGCTCTATCTGCGGCGGCTGGTCAGCAAGTGGTTAATGAATTTTAATGTGAAAAAACGCCATAGATAACCCAATTTTTTTGTAAAATATAAAAGATGATGTTATGCCGAGTAAATAGATACCTAATATGTCATGCTTTAAAATTGTGCACGCTCATGGAATGGCGACAAACTACGGTACTTAGAAATCTCTATAGGCAACACTTTAAAGCAGAGTTCCAGGATTTTTTTTTGGTTATTAAAAGTCAGCACAAAAAGTGTAGCTGCTGACTTTTAATAAACAGATACTCACCTGTCCCACGGTCCAGCGATGCGGCCGCACAGATCCTCGCTCCTCTTCCCCCCTCCTCTCCATGGCGCCTCCATTGAAACTCTGGGCACCCGGCCGTGACAGCTTGTGGCTTCACGGCCAAGGCACGCACTGTGCATGCGTGAGCCGCGCTGCGCTCTGCAAATAGAAGGCAATCTTCTGGGACCTGTGACGTGTCCCAGAAGATTGCCGAGAGGGAGAGGAGGAGTCGCCTAGGTGGCCCGTAGTCAGAAGTGGAACAGGAAGTCCCACTCAAAACTAGTCACACACCCCCCCCCCCCCTCCAAAAAAATGACATGCCAAATGTGGCATGTAAGGGGGCAAGGAGTCCTTAAAGTGGAAGTTCCACTCTTGGGTGGAACTCCGCTTTAAACATTTTTACAGGTTACCTGTTTAGAGTAACAGAGGAGATCTAGTGCTAGAATTATTTCTCTCACGATCATGGCGATACTTCACATCTGTGGTTTGAACACCGTTTACATATGTGTGCGTGACTTTTGTATGCGTTCGCTTCTGCACACAAGTGCAGAGGGATGGGGCGCTTTAATTTTTATTTGTTGTAATAGAAATAAGGGATGACAAGTCCTCCTTACCGCTCGTGGGACCACACTTTTATCTGAAAGAGAATCGCCTATAGTTAAAAAATAAAATAAAAAAAATACTGGAGGTTATGGAAGCTAGCTAATTGAAACAAATCCTCTTTCATAAGTTGTACCTGTTTATCTGAATCTTCTTTACATTTGTTCAAAGTCCAGAATTTTATAAAGCTTCTCTGAGCCGTGAGAAAAAATGGGGCAGGGAGCTGAAGTTACTCTGCTGAGCTCAGTGAGGAGAGCTTTGACAGCTGATTGGAGGGAAAAGCCCCCCCCCTTTCACACAGCACACAGGAATAGATCTGATGCTGTCAATCAGCTTGAGCTCCCTCCCCTGTCACGATTTTTCTCTTGGTGTCAGGAAAACTTGTCAGAAGTGATTTCGGAAGGAATTTGGAGGAGGTTGAGAGCGATAGAGGGTTCTTTTTTGATTTAAAAATCCATACCTGAATAGATTTTTCATTTTTAACCCGGAGTTTAGTGTCACTTTAAGTCCCGGTTCACACTGGTGCGCTGTGCGATATCGCATTTGACTCGCAGCGCACTGCAGTGCAAATCACATGCGATGTCCGTGCAATGCGATTTCAGCCATGCAGATAGTATGGCTGAATTCGCATTGCATTCGGACCAAACTCGCACGGGACCCTTTTTTTTGGTCTGCACCAGAATCGTATTGCATGAGTGTTCCCACCTATGCGATCCGATTCATGTCCAAACTAATAGTTCGCACTGCGATATGCAAACTGATTTGTGGGTGTCATTAATTTTCTATTTTTTTTCATAAATTCTTTATTTTTACACATGAAATCAGTATTACAATTATATCATAGGATAATAAACATGTTTTACTGTTTCACATAATTATTGTCGTTATCTTGGAAAATAATTCAGCAATCCTCATATATAAACTATACCAGAATAACACCGCTTTCTCCTTTTTTCTTTCCATGAAAGAGTCTTGGCTCTTGGTAGATAGTATAAAAAAAAAAAAAAAAATTCTCTCGCATCCGAAGCCCCCCCCCCGCATAGTCCAAAATCCACCCCTCTCCGTTATCCGGCATACACCCCACTACCACATATCAGTAGGTCCTCTATAATTGGTCATCTGTGAAGGTCCGTTCGCTATATTGTAAATAGGAAGTCCGGTTCTTCTGCGCTTTCAGTGTCCTAGTCAAATCTTCCATTTGTTGGATTTCTGTTATCTTTGCCATCCAGTGAGACCTGGTTGGTGGGAAACTATTTTTCCACAGCGCTGGAATACACGCTTTTGCTGCAATAAGCAGATGTTTTAACAGTGAGTTTTTGTATTTTTCATTTGACGGTGGGGTGTCATGTAACAAAAAAGCCGCCGGATTTTCCCCAAGAGACACACCTGTAATCGTTTTCACCGTTTCCTCGACCATCTTCCAAAATTCCTTCAACCTTGGGCACTCCCAAAAAATATGTATCAGGGTGCCCTCATATTCCCGACACCTCCAGCATACATTCGATACTTGAGGGTATATCCGATGTAATGCTGCCGGGGTTCTATACCATCTTGTGAGGATTTTATAACCCCCCTCTTGATACCTATTCGCCAGAGAGGCCTTATGGGAAAATAGTAGGATCCTATCCTTTTGAGCCTGTGAGAACAAAATCCCCTGGTCTCTTTCCCATAATTGTAGGAAATGCAATTCCTGTGGGGCCTCCAATTCAATCATCAAGGCATAAAAATGAGACAATTAATGCCTCAAAGGTTCCCCTTTCAAACATAGTTGTTCAAACACGGAGGGCTCACGTATTGTGGTGACATTTCTAAAATGAGATGGAATGTACACACTGAGCTGTATCTGATGAAAAAACTCTAGATCTGCTGAGAAATTGCATTCAATCTCTTTTAGTCATCACCCGACTCTCCACTGAGAAATGTATAAGCCTACTACATCCTCATCGTAATAGGGCATTGAAACAGGGGTCTGTCAGTCCTGGCTGAAAATTCAGGGTACCCAAGACTGGAATCCTGGGGCTCAGATCTAGCGAAATGCTTATGGCTTTGAAAATTTTTTTTTAATAATTCATAGGGTGGTGCCCACCATTGGGTGTCTCTTCACGTACCCTGGAATATCCATCTCTGGAAGCCATGCCAGCCCCTCCAGGGGTAGGGGGGTTGTTGCTTGTTCCATATGAATCCATGGTTTCTTTAAGGGCATACACTACTTGTGCCAGATGCGAAGCCTCATGATATTTAACTGGATCTAGAACTCCTGCCCCACATCTCTTCTTGGGGAGCGATAAAATAGTTCTATGTAATCTCTCTGGCTTTCCGGTCCAAATAAATCTCAAAAACCCTGATCTAAGATCTCTCAGGAAGCCTGTGGGAATTTTAATGGGTAGTGTCTGAAGTAAGTACAGAAGTCTTGGTATAACATACATTTTTATAATAATGATCCTACCGAACCATGTGAAGACCTCCCTGTTCCACCTTTGAAAGTCCAATTTAAACTGCAGCGCCATTGGAGCAAAATTAAGTTTGAATACCCTATTTAGTTTATTCGGTATCTTTGTGCCTAGGTAACATATATAGGAATCTGTCCATTTTAAATGCATACTGAGAGGCTATCTGGTGCTGGAGGGCTGTACCCAGTTCCACCCCCATTGCTTCCGATTTATCGTAATTGACCTTGAAATTTGATAGCGCACCATATGCGTGCATCCCATGCATCAAGGTTGGAAGCGATATTAATGGAGAGGTAATGAAAAATATCAAATCATCCGCATACGCGGCAAGTTTGTGTTCCCCTCCTTTAGTTGGCATCCTTCTAATATCCCTGTTGGCATGGATAGCTCTTAGAAGAGGTTCCAGCGTAAGGATAAAGATGATGGGCGATAACGGACAGCCCTGACGTGTCCCATTTCCATTCTATCATTAATCTTAACTCGAGCCGTCAGGGCCGAGTATAGTTTTGCAAGCCAACTTTACATCCCTGCCCCAGTCCTATCTGTTGCAGCATGGCTTTCAAGAATGTCCAGTCAACCCTATCGAATGCTTTCTCCGCATCTGTGAATATCAGCACTAGGGGTACATGATGGGTTTGAGAAAGATGTATAGCACTCACCGTTGAGTATTTTCTCTGCCCTCTCTAGCATGTGTAAAACCCACTTGGTCTGGATCTATCAACATGGAGATGTGGCTGAGTAACCTAGTGGCAAGAATTTTCGTAAAGATTTTCAAATCTACATTTTGCAGAGATATTGGACGATAGCTGAAGCATAGGGATGCGTCTTTCCCCTCTTTGGGGGTGACTGTTATATGAGCCAACAGTGTCTCCGCTGGTATTATTAGTCCCTCCCGTAGTGAGTTGAAGGCAGCGACAAATCTCTGTGATAATTTGTCTGAAAATGTCTTATAATAAGATAAAGTGAGGCCATCCGCTCCAGGAGCCCTGCCCGGTTTTAATGATTTGATCGCCGCCCAAAACTCTTCCACTGTAAGTGGGAGATCCAGTTCTTTAATTATATCTTCCGATAGTTTCGGCATTCCTGAGGCTTGGAAATATCCCCTAGCCCCCTCCAGTCTACTCTCTGTTGACTCAAAGAGAGGTTGCCCCTTCAATTGGTTTAGATTCGTGTAATAATCCCTGAAGGCCTGTGCTATCTTTTGTGATGAACCGACTAGCGTATCACCTTGCGTTTTAAGATTGGAAATATAATTTCGTGCTCTGGTCTCTCTCTAAGAGCATTGGCTAACATTCTACTTGGTTTGTTTCCAAACTCGTAAAATGTTCGCCTACATCTAGTTAATTTGGCCTTAGCTTTATCCATGAGCAATGAGTTCAACTCCTCTCGTTGTCGCAACAGTTTCTCCTCCGTCTGTTGTACTTAGGATTTCTTATGCGCAGTCCCCCAAACCCGGATGTCTCTAAATAGCAAATCTATTTGAGCTGTCCGAACCCATTTCCTATGCGCCCCCAGTGATATTAGGGTGCCTCTAATGACACATTTATGTGTTTATTAACTTTCTATTGACACTCCCAGCAGTTCGCATAGTGCAGTGTGAACTGCCTTGCAAGTCAGGTGCGATGTGGGAACCCGCAGTGGATTCGCAGGGTTTCCGCATCGCACTAGCAGAGGTTCGATTTGTTAACCCCCCCCCCCCCTTTTTTTTTTTTTTTTTTAACTGTTTACGTAGAATCAGAAATTCATTTACAAATAAACTTTTATTAGGCTCCGTTCACATCTAGGCGTTTTTGCTCGTTTTTATGTTGTAAGCCTCAGTTCTAAAAACACCCAACAAGACAAATCCCATTCATTTTAATGGCCCCTGTTCACATCTGAGCATTCTGTCGCCTAAAGCAAAACGCCCGTCACTCAAAAGTACATAAGCGTCTCTTTATGGCAGATTACAGGAATTTTACTGCTTTTACATTGGTGTCCTTTGAACTTCAAAACGCCTGTGAAAAAACACCTGTTAGGCTGCATTTACACGTTGAGCGTATTGTTTTTAGGCAGAAAGTCACATGATTTTTGCTGCGATTTTGTACAGGTCAAAAGGTCACCAATGTAAAAAGCAGAAAAAACGCCTGTAATCTGCTAAAAAAGAAGCCATAAATAGCAACGCCTAGATATGAACGGAGCCTTATAGGGGCGTTACTCATGTCAGAAATGGCCCGTTTGGTATTCTAAGGCTCGGTTCACACTATGAATCGGACAGCATGTTCCTGTTCAATTCACATGCAATTTGAACCCATTAATTTTGAATGGGCTCAAATCGCATCGCATCGCACCAAAAGTAGTACATGCACTACTTTTGAAAACCCACTACTATCGGATCACATAGTACATTTATACCATACAATCCAGTGCAGGCAAACAGACTATGTTTGGACCTGTGTTTGTAGTGCCATTAACTTAACCTTGACACCCGTCGCAGATTGCAACTGCAGTGCATTTTGAACACATTGCGGGAAACGCACACAGATCGTGAGTTTTTTGCACCACATTGTGTGGACCTAGCCTAAATAGTTTGCTTTCAAACTGCGTTGGGGCCCAATCACACTTGCTGTTCGTGTGTGTGTGTGTGTGTGTTTTTGTTACGTAATGTGTGAACATGCATTGCATTAAGACAGCCCATTCATTTTGAATGAGCAGCCAATGTGCAAGAACTGACAAAAAAAAAAGTAAATGCAATATTTTTTTTCTTCACGCAGCTCACCAAGCTGCATGGTAACGGCATTACTCTAGCTCAAAAGTGTGTGATTTGGCCTAATTTACGGTCTGTTACAGAGGCGGGGTTGGGAGGTGCCCTGTGTCACTCTTCTGATTACTCACTGTGCATTAAATCTTAGCGTTTGCTATTGAGCACTGTAAACAAAGTTAGGCTTCATGCACACAGAGCTTTAAAAATGCTGCTTTTACAGGTTTTGAGCTTTCTTTTTTTTTTTTTTCCCAGCCTGTCACCCTACGCTCACACCTATGCGTTTTTTAGTGCTTTTTACAGTTTGCAGAAACGCACTACAGTCCATTTAACATGGTTTCCTATGGTACTAGATCAGATCTATGTGTTTTGTGGCCGGTGCGTTTTTGGAAAGGGTCGGGGACTGTTTTTTTTTTTTTTTTTTTTTTCCCGCAATTTGCGGCTAATAGATTTTAATGGAGCTGCACCAGAAACACAAGTGGTGGGTTTGTGATGCGTTTTTTTTTTTTTTACCACTGTATATAGCTGGTTGCTAAGCAGGGGGCCTGGAAGCCGGCCACCACATCCTGAGCAACCGATGAGTCATCAGCTGGTAGACTAAGGCCTCGTACACACAATACGAAAATCAGAAGGAAAGATTTGTAAGACGAGCGGTCTGCTGATTTTCGGATCGTTAGTACGGTGCTTTCGACAGCTGATTTGACTTTTTCGTCAGACAAAAGCTGGATGTGCAGACTATAAAAGTTTTTGTCTGATGGGAACACAACGTCTGATTTTCGGATGGTCAGTACAGAAATCCGTCACACAAAAGTCGAAAGTAGAAGTAGTAGTTGAAATGTAGAATTAACATTCGTGACGCGCCAATTGATGAAATGTCGAAATGCAGCGCACATTGTCATCTTCTTTAATGGGATAATAATGAAGCTGCTTTGCATGTAGTTATGCCAGATGTATTTTAAAAGGCATTTGTTTTGTACGATCTGAAAATTGCGAATCAACGCTCATCAAACTTCTACTAACATGAAATTAGCAGAAGGGGCCCAAAGGGTGGCACTTGAGAAATGAACTTCCTCTTTATACTCTCATAGTACGTCATAACGTTCGTGTTTGTCAAATGACAGTTTGTGGATAGTTAGTATGCTAGACAATATCCTGCACACGCCCTTTTGACAAAAATCAGACGCTCGGCCGTCCAACAATCAGACCGTGTGAGGTCTAAGACCCCATACACACTATCAGATTTTCTGCAGATTTTTGTCTTCAGATTTACCAAAACCATGTGCAAGGGCCTGCCTGATTGCATACAAATGGAAACTCTTAGGCTGGGTTCACACCTTTGTGAATTGGATGCGGCTTACACTGCATCCAATTTGCATGACATTTTAAAATACGTTCATTTGAATGAGGCTGGTTCACATATGTGCGTCGCACTCAAAATTGCTAAAAAAAAGTGTGCGTTTTCTGGACATTCTGGTGCGAATTGCAGGCACATTATCTTCTATGGGAATGCATCCGTGCATTCCATTGTGAACAGGCTAAAATCCTGACCTGATCCTGATCAAAAACTGATGTGAAACACTGAACAACTACTTTGTCAATTAGCTGTGAAAACAGAGCTTCAATTTGCACCGCACATATGTGAACCCAGCCTCAAGCCTTGTACACATGGTCAGATTATTGGAGGAATTTTAGTCAGTTTTTTTTTGTTGGATGCTCGTCTCAAATCGAAAGTGAAGAGGGTACTAACCATCAGAAAATTTTCGTACGACAGAATTCAACGTCAGAAGTGACGTAAGGTGTTGAATTGTTTTGTATGTGTTCTTTCATTTCTGAGCATCCGTAGTTTTGCTCTTCAGTTTTTTTTTTTGGCAGAAAACCGTACCAATGAAAAGAAAATCGGATGTTGTGGTCACATCAGACA
Source organism: Lithobates clamitans (assembly GCA_037952925.1). Lineage (NCBI taxonomy): Eukaryota > Metazoa > Chordata > Amphibia > Anura > Ranidae > Lithobates > Lithobates clamitans. Next base: position 1,460,499 of record JBBGZY010000630.1, on the reverse strand, counting down.
AAAATTTTGGAGCCTGCACATCCAGTTTTTGTCTGCTGAAAATTCGTAATCAGCTGTCAAAAGCAGCATACTAATGATCAGAAAATTGGCAGATCGTTCATCGGACAAAATTTTAACTTCAAATTTTCTGACCGTGTGTACGAGCCTTTAAGGTTTGACTTCATATTATATGGTTTTGGTAAATCTGAAGACAAAATCTGCAGAAAATCTAATGGTGTGTATGGCGCTTTGGCACTTCTTAACCGCTTGCTGACCGCCGCACACAAATATAAGTTGGCAGAATGGCACAGGCAGGCAAATGGGCATACAGGTACGTCCCTTTAAATTTGCCGCCTATCAGGCGTGCACGTGCCCGCGGGTCTCGGTAACTCGATGTTCGCCGGCTGCCCACGATTGCGGTGTGGAGAGGTAGGATGGGGAGATGTAAACAAGGCATTTCCCCATGTTGCCTAGTGACATGATCTACTGCTTCCTGTCATTGGGAGCAGTGATCGCTATCATGTCAGTGGTAGCCTATTCCCCCCCCAGTTAGAACACCTCCCTAGGACACACTTAACTCCTTGATCGGCTCCTAGTGTTTTACCCCTTCCCTGTCAGTGTTATTTACACTGTAATCAGTGCATTTTTATAGCACTGATCGCTGTATAAATGACAATGGTCCCAAAATAGTGTCAAAAGTGTCCGATCTGTCCGCCATACTGTCAGTCACGATAAAAATCGCAGATTGCCGCCATTACTAATTTAAAAAAAAATTATAATTAAAATGCCATAAAACTATCCCCTATTTTGTACACCCTATAACTTTTGCGAAAACCAATCAATATACGCTTATTGCAATTTTTTTTTTTACCAAAAATAAGGAGAAGAATACATATCGGCCTAAACTGTTTTTTCAGATTTTTTTTTTTTTTTTTATGGGGATATTTTATTATAGCTAAAAGTAAAAAATATTGCTTTTTTTTCAAAATTGTCGCTCTTTTTTCTGTTTATAGCGCAAAAAATAAAAACCGCAGAGGTGATCAAATACCACCAAAAGAAATCTCTATTTGTGGGAAAAAAAAGGACGTCAATTTTGTTTGGCTACAACGTCGCACGATCGTGCAATTGTCAGCTAAAGCGACACAGTGCCGTATTGCAAAAAAAGCTCTGGTCAGGAAGGGGGTAAAATCTTCTGGGGCTGAAGTGGTTAAACAGTGTCCTATCAAATGTGTCAACTGAAGTGAAATTAGGTGAACCTGTACACATTTCACTTGTGTGAAGCTTAAAGTGGTTGTAAACCCTTTTGTTTGTCTTTTATCTATAAGTAAGCTTAGAATAAGGCTTATCTATAGGTAGTGGAAACATCTCCTAAACGTGCACCGTTTAGTAGATATTTCACTTGTATTTCACTTGTAGTGCGCTGATGTCATCATCAGCGCATGCGCTGTGAAGAAACGGACAACCGTGCCGTTTCTTCCCCCAGCGTGTGCCGTGACTAATGGCTCCCACGCCATGTGAGGGAGTGACGTCACGCACCTTTGGACAGTCATAGAGCCGGAGTCCGCGGCCCCGGAAGGAAGAGGGGCGAAGATGGACGTGGCCTGCACAGGGGCCAGCGTGGGCTTCATTTGCAGGTAAGTGTCATATAATGGGATGCATACTAGCCCATTATGCTTTTAATTTGCAGGCCTTGCGGGAGCAAAAGAGGAAGTAAAACCCATTGCGGTTTACTTCCTCTTTAAGCTGGCCATACACCATATTTTTCTTATTCAATTTTCTTTAGATTTACTTTCAACTATGTAGTAGAAAGGGCCTGCCTGATTGCATACAAATTGAAAGTTTGACCTCCTATTATATGGTTTTGGTAAATCTACAGGAAATTTGTACAAGGAAATTGTATAATCCAGCTTTGCACAGGGAAATGTAATGCGCTAGGTTCACACATATGCAAATTGGGAGCGTTTTGAACCACATCCAATTTGCATGACATGTGAAAGAACATTGCTTTCTGTGTGTGGTGCAGCCGGAGTGCGGATTCAGTGCGAATTGAATGTCCTGTCAGTTTTCTTAGCAGTGCAGTCCGGTGCAAATTCAGTTTTGTTGCCTTCTATGGTAACTCTTCTAAACCGTACATGGCATTCAGTTGTGAACAGGATAAAATCCTGACCTGATCCTGATCAAAAACTGACCTAAAACGCTGAACAACTACTTTGTCAATTAGCTGTGAAAATGGAGCTTCAATGCACACCGCACGTGTGAACCCAGCCTAAAAGCAAACCGCTTCAGAAGGTTTTCAGAGGTGCACTTTACTTTTATACCTTTTTTAAAATGGGTCCCATGGGCTTCTAGCGAACAATAATGAGCGCTGTGGATAAAAGGAATATAAACAGATCCTGAAATCTCTAGGTATTTGTAGCCTGCTGAAATATCGGTTTCGTATTGGCACCAAAAAAACAATATCAGTTGATCCCTAGTTTTCAATGTAAAGGTGTGAATAAAGCTTTGAAAACAATAGACCTGCCTTTCAGTGTGTAAATATGCCTTTAAAGCAGGGGTCTCAAACTAACGGCCCTCCAGCTGTTGCTGGCTGTGGGAGTCATGCTTGTAACTGTCAGCCTTGCAATGCCTCATGGGACTTGTAGTTGTGCAACAGCTGGAGGGCCACCAGTTTGAGACCCTTGCTTTAAAGGCTCATTCACACACTAAAACGTGTGCTGGTGTACATTATGTAGGGTCAGGTGATGAGCGGTGTAGTGCTCTGTAATAACTGTTTACTTTTTTCTTCTAACCTTATTGAAGTATAACAGAATAAAACTTCATTCGACATTATGCACCATAGGATGTTGTGGTAACCTTGTATGTTTTATGCAACGCACCTCAACACAGCCTTATAAAGTGCGCAGGGCTCTTGGAAAACATTCATTTTCTATGTGACCAGGTGTTCAGCCTGTATTGATCTGCATAGCTCAACTGATATGGTGTTACTGAGCCCTTATAAGTACATTCCAGGGTTTATGTTTACACGTCTTGGTAAATGACGGGATAATGGGATCGATCATGTGATATGTCACAGGCTGTCTCCGACAGTGATAATTTTCATAACAAAGCACATTTCTACCGGATTTCATTTGGTTTTCCTCTAAACTTGATGTTGTTGGTAAGCGCAACCTTGGTATTGGCCTCTACCCAAGGTAAATATTGCTCTAACCTATGTTGCATTATCCTGTTTTTATGGTTTAAGACTGAATGTTGTTACAGAGCGAATACATAAGCTTTTGTTTGAAAAGGCAAAGAGCACAGTACCCCTTGCAGTAGTAAATAGCAACCAGGCAGAAACCCTCCTTCAGCCATTTGCCCTAAAGTACTGAAAGTTTTAAAGTGAACCTGTGGTCAGGCTATGAACATTCAAAGTTCACAGTAAAAGTTCTCTGTAAGGCTCGGTTCACACTGGTGCGATGCGGGAACCCTTCAAATCCACTGTGGGTTCCTGCATCGCACCTGACTCGCACAGCAGTTCATACTGCCATATGCAAACTGCCGGGAGTGTCAATTCATTGTTAATGACACCCCCATTTCAGCTCGCATATCGCACTGCAAACTGACAGTTTGGACATGAATCGGATCGCATAGGTTTGAACACCCATATGATATGATATGATATGATTCTGGTGTGGCTTCAAAAAAAGGGTCCTGTGTGAGTTTGGTTCGAATGCGATGCAAATTCAGCAATACTATCTGTATAGCTGAAATCGCATTGCACGAACATCGCATGTGATCTGCAGTGCGGTGCGAATCTAATGCAATCTCGCACCATGCACTGATGTGAACCGGCACTATATTTATATTTTATATTGAGGTTTGTGTATTAACCGTTTGCTAGCTGCCTGTTCCCTGCCTGTTCCCACTAGCACTGTTGATTTGTTGCAATTCTAAGTACCGTATTTATTGGCGTATAACATGCACAGGCATATAACACGCACCCTAATTTTAAGAGGAATGTTTCAGGAAAAAAACTTAAATTTTAAATAATGGACTTTGAAGCAAAATAAGGGTCAGTGCCCATTAATACAGCCTGATCAGTGCCCATCTGCAGCCTCACCATTGCCCATCAATGAAGCCTGATCAGTGCCCATTTGCAGCCCCACCATTGCTCATCTGCAGCCTTGCCATTGCCCATTTGCAGCCTCACCAATGCCTGTTAATGTAGCCAGTGCAGATGTAGACAGAGCCAGATCTCCTGTGTATTTGGCTCAGCTCGGCACTCTGCTCACAATCCGGGACATGTGACATGCTGGGAGCCGTCTAGGAGGCGGGACTGGGCGTGACTGCGAGCCGAGATGAGCCGAGTACAGAGAAGACCCTGGCTCTGTCTAATCTGGCGTCGCTCATTCCCTCCTTCCCCTCCGAGACAGCACTATGTCGGCGTATAACACGCACCCACGATTTTCCCACGATTTACCGGGGGAAAAAGTACGTGTTATACGCCGATAAATACAGGATATGTAAATACTTGCAAGGCCATAGCCTGATCACATTTTAAAGAAAAACTCCTGAAAAGTTTAAAAATAACAAAAAATTTCATATTTGTATGAGCGGAGGGGCAAAGAATTAGAATTATAGAAAGTAGGCGGGGAAGGGTGAAGGTCCACTTTAAACTTTTAAAGCTGAAGTATATTAAAGAAAAAATAATAATTCTACAACATTAATCACATCAATTACTTGTAATGATGTACGTCCCACATTGTGCAAGCATCTGGAGTGAAATACATGGACTGCCATTCCTAATATTCCTCGCATGCTAGTTGCTAGGCTGTTATGCTGATCCAGTGACTTTATTACTTTGTAAAGTGTCTGTAAAAGTTTTAAATTCACTGGCTGCATACTTGTTCTGGGTTACTGACTAAGTTATATTCTTTTTTCTGCCAACAATAAACTTGATTTATTTTGACTTTAAACATCTTCCTGATCACATTTCAGAGAACCCAGTCTAATATGGAAATTGAGGACTATAATGGCCGCTCTTATATGTCTGGTATGTATAAACTTATTTCAGTTTCATTATGTCGTAATACATTTTTCTTTAGGCCTGGTTCACATTAGTGCAATTTCTTCTTTTTTTTTTTTTTTTCACATGTAAGTTTTTTTATTCATGATTCTTACAGTATGGGATATCAAAAATCCTCACAAAATAAAGGTGATTTACTGAAAACTGCTGTCCCTCCTGGGTGATCTTATCTACGGCTCCGATACTGCTGAGAACTTTGCTTTATCAAATGTTAAAAAGGAACATAAAAACAAAACATGCATACACATGTACAATTTTGTGTTTCCCTTAAATCAGTGGTCTAGGTCACCATGATGGGAAGCACTAAAAATATAGTTAAATACACATTTAAATAACGTGTAAGGGGGAGTGCTTCTTGATCTGTAGGATCCCATAGAGGAGGGTTACCAGGCAAATATAACTAGGCTCATCCAGATATCAACTGCTACCTTGAAATAGCTCCTGTCCTATGTCAGAAATGGATTGGGGACAAACAGAGGGAGGCAAAATATAGGAGTTGCTGGTTATGGTACTGAAAACAAAGATGTAGGTAAGGCCGATTTCCTGGATATCCCTTGGCATTGCTTGCAGGCAGTAGAAAGAAGGTGCCTAAGCCTCTAGATCCAGACCCAAGCCAAGTTTGTGGCCACCAGCATTAATGTTCTTTCCATCTACCAGCGCAGAGAGCGTCAGTTTCACCCCTGGCCTGAGGGTCTGGGTGTAGCCTACACCTATAAGACTGGCATTGTTCACCTTTGCAGAGATGGATGCATTAGAATCCAGCTGATATTTGGTAGCAACGCCAAAGCGGGTGCTATTGTTGCCAGCTGTCCAGGCCAGGTTAACTGCTGTCTCCAGTTTGTCACTGACTTTCTGGTAGATAGAACCAGCAAATTCTGATCCATCATTGACATTAGTATGGAGCTGGAAGTCCCCGGTCTTGTAACCAACTGCAAAGTTATTCTTGGTCAGCTTGGATTTGGCACTGTCAAAGGTAATCTGATAACCGGCTAGCCAACCTTCATAACCTACCACCCCTGAGCCATGAATGGCAGGACCAGCAAAATCAAAGTCCACATCACAACCCAGGTTTACAAACTTGCGTTTGTAAGCAGCCTTAACCTTCCCACTCTTCTTCCCTGTGTTTGATGAAAAGGTTGTGTCAAATGTTAGCTTAAGGCCTTTTGCAATCTGGTCTTCAATGGTAATTTCAGTCCCCAAGGTGTTGTCAGTGTTCCATTTCTCTGTGAAAGTCAGGCCATATTCTCCCCATTTGTATTTGGTCTCTAAGCTGCCGTTTTACTTTACCAGAATCTGTGTTTGAGGAGCCTGATGTAGTGAATTCCACTCCACTTTCAGACTTGGTCTTGACATCAAGTTTTACCAGCCCAAAACCATATCCTTTGTTGAAAATATCTCTAGCAGATTTGCCAAGGTCAGCATAAGAAGGAGGCCTTGCCGGTGCGTGCAGCTGGAGGGCGAAGTGAAGGAGACCCAGAGACTGTCACTACCCAGCTCTGCCCACACGACCCACCCAGACCCGCCTCCTGCTGCCCGTACAGTGCCTGTACGGAGGAGAGCGGCTTCCAGACACCACACTATGTTGTATAACACTCATATCACATGTGTGTCCGCTCAGAGCTCGTTGGGACTGACGGTGACATTTTAGAGAAGTTTTTCAATAGCCGCTGCTATATTTTCAAGCTGGCAGAATTCGACGCGGTCTCTCTACGGGCTGAGGGTCCTTCATAGGGCGGAAGAGCGGCTGGCGCAAGCGCTTGTAATAGTGCACATTAGTGCAATTTCAAATTCAATTTGAGTAGCACAGAATCGCATGACAATGGTAATGCCATTGTTTTCAAGGGTGCCCAGTTCACATCAATGCTGCACTGTGCGGCATGGTTTTGGAAAAGGGTCATGTTACACTTTAGTGTGATTCCAGTGTCATTTTGGCCCCATAGAATATGCAACCTAAATCCAAAACGCAACACAGTTGGATCAAATCGCAGCTGCAGTAGTGTGAACTTGGTCTGAGTAAATTCTAATAATACAGTAGGACTGGGTCACCCCTCCTTTTAATTTGAGATTGATATGACTGAGTTCTGATTGGGAGTCTAAAACAAAGTTAATACTGCAGCTGCAGGAACAGATTCACAGGACTCAATCACTGTGTTTAAAATGTCCGTTCAGTGAAAATGTATTATTACATGTTATTTTATACATAGATAAGAAAGGGGTGGTTTGAGATGTTATTAAAAACTAACAAATAGAAATATGTTATTAAAAGCTAACAAATAGAAATATATTATTAAAAACTAGTGAATAGAACAATTGAGAAGGGAGGGGGGAGTAGAGAGCGTTTAGTAGAAGTGTCTGTGTGTTAGGTGAAGGTTACAGAACACATTTCAACAGTGAAAACAAAATGGAGTCTCTTGTGCTTAAATGAACAGTACAGTGAATGTCCATGTCATTTCCCCCTTTTGTTTATTTGACACCATTCTTCTCCGCGTTACATTCAGCCGATTGCTGGTAACGCCTGTTACATTGGCGCAGAGAGACGGCGTCCTGTTCAGCTCTCTCCTAGCTTTCTCACAATAATGGGTTCATCAGGGCTGGTGGTACATTTGTTGGTACAGCGGGTAGTCACACAGAGGCATAGCCTGATAAGGAAGTAAATAACAAATATGAGAAACAAGAACATCACAATGTAAGCGCCTAGTTTCTGTAACCATGTTGCTATGCCATATAAAAAATTACCAAAACCTCTTAAACCCTGAAAAGGGTTCCATCCATCTTTAGCAATATCCCTGGCCTTATTCTGTAGTTCTCTTATCTTAGCAAGATAAGCCCTTTAATAATGTCCTCATTATCAGAAATGTATATACAACAGTCAGTGTGAAATACACACACACACACACACACACACTAAAGCGAACTCATAGGTGCCTATTCTGGGCATCTGAATGTAGTCTATTTGAATTCTTTGGTAAGGGAAATCTGGCTTAGGAGAATGCTTTTGGGGAACATGGACAGGCCTCCCTGCATTGTACAGAGCACAATTGAGACATGAAGCACAAAACCTGGCTGCAAATGCACTAAATCCAGGTGCTATCCAATAGCAGTCAGTAAGTGCCACCATCGCACCCTTAGCAAGATGACTGATGCCATGTGCCAGTTGTGCTAAAACTGGGTACAAACTCCTGGGTAGACACCACCTGTTGTCAGAGCTCCACAGGCCCTGCTGATTTTGGGTAGCATTACATTTGATCCACTTATCCTTCTCTTCATCAGGGGCCTGGTTCTGCAACTGAATTAAAGTTTCTACATCCCACTGCTCTTGATGAGGGGAATCTGTCCCCGCTACCTGGGCGACCCCTACAGTGGGTGTGACTCCAAATACCATAAGGGCAGCATCCTTTGCCGCTTGGTCCGCTAAAGCATTTCCTCTGGCTGTCATGTAATTTCTCCTTGCATGCCCTTTTACCTTCAAGATGGCAACTTCTGCTGGTTTCTGAAAAGCCTCAAATAGCCGCTCTATGAGTTTTGCATGTCTCACTGGCTTCCCTGCACTAGTCAGAAAGTTCCGTGCTTTCCAGATAGGCCCAAAATCGTGAGCTATTCCAAACGCTTATCTGCTGTCTGTGTAAACGTTTCCCCTTTGATTCTCTAGGAGATGACATGCTTTGGCTACAGCACACAACTCCGCTTCCTGTGCTGACATCTGGGGTATCAATGCTTCCTGATGTAAAATGGTGTCTGTAGTGGTCACAGCAAACCCTGTGTGTGGCTGACCATCAGTGTAAAATCTGGAACCATCTATGAATAAGTGTGTGTCACAATCTGATAAAGGTTCATCTTTTGCTGGTGTGACAGAGGCCCTTTCTACCTCCATCAGAGCCATACAATCATGAGAAAAACTCTCAGGTTCTACATCAGTACCATTTGTTACATCTTCCTCACCAATTATAGGAAGAAGAGCCGGATTTAAAGTAACAAATCGTTTGATTGTTAAATTTGATGGAGCAAAAAGAGCAGACTGGTACTTGTCAAATCTACTGGCAGACACATGTCTGGTATTTACTTGAATCATGATTTCCTGTACTGTATGTGGCACATACAGGATCAGAGCAGAATCTAGTACAAGCTCCGTTACTTTGTCTAGCAGCAAAATGCAGGCTGCTATGGCTCGCATACAACTGGGGGAGCCTTTGATGACAGGGTCTAATGAGGCTGATACATACCTCACAGGCCTCTGTTTGTCTCCATGTAGCTGGGTGAGTACACCTGCAGCAAATCCATTGACTTCATGACAGAACAACGAGAAAGTCTTAGTATAGTCAGGAAGTCCAATGGTGGGAGCTTCAGACAAAATTTTAATAAGCTCCTTCATCTGCAATTCATTGTCCCATGTGTGTTTGAAAGGTTTTCTAGTAGTAGCCTCATATAGAGGAGCCATAAGTTCTGCTGCATTTGGAATCCAGTCCCTACAATATCCCACTAACCCCAGGAAGGCACGTAGTTGCAGTACATTTCTTGGCTTTTCAAAGTTTTTTGTAGAGTTTTAACTCGATCTGGGGTTAGGTGACGGATTCCATGTGAAATGCAGTGACCTAGGAAGATCACTTTCTCTTGGCAGTATTGTAGCTTATCTTTGCTAACTTTGTTGTTACTGTTATAGAGAAACAAGAGAAGGCTTACTGTTTCTCTGCTACAAATGTCCTTTGTATCAGAACAAATAAGCAAATCGTCTATGTACTGAAGCAAAACTGTGTTTGGGTGTGAGGGGGACCATTGGTCCAATACTTGCTTTAACGCAGTATTATATTCAGAGGGGCTACTCACACAGTCTTGTCCATGCTAATTTTTGGGCATCATGGGTAAATGAAAAAAGGTGCCAGCAATCTGGGTGCAGGTGCACCGAAAAGAAAGCATTTGCAAGATCAATCACTGTAAAGCAGGTGCTGGAGGCAGGTATTCCACTTAGTAAAGTGCGGGGGTTGGGCACGATCGGGGTATCTGCCTCTATTATATTGTTAATGACTCTCAAATAATGCACCATGCGGTATGTCACCTGCCCACCCTTCTTGTCTGCCTTCTTTGCAATTGGGAACAGGGGTGTATTGACTTGGGACTTAAATGGTACAACAACCCGTGCTGCTTTCAGTTGAGTGATTTGATCCTTTATCCCCTCAGTCTGAACAATACTCAGTGGGTACTGTTTAATCTGTGGGAGATGGGCTCCTGGTTTAATTTTTATCATGACTGGGGTGCAATCCAGCAGACCTACATCATATTTGCTGGTGGCCCATAATTCAGTTGGAATCACTTTCAATTCTGGTGGAAATGGCGGAGTGGAGTCCTGGATTAAAAATTCTCCAAATACTCCTGTAGGAGTGTAGTCTATGTTTGCTAAAATTTGGTTCAAACTGTCAGCTCCCAAAAGATTGGTAGGAACTGTGTCTGAAACTAAAACTTTAGTGACAATTTCTGTTTGCTGTCCTAGCCTGAGTTTTTAAGTGGCTTGGACTCAACCAAATCAGTAGAGGTCCCAGTTAGGCCAACACCAGAGATAACATTTGTAGATAATAATCCTGGAGGTAAGTTCTCTATATTAAAAACACTTCGGCTTGCACCAGTATCAATTAAACAGGTTAATTCTGTTTCTCCTCAAGGATAGGAGAGTTCTTGTAAAAATACTTTTACTCTGGCCTCGGGACCATTGTCTCCCCTATTTAACATGATTGATACTGGCTTGCCATTTTCCTTTCCACTGCTTTTGGCAGAAAACTGGGATCAGCATGAGGTGCCTCTAAGCTCTTTTCCAGTCTACGGTCAGGAAGCTGGCAGAATTTGGCTATGTGTCCTTTCCCATCGCAATTGTAGCATATAATTGGTCCCCGATTGCCATGATTTCTGAAATTGCCTTTGCCTCTTCCTCTCTGCTTATGTACATAACAGTGTTATGTACATAACCTTGGGTTTGCTGTCTTTTTGGTTAATCCTGTTTTCTATGGATAACAGGATAGGCAGGACGTCTCGAATAGACATATTGCCTGCCTCAGGCCTTGCTGTGAACAACTTTTCTCCCCTCGTCTTTCAGGACAGCACCTGGAGAGAGCGCAGCTCCACCCACTTTCCCAGGAAACACTGCAGTCAGTTTCTTTAAAGACCGGACACTTCCACCATGGCCTCAGTTGTAGTGTTTCCTCCGCCATGGTGGAAGCGCTGCAGGGAACCAGGGGTGTGCTGCGCTTTCTCCAGGTGGTGAAAGTAGGGGCATACCGGATCGTTTTTTTCTTCTCTTCCTAAGACAGCCCAGCATCCTCCCTGACGTGTGGGGGATTCTCCGGTGCCTCCTCCTCTTCATGCTCGGCGAGAGCCAGGCTGCGAGGGTCCCGCTCCTACAGACCGGTGGCAGGGCTTTTGGGATAGAGCGGCGTCTATTCCACGGGCCGCACGCCTTCCGGGTTCGGATGGCAAGCGTGTCATTTCCGACCGGGGGCGGGGCCTCGAGCGGCGCGACGCGGTTTCCGGTTCCGGCCGCTGGAACGCAGGAGGAGGGGGCGGTCTCCACGGCTGATGTCATTTCCGGCCCTCACAGCGGTGAGCGGCCCGGGAAAATCAAATAAAAAAGCACAGACGCCGCTGTGTGTCCTGTCAATGATGGAGGACGATCAGACGGCGGTGGCAGGAGCAGGAGCCACAACAATCAGCCAGGCTCAGGTAAGCAGGGATACTGGTCTCTGTCTTTACTCTATGGGCATTTATAATGTTTATATATTATCCCTTCCCTAAAAAAAAAAAAAAAAAAAAGGGGAGCCTGCAGATCACTTGGTCCTGAGTACTAAAGGAGGGATAAGTGACTAATTATGTTTTTAGGTGGATCTGTGGGGTGATTCACCGGCTGTGGAACAGATCATAGGTGTTAAAGGGTTAACTTCCTTGGTGGTGTTTTTTTCTGTGTTCCTTTGTATACAGCATGTAAACTGTTGTTTGTGAAACATGGTTCAGCAATTGTCTTTTTTCCCTTGGATATTGCAGAAGGCTAAAGAAAAGACTAAGCATGTCTCCCCTATTGTTAAAAGGAAATGTCCCTCTTGTAAGGGGTTACTGAGGGATTCCTGGCCCAAAATATTATGCAAATCTTGCATTTCGGACATAGTTAAGGAGGAGACAGCTCCTGCTAGTCCTACAGCTCAGCAAAGCGAATTGCTAAGCTCTTTCAGGAAGGAACTGGCAGACACCTTTGAGTCCTTCAGGTCCTACCTAGATAAGCGTCCAACGGCGCATAGCAGTGTGGTGCCGCATTCTCAATCCTCTGTTTCAGCATCCAGAGGGGGCAGTGACTCAGAGGAGGAGGAAAGTAACATTTTACTAAATTCGGAGGAGGAAGCAGAAGAAGTAAATGAAGCTTCTTCTCCTTCTTCTAGGTACAAGTTATCCCTTGAGGAGGTAGATGATTTACTAAAAACAATTCATACTACCCTTAACATCACAGAGGATAAGGCTCAGCTATCCCTACACGATAGGATGTTTCAGGGCCTCGGGGAGGAAAAACACAGGGTTTTTCCTGTACATAAATTCCTATCAGAGACCATTAAGAGGGAGTGGAAGGATCCAGAGAGAGCCCCCTTTTTTTCTAAATCCCTCAAGCGAAGGTTTCCGTTTGATGAGGATAGCTCGCATATTTGGAATAAAAAGCCAAGACTAGACGCAGCTTTTTCCCAGGTATCTAGGAATACAGACCTGGCCTTTGAGGACATGGGTATCCTTAAAGATACCATGGACAAAAAGGCAGACTCCCTATTAAGGAAGGCATGGGATTCTTCTTTAGCAAATTTGAAGCCTGCCATGGCCTCAACGGTGGTAGCCAGAAATCTGGAACACTGGCTGGAGCAGCTGAAAGTCCACATTGAGGCAGGGACGCCTCGTAAGGATCTGCTTGATACGCTCCCGGTGTTATCAAAAGCGGTAGGGTATATAGCAGATGCCTCAGCGGAGTCAATCAGGATGTCAGCCAGATCCACAGCTCTGATAAACTCAGCTCGCAGGGCGTTATGGGTCAAGACATGGACAGGAGATACTGCTTCAAAGACAAAATTATGCGGTTTACCCTTTGAAGGTGATCTAGTGTTTGGCCCGGGGCTGGAAGCTATTCTTGACAGAACAGCTGACAAAAAGAAGGCTTTCCCTATAAAGAAGAAGGTACTTCCGCAAGGCAACAAAAATTTTCGTGCTTTTCGGAAAACCCCAGATACCAAGGAGGCAGGCTACAAAAGGCCTTGGAAGTCTCAAAGAGGGAGGGGTAAGTCAGGAGTACTTTTCCGCCCCCCAACCACAACCCCAAAAACCCAGTGACGGTCACCCAACTGTGGGAGCAAGGTTACAGACCTTCTTTTTACAGTGGAGGACTATAACAAGCAGCCAGTTTATCCTCAAGACCATCTTGGAGGGTTACAGGCTGGAATTTTCTCAACCTCCTCCTGTGCGTTTTTACATAACCCAGGCTCCCCGAGACTCAGAAAAGTCACTAGCAATGACAGCTATCCTGAAGGACTTGATGCTACAAAAGGTGATCGTGAAAGTGCCCCCCGGGGAATTAGAACAGGGGTGCTATTCACACATATTTCTTGTGAAGAAACCGTCGGGAAAATTCAGGCTCATCCTGAACCTGAAGATTCTAAACAAGACTATCAGGTACAAGAAGTTCAGGATGGACACAATATTCTCAGTGAAGAATCTCCTGACCCCGGGATGTTTTATGGCTTCCATAGACCTGAGAGATGCATACTTACATGTACCAGTAGCATCAACATCTCAGAAGCACCTAAGGTTTGCGATAAAACTAGGGGAGTCTACCCTTCATTTCCAGTTCAGAGCTCTCCCCTTCGGGCTGTCATCCTCTCCGAGGATTTTTACAAAAATCCTGGCGGAGGCTTTGGCCCCACTCAGAGTAGAGGGGGTATCAGTCCTGCCCTATCTAGACGATCTACTAATTTTTGCCAAAACAAGGGACCTGTTAGTGAGAGATCTGGAAAAGACAATGAGACACCTGGTGGGTCTAGGATGGATAATCAACGAGGAGAAATCAAACTTGATTCCAGCTCAGACCATACTATTCTTGGGCTACACAATAGATTCCATCCAGGAGAAAATTTTTCTCCCCGAAGGGAAGAGGGAGAAGCTTCAGGGGGCAGTGAAGAAGACTCAGACAAATATGCCAATCTCCATAAGAGCAGCTATGTCGGTCTTAGGGCTACTCACTGCGACTATTCCAGCGGTGCAGTGGGCACGTCTGCATGCAAGGGAGCTCCAACAGACAATTTTAACGAGTTGGTCTTATGGAGAGTCCCTAGAAAAATTAATAAACATACCTGCGCGGGTTCAGAGGAAGCTTTGGTGGTGGAGAAATCACTCAAACCTGAACAGGGGTCTGCTCTGGAGTTTTCCTTTGCAGAAAAGATTAACAACAGACGCAAGTTCCTGGGGTTGGGGCGCCCACCTGGACGAGCAGATGGCTCAGGGGAGTTGGACAGACTGGGAAGCCAGAAAGTCCTCCAATTGGAGAGAGCTGAGGGCTATTCTCTTGGGTCTATGGGCCTTCGAAAGAACAGTCCGGGGCCATCATGTTCAGGTCCTTTCGGACAATGCCACAGCGGTGGCTTATATATCAAGGCAGGGAGGAACAAGGAGCAGGGCTCTGCTATCCTTGGCACTCCAGATTCTAGCCTGGGCAGAAAACAGGCTAAACTCCATAACAGCGATTCATCTGAAGGGAGATTTAAACCTTCTAGCAGACTTTCTGAGCAGAGAAAGAATACTGGAAGCGGAATGGAGTCTGAATGTAGAGACTTTCCAACAACTAACAGAAAGATGGGGAGTGCCCCAAATAGATCTTTTCGCATCCCAAAAGAATGCAAAAGTAGAGGCCTTTTTCTCACTGAACAGGCAGGATCAGGCAGAGGGATTGGATGCGTTAGCGCAGCCATGGAAATTCCAGTTGTGCTACGCCTTTCCCCCTTTTCAGATGATCCCCTTGGTCTTAAGAAAGCTACAGAAAGAAAACACGACTATGATTCTGGTGGCTCCTTTCTGGCCCAAACGGGCTTGGTTCGCAACAATACAGGGGATGGCGGTGGAACCTTATTGGGAGCTTCCGCTTCGGAGGGACCTCCTAACGCAGGGCCCCCTTCATCACCCAAATACCCAGCATCTCAGGTTGACAGGTTGGTTACTGAGGAGCAGATGTTAAAAAATAAGGGCCTTTCAGATAAGCTGGTCTCTACCCTGCTGAATAGTCGTAAGGAGGTTACCAGGGCCATCTACTTCAAAACGTGGAAGCGATTTAATAGCTGGTGTGCGACTAGGAAACTTTCGCCACAGGAAATTGCTCCAGTGCTAGAGTTCCTCCATGAGGGAATGGAGATGGGGTTGGCAGCTAGCACCCTAAAAGTGCAGGTAGCTGCATTATCGGTTTTCCTTGAGAGACAATTATCAAGGGAGCCGCTTATTATTAGGTTTTTCAAGGCATTGGCCAGAGCTAGGCCAGTACCTTTTAAGTTTTTTCCTAGATGGGACCTGTCTGTGGTTCTGCGGGGTCTAATCAAAGGGCCTTTTGAACCTCCAGAGGAAGCATCAATCAGGCTATGGTCATTAAAGATAGTCCTGTTAGTAGCAGTAACTTCAGCTAGGAGAGTAAGCGAGTTACAAGCTCTTTCCATAAGAGAACCCTTTTGTTATATTTTTCCAGACCGGGTAGTGCTAAAAACTGACCCGGGTTTCTTACCAAAAGTGGCATCAGCATTTCATAGGGAACAAGAGATAATTCTCCCTACCTTTTGTCCTAACCCGTCCAGTGATAAGGAGAGGTCTTTCCATTCCCTGGACGTGAGAAGGTGTTTATTACACTATATAGAGATAACGAAAGATTTTAGAAGATCAGATTCGCTCTTTGTTCTCTTCTCTGGTCCACGGAAGGGGTACAGAGCATCCAAAAGCACCATAGGTAGATGGCTCAGAATGGCCATCAGCGAAGCTTATAAAGCTTCAGGAGCAGAGCCCCCTAAGGGGGTAGTAGCCCATTCAACAAGGGCAGTAGCAACGTCCTGGGCAGAGAGGGCAGGGGCTTCCCCGGGTCGGATCTGTAAAGCGGCCACGTGGACAAGTTTCTCCACCTTCACCCGCCACTACAGATTGGACTTGCTATCAGCAGCGGAACAGTCGTTTGGCAGGAAGGTCCTGCAGGCGGTGGTCCCACCCTAGAGTAAGTACTCTTTTATCATCTCCAGGTGCTGTCCTGAAAGACGAGGGGAGAAAACCCTAGTTAGACTTACCGGTAACGGTATTTCTACGAGTCTTTCAGGACAGCGCCGATGACCCACCCTAAGTTTTGAGGTTGTAAGATGTGTTATTGCTGTGTTCTGCTTATCTAATTTCAGCATGGCTGGAGGTACTCTATGAACAACTGAGGCCATGGTGGAAGTGTCCGGTCTTTAAAGAAACTGACTGCAGTGTTTCCTGGGAAAGTGGGTGGAGCTGCGCTCTCTCCAGGTGCTGTCCTGAAAGACTCGTAGAAATACCGTTACCGGTAAGTCTAACTAGGGTTTTCTTGCAACTGGGGTATTAAACAATCAAGAAACCTTTGTTTCACCAGTTGTGTAGATGAACTTGCAGTTTTTCCCGCCTTCTCTTCCTCTATTTTAATGCCTGCTTCCTCAGCCATATCGCTTAACCGCCTCCAATAAGCCCCTGCTGCTTCCTCTTTTCCTTGCTTAGCATTCATAAATTCAGCATGTCTGGTTTGTCCATATATTTGGGACAATTTTTCCTTCAATTTCTCACAAACCTCCCGTCCACTAACCATCTTACCTAGATTTTTGACGTCTACACCACATTCTTAAAGTATATAGCCAGACATGTTGCTTCCCACTGCTTTAATAAGAAGCTGATGAATGTCAGTAGCAGAAGCCTCGTATGCTTCCTGTGCAGCGCTAAGTTTGTTTGCAAACCCAATTGGATTCTTTCTAGGATCTCCCAATCCCTCTAATATGGCTCTCATATCTTGGGGACTAAAAGGTACATGCCATTTAATTTGAGACTTGCTGTCAACAGCATTACCTTCAAAAACTAATTGGGTTCTGACAGGATAAACTGCAACAGATTGCTCTATGCCAGGGGCAGAAGGGCTGGCATCTTCCTTCCTTCTCTCTTCATCTTGCTGCCACAATTTGGAAATTATGGTTTGCTTTGGAAGTTCAGACTCTATCTCTCTTTCTCTGGCCAAAGCCTTAAGTTCAGAGAGAGATCTAGTTTGCATATGTGCCTTTTGATTTATGCCAATCATCTGTTTCTAGGATACGATCCAAAATCCTCTTTGTAGGTTGATATGGGGCTGTTAAACCTCTGCTCTCTACTATATTGCATAGCTCATCTTTTGTGTGTTCCATGTTATCAAATCCTTTTGCTTTTGTGCATGGACCCCTTAAAGCCAAACTGACAGCCACATAAGGTGGGGGGTCCTCTTCTACGGAGTCTTCTGGCCAAACGTAGTAAATTTGGGCAGTACTTTTATTAAACATCTCAGTCAAGCCAGTTTTATTTGCTACTTTAGCTTCTGTTTCCCATGTGCAAGCTATTCTCCACGTTCCTTCACTGCACAGTAGTGGGCCATAATCGTGCAGAAAAGTTTTCCATACTTTTTAAATCAAAAGTCCCTTCAGATTTTAAAGGTTTAGCTGTTCCCTTTGTCCATTCTGCCCATTTATCTAGGGGCTCAGTATAGGCGGAACCGTACCTTCGGTTCATATATTCTCTAGCGCTCATCTTGCGCTGGGCATTTTCTGAAGGCCTCTCTCCCTTCATTCCCTTAATTTATTTAATGGCCATAATGACTGGCCAGTCTTCTCTACTTGTGCCTATACCCTCTTGCCTCTAAAACAAATAGTACAGCAAATCTGCAGATTTACAAGAAAAGCCTCCACTTATCTATGTGGATAGAAGGGGTTTATGACAATAGACAAAACACTCATTAAGAGACCCTCCTCGTCTCTTCTCTTCTCTGAGTTTTATCTGACCCTACCATGCGCCTCTGACCCAGGTCGCCCACAAGGAGTCAACGCAGGGAACTGCAGAGGATTTTCCCTATCCACACATAGTCCAACCCGTGAAGGGGGACACATACACATTCACACACACACGTTACCCAACCAGAAAGGTCAGAGAGTGGTCTGGTTTCCTTGAGAACCGACAGATAGGATACATAGGAAAAGGCAGAATTATAGCAAGCTTAAGGGCAGCTTACCTAGGCGGCATTTGAGGTCTGCGTTTCCCAATGATCCCGATCGAAGTGCGGTTCCTTCTGGAGACTCTGCCAGCCTCCTGGCTGGCTCGCCAAGCTGATACGACTGATTTCTGATTGGGACTCTAAAACAAAGTTAATACTGCAGCTGCAGGAACAGATTCACAGGACTCAATCACTGTGTTTAAAATGTCCGTTCAGTGAAAATTTATTATTACATGTTATTTTATACATAGATAAGAAAGGGGTGGTGTGAGATGTTATTAAAAACTAACAAATAGAAATATGTTATTAAAAGCTAACAAATAGAAATATATTATTAAAAACTAGCGAATAGAACAATTGTAAAAGTAAAACCTTGAGAAGGGAGGGGGAGTAGAGAGCGTTTAGTAGGAGAAGTGTCTGTGTGTTAGGTGAAGGTTACAGAACACATTTCAACAGTGAGAACAAAATGGAGTCTCTTGTGCTTAAATGAACAGTACAGTGAATGTCCATGTCAAGATATATGTTATTAACCCTTTATTATATTTCAGACGAATGAAAAAATGCAGAAACCTTTTGGGCGTGTAATTGTTTAGTGTGTTATGGTGTCAATCAAAATGAATAACACTGTAGTGCACTGTTCTTTTTACACACACAGATCCGGTCCTCGGTGTGTCACGAGTGATCGCATCAAATTGGCTCGGGGCGTGAGCAGCGGGCACGCGCATGCCCCTAGTGGCCACAGGGCGAAGCGATGTAACATAACGTTGTTTCGCCCAGCCGTGCCAACCAAGGAAGCTGCCATCTTAGTCTGTTTTTGATTTGCAACTGCCATGGTGCTGCATATGTGATCAGTTATGACACCAGCTATTAGATGGCTTGACAGCACAAGCAAATGTAGCAATCCCAGCATGCCGGGGAAAGTAACTGTTTTTTGAAACTGGAAAATTGATGGGCTTAGTTCCGCTTTAAAGAGAACCTGTCACCTGAACTTTATTACATAGGAGGATTGTCTACCCTGTTGTGATAGCAACAAAGTTAATTTTAGAAAGTAAAAAGTAAAACTAAACATTTAATGAATAAAAAATACATTTGTACAGAAAAAACTATTGCGGTACACGTATGGGATATCGTTGCACAAACCGGAATAAGATCAAAAAGTCTATGACCCACATTCACTGTTGACCCTAAATGAATGCCATGTAAAGGCTTTTAAAGCATCTTCTATAACAGGGCTCGACAAATCCCAGATGCCAGGTCACCATGGCAACTAGAAATTGTGTCTTGGTGCCTGGGCTTTTGTCAGCCCATTCACTGTTGCTGGGATGCACAATTCGTGTCACCCGACGCCCAGGACATGCAGTTCTGGGCGCCAGGCAGGTATTTTTTTTCTCCTATATTAAGCCCTGCATGCTCCCCTCGCATATATTGTGGGCTCTGGTTGCCCATCTGCGGGCCTGGGACCGGCATAGCAGACGCCGCAGGGTATAGGAGAGGGAGTTCGCTCTCCTCCCCATCTTGTTCCTGACCCGGAAGCGATATGTATGACATCACTTTTGGGTCCCCATTGACAGTTTCCCGGCAATCTACATTCCATTCAGTGGTGCACAGGGAAGACATGCGTGGTCTTTTAGACCCTGCAAGTCTCATTAAAGAGAACCTGTCACCAAATAATTATCACATGGGGGACTTTTTTTCCCCTATGTAAAGAAAACAAAAGTGAAGTAAAAAAAAAAAAGTTTAAATTTAAATTTTTTTTTCTGAGGCCCCTCACCTCCCCATATACACACGTACAAATGTAAATACATGTGTTGGGGTGCCTATGCATGAAAATGTTGATTGCGATAAACATGTTGCGCATCGACGTGCACAAGCTGGCTCCTAGATTCAAAGCAAATTTGTCGAGCCCTGTTATTTAGACAGTTTTGGATACCCTCGTTTTTCACTGTTTTAGCCTAGGTTCACACTGACAGCGGGAATGAAATCGTGCGAGTTCAGCTGAACTTACATGATTTTATTCCCACATGTTCGTTCCGATTTCAGGGGCGATTTCAGAGACATCTGCGGTTTTCTGCACAGATGTCAAAAGAAATCGCACCCCGAAATCGCCAAAGGCAGTACAGAAACTACTTGTGGAAACCAATGCGGCACCGCACCAATTAGGATGGTGCCATTGCCGGCAATTAGCAAACATGTCAAATTGCTTGCCAAATCACACCAATGTGAACCAGGGCTTACATGGCGTAGATCACCGCGGAGCCTGCGGTGATCTATGCCCGGCAGTGGGAGCAAATACCTGGATTATACAGATATATGCTCCTCCCCTCCCCCCTGAAAGGTGGCAAATGTGACTCCGGAGGGGGGGAGGAATCCGATCAGCGGTAGTTCCAATTTTTGGGTGATACTCCGCTTTTAAGTGCAAAAAAAAAAAAAAAAAAACTTCCCACAAATTCTGAGCTGATAATCTACTGACATCATTGCCAGTGCTGCACTCCTATGAGTGCTGTTTCCATTTTTCTCTGTGAATTACAGAATACCTCCCCCTCATATGTTGAGGAGAGGGAGAAGTCTTCTGTAATCCTAACACACATTCTGTCCAAGGGTGACAACGCTGCTCCTTAATAGATGAAGTATAGTGGGGGAGCGTTGTTGCCCTCGGACAGGTTTTATAATACTAGCAGGATCATCAGGTGAAAATGAGGAAAAAATAAATCGGGGGGGGGGGGGGAAGCAAAACAAATGCAACCACTAAAGCCCCTTTCACACGGGCGGACCATATGTCCGTTTTTCATCTATCTGTTTTTGGATGAAAAACGGACATACATGTATCCCTATGGGATAGCGGATGTCAGCTGCTGACGTCCCATGATATCTGATGACATCAGTCTCCGCTATGCTCCGTTTCTGATGACAGAGGAAAACCCTACTTTTCCATCCGTCTGCAGTTCGGATGAAAATGGACTCTACGGTCCGTCATCATCCGATCCCCCATAGAGAAGAGCAGCGCTCTGACAGGTCGGTCCCTGTACAGTGTGCAGAGACAGACCTGTCATCTGCCTGCTCAGCGGGGATCCACGGAGCGATCCCCCACTGAGCAAAGCGGAGCCCGTACACGGACACATCCGTGTGAAAGGGCCCTAAATTTAATGACTGTAAACTGCAATATATTACATTTTTATGCTTGAGTTTAGGTTCCTTTCAAGCCAGCAACTATTTTTTTCCCATTTACCCATCTTAATGCAACATTTTCCTTAAAACTGCAGCTGGAGATTCATCTCTGGAAAAGGACTTCTCAGAAGCTTTGATTGGACCCAATGTGAGCACACCAAACAGCCGACACTCATCCCCAAGTCGTTCACTAAGTGGTAAGTGTACTATTGTACCAGGTAAATTGCTGTTCTAGCTTTGGACCCAGGTGTCAAAAAAAGAAAATTTGCTGTTTAAAAGTCCTTATTCTGCCTGTCCTCTGAACTAAAAGGACAAATAGAAGGATATCCTTCCAATAGTTGACATCTGTCTCCTGGCTTATATGAACTCATCACCTTGGACTTCCATTTTTTTTTTTTTCTTATAATCTACCAAGCACAGTCATAAAGATGAGTATCTCTTGGGCTCTTGGATTCCAAAAGGTGGTGAGAATCCATCATTAACAAATGGCCAAGTTACAAATTAAAAACAAAAAAACTTGTATGCATAGCCCAGTTAAAGCAGAGAGACCGTTTTAAATTGCTTGAGAGTAATATGACTTGTGTTACTGACCAGCTCACAAGGAGAAAAAATAAGAAAAGAAAGCTAATTCAGCCTCCACATCTAATGATTGGTAAGCTGCAATATATTACATTTTTGGTTTAATACCGCTTTAAACCTATTTTGGAAGCGCTGAATTTAATTTGAAATGCAGGAAGCAGAGAGATGATAAAGTTACATTGGACAGGTTTCTGGAAGTGCACTTTTAACTGCCTTTCTACTAATCTTCTATGGGATGTGTTTACACAGACCTCGGGCTAAAGTGTTTCTAATACAAAGATTTTATATTTTGCAGCTCACCAGTCCTCAGAGGTGGTGGCTGCATTAGTTTTCTTTTTTTTTTTTTTTTTTTTCTTCACCTAGTGATTCTGCCAGTAACACACTATATAACCTTTCCCTAGGAATGAATGTTTTTTGATTACAGACCACTTCCCCCTCTCCTAATCTTCATAAAATGCGCTGGATTTGTGGCACGAAATGTTTTTGCACTTATGGAACAGACATAACAAAACGCTTTCAATGGTATATATTTACCAGACCAATAGGAAGGAAATAAGATGTATGGGTTTACATACACTCTAAGGTAAAACTTCCTAATATGAGCACAGTTTTGTAAAACTCCTCCGACCTTACCTGGCCAACTACTTTCATCAACCTAATTGTCAGCAATAGTGGAACTATGCTAGTTCAGCCAGCAAGGGACTAATGCAGTAGGAGCAGCTGCTTTGGTAATGATCCTGATGCTGGCGACTTGTGACCAGCAAAAGAATCACTAGGGTCACATGGTGCTAATTTATTCTCTCCATGAAGAAAACATGTAAAATAAAAGATTGAATGGTTGTGTTTTTTGGTGAGGAAGGTGTTTAAAGAGATTTAGGTACAATTGGTCTTCCCTGAAGTTGACCTTCCTATCCCTGCCCCTGCCTCTCCCCCACCTATTGTTCTCTTCCCCTGACCTCTCTTCTTTTTGCTGCTTAAAGCAGAACTCTGGGATCTGCAAAAAAATCCCCTATTAGTACACCCCCCACACTAAACACTAAACAGTTATTACATTTGTGAAATTCCTTACCATTGAAGAGAAAAGTCAAATTGAATTTTCAGGAAGTTCTCTATGTAGTTCAAAAAATGCAGCCTGTATTCTGCCAAGGAGGAGCTGTTAGAACAGTGATTGCATCATATCCTCTCCACCCTCTTTACACTATCATCAAACTACATTTCCCTTCATGCTTTCCAAATTGCAATGAATGTGGGAGGGTAGACTAGGCCTGTACATGTGAACAAGCCCACTTCAAAATAAATCGCGCCCCTCATTCTGCAGCCAGCCCCACCACTCAGTAACGCACAGCAGGATAAATAGGTTACAGCCTTATAAATGCAAAGCATGTTTGTGCTCTCCCTCTCCAGCCACAGCAGGAAAAAAACATATTGCCCTTACTTGCTTTATGTAATCATTACTGAACTGTAGACACATCCTATAATTATATATTATATATTATACACACTGTACTCTGCTGTAATTCAGTATTAGAAATATTGCTTCTCCTGCGCTGTAGCTTTGAGATTTTTCTAACCACAATTAGTGCTTGTATGGTGTATGAGAACATCCCTAGCCTCAATACAGAAAGAAAGAGCCGGGCCATGCTGCTTTACATCAGCATGTGTCACATGTAAATTGAGGAAAAAACAAAAAGGTGCAAGCGCTAACTTACTAATCAGTAACACAATAAAAGCGGAACCCTCTAATGTATGGAAATCTCAAACTTCAATATTACCACAATACCAGTCTCTGTGATATGTAACGTCACATATACAGTATCTCACAAAAGTGAGTACACCCCTCACATTTTTGTAAATATTTTATTATATCTTTTCATGTGACAACACTGAAGAAATTACACTTTGCTACAATGTAAAGTAGTGAGTGTACAGCTTGTATAACAGTGTACATTTGCTGCCCCCTCAAATTAACTCCGCACACAGCCATTAATGTCTAAACCGCTGGCAACAAAAGTTGGTACACCCCTAAGTTTCAATATTTTGTGTGGCCACCATTATTTTCCAGCACTGTCTTTAACCACTTTAATACCCGCCTATAGTCAAATGACGGCCGCAGATGGGATCAACCATCCTGGGCAGCCGTCATATGATGTCCTGGGCCGCCGCGTTGCTCGGGACCTGGTGCGTGTGCCCGGTGGCGCGATGTCCGCCTGGCACCCGCGATTGCCCGTTAACCGAGCAGGACCTGTGTGTGTAAACACACAGATCCACGTCCTGTCAGGTGAGAGAAGACCGATCTGTGTTCCTAGTACAGAGGAACACTGATGCTGTGTGCGGCATATGGTCTGAACACTGACAGGCTGACCCCTCCTCCCCTTCAACCTCTGCAGCAATTCTGGCAGCACTCATACGTCTATTTCCCAAAGACAACCTCTGGATATGATGCTGAGCACGTGCACTCAACTTCTTTGGTTCTGAGAGGAACCTGTCCTGGTAAACCGCTGTATGGTCTTGGCCATCTGCTGCAACTCTGTTTTAGGGTCTTGGCAATCTTCTTATAGCCTAGGCCATCCTTATGTAGAGCAACAATTTTTTTTTTTTTTTTTTCTTTTCAGATCCTCAGAGAGTTCTTTGCCATGAGGTGCCATGTTGAACTTCCAGTGACCAGTATGAGAGAGTGTGAGCAATCACACCAAATTTAACACACCTGCTCCCCATTCACACCTGAAACCTTGTAACACTAACGAATCACATGACACCTGGGAGGGAAAATGGCTAATTGGGCCAAATTTGGACATTTTCACTTAGGGGTGTACTCACTTTTGTTGCCAGCGGTTTAGACATTAATGGCTGTGTGTTGAGTTATTTTGAGGGGACAGCAAATTTACACTGTTATACAAGCTGTACACTCACTACTTTACATTGTAGCAAAGTAATTTCTTCAGTGTTGTCACATGAAAAGATATAATAAAATATTTACAAAAATGTAAGGGGTGTACTCACTTTTGTGAGATAATGTAATACACATCGCACTGAAAATAAGACAAAAAATTACTGCAAACTTTGCAGGGAAGGTGGAAACTCCTCCTACAGATATTAGGCAGTGGACGGTATTAGTAAAGCAGTGGACGGTGTCTGCTGCTTATCAGTGCAGCCTATCAGTGTCCACATGTGTAGCCTCATTAGTGCTGCCTTATCAGTGCAGCTTTTCAATGCTGCCTCAGTGCAGCTTATCAGTGCCCATCAGTGCAGCGTATCAGTGCGGTCTCACCAGTGCAGCTTATCAGTGCCCATTAGTGCAGTCTCACCAGTGCAGCTTATCAGTGCCTATTAGTGCGGTCTCACCAGTGCAGCTTATCAGTGCCTATTAGTGCGGCCTCACCAGTGCTTCGTATCGGTGCGGCCTCGCCAGTGCAGCTTATGGGTGCGGCCTCGCCAGTGCAGCTTATGGGTGCGGCCTCGCCAGTGCAGCTTATGGGTGCGGCCTCGCCAGTGCAGCTTATGGGTGCGGCCTCGCCAGTGCAGCTTATGGGTGCGGCCTCGCCAGTGCAGCTTATGGGTGCGGCCTCGCCAGTGCAGCTTATCAGTGCCGAGCAGGGATGGTTACCAGAGATCATTCGCATGACAGAGCGGAGATCTCGGGCTGCGATAGGTGTTGTATGTGAAAACACCTCTCGCCGTAACGTTTTGCCTCCCGGGCCAGCATTGTGATAGACAGCGCACCGTTACAATGCCGGTACGGGAGGCGGGACATTACGGCGATCGGCATCTCGCATACAACAAATGTCAGCCTGAGATCTCCTCTCTGTCATGCTGATGATCTCTGGTAACCATTCCTCCTCTGCACTGGAGAGAGATTGGGGGGGGGGGGGGGCACGGAGTGGGGGCGATTGTTAGCAGAGAGAAGGAGGAGGGAGCGGAGGACCCCACCTCTATGGGCAGGACAGACTGGGGGCTGTGAGGCCCACTACAGTGAGCAGGGCGGAAATAGAAATCCCTGCTCAGCTTGAGAAAACTACTGGTGAGCAGTGACAAGACTGCTGGCTGAGGGTACAGGAGGAATAGCAGCTAGCGGTCTTAAACAGGAAGTCACCAGGCAATAACTGTTTTTCAGCAAA
Organism: Lithobates clamitans; assembly: GCA_037952925.1. Classification (NCBI taxonomy): domain Eukaryota; kingdom Metazoa; phylum Chordata; class Amphibia; order Anura; family Ranidae; genus Lithobates; species Lithobates clamitans. The sequence goes on along the minus strand of JBBGZY010000630.1, from coordinate 1,434,335 downwards.
ATCAGCAGGCTATTGCAGAGGAACTACAGAACTACTGTTCGGTACTGAGTCGCATGCTCTGGCTCACTCTGTGCCTTACGCTCGCAGCGTGTGAGTTTTCTTTGTTCAGGTCTTCAACTGCTTGGTTTACGAACCGCTTGGTTGTGATGAATGTGACAGGTAGTGACACACAGGATTATTCCTGATAGCGTTAAACTTCAAAGGCATTAAACACGTGATTTTGATTTTCTCGTTTTTGTATAATTCTTATTGGTATTGCATCACAGAGACTGGAATTTGATAATATGTACGAGACATCTATTAGTCTTCTCCACCATCTATGTAACTTATAAATGGCCCTTCCTGTCATTTTACATGAGCTTGTTTAGTGACTGTCTTACAATGAAGCTATGTTATGTGAGAAGCTGAACCTCAATGAAAAATTTAAGAAAAAAAACAAAAAAATAAAGAGATTAGGATCATGGGACCCAAATTGTTAAGATATGGTTAAAGAAAGGCATTAAAAGGCCCTTGTTTTTTTTTTTTTTTTTTTCACCAGCATCTCCAAGTTTGCAATTTTCCTTTTTCCTCTGTAGGTTTGCAGATTTTTTTTAATTTTTTTCTCCTTTCACTTAAGTTGCTGCACACATCTCTATAATCTTCAGACGCTCAGCATTTCTGTATGAGCACCAGGATTTATTGGTTGTACTGTACATATACTATTTAAAGACAAAGAATTATTGCATTTTGAAAAGTTTGCAAGTTTCAAAATAATAGGTTTTGTTTGCTGTCTCTATTATTATTTAGTGATATTCTGACTGATTTACCCTCCAGCAAATTCCATTAAAGTGGAAATGTATAGTGATGAAGAATCTGGTCGTCTTCTAAATCACGAAGACCGCTTGAGTGAGAAGGAAGACGGTGTTATGCCCGATGACTCGCTGGTCGAGCCGTTGGGGTATTGCGATGGTCCAGGACAAGACCCTCATTCGCCAGGAGGCATTCGCCTCCCCAATGGCAAACTGAAGTGTGACATATGCGGCATGGTCTGCATTGGTCCTAATGTACTGATGGTGCACAAGAGGAGTCATACAGGTAAGTCAAAAAAACACAGAGGTACAGCAGCTTGACGCTTTCCTTCTACCTTCCGTAGATAATCTATGCCACATTCACAATTGTATGTCCGACATGAGCTAAACTTTTGCCAGCAATTGTTAATTTAGTAGATTTTGAAATTTGTAAGTAAGCTAAGATTAATAAAGTAAAAGAGAAAATGTTGTCCCCAGCACGCTTTCCAGTCAGCATAAAAACCCCCAAAAATTACACTAAGGTCCGGTTCACACCAGAACGCGATGTGGGAAAGTCTCGTTCGAGGAGCAATTCCCTCACCACAGGTGAAACGTGCTGCCATTGCGATCTGCATGCGGGTGCCAATGTATTGGTAACCCCAAATGCAGATCATGCAGTACATTTGCGGGCACCAAACCCCTGGTACCGCAGTACCATACAGTTTGGTGCAGTGCGTTTTGAAAAAGTAGTGCTTGCACTACTTTTTTCAACAGTCCAGTGTGTCTTGCAGCTCATTCAAATAAATGGGCAATCAAAACATCCCACATGTGCCCACAACACTTGCAAATAAATATCTACGCTGCACTGCCACATCAAGGTCCCTCTGTATATTTTCTAGTTTGTATTCAAATGCAGTTATATAGCTTATGAAGGAAAGAACAACGTCTTATGTTCATGTTCAAATGCCTTTTTATAAAGCTCACTATGAGCTCCCGTGTACATTTCATCATTCTTAGATCAGTTACCATTAAAAACTAGTCTATTTGCTCTATATAATTTGCCATAACATGTAGTCCTGATCCTTGTCCAATGGTCCACACAGAGTTTTAGCGGGAATTTTTGTGGAGTCCCTGCTGCTAACTCTGGCAAGGAACATTATCCTAAATAAATAGTATTAGGTCACATCAAATAGTAAGGTCACATCATGTACATATAATGTATATCATGTACATCAATTAGTGTGGTCATATCCATCTACATCATTTAAAGTGCATGTATAGCTTTTTTTTTTTGAAAGAGTAAGGGTTTAAACATGTTTGAGGTTATTTTTGATGCCTGGATCCTATTAGAGAGATTTCCCTTTTATTTCCTGTCCTGTAGACCCAGTAGGAAGTGAGGGTAAATCTCCACCCACTGAGGGAAATTCCTCAATTGTCCTCAAAAAAGGTGCATTGGAAGCTGATTGGTTTCTATGCAGAAGTGAGCCTGATTCTGCACACTCAAGCTTTAGTAAATAGACCCTTTGGTAAAAACTGTACTTTTTGTCTTGGTAAATCTCCCCAGTAGGGATAAAAAAACAAATTATATTCTTTTCCTACACTAATTAAGAAAAAAAAATGTTTTTGCTACACATACACTTCAAATTATCCTTCAGTGCAGTATTTCTTTGTGACGAAGCTTTAAAGCGGAACTAAACCCATCAATTTAACAGTTTCCCAAAATAATTAAATTCAAGGCATGCTGTGAATGATAACTGTCACATTTGCCTATGCTCTTAATTGAACTGCCAAGCCATCAAATTGCTGGTGCCCTAACTGATGACATTTGCAGCACCACAGCAACAGCGGATCAAACGCAGACTAAGATGGCTGTAAAGAATATAGGGAGGGCTTAATTCTGCTTTAGGTCTGCAAATGTCATAGGACTTAGAAATTTGCATCTGTAGATAGAATATGCAAATTTTAATTTTGATAGCATCTAATCTAAAATGCCTTTTTGTGTAGCAAAGCGAAATTTACAGTTAACCTTTTGCTAAACAATTAGTGCAGGCATGTCAAACTGGGGTTCCTTTTTTTTTTTTTTTTTTGGGCTGTGTACAGCCCATCAGATAGTTTAGGAGTTTAAATTTAATCAGACCCAAGCCTTCTTCAGTTGATAAAAAAATATATACTGCTTTACATAACTAACATCAGGACATTTTTATAGCCACTTTCCCTAGGATAAATTGTAATAAAGTTATGTACAGTGGACATTAAAAAAGTCAGCACACCCCTGTTAAAATGTCAGGTTCCTGTGATGTAAAAAAAAGAGACAAAGATAAGTAATTTCACAACTTTTTCCACCTTTTATTGTTACCTATAAACTGTACAACTCAGTTGAACGAAAAATGTAAGTCTTTTAGGTGGAGGGAAGTTAAAATAAAATAATATGGTTGCATAAGTGTGTACACCCTTTAAACTAATACGTTGTTGAAGCACCTTTTGATTTTATTGCAGCACTCAGTCTATCAGCATGGCACATCTTAACTTGGCAACATTTGCCCACTCTTCTTTGCAAAACAACTCCAAATCTATGAGATTGCGAGAGCATCTCCTGTGCACAGCCCTCTTCAGATCACCCCACAGATTTTCAGTCGGATTCAGGTCTGGGCTCTGGCTGGCCCATTTGAAAACTTTAATCTTCTGGTGAAGCCATTCCTTTGTTGATTCGGATGTATGCTATGGGTCGTTGTCTTGCTGAAAGATGAAGTTCCTTTTCATGTTCAGCTTTCTAGCAGAAGCCTGAAGGTTTTGTGCCAATATTGACTGGTATTTGGAACTGTTCATAATGCCCTCTGCCTTGACTAAGGCCCCTGTTCCAGCTGAAGAAAAACAGCCCCAAAGCATGATGCTACCACCACCATGCTTCATGGTGGGTATGGTGTTCTTTTGATGATGTGCAGCATTGTTTTTGCACCATACATATATCTTTTGGAATTATGGCTGAAAAGTTCAACCTTGGTTTCATCAGACCAGAACACATTTTCCCACATGTTTTTTGGAGGCTTCAGATGTGTTTTTGCAAAATTTAGCCAGGCTTGGATGTTGTTGGCTTTCGTCTTGCCACTCTGCCCCATAGCCCAGTCATATGAAGAATACAGAAGATTGTTGTCATATGTACCACACAGCCAGTACTTGCCAGATATTCCTGCAGCTTCTTTAATGTTGCTGTAGGCCTCTTGGTGGCCTCCCTGACCAGTTTTCTGTTTCTCTTTTCATCAATTTTGGAGGGACGTCCAGTTCTTGATAATGTCACTGTTGTGCCATATTTTCTCCACTTGATGATGACTGTCTTCACTGTGCTCCATGGTATATTTAATGCCTTGGAAATTCTTTTGTACCCTTCTCCTTACTAAACTTTTAACAATGAGATCTCCCTGATGCTTTGGAAGCTCTCTGCAGTGCAGACCATTGCTTTTGCTGTAGGATGCGACTAAGAAAATGTCAGGAAAGACCTACTAGAACAGCTGAACTTTATTTGGGGTTAATCAGAGGCACTTTAACCACTTACCGACCACCCGCTGCAGATGTACTGCGGCAATGTGCCTGGGCTGCTCAAACCACTGTACCGGTACGGCAATTCGTGCACCAGCTTTCAAACTCAATGTCCACAGCCGCCCGCAATTGTTCTCCACAGAGACAGAACGGGGATCTGCCAACGTAAACAAGGCAGATCTCCATTCTGTTAGGTGATGACACTTCTGTCAGGGGATGCTAAGCAGGAAGACTGATCTGTGTGTTCCCAAGTCACACAGTCCCCCATACAGTTAGAAAACACAAACTGGGAACACATTTAACCCCTTGATCGCCCCTGATGTTAACCCCTTCCCTGCCAGTGTCATTAGTACAATAACGGTGCATATTTTTAGCACTGATAACTGTAATAATTTCACTGGTTCCCAAAAAAGTGTCAAATGTCAGTTAGGTGTGCGAACCGCCCCCGCAATGTCGCAGTCCTGCAAAAAAAAAAAAAAACACTGATTTCCTCCATTACTAGTAAAAAAGAAAGAAAGAAAAAATGCCATAAATCTATCCCCTATTTTGTAGATGCTATAACTTTTGCGCAGACCAATCAATATACGCTTATTGGGATTTTTTTAATACCAAAAATACGTAGAAGAATACATATTGGCCTAAACTGATGAATATATATATATATATATATATATATATATATATATATATATATATATATATATATATATATATATATATATATATATATATATATATATATATATATATATATATATATATATATATATATATATATATATATTATAGCAGAAAGAAAAATATACTTTTTTTTTTTTTGTTTATAGCAAAAAAAATAAAAACTGCAGAAGAAATTTTGTTTGGGTACAGCGTCGCACGACCGCGCATCTGTCCGTTAAAGTAACGCAGTGCTGTATCGCAAAAAATGGCCTGGTCATTAAGGGGGTAAATCCTTCCGGAGCTGAAGTGATTAAATGAAGGCGGGTGTGTACTGACTCCTATTTAACATGAGTTTGAGTGTGATTGCCTCATTCTGAACACCGCTACATCCCTAGTTATGAGGGTGTGCACACTTATGCAACCACATTATTTTCTTTTTACCCCCCCCAAAAAAGATTTCAGTTTGTTTTTCAACTGAGTTGTACAGTTTATAGGTCACATTAAGCCCAGGTTCACACTGACAGCAGGAATGAAATTCATCTGAACTCGCACAATTTCATTCCTGTGTGTCAGTCCCGACTTTGGGGGCGATTTCAGAGACATCTGTGTGGATTTCTGACATTACTGGCAATAGCTGTCAATTTGCCGTGCGATTTTGATATGTCAAATGACATGCCAAATCGCTGCAGTGTGAACCAGGGCTAAAGGTGGAAAAAGTTCTGAAATTATTTATTTTTGTCTCATTCTTTTTTTACATTACAGTAACCTGACATTTTAACAGGGGTGTGTAGACTTTTTATATCCACTGTATGTTACTATAATATTAAAGCATTATTAAACCCAAAAGCAAACGTGAATTATATTGCATCTTACCAGATCCTATATGTGATGGCTGCATTCTTTTTATTTTTTAGGCTTTATTTCTTCTTTTCATCTGGTGATCTGGCCAGTACGCCTCTTGTTTTTCAAAAGAACAAGCTCTTCTGCAGGGATCTCTTAGTTACAGGGATGAGACAAACCATTTACCTCTGACAGGGATGCTTACAACGATCAGCTTTTATTTATTTGTGTAAAACCTTTATCCCAAAATGAACAAAACTGTTGCTGTAACTGTTTGTGTAACTGCAGTGTGAGCTGGAGTTTGGTTTAAATGTTTTAGTCTATTTCAATCTACTAGTACATCTAACAGAACCCTCCCCTCAGACTGACAATGAGGCTGTCCAAATGTGCCCGCTGTGCTCCTTTTTATCCAGAGTGGGAGCACTATAATACAGGTGTGTTACTGACCAGATCACCTGGGGGAAAAAAAAACAAAAACTAATGCAGTCACCACATCCAATGATTGGTGCCCTGCAAAATATTAAATAAGTGTAGGCATACAGAAGGTCCTTGAATAATTCCACTCAGTTCATTCTTGCTGTTTTGAGCTTGACATGGCAGCTTTAGGGAGTTATTTTCCTATAAAAAACAAGCAGAGCTGTTGGTAGGCACTACCATGGCTCTGTAATAAATAATTATTTCCCAAATAGTTGGATGCTCTTTATGGTTCATTTTGTAGGCTAAGATTTCCGATAGATAAGAGGAAATAAGAACTTGTTACTTATCTCCATTATAAATAGCATAAGTCTGAGATTCTAACCAGCTTGCTGTTGTGTTGCAGCACTCAGCGAGGACTTTATGTTTGATGCTGTTTCAGGTGAGCGGCCTTTCCACTGTAACCAGTGTGGTGCCTCATTCACCCAGAAGGGGAACCTCTTAAGGCACATTAAGCTGCACTCGGGTGAGAAGCCTTTCAAGTGCCCATTCTGTAACTACGCTTGCCGTCGGCGAGATGCTTTAACGGGGCACCTGCGCACCCACGCTGGTGAGTGTCTGACATGAATGTTCTTTTTTTTTTTTTTCCATTCTTACAGTTGTTTTGTTGGAGTTTACTGATATTTCACTGTGATGGCTTAATATCTGAAAAACCTACCTGCTAACCTCAGATCATGTCATGCATTTATAAGTTATATGGTAAGGGTGTATGACAAAACCTTAAAGGGGTTGTAAACCCTTGTGTTTTTTCACCTTTAATGCATCCTATGCATTAAGGTAAAAAAACACCTGGCAGTGACCGGCCCCCCAACCCCCCCCGTTTTACTTACCTGAGCCCTGGAACTTGACCCGGCGGGGACTCGCTGTCTCTCTGCCCAGGCTCTTGATTGGATAGATTGATATCAGCGCAGCCATTGGCTCCCGCTGCTGTCAATCAAATCCAATGACGCAGGGGGCGGGGCCGAGTCATAGCCACCGAATGCTGGACTCGGGAGCGCGCCCGCAAGGTAACCCCCTCGGGAGAGCGCTTCTCCTAGGGGGTTATCCAATGTGGGGAGGAGCCGTGAGAGCCACCGGGGGACCCCAGAAGATGAGGTTCGGGGCCACTCTGTGCAAAACGAGCTGCACAGTGGGGAAAAAAAACTAACCCTTACAATCACTTTAAATGGTAAGCATATTCTGGCAGGAGACAACCAATAACACAGAAATGTTCTTTGTTTGTAGGTATGCATGATTAATTTTATCTAGGTTTGGGCATGTATATTGTAGTCATTTTATTTCAAAGGTTAATTTCATTTATTCACAGGAATGTAATACTAGTTTGCAGATGGTCCGTCACAGCTGCTGTAATTGAATGTGTAAATGATAAAATACCCAATGCCAGAGTATATTTCGGAAAACATTCACCAACGGCAGGAGAGCTTCTTACTAACCTCTATCTTCACTACCACAATTACAAAGACTCACTCAACCTATATACCAGATCACCCAATATTTTGCCAGTGAGCGCTCTGCTTTTCAGTTTTAGATTTTTTCTTCCTCTTTTGAGATGATCAAATACTATATCAATCCATAGTTATCCTTCTCTCATGCTCTCTAGTGCGTTCTTTTAAAGTGATTCTAAAGGAAAGAATTATAAAAAAATTTTTTTTAAAAATTAGTAACAGTTAATGTTGTACTTTCCTGCTCTGTGTAGTGGTTTTGAACAGGGCAGCCCCAATCCTCTTCTTTTTGGGTCCCCTGCCTGTGGTTCTGGCTCCTCCCTCCTGCCAAGTGCCCCCAAGCAGTGCAAGCATCTGCACTCAAGCAGGCTCGCTCCCAAGCCGTACTGTGTGTGTGCATTGACAAACAGCACACGGCTCGGCCCCACCTCCTCTTTGGCTTACTGGCTGTGATTGACAATAGCAGGAGCCAATGGCTTCTGCAGCTATGTTGGCCAATGAGGAAAAAGACCCAGGAGAGCCACTGCTCTCGTGTACATCGCTGTATCAAGATGGGGCTCAGATACGTATAAGAGGGGGATGCTGCAACCAGAATTTTTTATCTATTTAATATTTGTTTCCCTACTGCATCGATTGCATTAAAGTGATATTAAAGTCTTGTTTTTTGTGTTTAAAAATAACAAATATGTCATACCTGCTCTGTGCAATGGTACAGAGCAGCCCAGATTGTCCTCTGCTTGAGTCCCTCGCCGGCACTCCTGGCCCCTCCCTCCTGCCGAGTTCCCCCACCCCCACAGCAAGCAGCTTGCTTTGAGAGCACCCGAGACAGGCCACTGCTCTATGTGTCCATTCAGACATGGGGCCATGGCTCACACCCACCCCCTCTCTCTATTATTTGCTCACTGACTTTGACAACAGTGAGAGCCAATAGCGCCCGCTGCTGTCTCAGCGAATGAGGAGGGAGAGTCCCAGACAGCGAAGACTCTCGTGCAACATTGCTGGATCGAGATGGGGCTCAGGTAAATATGAAGGAGGCTGCTGCACACAGAAGGTTTTCTATCTTAATACATAGAATGCATTAAGATAAAAAAAAACTTTCTGCCTTTAGAACCACTTTAAGGTAAAAACCTTGAGCCTTTAGAACCACTTTAATACAGACTAAGCTAATCAGTTTACAAAGGCTAAGTCTAACTGAAGGTAATGTTTTAGGTAGATTCTGGTTTGTGGAACCATTCTTGTTCTGCACACCGCCCAGATTACTGCCAAGCCTAACAAAATATTGTACATTCATGTACTACATTCTTTTTGGTGTAAAAAAGCAATATATTTTCATCAGCTAGAAATGGCAAAGCAGGTAAGTGAAAGTTACAACATAAGAAATGAGTCAAAGTTTGCTATTTGCCTCATTTTGTCTGGGTTTTTCATAAAGCGTGCATCACTCAATAATAAGCTTTCATGTTTTGATCCAATTAGGCACAGAATTAATGACCATATTCTACTTTCCCGGTGTATTGTGATCTCCCCGTATCTATGTGAAGTCTTTAGGACACATATCTATGGGCAGGCCCTGTTTTTCATTTTTTCCAGTCTCCTCCCCCACAGTCGGCAAGCCTTACAAGTGCAACTACTGCGGTCGCAGCTATAAACAGCAGAACACACTGGAGGAACACAAGGAGCGCTGTCATAACTACTTGCAGAGTCTCAGCAATGAAGGCCAACACCTCTCTTCACATACAGGTGAATAGAACCCTCTGTAGATGGGGACTGACTGAGGCTCCTGTGAATTCCCTTCTTCTATAGTGGTTGTTGTGTGTTTGGTATTTTTAACTTCCTAAAAGTTACAAATGTTTGCAAAGTTACATTTTTAAAGTGCCTATACAGGACCAATCACCAGAAGAAGGTTATTTTAGAACTTTTCTGCTTATATTTATTTGTGTGTGGTCCTGTTATGAAGGCCAAAAGGTTTATTTATTCAGACATTAAAGTAGGCATAGAAGATACAGTCATACAACCGATGTTATAGTTCTAGACTATTATTTCCTTGAAGCAGAGTTCCACCCAAAAAATGGAACTTCCGCCTATCTCTGCCATTGTCAGTCTGACTTTGACAGCAGTGGCAGCCAATCAGGAGATGGTGTGTTTTTATTTTTATTTTTTTGTTTGTTTTTCTACTTTGGATGTAACAGACCATTAGCTCTCGGTACACTTTTTGGAAATGTGAGTTCAAATGCCAATTGGAGTAATTCTCTTTATGATCACTATTTTATTGTTTAAATATGCAGGGATTAGGAACCATACTAAAAGTGGGGGCTGATGTTAAGTGCTGTTGTAACACACAAGCTCTTGTGACCCTCTATGTTAACCCACCAACAGTCTGGTTATTGCTAAAAGCGCTATGGCTATAGAACATAATGCATGACCAGCTATATAATGTTTCATTTTCAGGCAGCAGGTGGTGAAACAGTGGCAGGTGTTGGATATAGATGGCTGTAATCTATACTTAACTGTGATTTGGTGCCATTGTGGACATTGCCAGTTCTTTCATAGAAATGTAGGAAGAGGAAGTGAGACACTTAAACACACCAGACTGACATGCCTACCATAGAAAAATATTTGAGAGCTGTGGACTAAGGCAGGCCAAAGATAATGCGATTTTTCTTTCCTGCAACCTGTGGTTGCAAGAAAGAAAATCGCATTAACAGAGCTATTGTGTTCTCGGGGGGCTGTCCCTCCTGGGAGAACACAGTGATTATTGCTAGCAGCTATAATAACATGTAAAAATCCGACATGCTGCTTGTACCCAAGTCAATCAAATCAGTTTGCCCATAGATGGTTCGAATCTCGGCCGGTCCCTACTGAACTGGTCTAGATTCGAGCCATCTATGGCTTGCTCAAGTGAGGAAATGTGATTAGTGTGTAAGTCTACACTAGTGGCACAAATATCCTAGGCCACGTATGTCCTGTTTGAATGACTACATTTATGTTTTCCGGCAGCACAGTTTGTCTTTCCACCTATTACCATGATTGAGGGAAAATAAATTTCTCAGCAATAGAGACCCGGTTAGCTTATAAAATGCATAAGGGAATATCTTCCCCCTACCCCACCAGGAACTTGCTTTAATCTTCTCTTTCCAAGACAAATGCAAATAAATAAAAATACCAGCACTTGGGTATTCTTAGTAATTTTTTTTTTTTTATGTTTTTTTATTTGTTCCACAAATAGTAGAAATACGTCACACACATCAGTTAAGAATATGTGATTGTATAATGCCATGTTTCAAAAGCATTAGGTTTCCCTGTGATGTGTTGTGCGTAGGGTTAAGAAACCTACACCTGCCTGTTGACTCAAAACTTTATCGGCTATTGTTGTAGAAAGTGAGTATTTAAAACCAAGCAAAGTTAGAATGTCTTTCTGATATATTTTAAAGGATAGGTGCACCTTTGGAACATGTAACAGCATCTGCACGATTTGCCCCTCACCTGTGACAGCGGGCAGGGGTTTTTCTCCCCACACTCACTGTCACAATTTTACCTGCATGGCTGCATCATTCACAGTGTCCTGTGAATTAATGGACTACTGCTGAGGGCTTGTAGTTCTAAATGAACTATGAGGGCGCCGGGGAGTGCTTTCGTAGTTCATTGATCTTCCTGCTCTCAAGTAAATGCCAGCCTGTTTTGGAGGTACGGGCAGGCAGCTATCCTAAGAGTGTGCAGTAGCCTGGCATTGCACCTGCGATCTGCTGGCTCCCTAGGACAAAAAAATAAACAAATGCACATTTTTTTATTCTTATTTTTTTTTACCTGCAACAAAATGTGCATTTTTATTTATTTTTTTTTTCGAAAGGTGAACTTGACCTTTAAATACAAGGGATTATTTGGAAAATGTATACATGTACACATGCAAAGGAATGCATGTGCATGCAAACACCTTTTTATAAAGCATTTTTTTAAAAGTGTTAAGTATTTCAATAAAATTAAGAAACCCTGGTCTCTACTTCTGGTAGCTGTTTTTGAAAAGGGTTGCACCTTTCATCAGGTTAGAGTAGTCAAAACATTGGTGAAAAAAGATGACTGGTTGCTGTAGGTAGTGCATTTTTTATTTGAAGCGAATCTAATGCTGGGTTCACACTGAAGCACGGAGCGGCTCACAGCAGGGGTCTGGTACGTCCCTGTTCTCCGTAGCATGTCCGATTTCAGTCCAAATTTTTGGCTGAATTGAGACCTGAAATGGACCGCAAGACGCAAAGGACTCCTGTGCAATTCGCACCGTAGTTGCTCCAGAGATGTGTGAACCGGCTCCATAGAGAGCCGGTTACAATCTCCTGACATGCGAATTAGATTCGGTAAAAACGCATCCAATTTGCAATAGTGTAAACCCAGCCTAAATGTGCTAAATTTAGAGCACTGTTTTACAAATGTTAGATTGAGTTTACAGAAACTATCTAATAAATAAAGCTGGGTTTAGACACAACCTATCACATAGCACCAATATTTGGCCCAATCTCTTCTCTCCTTTGCTTCAGGTGAGGAGACACGAGACCTGGATCTGGGACCAGATGCCCTGATGCATCCCTCTGACCCGCCGTCTTTTATGGACAGGCTGGCAAGCGGCCTTACAAAGCGCAAGCGTTCCACACCTCAGAAATTTATGGGTAAGAGCACATGCTCCTGTGTGCTGGAGGTGGATGGTGCTTGTGATGTTGATCGTGTCTGACTCAGTGATGCCATTAGTGGCATTTATTATACATTAGACCAGCATACCAGAATGAACTCTTGTTCTCTGTTCCATGGGTATTCCATTATTTGAAGGGTTTTTAATTAATTTCTTAGGTAAATTCACTTCTTTTTTCATTATCTTGAATGTGCACCGAATTTTTCCACTTTGACTTGGTAAAACATTTCCTCATTCTTTATACAGCTAAACTTATGAAGCAATTATTTGTTTTGATTGAAGTTAGTATGACATAGTTTCCAGTTGAACAACATGTAAATGGTATACAAATCTTTAAATAAGTGAACACATACTGTAGGTTTTTATCTAGTTTAAGTGCACTTTTTCTTTTCCATTTATACCAGACAGGCCCAGTTGTTATCGGCACCAATATTTTTGCTTTGCAATACATTTGAAAAAAGGCTATTTGGTCTGTTTTGTGGATTGGTTGTACCTTAGCAATTCAAGTCCCCCATCAAGGGACTATAAGGATATGTATATAGCACTGCTGGGTACATTTTACTTAAAGTTTTGCCATCTGTTTTAGGGGAGAAACCAATGCGGCTTAGCCTGGCTGATCTTCCTTATGAAATGAACTCCAGTTTTGAGAAGGATATGGAAATGGTCCCACATCATCCTCTTGACCCCACTTACGGGAATGCTTTAGCCTTTGTTGGAGGTCCTATGCGCTTACCTCCCACAAACTGCATCTCAGAGATCACCCCAGTTATTAGTTCAGTTTACACCCAGCTCCAGCCTATGTCAGGGAGGCCAGAGATGCCTGGAAATCGGGAAGCAGCAGAAGGCCATGAAGACATACCGGATGGAACACAAAGTCATTATAGAGGAAGGACTGAGCAAGGAGCTTCTCCTACCAATGGTTGCCAGGACTCTGCAACAGACACAGAAAGCAACCATGAGGAGAGGGGCTCTCAGGCCACCAGTAGCAGGCAAAGTCCTGCTTATGCCAAAGACGACCAGAAACTCCCTGAATCAGGAGTGATAAATCCATCTCGCTCTGGACCTGGCACAGCCAAAGAAACCCTGCGAGTTCTGGGAGAGGATGGCGAGCCTGTTAAGGTATTCAAGTGCGAACACTGTCGGGTGCTCTTCCTAGATCATGTCATGTTCACTATACACATGGGTTGTCATGGCTTCAGAGACCCTTTTGAGTGCAATATCTGTGGCTATCACAGCCAGGACCGGTACGAATTTTCATCACACATTGTGAGAGGGGAGCATAAAGTTTAACAGTGGGGACAGGGGTGCTGTGAGGCAGTTGCCCTCACCCCTGCAAAAAATAAAAGCAACGAGGCTCAGTTACAGCGGGTGGTCAACTCGGTTTTTGACCAGGTGCCCTCAAAATACAGTTCCCTTGAAATGGTTTTTATCTTTGATTTTATAATCTGTGGACTAGTGAAACACGGACCCTGTAAGCACTTTTTATTTTTGTTTTTCTTTGCATCATATACTTTGGCTCTACTGTATTTTTTGTCGTGTTTGTTTTTGTTTTGTTTTTTTTACTACAAAGGAAAGCATATGTGATTTGCATTGAGATTAATATGCTGACCACATGGTAGGTATTGTGGTTTAAAACATTAAATGTGTAGATTAAAGGCTAGTACAAAAGGTAGCAAGGCGCTAGGTCCAAAGCAGTGTCAGATTATCACATCCATTACTTTCTTCAGCATAAAAAAAGCATATTGTCTGTCACAGCTAGTAGATTACTTGTGTGGTGAGTTACTAATTCTCACCTTTTGCCAAAGAACATCTAGCTCCATCATTCTCTTATCCGGGCACCATAGCCAGGTCCATGATATCACTTTTCTTAACTGCAATTAAAAAGCACAGCTTGATTACTGAACCACCAAGCCTCCAAGGTAGACAATTAAAGGGTTAGTTCACCTTTTTAATAGTCATTTAAAAAAAATCCCTATGCATTCCCAACATATTACACACCACTCCTCTTCTGTTCAGTTAGTTGCTCCTGCATGTGGGCTGTATGCAGCCTGAATGAAAAAAATCCTAGTAGCTGGTGAACTAACACTTTAAGGAACTGCACCACACTGGATAACTTTCTGCTCATTTGTCTTTATCCTCCTGTCAGCAAGTTCCCAATATTGGACTGTACAAAGCAGTAGAGCTTGATTGGCTCTTCATCTCTGAGTCCTCCCTGACAAGGTTTTACAGAAATATAATATAAAGATGAAAATAAGGCTAGTTTTTAAGAATATATATAATGGTATTTAATGAAGACTTAATTCAGTTAAAAAGTACGGTAATTGTTAATATATGCTGGGAACTCTGAAGGTTTTATAAGGTTTTAAGTGGCATAGCAGGAAAATAATTACATATGGCCTTATAAATAACAAACGCATCAGGAATAATCTTTTGAGTTCCTTTTGTGTTTTTTATTTTATTTTTTTAAGTGGATCTGTATGTTCAGAATCAATACCTGTTGTTGTTAGTTTGGTTTACATATCTGTAAAGTCTTGTTTGATTTATGCACTTATAGCACCTTGCTACCCTTTGAGTTGTATTTGTACTACAACACAACATTGAATGTTATGCTGTTATGGCTCTGCCACCAGTATGTAACTTGCGGAAGGGTACAGTTTGACAAAAATATAAAAACTGAAATGAAAGGCTTTATTTCTGGCAATTTCAGTTGTCCTTTTTTTTTTTTTTTTTTTTTAGCACTAGCTGTAGGCTTTACATCAGTTTTTATACTTTTAGCATTATCATCTTTTTGGGGTTAGCAACATTTAGCCCAGTAGATCCAACACATATATTGTACATCTATTGCTAGCCATTAGATGATAGGAGATGTATTTCTGTAGATATGATTGCCTTTCTTTGCTCAAATTGTTTATTTTGTATGTTATGGTCTACTAATTTCAATGTCCAGTGGCCTCCTGACTGCCAGTAAGGACTAGTGTTGCTGCACTATTTTCAGACTAACTACTCTGGATGCTAACGGAACAAGAGTAGCACCTTAAAAAGACTGTTTTGGTAGTTTGTGAATAATAGTTTACCCTTAAGCCTCAATATGGAATAGAATACGTCTGTCCATTCTGATCTGTTTACTGTTTGCACTGACCGAAAAACTATTTGAGAATAGTTTCTAACTCGATAAACAGAAGTATGCTACCAAATGTAAATTTTTTGACCCTTTTTTATTGAATGATACATTTTTATTAGTCTTGCTTACTTTTCCAGGTATATTTATTTCCTTTCATTTTGTCCTTGGGCATCCCTTTTTTTTTTTTTTTTTTTTTTCTATCATGTGTAAATATGTTGGTCATATAGGTCCCTATGTATTGACATGCGGTTACTAAGAACCAGATGTTCTACTCAGCCACCTAACAGTTTGAATCTGATTGGTGGTTGTGGAAAAATAACACCTGTTCTTGGAACAAATTGATATAAAAGCCCCCGAGAGCTAAGTGTACCCAACAACCTTCTTTTTTGTGTTTAATAAAAGAGAATTATTTTTGTAAGTCGATGAACAGTGTGAAGTATTCTACAGCAACTTATTCAAGCTTATTTTTCGCTGATTGGCTTTCAGTAAAGTGCAATCTGTTTGCGATGGTAATGCACTGCGTGTAAGACGGGAATTTTTGTGCCGTCTTATGGAATCAGACCAATATTGCATTTCAGAGATGTAGTTGGATCAGCAAACTGTATTTGTCAGCTCAAACTTTTTTTTTTTTTTCTTTTTTTTTTTTTTGTTCTTAACATGGTGCTTCTACTTTGTTTCTGTATATCTGACTTCATTTTGTGATTTTAAATGAGTATATGCACTTTCTTTCTTGTGAAAAAATCCAAATGCACCTAAACGTTCTGAATGTCTGTCTGCCCCGGCTAAATTGGTAGCGACATTCTAACGATCATAATCATCCCAGGCACTCATAACATTTCATCCTCTCTTCGAACACCCCCCACCCCCACCCCCCCATTGTGCTGTTTGTGGTTGGGACTAAACATACAGGTTTTAAATGACAGTATGGACGAATTGCATTTCCCACTGAAAGAAGAGAAATGCACAAGGGCTGTTTCATACCTCTCACTGTTAAAGTAACTGGTGAAAAGTGAGTACAAAAAACAAAATCTGCTATTGCATAGTGCTGTTACCTCTTCTGTTTTCCACTGGAGCCACCAATATTCCCACTTGTAAAGGTTTGACTAAAAAAGTAAAAATTTGCAAAGAGCCAAACTAAGCTCCCCGACCCATTGTGTTGTCCTGATGATTGGCCCCAATCACTGTATTGTGGGAGAATGAGGCCTTGCTGTGTTATATATCTAAAAGTAGTGGATATTTACAAGACTTTGTCAGCAGATTCTAGCAGAGGAGGTAGTGGTAAGAGCAGGCTTTTTTCCCTACAGGATTCCAGTTCAAAGCTGTCAAGTCAGAACTTGAAATTCAGCAGGATCAGCAAGGACCTGACAAATTTTTGATATACTTCTGTAGAAAGGACATGCAGCCGCTGATCAGTTTATTGTGACAGCGGTGGGTGCCACTGTCTGAATAGAATGTCCTGGTAGGGTGGGGGGCTTTACTTCATCCACCATTTGTTGTGCACTAAAATAAAAGTGTGTGGCCAGCTTGAGTCATAGATTTGCAGGCACATGCAGTTTAGTTCCCTTTTGATGTTTCTTCAGGCTGAAGAAAGGTACAAACAGGTGCTGGATGGGGACAGGCACCTAACTCCCATGAAGTATTCTATTGATATAAAAGGGGCAGCTTAATTAAGGTAGTGACTTTGCAGCATCAGTGAGGTCATCATCTAATTTCACATACCTTGTTTCCCAAAGGGAACCTATGAAATAAGTGATGGAAAAAAATGCTACAAGAATAATTGTAAAATATCCTCATCAGTTCTTATTTGCCAAATGCAGCCAGACATGCTGCAGCTCAGTGGTCCTACAGAAGGCAGTGACAGTCATGCAACAGTTTGTGCTGCAATACAGTAGTCGAGTGCTCTCAAAAGGTTTCCTTTAATATATTTTCTTTGACAGTTCAGAATAAAGTAAGATTCAGTGTAAATTTGTGGCATGTCAGATCTTGATGTGCCATAACCAAGAAACACTACAAAGGGGTGTGGGGTACTTTTTTTTTAATATATTTTTTCACTTACCTTATTAGTTTTAAATATTTTATTTTTCTAGCTATAGATTATTTCCATTATTGCTGGTAATTCATTGTTCATTTGTTCCTTAAGTTTATGCTTTTGGGGGTGGCAGAAGTTTGAGAAAGTTTACTCCATTATTTCTTTTCACACTAACTTTATAATAATTTTAAAGAGCCAAAACTTGTATTTTCTTTAGTTTTGGATATACTAGAAACATGTGAGATGATGCTCTGTCATTTTTTTTTTTTTTTTTCTTTTCACACTAGTGACTTGTCATTCGACCTTGAACACATCAAGTCGCAGCTCATTGATTTCAGTGGCACCCGTTCCAATCTATGTGACTTAAAAAAGGCTCCTGTACTGCTTTGCTGCAACTTTTTTGCAGCTTGAGTGTCAGAGTGTAAAGTCGCTTGAAAGTATTACTTTCTTCACTAGTGTGAACTAAGCCTTAAACTCAAGTTCTTTTTTGGAGGATTTCCTCTCTCCTCCCATCCTGTTGACCGCTAAATCATTGTTGTAACCTAAGCTTTTGAGCTTTTTCTCTCTATTTTTGTATTTCTTTAGAGAATCCACTAGGTGTTAGAGCTACTTTGAGAGGGGAATTGGGAATTTTTAGCTGGCAACAGCATCCTGGTGGCCACTGGGACAGGAACTGAGGAGCAAAAGTGATACAAACCCAACTAAAAAAAATCGATCCAGAGTTTGGTTTATCATTGATGCCTCTAAAGATGACCTTAATATAATAGACTTATTTATCTACAATTTGCACTAGACTAATTCAGAAACAAGGTTTCTAGAAAAAAAAAGTATTTTTAGGACTCAAGTTAAATCCATAATTTCAAATATAAAAAAATGAGCACTTGATGCTAAGTAAACTGTGCTACATTCCCTAATTGTGGCTTTATGCTTCTAAAGATTCACTATAATGTTAAGAGTTTTTTTTTTTTTTTTTTATCACCACAAATATCGAAAGGTGCCTAAAACATTTGTATACTGAACCGGAACTACTAGTAACACTGAGGTATAAGACACATGGGGGCCCTATTTAATGAAGTGATGATTTTGGAATATTAATACACTAGTGCAATTATCATTTTCTGGACCCCTCAAGCAGCATTTTTAGAAATATTCTATACTTACCTGAAACACAGTTCCCTGTGAATCTTCACTTCATCAAACAATCTTCAAATGTTTCACAATCCTGCATCATGTCAGAGCAAAACATTAAATATAACCCTACAGAAATGTGTACATTTTAAAACACAGTGAACAAAAAGCCCTATGTCATCTGTTAAATCCAGCAAGTATTTTATAAAAAGTTTTCACTACTTGATTATGTGTTTTTTTTTTTTTTTTTTTAAGTCTCCAGCAGCGAAGTCATTTTTAGGAAATGGTGCATACAACCTATCCGTCCAAAGTAAGGCTTTAGCCTTTCACCAGCTTGATTTCCAGGCTTTAAACCAAAGGCTTTCTAATAAACCTAAAGCTTTCACATTCCACGCATTTTAATTAACTTATTTGTAAGGGTATTTTTTTTAAATAAAGATTTCTGAACTAAAGTGTGAAGAGAAGCAGTACAAAATGACCATGAGGTTGGTTTACTAAAGGCAAATAGACTGTGTACTTTGTGAATGCAGTTGCACCAGAGGTTAGTAAATGAGGTAAAGCTGCACTTTACAAAGAATACTCATGCAAGGAAAATAAAAAAAAAAAAACTGCATGTTTGCTTTCATGTGATTTGGTTGAAGTGATTGTAAAGTCTCGTTTTAAAAAAAATTAAATAAATGACAAACATGTTACACTTGCCTCCCCTATGCAGTGGATTTGCACAGAGCAGCCTGGATCCTCCTGTTCTCAGGTCCCCCTTTGCTTCTCCTGGCCTCTCCCTCCTATTGAGTGCCCCCTCAGCCAGCAGCTTTCTATGGGGGCCCCCGAGCCAAGTCAGAGCTTCGTGTATCCATTCAGACACGGAGCCCCGACCTGGCCCCCACCCCTTTCTCCCCTGATTGGCTGACTGACTTTGACAGCCACTGGAGCCAATGAGGAGGAGTGTCCCGGACAGCTAAGACACTCGTGGACATTGCTGGAGAGAGAAGGGGCTCAGGTAAGTAATTAGGGGGTGCTGGGGAGGCTGCTGCACAGAAAAGCTTTTTTATCTTATGCATAGAATGCATTAAGATAAAAAAAACCTTCTGCCTTTACAACTCCTTTTAATGGAAGTCAGCAGAGCTCCCCTTCATTCACGAAGCTCTGCAACAACGGCACTTTCAGAGTGCCACTGCACTTGCAAAGTCTTCAGTCTATTCACCTTTAGTAAATCAATCCACATGTTCTAGTTGAGACAGATTTACTAGCAGATTGCAGCTTGATAGCTTTTCCTACCACTGGTCTGAAATAGGACTGTATCAATTTAAAACACTCTCCTCTGTTTGTCTTGGCCTCTTTATAAGACCCCCAGACTGCATCTTTAAGCTCTTCTCTAATGTAGCTAAAACGTTCAAAAAATGCTGTGCTTGTAAAAAAGAAAGCAAATAATTTGCCGCTGCCAAACATCGCTCACCTGAAAATAATTCTCTTGCTAAAGTTTTATTTTGAAACCAACATATCCGAAGATGTCAGTTTCCTTGGTCCTTTGCTGTGCCTGCTGGTTCCTCCTGCCATTCCCCACATTTTGACAGGGTACAGTAATGACATGAAGTTCAGTTGGTTGAACCACTTGCTGCAGGAGACACAGCAGATCAATATTCGTGGAAGTGTCAGTTTCAGAAGAAACTTTGGCTGGGATTACTCTCCAGCAATGGTGCAGGCAGCAGAGGTATATGTTTAACGGTTGGGTTGCTTTAACGATTAAAATATCACTTTTTTTGAAAATTTGATTTGAAGCCTCATTTGCTAGGGACCTAATTAGCTATTAGCGTTGTTTGTTAAATATTCCCTCTCTCACGTTAATGTAGACCCCTGCAGCTGCTTCTTCACTGCCTTGCCACTGTGTTTTTCAAGAGAAACAAAGTGTCATACCTGGTACTGTACTTCCATGTATAGAGAACCATGTGGCCCACTCTTGTGTAACTGCACTAGAGCATTGTGATTGGCTTCTCAGGCATCCAGCATTGCCACATGGGAGTGGGGAGAGATTCCTCAGTTCTTTTCTAAGCACCAAGTCTCAACTTTGAGCTTATACAGGGA
Source organism: Lithobates clamitans (assembly GCA_037952925.1). Lineage (NCBI taxonomy): Eukaryota > Metazoa > Chordata > Amphibia > Anura > Ranidae > Lithobates > Lithobates clamitans. The sequence goes on along the minus strand of JBBGZY010000630.1, from coordinate 1,413,589 downwards.
TTCTTCACAATGTTCCTTTGGGAGAGCAAAGACAAGTGTACACTGCTGCAGATGCTGGCAATAAAGTGAGCTGGTTACTTTTCTTTTCACGCATTCAATGAAGCTAAACTAAATTTGTTGTGGTGTTTTTTTATCTTTTATTTTTTTTTTTTAAAGAAATGCCTTGTCTCTCTGAAAGTAACTGCAACTGTATATCCTGTTTGCTGCACTAAAGCTTAGTTGTATAAAAGGTGCTGTAGCGGTCTCTAGTTAGCACAACTTCTGTATTCACTATGTTGATTAGATAATGGAGCTCCAGGGGTCGATCCATTTCTGATTTTACTAGAATGAGGAATGTGGAAATCTATTTAAAGGGATTTTCACTCAATTGCAAAATTCTGTTTGTTCAAGATTGTGTTTCCTTTATATTGATACATCACTTTCAGCCTTCTGTAGTCGCCTTATTCTCTTCATCGCCTTTTTCTCTCCACCTAACTGAAGCAGGAAATTGCAAAACATTTATGTAAAGAAGAACTTTCTTCCTGCACCATTGAGATTATTATTGCGGAACTAACAGGTGTATAACAGTTTAGTTGGCTAGATTATTAATGTGTGATGTTTTTATCTGATCACTTTAAAAAAATGTTCACATCATATAGGTTGTGTATTACTATTTTATAATGTGTATTGTTCATACATCCCAGTGGGTTTAAGGTGTACAGCTATTTTCAGAATTGGTAAGCATTCCAAGTTCTTTGTGTTGTAAAAATACACAGGACATGCTATGGTTACATTTTGAGAACGTCTCATTCACCTCTTTTGTTGTGGCAGTTTAAGAAAATCTCTGGTGTAAAATCTGCCACAAGGAGTGCAGAATAATCTTGCTACTCCAGGAAATGCAATGTCTGTGAAGCATATGAATCTCTTAAGTTATTGTGGTCCTGCAACAAGTATTTTTGGCGAGACCCCTTCTGGCAAGGTTGCAGGATTTTAGCTGATGTATTGGCCTGCTGTGATAAAAGCAGCAGGCCAATGTCCCATACAGTCAGGCTAAGATTAATTTGGGTATGTTTATGCATGGGAGGGTTGTCCAGGTTTAATGGTTTACTTGCTAACGTCTTAATGTGGTAAATTGGTGCAAATTGCCTATTCTGATGTTGCCAATTGAGAAAAATGTATTTCACCAAGCCTATTTGTATGATATAACTGGAGATGTTGGGAATTGATATGTCCAAAACTGAAATCTAACTGATGGTGGCTATTCCCTGAAACGCAACCAATGCCAGCTTTTCCCTATAGTATACAAAGGTCTGAGAATCCAGTAGTGTATGCTTATAATGTAATGAGCACTATTAAGTGACAAAATCTGAAGCTTGACCATAGACCTCTTCTGGCATTGTACTAAATTACTATGTAAAAAAAAAAGTGTTAAGAAGAACTGTCTCATTTTGAGGGCCAGAAAATGTCCTTCCTGATCATTTTAGAAATAGAAAGTTTTCAGATCTTTGAAAAAATATGCTATTTTATGACAGCTAACCTCAATGTGTCCTTCATATTTTAATAGCACTTGTAGGGCCTGCAAGAACATTAAGTGCACTTTTCTAATCTGCATTAACGTAGTTATTTTAAAGGGTGTTTGCTCCTTCATAATAATGTTCAAGTCCTTGTGTCAGCAAAATTCTTATATAGCACTATAAAAATGGGCTTTAGTAAGGTACTGTGTGCTCCCGCTTTACACTGTGAGCCAATTACCGTACTTTCATCAAGCAGGAGCTAAAGGTTAGAGTCGAAGGGGTACTTGCACATAGGCTTATATCCCAGTTCCTCAGCTGTGAGCATTTTTAAAAAATATTTCCATTGAGAACTATAGGAATTCAGTTGGATTTGCTAAAAAGGGCCATTAACCCATCCTGATAGTCACACAGAAGGGCTTCAAGTAGCTGATTAAACCCTCGACCTCGCAAATTAATGTTGAATGGCTTGCACAGTTAAGTCAGATTTTACTGACTGATGAATTTTGTAGAATGGCCACATACGTATGATTGTGTACCCTAAAACTGGATTATGCCCAAAAATATGGTTTTCTTAAGGTATGCCTTTGCACAATGTATATAATTTAACAGTCACCATGATTGCCACAAAACAAGTATAATGCTGTATCATTAGCGGCTCTCTTTTGTGATTTAGGGTTATCCTACTAGCGCATGCAACATCCATTCTGATTACTGACAATTTTTTTTCTTTTAAATAGATTTGTATAAAGGGCCTGGTGCTCATTACTGAAACTTTGTTATAAAGCTACCTTTTTTTTTTTAAGAAGGCTTAATATTTGTGCTTGTTGTATAAGGGCTTTAAAACAAACCAGAGAGAATCTACATTGCTGTGCTTAAGTTCATTGTTGCATAACTTTTTACTTTATAACTTAATATGATCGAAAAAGTTAATGTTCTTACCATTTAGCACATGTGCAATATTTCCACTGTTTTTAGATTTTTATTTTTATTTTCCTGACAATTTGTTGAAGTTTTGTTTTTTTTTTGTTGTTTTTTTTCCCCCTTTTTTTTTTTTTTTTTTTGTTTGTGAGGTTAAACTTGCTTAAAAGAAAAAAGTTGCTGCAAAAGCGGTTTTTGTAACTGTAACATAGTGTAAGTAAACATTTGTGTAATGGAGATACTGTATGTTTTGTATTGTTCTGGCTGAAAATCTGTTCTAAATAAAACCTGAGTAATTTATCATGTGCTGTTTCTTTCCATTATCGTACTACTTATACATAATACATCAGTAGGTAGGTTGTGGGCAGCAGTGTGAGCTCCAGGTTGTTTAGACTTTTTTTCCTTCAATGATTTTTCCAGCTCTGGAAAAGCCAGAGTTTAAAAACTACAAACGATTCTGGGGAAAAACTGCTAAAAATGATTGTTTAATTTTGTTAGTTTTTATTTCTGCCTATTCAGGGTGTACTTTTAAATTTGATTTTCAGTGCCTAAAACCTACAATTTGAGCTTTTCAACTAAAAGGACTTGCTATAACAGGATCTGAAGTTATTGCTCATTTTCTTTGAAGGTCTGATGTTGAGGCAGATCCAAATATGTCCATTGCATTTTGGTGTATTTTTTCTTTAGTTTTTTTGCCTGATTAATTAAAATCAAAACGTATATCCATGCATGTTGATGTATGTTTGAATATGGTTTACCTTTTCCTAACACTTGTTGACTATGTGGGGGAGATTTATTAAAACTGGAGCACTCAATCTGGGCAGCTGTGCATGGTAGCCAATCGCCTTCCTTCTTCAGCTTGTTCAATTAAGCATTGGCAATAAAACCTGTAAGCTGATTGGTTTCAATGCAGAGCTGCACCAGATTCTGCATGCTCCAGTTTTAGCAAATCAACTTGTGTGTCATGTTGCTGATTGATGTGCATTGACACACATTTCTGTCTACTTAACATGAAAACGCATCAGGCAAAGATGTAAAGGTATCAAACATGTGAAAATAGGTCAAAAGGTCATTTATTTCACTAACGCAACTTCAAAGGTGAAACCAATATATGAGATAGACTCTTTACATGCAAAGCAAGATTGTTCAAGCCGTGATTTGTCATAATTGTGATGATCCCCAAATCCACAATCTCATAAAATTAGAATATTGTGAAAAGGTGCAATATTCTAGGCTCAAAGTGTCCCACTCTAATCGGCTAAATAAGCCATAACACCTGCAAAGGGTTCCTGAGCCTTTAATTGGTCTCTCAGTCTGGTTCAGTAGGAATCACAATCATAGGAAAGACTGCTGACCTGACAGTTGTGCAGAAAACCATCATTGACACCCTCCATAAGGAGGGAAAGCCTGAAAGGGTAATTGCAAAAGAAGTTGGATGTTCCCAAAGTGCTGTATCAAACACATTAATAGAAAGTTATGTGGAAGGGAAAAGTGTGGAAGAAAAAGGTGCACAAGCAGCAGGGATGACAGCAGCCTGGAGAGGATTGTCAGGAAAAGGCCATTCAAAAGTGTTGGACTTTCACAAGGAGTGGACTGAGGCTGGAGTCAGTGCATCAAGAGCAACCACACACAGATGGATCCTGGACATGGACTTCAAATGTCGTATTCCTCTTGTCAAGCCACTCCTGAACAACAAATAACGTCAGAAGCGTCGTACCTGGGCTAAAGAAAAACAGACCTGGTCTGTTGCTCAGTGGTCCAAAGTCCTCTTTTCTGATGAGAGCAAATTTTACATCTCATTTGGAAACCAAGGACCCAGAGTATGGAGGAAGAATGGAGAGGCGCACACTGCAAGATGCTTGAAGTCCAGTGTGAAGTTTCCAGTCTGTGTTGATTTGGGGAGCCATGTCATCTGCTGGTGTTGGTCCACTGTGCTTCATTAAGTCCAGGGTCAACGCAGTTGTCTACCAGGAGATTTTGGAGCACTTCACCCTTCCTTCCGCAGACGAGCTCTATGGGGATGCTGACTTCATTTTCCAGCATGACTTGGCACCTGCCCACACTACCGAAAGCACCAAAACTTGGTTAAATGACCGTGCTATTACTGTGCTTGATTAGCCAGCAAACTCGCCTGACTCAGACTGAACCTCATAGAGAATCTATGGGGCATTGCCAAGAGAAAGATGAGAGACATGAGACCGAACAATGCAGAAGAGCTGAAGGCCGCTATAGAAGCATACTGGTCTTCCATAACATCTCAGTAGTGCCACAGGCTGATAGCTTCCATGCCACGCCGCATTAAGGCAGTAATTGCTGCAAAAGGGGCCCAAACTAAGTACTGAGTACATATGCATGCTTATATATACTCCGATATTGTTCTATGTACAATCCTTGTTTTATTGATTGCATGTAATATTCTAATTTTCTGAGATTATGGCTTACAGCTCATGAAAACCCCAAATCCACAATCACAATTATGACAAATCACGGCTTAGACTCATTACATGCAAAGCAAGAGTAGTTCATCTCATATATTAGTTTCACCTTTTAAGTTGCATTAGTGAAATAAATGAATTTTTGCAGGATTTTCTAATTTTTCAAGTATCGCCTGTATGTTATTCATAAATTTTGTAAGTTCACAACAGTGCAAAATCTTCAATCAAAAAAATTTATCAAGAAAGTAATGATCAAAAAAAATTAATAACAAAGTCCAATAAGTCCTTGCAAAGAAATTCCATGCAAAGGTAAAACCACCATGATCTCCTATTGAAAATGAGTCACAAAGACTTCGACCACTGCTGTGTGCCATATCTGACTTTCTCACACCCAGAGGATAGCAATTTACCAGATCCTATTGCCCCCCCCCCCCATTCTCATGAGTGGGCAAATACGCTTAATAATCAGTGTTGTTCTCAGCCACTCCACTTCACCCCTCCACCCCTCTTGCAGTATAGATTCTCTTCAATGGGTATATATAAAAACAGAAAGGAAGGGCTCCACTTGTGTAGTATTGTCAACACTCAATCATTTATTAAAAACTGTTTACAGTTCACTCACATGTTTCGCATCAGGCATTGTACAGTATGTACATATATTAATGAGATAAGGCGGTCCCTACTTCCCTCACCAAATCCATACCGGCTACCGACTGATACAGGGAGACGCCACTCGTTCTCACGATGTCGATGTGTCACTTCCGCTTGCCGTACAGTCATTCCCCAATGCATTTTATCACTTCCGACTTCACAGTGGGGTGACTGCACAGCAACCTGGCTTATAAATCCTCCTCCTCCAAAATATTAACCCTTTCCATAGCTGCCTACTAATTGAATATCTCAGTTTGGGCAAATATGCATTTAACCTCCATAGAGGTCACAAAGAAAGCAGCAGCATTCCGTCTGTGCATTTAACCACTCATATCCCTGATAGGAAATCTACCTATATTTGTAGATACAGGGGGAGATTTATTGAAAACCAGTACATCTCAATATATTTAATAGAGTATATACTTAAGGAAATTATGCATTATGGCCTTGGCAAGGGGTGCAAGGCAAGGTGATTTTGCATGTTGGCTAACAACTCAAATATATATATAAAATTCAAAATACATTATTAATACTAAAATATCGACATAAAAAAAGTGACATAATAAAAAATTATGATAAAATAATGGAAAAAGATATATATATACACACTCATATATTTCTATTAAATCTCATAATAAAAATTAAAATATCCATAAATGGATCACATAAACACCTGGGATATATCCTGATTTAAATCGTATCAACACTAAAAATATAGTACCAAAAATCAGTAATCACTATTAAAGCAGTTTAGGTCTAGTTCAATGTTCAAGCCTTCAGGCACTAGAGTGTGTAATAAATAAATCAATTTTGTTAAACATTTTTGAGGTCTCTGACCCAATTGGAACCTCGCCATGCTGGAGACACTCTCTCAACACCCCAAAATTGGAGGCCACTAGGGTCCTTTTGGTTTTGTCTAAAGTGTTCTGATACACTGATATTTGTATCTCTTTATAATAATCTGTATATGCTTGCCTACTCTCTTATTCAAAGTACATTTGGTCCGTCCTATATACATTACACCACAAGGGCAGGTCAATGCATGTATGTGTGGGATGATGCTACAATCTCAGTACTTTTCACCACATTAGAATGCCCTCTAGGGGCCTGGAAAGGTGTTGTATTGCCCCTATTAGTAATCCCAGGTGCCATAGGATGATTAACAGTTACCCTATTTGGAATGGGGCCCCTAGGGGTGTCCCTATTAGGTGTCATACATTCTTCACTCATATCAGTTTCTCCCCCTTCTTGTACTCTATACAGGGGATCCGATTGCCAAATGTATACTTTGTTACTTTTAAATTCCCCTAAGTAATTATACTTTTTAACCTGCTTTTTCTGAGTATCTTTATCTAGTTTCCTTTTAAGGGTTTCATTAAATTCCTTAATTTCTGGTTGATTCCGAATTGGTTCTAATTTCTTTTGTATAGCCTTCATTTTATTACTTAATAAATCCATTTTCCTTTTCTTCTTTACCGACAAAATTGGCATATTTTATTAATGAACATGACCTTGGGTAGTGCATTGCCTAGTGCCCCTTTTATATTTAAAAAAGCCCCAAGTTTTTGAGAAAGTGGTTAATAAAATATTGGACCCCCCAATAAGATCCTTCTTCATAGGGAGAAAAGGGTTTTTTGGCGTGGGGTTGCAATGCAGTTACCCCCTGTGACAAAGTCAGAAGTGACAAAACACATTGGGACATGACTTTACGGCAACCAGGAGTGAAGCATCGAAATTGTGAGTGAGTGGCGTCTCCGTGTAATGGTCGGTAGCCAGCGTGGAGTTGGTGAGACAAGTAGGGACCGCCATATCTCGTTAATATATGAACATTCTGTACAATGCCTGATGCAAGATGCTAAACATGTGAGTGAACTGTGAACCAAAATCTAAAATAAATGATCGAGCATTGACAATATTACACTAGTTGAGCCCTTTCTTTCCTCTTTACAGCTGTTTACAGCCCTCTTTACAGCTGTTCAGTACACATTTTGTGTACAGAACACCTCCAGGTAGCCATATTGCATTGCATTTCACAGAAAATTACAGCGGCTGCAGATTCAAAAGGAAAGGTAATTTTTTAATAACATTTAATTACAATATGACTTGTTTGTGGCAAGTGTATACGTTATATAACTTTTTCTTTATTTGCTATTTTTTTTCCCCCCACGAAGGTGGAGTTACCCTTTAGATCTGACAAGTTCAAAAATTACACTTTTTAAATACTTTTTTTTTTTCTTCTAATATTTTAGTAGCAGTGAACATAAATCATTTGTTACCCCAAAACGTCATATTCCTGATATGTGCCCACTGTACCATGTACTTGTATGAGAACATATCCTGTTCTCTTTGTATTTTTTCTTTATGTGAAATCCCTGGTGTTCCTGCCAAAAAAAACTGACAACACTAAGCAAAACAGACCGTGGTCAGTTCTCTAGCTATGCTGGGAACTCATTGTTGATCAGTCAAGGCAAGATGGCCTCTACTCATCTCTATGGCCTTGGAGGACCAGAGCGATGGCATGGAGTCACTTCCAGTTCCTCTGGCATGTAAACAAGGTTTTTTTTGTTTTTTTAAAAGCAAAAGATCAAAAAAAATTTTTTTGAGCTTTTGCTTTTAAAGGTATAGGAGATATTTGGGGTCTTACAGACCCCAAATCCCTCTATAAAGAGGACCTGTTATGCTGTATTGCTATAGCAAGGGATGTTTATTTTTTGCGATAGCAATAAAAGTGATCAAAAAATGTGGAAAAAAAAAATGGAATAAGAATAAATAATATTAAAAGAAACTCTAACTCTAAACTGGTAACAAAACACTGCCTATGGAGATTTTTAAGTACTGTCGTTTTGGCGCCATTCCACAAGCGTGCACAATTTTAAGTCATGACATGTTGGGTATCTATTTACTCGGTGTAACATCATCTTTCATATTTTTCAAAAAAATTGGGTTATATATTGTTTTGTTTTTTTAAATCATTAAAGTGTATTTTTTTTGGGCGCATGCGCGGCCGGCGATGAAGATGGACGCTCACTAAAGTAGCTCCGGACCCGCTCCTTCCACTTCTGGACCCTGCTACACAACGCTAGCCTCACAAGATCCAGGATCCACTGGAAAAGACCCCGGATCTCCCCAGACACCTCATGGGGAAAATAGGTTCCCAGCGACAAGGATATCAGGGGTTCGTCCCGCCTCCGACCACCCGGCCAGCTCAAAGCATGGAGCGGTTCCTGTACAGGCCGCAATCCCCGGCCTCAATTAGCCAGACGGCCACAGCGCTCGCCGTGGAACGAACGGCAGACACGGGGACCACATCATCGGATCGCTCCCCACACAGTCCCCTATCCCAAGAGGCACCTTCCTCTGCACAGCAACAAAGAAGGGAGACTCCACATGAGAACTACAGGGAAACAGGAGAGCATGCAGCAGACCTCCTTGCTGATCATCCTGCATTACTCACAGGTACCTCCATTCCTACCCCTCAACCCCCAGACAGCTCAGCCACAGTTACAGTCGCGGTGCTTGACTTTAAATTACAGTCCTTGCTGCAAGATCTGACCCGCAACTTTACAGTAGCAGTAGGGAAATTGGCTCAGGAGCTACGAGGGGAAATTGATCAACTCGGCGATCGAACAGATACTTTAGAATCTAAATTTGATGAACTGGTGAAATACGTACACGTACTTGAAGAAGACAACGTGTCACTCAAACAAAACATGTTCCAGGTCCAATCACAGCAGGAGGACCTTGAGAACAGGGAGAGACGCCAAAACGTGAGAATCCGCGGTATTCCAGAAACAGTCCCTGATAAAGAAATACGTCCCTACCTCCTGGGACTGTTTGTCACTATGGCTCCACATATTCCGGATATAGACTGGAGACTGGACAGGGCTCATAGGTCCCTGGCTCCGAAACCACCCCCAGGCACTAACCCAAGAGATGTAATTGCTCGCTTCCATTATTATGAAAGCAAAGAAGCCCTCATGACAGCCACGCGAAATAAACATCGCATCGAATACAAAGGAGCTAAACTCCAAATATACAGTGACCTGTCTCCCATCACTCTCGCCAAAAGACGCGATCTAAAGCCAGTGACCACGCACCTACAACAACACCAAGTTGCCTACAGATGGGGTTTCCCCTTCCGCCTCTCAGCCTCAAAGGATGGCACTCAATACTCAATGCGAGCCCTACACGAGTGTGAGGCCTTTGTCCGTAACTTGGGTTTACCACCCATCCCTGAAGAAGATCTGCCCCCACCACCATTGAACATGGTACCTGGCCCCCTCCAACCACTCACAGCCATCTGGACCCCGGTTCGTCGGAGACGTCAAAGAAACTTTTCAACCCCTCAACGCCTTGCCTCAACTAAACTGCCTACCTGAACCCACCCCACACAAGGAGAGACAGCTCTTCATCGTTTCATCCATGTTTCTTCTTACGCCGTCTTCCTCGATAATATGGGGATTGAGTGACGGCATTACCCTGATATCCGCAGAGAGAGACCCCCACATTCCAGTCCTTGATGGCCTAGGTTAACGGCAATTGTTACAGTTTTGGACTTCAAATCCCTAGCTGTGGAGGCCCCTTCTCTCTCACTTCGTTTTTTTTTTCTCCCGTTTCCTATTTTTTCTCCCCCCAAAAAAATCTAAAGTTTAAAAGTTGACATACATACTACCTTTTCCTTTTGGAGGGAGCGGGAACCATCGCTGACCGACATGCCCCTCTACAGGTCTTTGGCTGCTAGCCAAGTCCTCCTGAAGATTTTTTCATCTTCAGGCTTACAAAAAGTTTTTTTTTTGATGTTGTTGTTTCTATTATTTTTTTCTGGACTTTTTTTTGTAGTCCATACCCTTTCTTTTTATTTTTTTTTGTCTTTTTCTTTTTTTCTTAAACATAGGCCCCTTTTTGGCCTGAATACATTCTTGACTTTTGCTGGTTATTATGTTAATATATATTTGCTCACTGTCTATATGCTAAGATATGCAAAGATTTTACAGATTAATCTACACAAGTTAAACATACTGCTGCTTAATACTAAGATTTCACTAGCAGCAGATTACTTGTCCTCCTTATGGCTCTGAAGGTCTTCTCATGTAACGTGAAGGGCTTAAACTCCATTCACAAACGCTGGCTAGCCTTGAAGGAATTCAGAGCCTCTGGAGCCGATGTGGTCATGATTCAGGAGACACATTTCCGACCGGGAGGCTCCTTTAAGTTCGCCTCTAAATTATTCCCCACCTCATTTGTAGCCTCCGACCCATCTGGGAAGGCAGGGGTAGCAATTCTGTTTAAAAAATCATGCCCTATAAAAGTAATTGATGCCAAATTAGACTCCCAGGGACGATATGTTATCCTGAACTGTGTCCACCTGAAAACAAAACTTAAGATTGTTAATATATATGCACCTAACTCTGGACAGATAGGTTTCCTCACTAAGGTTCTAGAAGAGATACAAACTTCCCCCCATCCGTTCACGATTATAGGTGGAGATTTCAACATGTGTATGTCCGCTAACAAAGATAGACTAAACCTCCTCCAAAATACCCCCCCAACTCAAGCTTACAGATTATCTACCTCTTTCCGCAAATTAATCCGTACCCATAACCTCTTTGACTCTTGGAGAATAAAACATCCAGTTGGTAAACAATTCACTTTCTACTCCCCTCCGCACAAAGGGTACTCTCGTCTAGATTATTTCCTACTCTCTGCACCCCTACTATCCCACTTAGTCGCCTCTGAAATTGGCCCAATTACATGGTCTGACCACGCACCCATAACTTTAGATATATCCCTACACGCATCATCCCCTAGATCTTGTCATTGGAGACTTAACGAATCTCTTCTGAAAAATGAAACCACTAAACAAAGCCTCCAAGCAAAATTGATTGAATATTTTGAGTTAAACGAGGGCTCTGTCTCAGACACCTCCATATTATGGGAAGCCCACAAGGCCTTCTTCAGGGGTGAGTGCATCTCTGCCGGATCGCATAGGAAGCGTGACTCATTACAACAAAAATCTGAGTTATTGACCCAGCTGCGGTCGGCCGAGACACACTTACTTCAAGCCCCCACAAACACCCGTTTAAGGGAGGTGATAAACATTCGTAACAAAATTAAATCCTTAGATATGCATAAAATCTCCAAGGCCATGCTATGGTCAAGACAGAAGTTTTACGAATATGCTGACAAGCCCCACAGAATGTTAGTGAACAAGCTGAAACCGCGTCCAAGCCTTTCTATTCCTGACCACTTAACTCAACCGGACGGAACCCCCACTTATTGCCCCAAAAACATGTCTAAAGTCTTTGGAGATTTCTACAACAAATTATACAACTGTTTAAGCTCGGACCCACATACCCAATTCTCACAAAAGAAATTCGACTCATTTATCTCATCTTTGAAATTCCCACAAATATCACCTGATCAGCGCGCCTCATTAAACGCCCCCATAACCACTGAAGAATTAAGCGAAGTGATTAAACTACTTCCCCTACACAAATCCCCAGGCCCAGATGGACTCCCCTACTCATACTACAAAACCTTCCTTCCTATATTAGCTCCACACATGTTAAATCTATATGCCTCCCTACTAAAAGGTATATCACCCCATCCCCAATTTCTTCATGCTCACATCATAGTTATACCAAAACCTGACAAAGACCCTTCTATCCCTGACAATTATCGTCCTATAGCCCTGCTCAATTCCGATTACAAAATCTTCACCAAAATTCTAGCGAACAGACTCTCAAAAATCTTACCATCTCTGATAAATAGAGATCAGGTTGGATTTGTCCCCCTGAGACACGCAGGGGACAACACTAGACGCACCATAGATCTTATCGATTTACTAACCAAAACTAAAACTCCGGCAGTAATACTTAGCTTAGATGCACAGAAAGCATTTGATCGCCTTAGTTGGCCTTTCATGTTTGCGACTCTGACCAAATATGGTTTCTCAGGTCCCTTCATACAGGCCCTTAGATCCTTATATTCACACCCCACTTCCCAAGTACAACTTGCGTCCTTCCTGTCTTCCACATTCCCCCTCAGCAACGGTACTAGACAAGGTTGCCCCCTATCACCCCTACTTTTTATACTTAGTTTAGAACCCCTAGCTACAACAATTCGCGTAAGCCCCTCCATTACAGGAGTACGTCTACGTCAGTCAGAATATAAACTATCTCTCTTTGCTGACGATATTCTTTTAACACTTACCCAACCACACACATCCCTACCCTCGCTACATAAAATCCTACACACGTTCAGTGAAATATCAGGGTTTAAAATCAACACCACCAAAACAGAAGCCCTTCCCATAAATATTACATCATCTAATCTGACCACCCTCAAACAGAAATACAATTATCACTGGAGCTCTACATCCTTAAAATATTTAGGTGTCCGAATTACAGCATCCTATTCCTCATTATATCAGGCGAATTTCCCTCCCCTATTCCAAGAAATTAACCGTTTACTAAATCATTGGACCGCTTTGCCCATCTCCCTCCTGGGACGTATAAACATACTTAAAATGTCTATCCTCCCTAAACTACTGTATTTGTTTGAGACACTCCCAGTGGCAATACCAATGCCTCAGCTGAAAAATCTTCAAAGGAGAAGTCTCCGTTTTATCTGGAACAACGCCTCACATAGGGTGGCGGGCTCGGTGGTCCTGGCACGCAAACTTAAAGGGGGCCTAGGTGCCCCTGACTTCGTTAAATACTATTACGCTTCTCACTTAAGGGTCCTCACTTCGTGGACCAACAGAACTGCCCCAAATAGATGGGCGGACATTGAGATGAGTATAACATCCCCAGTACACCCGTGTTACATGCTCTGGCCGTCCACGGACAAATATATGCCCCAACTGAGATCCCTATGCTTAGCTCCAATGCTCTTCACACTGACAATATGGAAGAAATGCTCCACTAAATACGCCCTATCATCCACATGCTCACCCCTCACCAATATCCTTTTTAACCCAGACATACCAGATAGCCTATCCTATGAACGCATGCTACCCTGGACTAAGGCCGGGATTTTCCAGCTACGACAACTAGTCAACCCAGCCACGAGACATCTGTTGTCCTTTGAGGACCTCCACAAACAACACCAATTACCCAAAACAATATTTTACTCATATCTCCAAATCAGACACTTCTTCTCTATCAAAAACCCCACACTATCTCTAGACAAACCAACCCAATTTGAATTACTTTGTGCCACAGGCCCTCATGAACCCCAATTGATATCCACAATCTACAAAATACTTCATGAGGCCACCCCCTTAAAAATAGACACACATCACTACATGAAGAAATGGGCACAGATTCTCCAACACGACATATCTATCTTGGACTGGGATAAGATTTGGACCTCCATTTCCAAAAGCTCCAGATGCATCTCTCACAAAGAAATAGGCTACAAAGTACTTATGTTTTGGTATAAAACTCCAGAAAAACTACACGCAGGAGATCCGTCTAAATCCCGATTATGTTGGAGATGTAACAAGACAATAGGGACCCATCTTCATATCTTTTGGGAATGCTCTCTGGTTATACAATTTTGGGAGCAGATCCAAAAAATACTAGAGAAGCTGGTGGAGATCCTCGTTCCCCTGGATCCCATATATTATTTACTAGGTCTTCCTTACCAAGGCCTCCACAGAGCAAAACAGAGACTGATGTCATACGTATTATTAGCAGCTAAGAAAACTATCCCTAAGCTCTGGTTATCCACTTCCCTCCCCACCTTACAGCATACTCTAACCATCTTAAGAGATATACGTAGAATGGAACATCTAACTGCCATAGTTGAAGATTCCCTACAGAAATTTTATCTCATTTGGCAAACATGGGATGTCTATGATAATAACAGCACGACAAAAGAAATGAGATGAAAAGGCAGACATATATAGTAATGTATGTTTTTTTTTTTTTTTTTAATTTTATTCTCTCGAGCTAATAAGTGTTTCAATTATTCGATTATGGAATCCTTCCTTAACAAGACTTCCGGTCCCTTGGGACAAGCGATGTACTCATAGTAACACCGCTTAATTAATAACCAAAGGTCTTTGCCATGTGTTATTTTCAATCCTAAAAATATAATGTAAAGTTGCCCTAAAATCCCTGATAAGGTTATGTACTCTTGATAGACAGTATTGAAGCCTTCTGTTCTCTTTTTCTTTTATTTTCTATATTCTGAATGTGACTTTAATGATATTATGATTGTCATGCAAAAATGTTAAATAAACAATTTAAAAAAAAAAAAAAAAAAGTGTATTTTTTTTCCTCCAAAAATTGCATTTGAAAAATCGCTGCGCAAAAAAAAGTGCATCATAAAAAATTGCAATGGCCGCTATTTTATTCTCTAAGGCCTCTGCTGTGTGTGTGTGTGTGTGTGTGTGTGTGTGTGTGTGTGTGTGTGTGTGTGTGTGTGTGAGTGACGAGACCCAAAACCCCTGCCTCCAATGACCAGAAGTCCTTTTAAAGGTACGCCCGCCCAACCAGCGATAGTGGGTGCCAGACTCACCAACTTCAAACTGGTTTGGGCGGGAATGATAAAAGACCCATGGACTGTGTCCACCATTCATTTTGGGCACAGGTGGTCATTCAAAGGTCGCCCCCCCCAAGGGATCAATTTTGCTTAACCAGACTTCCTCCTCCAGTGTATTGCTGTCTCCCAGGGGCACGCTGGATTATTTGTATCCTGAATATGCAGCGATGGGATTGTATTGAGCCTTCAGCATTGCTGATACTAGATCCAGGATCTAAGTGGTGCATCCGGTGCTGGCCCTCCTCCCTCTAATGGCTGCTCCCTTAATTAGGAATATTGTTTACATGCCCCTGCTGAGATATTTAGCTATATCTAATATACTTTCTTACTGCTGATTGAACTTTCTCATGCTACCGTGACTTGCATGATTTTGCATTCCAATTTAAGATAGAGAGACATATTCCCTTCTCTGTCTAATCTGTGAACCTTGGCCGTGTCCTGAGGAAGCCTAACGGTGAAACACGTAGACATACAAGGGCTCACTGCACAATAATCATCAATGCTATATGTTACAATTGTCATTGTTTTTTAGATATTTGTATTTTTCAATAAATTTATATTTTTTATACTGCTATATCTTCTCCACTGTTTCTTAGCCTAAAAAGTCCGCCTCCCTGGTAATAGTACTACCTTATTTTGTATCCTCAGTGATTTATGGACGTGGCTCATTTTTGTTGCACTTTCCTCTTTTTTTTGTGTCTGTCATCCAACATCGGGAAATTCTGGTCTCCACGTTGCAGTCCCTAGGGTGGCTGATAAATTGGAAGAAAAGCAACATCCATCCCACACAGAGAATGGTCTTTCTGGGGGCCGAGCTGGACACCAGGGAGAACACAGTGGAGCTTCCACTGGAGAAAATCCCTCTCCTAATACAGAGGGTGAAGAGAACAATCTCGGCTACAATGTTACCGGCCAAATCTCCTTTCTGCGCCAGTGGAATGGTACGTCAATGTCCCAGCCGATCTCCATCTCTCAGGAGGTAAAACAATCGTTGCATTGGTGGACACGACCTCACAACTTGAGAGGATGCAAGCACATAATCACACCTCATCAAGAGATAGTGACCTCAGATGCCAGTCTGCAGGGATGGGGGGCACACTATCAGAACTATGCGGCTCAGGGCTGCTGGCCATTCAGGACATAGGACTCAGTGTCGAACATTTTAGAGATGAAAGCAGCATTTCAGGCTCTCCTGGCTTCAGTCCTCACTTGCGGGAGAAGCATGTCCTTCTGAGGATGGACAACAAAGTGGCTGTCGCCTATATCAACAGACAGGGGGGCACCAGAAGCAGGTCCATGATGCAGGAGGTCCCTCCTGTACTATAATGGGCTCAGCTGCACCTGTCGGACTTGAGGGCGGTTTATGTTCCGGGGGTCCAGAACATCTTGGTTGACTCTGTGAGCAGGAATTTTGCCTCCAACGAGTGGTCTCTGAGTGCCCAAGCTTATGCTCTCATATCCCGGACCTGGGGATCACTGGAGATAGACCTGGCAGCAAAACCGGAAAACACAAAATGCCAGATTCCTGTCAAGGATACCCTTTCCTTCAGCAGAGGGGACGAATTGCCTCCAACACCCCTGGGAATTTTGCCTGGGTTACATCTTCCCTCCGACTCCCCTCATAGCGAGATTCCTCTTGAGGCTCAAGAAATCAACGGCATTGGTAATAGCAGTGATTCCTTTTTGGCCGAGGAGGCCATGGTTTTCTACCCTCATGCAGCTGAACACGGCAGATCCCCTGCTCCTCCCGTTATCGACGGACCTGCTCTCCCAGGGCCATCTTCTTCACCCGGACCCGGAGAAGCTACATTTGATGGCCTGGAGACTGAAAAGGGCTAGGTACTTAGAGCAAGGCTGTTCCCAGAAGGTGGTGGACACCATACTCCAGGCCAGAAGGCCTACCACCAACAACACATACAGACGGGTCTGGGAGAAATTTGTCACTTTCACTAAGCAGCAAGGTTGGGACTCCTCCTCCCCTTCAGTATCGCAGATCCTGGAATTTCTTCAATCAGGCCTGGAGAAGGGCCTTAGGTCAAGCACCCTGAAGGCTCAGGTGTCGGCCCTATCTGCCTTGACAGGAGTTAAGTGGGCACAGGATCCTCTTGTAATTCAGTTTCAGAGGGCCTGCCTAAAACTGAGGCCCCCAGGAAACCTTCCTTCCCGGTCTGGGACCTCTCAGTTGTTCTGGAAGCACTATCTAAAGAACTTTTTTTCCCACTTGAGAACATCTCCCTCTGGGATTTAACACTAAAAGTTTCATTCTTAATAGCCATAGCATTGGCTAAAAGGGTGTCAGAGATGCAAGCTCTACTGGCTAGTGAGCCATATCTGATTGTCTATCCAGACAGATTAGTCCTGAGGCCTTCGGATCGCTTCATTCCCAAGGTATCCTCATCCTTTCATTTCAACCAGGAGATTAACCTCCCAGCACTTACCATGGATCAGGGCGATCCTCACCCATTAGACCTCAAAGGTAACGTCTTAGAATGTGTCTCGGCAACCAAATCCATCAGAAAGACGGAGAGTCTCCTAATCATTCCGCACGGATTCAGGAGAGGTCAAGCGGCATCCTCACGCACCATTGCTTCATGGCTAGTAAAGACCATCAAGAAGGCCTATTCATTAAGTAACCATCAGATACCTGAGGGCTTAAGGGCACACTCCACCAGGGCAGTGGCCACCTCCTGAGCGGCATATTGTAGAGTCTCGGCGGAGACAATTTGCAGAGCGGCTACCTGGTCTTCCAGGAACACCTTTATGTCTCATTATAAAGTGGATTCCGCTCGCTTATCCACAGTAGATTTCGGAAGATCTGTTATCCAGGCCAATTCTTCTATTCTTTGTTAATAAACTTAGTTTGCATTCCCACCCAGTTTTGCGAGTTATTCCCCAAAGTGTATGCTGCCATGATGCGACAGGAAAACGGAAAATTGTATACTCACCTTTCCTAATTTTCTTTTCCTGTCGCATCTTTATGGCAGCATACAATCTCCCACCCTTCTGAGGTGATATATACAGAGAATACTGGGGCGGGGGCCCTCTCTACAATTTATAGCTATGTGGTCCTATGAGGTTGTGGGGGTGGAGTCACAACCCAAAGTGTATGCTGCCATGAAGATGCGACAGGAAAGGAAAATTACAGAAAGGTGAGTATACAATTTTCCGTTATATTCGTTTATAGCCGCTGATGCGACTAGACTCAGAATGGGCTGTTGGTGTGAGTAGTCGCATCATCGGCACAATGGTTCAGATCCTCGGCACTACAAACCCCACTGTTACTCACACCAACAGCCCGATCCGAGTCTACTCACATCATTTGTACAACGATTGGGATCCTCTGCGCTACAAACCTCACCATTACTCACACTCCAGCCCGATCAGAATCTAGTCACATCGGCGGTACAAACAACACACCACACCCCTCACACTCTCTTAAGCCCAATCCAAATCTAGTCTTATCGGCGTGACAGCACGGCAGCACAATGATTCGGATCCTCGGCTTTACATTATTCTTATCAAGCACAAACATAGACATCTCACTCCATCTATTTGGACGTTGTTGCGGTCGGCTATTCCTACATGCTCAAATTCCGATATCTTTTGTTTTTCCCTTCCTGATAAGCCTGCTTACTTGCAATCGTTGCAAGCATCTCTGTAAGTGGCTCAAATCGACCACTCTTCGTCTCCAGTGGCAAATCGGCCCTCACCTTTTCTCTGTCGCTTCCCCCTTTTAGGTCTGTAGAGTGCGAGTTGGTCCATCCTGCATCAGGTTTGGACGGTATTCCCTCAAAAAAAAAAAAACACAAACTGATGACAGGGCTCGCACCTTCACCAGGGGGCCAGCCATGCCCCAAACAGCTCTTTGCAACCCCACCCTTTTTTTTTATTCAATTTCCTATGTCACCTTACTACAGGTTCCCGGTCGACCTAGTTCTCAACCCCAACCAGGACTTCACAGCTAGGGAATTGAGTCAGGTGCATAGTACAAGGGATTCTCCCTTGCCTTTCCCTTAAGCACTCTTTAGGCCCGTACACACGATCGGACTTTCCAACGGAAAATGTTTGATGTCTGGCTGTTGGTGGTAAGTCCGACCGTGTGTATGCTCCATTGGACAAGTGTCAGATTTTCCGCCAGCAAATGTTGGCTGGCAGGTCCTCAAATTTTCCGTCAACAAATGTGTGTTGTCGGATTTTCTGATCGTGTGTACACAAGACCATCACACAAAAGTCCAAAGTACAAACACGCATGCTCGGAAGCAGAAGCGGTCGGTCTTGTAAACTAGCGTTTGTAATGGAGAAGTAACATTCCTGACGTGGCAAATTATGAAATCTCCAAATGCAGCGCACAATTCTCTTCCTCAATGGGATAATAATGAAGCTGCTTTGCTGGTGATACTGATGGAGTTATTGCAAACAAATTTTCAAAGGCTTTTTTTTTCTAGTGATATCAAGAATAATATTATGCTTTTTTTTTATTTTTTACTTGGGCAAGTTACCACAACACCATTATCCCGTCGTTTTTAAGATCAAAGATTCAACTATATTGGTGTCCTTTTGTCAATTTTACATAGCCAAACACATAGCCAAGTATTATTCTCCACAATTTTTTTATTATGCATTAAAAAAAATAACAAAATTAGACATGCTATCTGCCAATAGAACTTAACCAAACAGTGCATTCTATGCAAAATATAGAAAATATACCAAATCATATCATTATTCAACTAAAAAAATAATGTCAAAGCAATAACTCCAAGGCCAATAATAAATAACACGTTATCTCTTCCGATTCCACAACAGGTCTGGTTGACGAATGGCTGTTCAGAAACGAACTGAAAAGCACGAAATGAAAAGCGTGAATCAACACTCTCCAAACTTCTTCTCCAAACTTCTACTAACATGAAATTAGCAGAAGGAGCCCAAAGGGTGGAGCTAAAGAGCTGAAAAACCATGTAGTACGTCACTACGTTCATAATTGTTGGGTAACAATTGTGTGGCCGTGTGTATGCAAAACAAGTTTGGGCCAACGCCCTTTGGACAAAATTCCATGGTTTTGTTGGCCAACAATCCGATCGTGTGTACGAGGCATTACACGACATGTTTTACTTCACCTACATGATTTGAGTTGTTCCTGAGGCGTTAGTAACTGTCACATACTTCTGTGCACTTCACTCTGTTTTCGAAGCGAGATCCTTCACCACGCAGACAAGGTCGCTCAACATCAAGCTTGCTGGCAGTTCAAGTGTTAGCAGGCCGAACATACGCCAATAAGCTACAGATCGCAACATTCCTACTTAGAATACCAGACTACCAGCTCCCCGCCCCAGTACCCCCTGGAGGCTCTGGTTCACAGGTTTGTGCCGAGCACAGACGGGCACCCTAGCACCTAGCCAGTCACCTCCTGGCTCACCTCAGTTGCCACGCATTCCTTTGAGTTTTCTAAATTTCCACTCAACAGCGCTCATACACAAACCGGCTTCTTCACTACACCTGTCGTTCCTTTTCCTGTCCTCGTTTTTCTCATGTTTACCTACCCAACTCATCTGTCCCCTGCTGCCTTTTCAACTTAAAGCGGTGTTCCCATTTAAAAAAAAAAAAAATTAAAAGTCAGCAGCTACAAATGCTGCAGCTGTTGACTTTTAATCGGACACTTACCTGTCCCAGGGTCCAGCGATGCGGGGAACGAAGTCCCGCTCGTCCCCCCCTCCGCTCGCGGCACTGGCATTTTAACTGTGGGCGCCCGGCTGTGGCTTCACAGCCAGGCACCCACTGCGCATGCGTGCGCCGTCACTGGCCTCGCAATCATCTGGAACCGGTCACGTGTCCCAGATGATTGACAAGAGGGAGGGGGAGAGACTATCTCCCTTCCTGCGCCAATGGAAGTGACATCAGGAGCCCAGGCACCGAAGGAGGCAGACTACGGGGGACCCCCTAGCAACAGGCATTTAGAGGTGAGTAAAAAAAACATTTTCTCCAAATGATTTTTTTTTTTTTTAAATTTTTAAGCACATTACTAATTTTATTTTTGGGGTGGAACTCCACTTTAAGTTAACATATGCACTTCCCCTCTCCTTGTCTTTTAGCCAAAGCCATGTCACAGGCTGACAGTGAAGACTCCGTCTTTGCCCCTCCATCACCCTCTGTGGGTTCAGAAAGTGGCAGCACTCAACCTCCCATAGCTTGGACCATCCCCAACTTACAGCAGAGCTCTGGCGCAGGGGTATTTCCTACCCTGCCACAGCCACGAAAGCCGAGCTTTTAGGTTGCTATCCCAACCGCCAGCGGCAGCCCAACCTGGCACCCAGGCTTCTCCGCAGTCTATATCCTCGACTATCGCTTAGCTCTAAAAAAAATAAAATTAAAAAAATAAAAAGGATCGGGACTTTCAACTACACTTTCTGTAAGCTCCTTCATGTTTGCCTCAGATACCATAAAGCACATCCCAAAGTCACGGGCGGCATTAAGCAGCTAAATACATCATGACTAGGTCGCATGCATGTCGGGTGGCTCGGATTCTACCTATCCTCCCACCGGACTGCCCTCCCTGGCTGCCTTCCTTGTGCAGGGATGCACCTCAGGATTCCACACCAGCCTCATCACGCTGCCCCACACAACCGCAAGAACCTACTCTCAGCTGCCACCGACGAGTCAGCCATCGGCATCTTTTTACAAACCCAACCAAACTGGACTGGGGGGTACATGATCGCCCCTTTTCCAAGTCACCTTTCACCGTCTGGAGAATCAGCCCTATTGGACTTACCGAGGGCATGTATTCTGATAAACTTCGTTAGTGTATGATTTGTCCGCGCCTCATTGTATTCACATCCCAAGTTTGAACTCCCTAATACCCTCAGAAGAATTTTCCCTTAAGCATTCGTCAGTCAACCTAGCCATTCAAGTCATCGTTAGTATAGGAGCAGGCGCTTGGCGGTCCAAAGCGGACATCTCAGACACTTTCAAATTACTGCCCATCCAGCTATCCCTCTAGCAATGGCATAGGGATCAAGTGGAAAGGCTTATATTATTTTGCCACCAAATTGTCATTTGGTACTAGAAAAAAAAACACAGCCCGTGGCAGTTTGATACTTTTGCCCCATCCCTTTCCTGGACCCTATCGCATCAGGCATGTTGCCAGAAAGTCATCCACTATCTCGATGACTTCCTGCGCATCAAAATACCCGGTGAGCCCCCAGTAGACGTTGAAGGCTTAAGAGGGGTATTTGGTGATTTAATGTGCCCATAGCAGAGAATAAAGTGGAACGCTCGGTACAGTCCATCACCTTCTTGAGTGTCACGCTTGATGCACGGTCCATGCAGGCCAGCCTGCCTCCCGATAAGTCGACCCGCATCAGGTCGGTCGTTCACACCTTTACCCTTACTCGAGGGTGGACCAAGAGACAGCTACAATCCTTGCTGGGCATGCTCGATTTCGCCATGAGGATCATCCCTCAGGGACGGTCCTTCATCTCACGCCTCTTAGTTTACTCTCGCAGGCGCAAGATCCCAACCAAATTCCTAGGCTAGACACAGCAGCAATAGCGGATTTGTCAATTTGGGACGAATTTCTCATGAACTGGAATGGCATATCAATGTTCATTCCATCAGCATCCTCTTCGTCACCTCGGGTAGCCACGGACGCCGCAGCCTCTACAGGCTTCACAGCAATTTTTGCCCATCATTGCTTGCAGCGTCATGGCAACCAGAAATCCTCCTGATCCTCGGGTTCAGTCAGTCTTTCTCACTATTCAAACTCTACCCCGTTGTGGCTGCAGCTCAAAGCTGGGTCAGCACCTGGGCAGGGCAAATAGTGATGTTTGCCACAGACAATCAGGCCACAGCTAATATCATAAATATAGGCAGGTCCAAATCGCTAGCAATCATGTCCTTCCAGCGCAGGCTGGTGCAACTCTCCCTGCAGCATCAATTCAAAGAGCACTGCATCTTTATCCCGGGCAAGTGCAAAGACTAAGCCGATGCACTCTCCCACTTTAACTTTGCGTCATTCTTCTCGTAGGAACCTGGAACTGACCCGACCACATCTCTTATCCCACCTTGGTCACAGCTGACACTGGACTAAAGCAACACCTACGCGATGTGACCCGCCTTGTAAATCAGTCACTACCCCGCAACACCCTGTAGGCCTATTGTGCAGCCTGGAATTCCTACGGCAGGTTCCTAGCCCCAAACCCTGGGGCAGTGTCCGGAGATCTTAAAGGCTTTCATATCATACTGCCACACGCAGCTGGCTCTATCACATAATACCATCAGACTCTACTTAGCTGGCATTCAGCATTTCATCTCCTTACAGGACCCTACCAAGCCATCCTTGTTCTCTGCCCACACAGTCAAAACCATCCTACGTGGTATCCACAGGCAGCAACCCCAAAACTAGTAGCAAGCACCTCCCCGGTGCTAGCGCCATTTTCAGAGATATGCCTACCATCCTGTCACATTCCGCCTTCGGGTTACTGCCCAGCCTGGTCCTCCAAGCAGCCATCTACCTGCCCTTTTATGGCTTCTTACGTCCGATCGAGTTTACCGTCATCAGCCCCGGCTGTCAGGTAGTATGCAGGTGCCATCTGACACGCCATCAGAATCAAGTCATCCTGCACCTCGTAGTGTCCAAAAACGCAACAGTCTGGTCCCGGGCTAGATATCAAGCTATTCCAGACTCACAACGCCTAGTGCCCAGTGGCCATTCTAGACCAGTCATCTCATCTGCCCAACCTGTCGAAATCTAGCCCATTGCTACCTTTCCTTACCAACCCTCTGAGTGGTAGCCAGTTTACCAGACACATTAGGATCCTCTCGCTTAACTTAGGCCTTGACCCCAGCCGATAATCTGGATATTCCTTCCGGATCAGAGCAGCGTCAGCAGCATCATAACACGGGGTACTGGACCATGTCATCAAGAGAATGGGCAGGTGGAAATTCCACTTGCTTTGCCCAATACATTCCGAATCTGCAAGCAGAAACGTTATAAGCCTTCAGCAAGCTTGCCCAGTAGTATGTTATCAGCTCAAATAATTACTATACCTCCCTAACCAAGTGTTTTGCCCCCTTCTCTTGGCATACCGTTCAGCAGACCAGGGCACACTTCAGTACTACTTTATGTTGTTAGTCTTGTGACGTGTTTATGTGGTTCACATCTCTCCCCGACATAGGGCTTCGACCATAAATAGGAAGGCCAGTAGTGTGGCCTAAAATTATGGGAAGAGCCTGAGGGGTATTAAGCAGACCACCCACAAAGGTCTTTGTCGGTTCCAGTGCGCGATACCCACCCATTTCCCTGCTTAGGGCACTTCTCTTAAAATACTTACTCTACAAAACCATCCACTCACTTATCTTGGGTATGCCCCCTTCTCTTGGCATACCGTCCAGCAGACCAGGGCACACTTCAGGTCTGTCTACCGTATATTGTTAGTCTCTGACTATATATATATATATATATATATAATGTGTATATGTATATTTTGGGGGTTTAAAGTAATTTTCTAGCAAATAAAAAAAAAAATCTTATTTTTACATATATGAGAGAAGTGTCAGAATTGGCCCGGTAGGCAAGTGATTAAAGAGGAGCTCCAGTCGTTTTTGTCTTCTGACTTTTCTTCTGTCTTCTGACTTTTTTAATTAACATACACTTACCTGTCCCAGGATCGAGTGATATGCTCACACGAGCCATGCCTTCCCACGGGCTTCTCTTCCGGGCACCGGGCTGTGATGGCTTGCAGCTTCACAGCCGGGTTCCCAATGTGCATGTGCGAGTTGCGCTGCGTCTTCTGGGACCTGTGATGTGTGTCCCAGAGACTGCAGGGAGGGAAGGGGAAAGAACTTTCACTCGGATCACCTAGGCGATCCAAGCAAGCATAGGAGCAGGTACCTGTCAAAACTAGGTATCTGCTTCTCTCCCCCCCACTCAAAGAAAATGACATGCCAAATGTGGGAGGGGAGGAGTACTTAAAGTGGAACACTTTTGGGTAGAGCTCTTCTTTCAGGTAGAACTGTGGGTAGGCAATGGACATTCAAATATTTTACATATTCCTTAGAAGCAAAAAATTAACATATGCATCCAATATTGGAGTAATTAATTTGCAAAGTTTGCTCTCACTTTCTCACTGTCGCTTGCTGCCAGCTTTGCAGCTACTAATGTAAATACCAAGCAGGTGCACAGAACGGGGGAGACAGAAAAGTGTTGATACCTAACTTCATTGCCAGTCTGCTCTTCACACCATTCAGGAGCAGTGATTTGTCAGGGTGGCTTGGCTGGTGGAGGTAGTCACCTTTTTTTTTCGCCGTCCCGAATTCAAATTCCCAGACAAGCCCACATTTGTAGTACTACCCCCAGAGGAGCTGCTGAATTATTTTGTGATTTCTCTGCATACCTGAATATGACACCCACCACTTACTGACGCACCTTGAGGTATTTCAAAAGAATTTTTTAGGCCAAGCATAGCCCAAGAGCCCTTTCACGCTGCTCTGTAGCTTATATATATACTGTATGCGTGTGTGTATATGCGTTTTACCTCAATTTTGCTGTGTTTCACATGCATTTCTTGTGCGATTCCGGGTTGCCTGCACCTGTAGAAAAATGGACATGTGACTCAAAAATACAAATCGCGTTATGTTTTTACCGCAATTTCCATTCATTTCAATGGGAAGCTGCATTTTTGAAAGATGCAGCATGCAGGACTTTTCAAAATGCACCGCAACTGTAACACATTGGTGTGAAGAGTCCCATAGGATTTAAAGGGAAACCTTTTTCTTGCGTTTTTCTTACAAGGTAAACACGCAGGAAAAACTTTTGGGTGTAAAAGGGCCCTAAAAGAAGAGAGGATTAGCAAGTGTACTTAGACAAACAATCAAGACAATAACAGAACTCTGAGTGATATGGTTAAACACCTGCAGTATTCTGAATAAGAGAACTGAACTGCATTTAACTAAAAACAGTATAGAAAGATAGTCCTAACTTGCTGTACCTGTTTTGTCACACTGGTCAGTGATTGATGGAAAAAAAGTCCCAAAAAGTTTGGAGTCCTTGTAGAAAGCACAACAATTCCCAGCAGACAATAGGTTAACTTGTATGATGTTAGTCTCTTACCAGTCCCAGGACACCCTCTTTTTCAGGTCTTCAGACACATGCTCTGATATAGTAAAAGTCCAGTTCAAGTCCCACAGGGATAGAAATTGCTGATGATCTCTCTCTTTCAATTTCAAAGTATGCTGAGTACGGTGACCACATTTTGCAGGTCTGCCCCGGGTCCCAGGCACCTTCATTCCGGGACAATACAGTGTCCCGGAATTAAACTGACAAAGCCACCCTGCACAGTGCATTCTGCGCCCCGACTGGGCAAAAGTTTGCCCAATCGGCGCAGTAAAAGCTGGTTATTAAGGAGCAGGGCCGGGCAACCTGCCCCAGTGTCCTTAACAACCGATGAGTCAGTCGCTGTCAATGGGCTTGCCCGCTGACAACATGAATAATTAAAAAAAAAATTGCCAAGATTGAAAAAGAAAACTGCATAGGGTCCCCCCCCCCCCCATAATCCATACCAGAACCTTATTTGAGCATGCAGCCTGGCAGGTCAGGAAAGGGGGGGGTGAGCGAGCCTGATCCATACCAGGCTACATGCCTTCAACATGAGGGGATGGGTGCTTTGGGGCGGGAGGGGCTCTACCCCCCCCCCCCACCCCAAAGCACCTTGTCCCCATGTCGATGGGGACAAGGGCCTCTACCCCACAACCCTGGGCTGTGGTTGTGGGGGTATGCAGCAAGGGGGCTTATTTGAATCTGGAAGCCCCCTTTAACAAGAAGGCCCACCAGATCCCGCTCCCCCCCCCCATGTGAATGAGTAAGTATGGGGTACATAGTCCTCCTACACATTCACCAAAAAGTAATAAAAACACAGAGACCGTTTTATGACAATTAAAAACAGTGTCCCCCGATGTAAATCCAGCGTGAATCACACCGTCCCGCCAAACCCCCCCCCCCCAAAAAAAAATGCTCCCACCATCCATGAAGGCTAGCCACCTACTGCAGGCTCCGCTGTTTGATAGTTCTTAAATAGGTAAGGGCAGGGCCACCTGGGGACCTCACCTGGTGGCCCACCCCCCCTTGTGCTGTAACGGACTGGTGCATGCTGGGTCGGTGATGGCAGAAGGGGGCAGTGCCATCTGGTGACCCCACCCCTTACCTGTATAAGAACTGTCAAGCGGTGGAGCCTGCAGTAGGCAGCCAGCCTTCTGCGACAGCGGGGGAGCTTTTTTGTTTTTCGGGTTTGACGCCGTGATTGAGGATGGATTTACATCAGGGACACTGTGTTTTTATTTTTCAATAAAAGAATTGTCAAAAAACTCTGTTTTTATTACTTTTTCATAATTTTTGGTGAATGTGTAGGGGTATTATCGAAAAGTAATAAAAACACAGTCCAGGGTTGTGGGGAAGAGACCCTTGTCCCCATCAACCTGGCCCCAAAGCACCCATCCACCCTATGTTGAGGGCATTTGGCCTGGTATGGTTCGGCGGGGGGGCACAAACGATTCCCCCCCCCTCCTTTCCTGACCTGCCAGGCTACTTGCTCGGATAAGGGTCTGGTATGGATTTTGAAGGGGACACCACGCTGTTTTTTTTGTTTTTTTTTACATTTTGGCGTGGGGTTCCCCTTAGATTCCATACCATGCATTGCATTTTTATTTCTTTTGTAATGGACCTGTAAAGCATTGCACCCACGATTAGCAGATTGTGGGTGTAATGCCACGGTCCTGCAGACGGTCTGTGTATATGTCTAGCCGTACCTCCAATACAGGCAGGCAGTTATACTCTGAGAAGAAGCATGAATGAACTACCACAGCGCTCAACAGTGCCATGGTAGTTAATCAAGAACTACAAGCCGACAGCCGCAAAGGTTGTCGGACCTTGTAGTTTTCCCATTCACAAAACACTGTAAATGGATGATGCGGGCGGATCCCCACATGGCCATGTTTGTTGCAGACATATTGGGATACAGTGGCTGTGTCCGTGCAGCCACTGTGTCCCAATAGACATCAACGGGACTGCTTGCACAGGGATGCAAAGAACACCTGTGCATCCCTGTGCGGGAAAACGCCGTACATTATTGTACACCCTGTGTGATTGAGACCTATGACATACCAAAGGCATACAGGTGTACATGAGACATTTGCTTTACATTTCATTTTCAGGCGGAATGGAGCAATGTTTCAATGACTTGTAAGAGTACCAAAAAAAATGTTAGCTGTATGTGTAGTGTGTGCCATTATTAACCACTTCCCGGATGTAGGATGTCATATGACGTCCTGCACAGTCAGTGGTGATATCGGGGACGATGCCTGAAGCCACAGAAATCATCCCAGTATCTTTGTTTTTTGCCAGCCTTTCTCTTTAATGTAAAAGCACTGCAGCTAAATAGCCGCTGGATTGCTTTTACATGGGGGCGCCTCCCGCTCCCTCAGTCTTTGCAGGCTCTCCAGTCCCATTGCGGAGCCCAGAACTGAAGCCGGCAGTTCCACTAGCTTACCATACAGATGACTGAGGCCCAGAACGTAATCTTTATGGCGTATATCTTGATGGCGAACCTTGGCACCCCAGATGTTTTGGAACTACATTTCCCATGATGCTTAACTACACCACAGAGTGCATGAGCATCATGGGAAATGTAGTTCCAAAACATCTGGGGTGCCAAGGTTCGCCATCACAGCTCTATGGTGTAAGAATTCCAGTTTTGCCAGGATCTAAACAAGCCATTACTGGCTTGTGAAAGCATCTGATCAAACTGATCTTGGTTTGATGAGATGCTTTTAAGGGCAGAGGGGAAATCTGGGATCTAATAGATCCCAGATGTCTCAGTAAAGAGTACCTGTTATTTCCCATGCTATCATGGAGTTGTTCGTCCCTTGTGATAGCAATAAAAATGCAGTGTACAGTGTAAATATAAAAATTTTTCAATAATAAAAAAAAAAAATTTAAAGCGCTCCTATCCCCCTGTGCTTATGCACAAAGGTGAATGCATACGTAGGTTACGCACGCATATGTAAACAGTGTCCGTGCCACACATGTGAAGTATTGCTGCGCAAATTATAGTGAGAACAATCATTCTAATCCCAGACCTCCTATGTAACTCTAAACTGGTAACCTGTAAAGGCTTATAGAGCGTTGCCTATGGAGATTTTAAAGTAACGTAGTTTGGGGCCTTCCACGAGCGTGCACAATTTTAAAGTGTGACATGTTAGGTATTTATTTACACTGCGTCACATCATCTTATATATTTTACCAGACAAATGGGTTTTATTTTTAGTTTGTGTGAACTAAGATTCATTAAAGTGTATTTTTTAGACGTGCAATTCGTTACAGTCGGAAAACAAATTTGGACGAATTTTAGCTTATTCGGAGATTCGGAATAAGCATCCAATTTGCAATGGTGTGTACTGAGCCTTACAAGGACCCATAACAATTTAACTTGCATAACTGAGTGTTAGCGCATGTCAACATGTTAAAACACATGTCAACGCACATTAAAATGCACATCCATTTAATGCATGTGTACGTATGAACAAGTCCTAATAGCAAACAACTGTACACAGAGTTAGATGGAATACAACGCCCATTCACACTATATGAAGTTACCTAGTGCAATGACACACAGAAAACAATAGTTTTCCACATGTCATATTCACACCAGAATGCAGTTTCTCTGTGTTCCATAGCTGTGTGGTTCGATACAACGTGTTTGCAGAATATTGCACCGTAATGTAAAGAATCATGTGTAAATGTATTGCAATGCACCTCTCACCCACAATGATTAGGGCCTGTTCACACATAAATGTGCATTAAAATGCTTGAAAAATGAATGTGCATTGCCCTCCATTGATATACATATTTATGGGTGTTGACATGTGTTTTAATGTATTAAAAAAAAAAAACACATGTTAAATTGTAATGGGTTCTTGTAAAGGAAAAGATATTGGGTTTTTTTTGTCAATACATTTGTGTTGATGTGCATTTACATGCATTGCATTAAAATGCATACATGTAGCATTTTAACGCAACGCACCACACGTCACCAGTGTTATGGTGTGAACCAGACACAGAAAACAATTGTTTTCTGTGTCTTTGCAGTGACCTGTGTTCCTCCAGTGCAGTAAAAAGCAGGTCACTGAAGTATGTGTGAACAGGACCTAAGGTCAGAGGAGACATAACTTTCAAGAAAACAAATCTTCAGCAAAACGCACATAAAAACGCATGGAAATGTACATAGAAAATATGGAAGTGCAATTGACCGCAGGCACCTTTTTAAAGTGGTTGTAAACCCCAAAAAAACCCCGTAAGACAAAAGCATAAAGAGCTAGTATGCATTGCATACTAGTTCATTATAAAATACCTTAGATCGAAGCTTTAGCAGCGGTTCCCGCACACCCCTGTGACCGGTGACATGTCTCCCGGGCTCCGGCGCTGCAATTGGTCGGAGCCATAATGACGACACTCCTGCGCGGGAGCCGCCGCCGCGTCATGGCACAGCTGCTAAAGAAACGGCACGAGCGGACCGTTTCTTCAGTGCGAATGCACCGATGATGTCGGCACAAGGGTATATAGTAAATATATCCTAAACTGTGCAGGTTTAGGAGATATTTACAGTACCTACAGGTAAGCCTTATTATAGGCTTACCTGTAGGTACAAGTGGTGTAACAGAGTTTACAATTACTTTAATGTGCGTTGTAGTGTGAATGAGCCTTTAGGGCCCTTTCACTCGAACGTGTCTGTGGACGGGCTCCACTTTGCTCAGCAGGAGATCGCTCCGTTGATCCCCACTGAGCAGGCAGGTGACAGGTCTGTCTTTGCACACTGTGCAGGGATAGACCTGTCAAAGCGCCGCTCTCCTCTATGGGGGATCGGATGAAGACGGACCGCAGAGTCTGTTTTTATCTGATCCGATGGGTGGAAAAGTAGGGTTTTCTTCCGTCACACTTTAGCGGGTCGGATGTCAGCGAACACGTCACATCAACGCAATGCAAATCTATTGAGAACTCAGTCAGTCACTGCTGACATCCGTCGCTCCATAGACCTGTATCGAGCGTCCATTCAAGTCCGCCTAAAAAACTGACAGGCAGACCTAAACGGTCCGCCCATGTGAAAGGGGCCTTAGACTCCACTTAAATTGAGAATGCTTTAAAAAAAACGCACATCACGCCACCGATTGTTAATGACACCCCAAATGCGGTATAACGTGTGCTAAGGGGAATGCAGCAAAAAGCTCCGTGCGCATAGAGCAGTCCTCTGAAATCAATGGGCTGTCCTATGGGTGTCTATAACCAATACACTAGGTGTGAATGGGACCTTATAGCTATAGCTGGCGCTATACTCGCCTAGAACACGCAACTCACCGCCTTTTGTGATCGGCTTCTGGATCGCAGGCATGGGAGTTCCTTAAGATCGAGCTTTGTCAAATTTGTACAGTGAGCTGAGCACTTTACTGTACAAGGGCGGACAGGCAGGTCAGTAGATTTATTGCAGAAGAGGCAAAGCATGTCTCTTCTGCATTACAAATCCTGCCTGTCTGTCCATTTGCATTGTGGAGCCTAAAGTTCCCCTTTAAGACGAAATTTCAACTTTTTTACTTACTGACACTATAAATATATATATATATATATATATATATATATATATATATATATATATATATATATAAACAAATTATCCTGTCTGTACAGATCCCTTTCTTTCCTACGTTCCCCTGACAACATGCCCGGGGATGCGCATGCGCATTGCCAACAACGCTGTGCACTAACTGAAAGCTTTGATCCTTCCGCAACGCCACTCAAATAGTCCCTTTGTAGATGAACTCTTTTCTGAGGGCGGGGTTATTACAACCCGAGGCCAATCCGCAGTAGGCACCATACATCGCACTGCGCTGCGTCATGTCCGTCGCGGAGGGATCGGCTTTATAAGGATTGAGCTGCGGCTTCCGGTCCTCTTTGCAGCCTTCGAGTCCAAGATGGTGAGGAAGCGAGGCGGCGGTTGTAGAGCCGTGTGTGTGTCTGTGTGAATGAGAGCGCCCGCCGCTGTCCTGATAACGGTGACAGGCTGATGGTGTCACCTTCCGTTCCGGAGCTGTAATAATGCCGGTGGTGTTCCCTTGTGTAGGGAGACCTCGTGTGGGTGGATACAGCAGAGGCCGCGGCCGGCGTGCTTATTACAGCGCCCTATGTAGGAGCACTGCTGGGCCCAGGAGGCCCCATTTATTGTTATGGGGGACGTGGCTGCTGTGTATAGATCAGGAGGGGGAGGCCAGGATCTTATAGTAGGAGGGGACGGGGACCGCTGTCTATAGGATCAGGAAATGAATGGTTTAAGTAGATCTCAATGGGTAACCTTTTACCATTTTGGAGAGTTACACCCTATTGATATTTACAGTTGGGGTGGTAAATGTGTGCTTGAGCTGTGTTTGTACTGAACCCCCTCCACAACATAGCTGTAATAAATGTGGTGTCCTAATGCTTCGTACCTGTGGGAAAAACTACCTGACGTGATCTGTGCAACCTATTGTGGGTGAATAGAGAAGCACCACAATTGTGCCTGTCAGTCACCTCTGAAGAGTTTTCTGAATGTGGGACTGCCCTTCAGAGTACCTGTCAATTTAGATGCATGTTTGATTGTGCTTCATACAGCAGTAGACTGACAATAGGGAGGCGTAGCACCACTTTTTTTTTTTTATATCCCCCCCCCAATTACTAGACAACACGCATGTTGTGCATAATTGCAGCGTGGCACCATTTGCTTGAATAGTTTGTGCTCAGCAGGCAGTACTAGCTGCGGAGTATAATACCAAAGCATTGTGACATGTGTGCGCCCCCCAGACGGTGTGTTGGCAGTAACTAGGGAAAGGGTGGTAAAAACAAGGCTCAGCCATGGGGGGTCTAACCCCACCCCCCTGTTCAATCGTAAGTGTAAACAAGCCCTAAAGGTGGCGGAGGTTTGTATAAAAACACTGGGCATCTTCATAAAATGCAGGGACATTTTCACTATTAAGTTTTAAATCGAACTTTAAGACTACTTTCACACTTCTCCATAAAGAGTGCCTGTCACTGCCTATTGCTGTCACAAGGTATGTTTACACTCCTTGTGACAGCAGTAAAGGTAAAAAAATTTCTATAAAGCGGCCCTGTGCTCGCTCACAAAGGCAAACTCATGTGTTGGTAATGCACGCATAAACAGCAATCGCACCGCATGTGAGGTATTTCTGCAAACCTCAGAGCGAGAGCAGTAATAGTACCAGACTTCCCTTGTAACTCTAAAGTGTCGCCTATATTCATAAACGGGGTATCTGTATAGATATCAGAATGAACTTGTTTGTTTTCATTTCTGCAGATGTAAACTTCCTGGGTTTCTTGTTAGTTACTATCATGAGGCTAAATACCCCTTTTGGACAAATCATGGCTACATGCATGTTTGGTAGTGGCTACACTTGCGGTAAAGAGAAGTAGGTGTACACATGACCTTGTTTTCAACCTGGTGGTCAGAAAATTCTGACATTTAAATGGTTTGCTTCCTTAAAGTAGAACTATAGGCAAAAAAAACGTCATTTTGGATAGAGTAAGGAAGGGGTTTAACCACTTCCCGCCCATCCCATAGCAGGATAACATTCCACCGTGGGGGCGCTCATCGCGGCGATCGGTGGAGCGGTGTGTCAGTCTGACAAACCGCTCCACCGATCTTGGTAAAGAGCCTATGGCGGAGGCTCCTTACCACGTGATTAGCCGTGTCCAATCACGGCTGATCACGATGTCAATAGGAAGAGCCGTTGATCGGCTTTTCCTCACTCACATCTGACAGACGCGAGTAGAGGAGAGCCGATCGGCAGCTCTCCTGATGGGGGTCTGTGCTGATTATCAGCGCAGCCCCCCCCCCTCAGATCACCACACTGGACCACCAGGGATCGCCACTAAGACCACCAGGAAAGGGGCAATGTGGATGGCCAGGTATGTACCCCATGGCCATCCACATGTGCCCACAAATGGGCACTGATTGACACCATTAGGTTTCAGTTCTGCCCAGCAATGCTACCAATCAGTGCCGCCTATTAGTGCCGCCGTATCTGTGCCCGTCATTGAAGAAAACTTACTTATTTACAAAAAATTTTTAACAGAAACAAACTTTTTTTTTTTTTTTAAATTTTCGGTCTTTTTTTATTGCGTAAAAAATGCAGAGGTGATCAAATGCCACCAAAATAAAGCTTTATTTGTGGGAGCAAAATGATAAAATTTGTTTGGGTACAGTGTTGTATATCCGCGCAATTGTCATTCAAATTGCGACAGCGCTGAAAGCTGAAAATTGGCCTGGGCGGGAAGGTGTCTAAGTGCCTGGTATTGAAGTGGTTAACCAGATTTTTTTTTTCCTGCCATCTGTGTCCCATTGCAAAGATTTCCCTTCACATCCTGTACCACAGCCAAACAGGAAGTCAGCAAAAATCCCTGCAAATTAGGAGAATTCCTTGGGGACCTGCAGGGCACCAGAACTAGTGTCCCTATTAGATTTCCACTCTATTACTTTTCTGGGGACAACCCAAAACTTAGGATTTTCTCTTCCTTTTAATTTCACTGATAATGGTAAACAGGACAAATAAAGAGTGAATCTCCCTAACAGCACAGGCAACAAAAAACTGATAGGGATTCTAATCCCTCTCCACTCTGTCCAAAACGAAAAATAAGTTTTCCCTTTAGTTATACTTTAAAGTGAACCTGTCACCACAGGGTTGCTTGTATGCAATGGAAATATACTTTTCCAGCAGCCTGTGTTAAAATGCTGAGTCTTTCTCTTGCTACTGTAGGTATTCGACCCTTAAGGGTGGGTTGAGTACTTGCTTCCCCTGCTGCGTGCTGTGGTTCCTCCAACTGGCTGGTACGTCATAAAAGCCATTCTGTAAACCGAAAGGGTTGAATGCCTGCAGCGGCTAGGGTAAGCAAAGAGACAGTTTCCACGCATTGGCTTCCGGAAAGGTGAGTATATAATCTGTTTTATAGTTTCCAGTTGTGTGTGTGTGAGACCATATGGTGATAACAGATGTCTAAATAGTTCACTTTAAGAAATCCTTTTAATTGGAGCAACTTTTTTTTTTAGACCAAGAAAAGAAGGAATAACGGACGTGCCAAGAAGGGACGTGGGCATGTCCAGCCTATTCGGTGCACCAACTGTGCCCGCTGTGTCCCAAAGGACAAAGCTATCAAAAAGTTTGTGATCCGAAACATCGTTGAGGCTGCAGCTGTCAGGGATATCTCTGATGCTAGTGTCTTCGATTGTAAGTTTGTTAATGTTTAGTTTTGCCATATTATCTTGTCCCACTTGAGTTAAATGATTTGTAAAAATGTAGCCATTTAATAAGATCTTTCATTGTCTTTTAGCATATGCACTGCCTAAGCTTTATGTGAAGCTGCACTACTGTGTTAGCTGCGCCATTCACAGCAAGGTGGTCAGAAACCGCTCTCGTGAGGCACGTAAGGATCGCACACCACCACCAAGGTTCAGACCTGCGGTATGTTCTGTTTGTAATTTTGTTACAGATTTTTTATGACTAAAATTATAGTGTTACTTCATAAAAGTATCAATCACATCATCCTACTGGTTTTTTTTTTTTTTTTTTACACACTTAAAGCTCAACTCCAATGGAAACAATCACCCATGCAATGGGGTCCCCTTCATTGCATGGGTAGACTGCTCTTTATGCTTAAGAGTTAATGTACAAGGCTTTATACAAGGATGGACTGGTATAATTTTCTAGTGCCAAGATCCGGCGGTCTTGAAAAAGCAAGGCTTACTAGTCACTGAATTGCCTTTACAAGCGGTGGGGGGGGCGTCCTCCCTCCGTGGCTTTCTCTGGCTCTTTTGTCCTACAGGGAGACCTGACCGGCCGGTGCTTCTGCCTCCTGATTATAGAGGCAGAGACCGAAATGGCTCTGATGTAGGAAACCAGAAGCAATGTAAACAGTGCCATTTTTTAAAATCAAAAGCATCTGATCACACCGATCTTTGTGTAATCAAATGCTTATAAGAGTCTAATAGACCCCAGATCTCTGCGTAGTGTCCCTGTCACTGCTAATTGCTATCAGAGGATAATTTATATTCACTAAGAGAACATTAAAAGTGAATTAAATTATATATTTTTTTTTAAAGCAACAGTGTAAAAAAAAAACATTTTTAAACGCCCCTGTGCTCACACAAAATCCAACACGTGTTGATCCTGCATGCACGCAAACGGCGATCGTTCCACGCGTGTGAGGTATTACTGCGAATGTGAGATCATGGTCAGTAATTCGAGCACCAGACCTCTGTAAATCTAAAGTGGTAACCTGTAAAGGGTTTTAAATGTACATAGTTTTACATCGTTGCATGGGTGTGCGCAGTTTTAAAGCATGACATGTTTGGTAAAATTTAAGAGCGGTTGCACCAAGTAAATATATACCAAACAATTGGGTATTTTTTTTGTGCATTAAATTCAAAGTGTATTTTTTCCAAAATTACGTTTGGAAAAACCTCCGCGCACATACTTCATGACACAAATTGCAACACCCACCATCTTATCCTCTGCATGAAAAAAATGACTTTTGGTGGTTTGAAGTTATTTTCAAGCTAAAAATACTGATCTTTTACATGTGAACTAAGTGCCAGGAAAGGCCTGGTCTTCAGGTGGTTATAGCCTTTTTGAACTTGATTTGAAAGAGAGAGGAAATCTTGTATGGGCAAGACCTTCCACTTATCTGACATTTCTAGCTGTGCCCCTCGTTACTATTTATGGAGCTGGGTAAGAATATAGACTTCTGTTTTGATATGTAGTTAGTCTAGTATGACAAGCATGAGGATGAAGTTAGAAATGTTCGAATTTTGATATTGCTAGGTTTCCTTCAAAGTGGTTTATCTTTCATCACTGCTAAATGTAATAGCTTCTTTCCTGTTAGAAGTGATTTTGGTGGCTGGAAAATAACCCGCTCTCCCAAAAATAAAATGTTGTTTTGGTGTAACTATTAAAAACTCAAAACTGTAGAACATTTGTCAGTATTACCAAATCAGGTGTTTGAGCGAGAAGGTACATCTTGCCTGCTATGAATGAGGAAAATGCTGCTTCAAGGCTTGGCAAAATTCAGTCTTGAGAAAATGACTAAATATGTAACAGCTTGAAAATATTAAATGTGAAGGTCCTGTCAAGAATCACTGTAGTTGGTAAAAAATAGGATGTTAGGCTCACACACTGTATACCGGGGATATGCAATTAGTGGACCTCAAGCTGTTGCAGAACTACAATTCCCATGAGGCATAGCAAGACTCTGAGAGCCACAAGCATGACACCCAGAGGCATAGGCATGATGGGACTTGTAGTTTAGCAACAGCTGGAGGTCCGCTAATTGCATATGCCTGCTGTATACCATAGTTGCCCTCTCCTAATGGTTTATGACAAGGTTCTTTGATTTCTTGTAGTGGAACTGTTTGCCATTTTAGCTACTTTCTGTGAATGGTAATTGCATTTTTTTTTTTTTTCTAGGGCGCACCTCCAAGAGCACCTCCCAAACCAATGTAAAGAAATCTGCTCAGATGTCTTGTCAATAAACTGTTAAAAATTACCGGCCTTTGGTTGTCTTTTTGGGATATGGGAATGTGCTCTAACCTACAAATGAATATTCACTGATGTCCTTTAACATACTCTATCTGCTTGTTTGCCTTTCCTTGGGTGCCCAGTTTCCCAGAGGAAATCCTCTTCAGTGCAGGCATGGCCAGTGCCGAAGAGCGTTTCTTTGCACTGGAGATAGTGATGTTGGCTCCCGCTGTAAGCATCTGGGTGGTAGTGCTGTTTGACTTTATTTTAATGGCTTGCTCATACTGTGGTAAAAAATGCAGATCACCGCTGGGGCACACTGCATGTGCGATGCTGAAAAATTCAGCCTGTCTGAATTTTTCCACACTAAAGTAGATGGCACCACATGTCAAAGCAACGCAATGTGCTCAAAGTTGCAGAGTAAATGATGTGGTGAACATGCATTGCACTACTCTTTGCTGGAGCAGACAATACACTAGTCTGCTCAGTAAAATGTTGCTTTTTTTTTTACTGTGCAGGCTAGTGTGAACAAAGCCTAAATGTCAAAACATTACTTGCCCCCTTCTAGAGCTAAACTCCCAGCATATATTAGTTGGATACATAGTCATTAAAGAGGAACTGCAGTCTTCTTACATCTGTAATAGACATCTTTGCCTTTCTGAAGCTTCCCTCAAGCCACTTATTTTATATATACTGCTATCCTGTACTTGCCAAATATGCTGCAGAAATCTCCCTCCACTGTCTGGCTGCAACCATTTTAACTGGGCAGCTGAAGCTGTTGCCTGTTCACTTCCTGGTTTTACACAGTGGCACATCTCCAGCTCTGAAGCTTTTATTGACCCTCTTATAACTCATCCCCCCCCCCCGGCAAACTCAGAGAGCTGTGCATGATGTTGTAAGCCTAGGCTTTTTACCAGACAAACAGGAAGTGGGCTGTATAAGGTATACTGGCAGAAAAATGTTTTACTACCCAAAGGTAAAACAAGGGCAGAAGATTTATTAGACGAAGAAATGACGTTCCACAATTTTATTATAACATTCCTCCCCTTTTTTCTTCAGCTTATCCTGCATACCCTGCATGAAAAGATCTGTTCTTGCCTTTTTTTTTTGTAAACTGGTCACGGGATTCTGCAACTCCAGCGCCTGTGTCAGTAAACAGCTGCTGGATGGTAGAAAAAGGAGCACTGACAATGGAGGGGCAATGAGAGCTTATGGGTGATTACAAGAAAGCACAGATCCTACCTATCCTGCATACCCTGTATGAAAAGGCAAGGAGGGTGATTTTAAGCATAGGTTCTCTTTACCATCTCCATCGTTCTAATTTTCTTTGTAAATAAAACTAATACCTGAATCTATAGCTTCATGCAATATACTTTTCTAGAAGATGGAGGGCCATTTTTTTCTGCAGTGTTTACCTTTGCATGTTTTTTCCTTTACGTATTCACTGCATTGGGGTAGAAGCTGAATATAGCAATGGTTTTTGGCTGGTAAACATTTATCCTTAAGTACAGGGTATCAACCAGGGACACTTTTTATTTTATTTTTTCCTTTTTAAAGAGAATGAATCGTGAATTTTGTTACTATATAAACCAGATCAGAGTAAGCAGGGATAAAAGCACAAGTGGTTTGAAGAACATGATTAAATCCCCACTCAGCATTAAATATTTATCACAGGTATTTGTGTAGCATTAATACAGCACTCTAAATTCACATTAGTTCCTGCCATTCGTTTATAAGCCATGGACCCAATCTCTTGCATAATCATTTGCCCACTGGGCACTTAAACCCCTTTCCTAACCAGAAAAATGTTTTAGCTTTTAGTGCTCACATTTTGCACGATAGTCATGGAACACTACCCATGCTTTCTTTTGGTGATATTTGATCACCACTGGGTTTTATTTTTTGCGGTATAAATGAGAAAAGACTGAATTTTGCAAAGAAATGCATTTTTCTTTCCGGTAAAGTTAGCAAATTGGTACTTTTTCTTAAATTTTGGCAAATTTATACTGCTACATATCTTTGGTAAAAACACACCTTAACTTTATTTAAAATGTGTTTTGTTTTGATGTACGTCGGCAGAATGGCACGACTGGGCAAATGGGCGTACCCCTACTTCCCTTTAAATTTGCCGCCGTGCCATTGCGGATCCCGTGGACTCGATCACTGCGGGGATACCCGCGATCGCCTCATGGAGAGCGCGAACGGGGAGATGCTAATGTAGACAAGCATCTCCCCGTTCTGCCTAGTGACAGTGTCACTGATCTCTGCTCCCTGTGGTTGGGAGCAGAGATCAGTGATGTAGCCACGCCCCCCCCACAGTTAGTAACATACCCCAGGACATACTTAACCCCTCCCTAGCCCCCTAGTGGTTAACCCCTTCACTGCCAGTGTCATTTACACAGGAATCAGTGCATTTGTATAGCACTGATTGCTGTATAAATGACAATGGTCCCAAAAATGTCCGATGTGTCCGCCATAATGTCGCAGTCATGATAATCGCTGATCGGCGCCATTACTAGTAAAAAAAAAATAATAAAAATGCCATAAAACTATCCCCTATTTTGTAAACGCTACAACTTTTGCGCAAACCAACCAAACGCTTATTGCAATTTTTTTTTTTTACTTTTTTTTTTCTTTTTTTTTTTTTTTTTTTAAATCAAAAACATGTAGAATACATATCGGCCTAAACTGGGGGGGGAAAAATGTTCTTTTAAATATTTTTTGGGGATATTTATTATAGTAAAAAATGTGTTTTTTTTCAAAATTGTCGCTAGCTTTTTGTTTACAGCGCAAAAAAAAACTGCAGAGGTGATCAAATACCACCAAAAGAAAGCTCAATTTGTGGGGGAAAAAGGACGTCAATTTTGTTTGGGAGCCACGACCGCGCAATTGTCAGTTAAAGCGACGTAGTGCCGAATCACAAAAAGTGGTCTGGTCAGGAAGGGGGTAAATTCTTCTGGGACTGAAGTGGTTAAAGGACTTTGAAGCAAAGGGTCAGTGCCCATCTGCAGCCTCTGCTTAGTGTACAGCTTCACCTTTTGAAGCCACACCAGTGCTGGATTACACAGATCCGCAATCTCCTCTGTACTCTGCGCTCAGTCAGTCACAGTCCTGACTGATGAGCCATGGATGGGCAGAGATCAGCTCTTGGGCACTTCAGATCCAGCCCACAGTGCTGCTGTACCCGGCTCCTTCTCCTCGCACACTACTGATCAGTGAGGGGAGGAGCTGAACCGGACATGCACCGGTCTGTTGACAACTGATCGCTCCGTCATTGGACGGAGCGATCACGTGGTAAAGGGCCACTGTCATTGGCCCTTTACCCCGTTCCGTGATGGGCCGGACCCGACTGTCACGGACATTCCCGGGTGTATGCACGATTCTGGGATGACGGCCTCCCAGTTATCCGAACACACTGTAGCCGTCATTCGTCTATGGCCCGGTCGACAACTGGATAAACATAGTAGGGCAGATTTTGGCTGGGGCCAATACATCTACAGAGCATATCTATAGTGTATTGGGGGTGGGGGGACAAGCACAGGGAAGAACATGAACAAACCAAGTCAATCGTGTACTGATCGGGATTTGAGTTGAGGTTCCCAATGCTGCAAGGAAAAAGGTGCTAACCACAGATTACAACAAAATGCTCTCCTAATGGAGTTAAAAACACTGTCCAGTGTCCCCTTTTTTTGCTACAAGAAGTGATTTTGCCTTCTGAGTTAACCAACGCTGGATGTCATTCAACCTGGAACATTGAGAACATGCTGTGAGTGCAAAGTGCCATGAATCTGCATCCTGAAATCTCATGTTATTGCTGCTCTGCATTGATGAGGCGTAGCAATTTTGCAGTGCAATAGGCATGTTGATAGGAGATCTAGATTTATCACAGCAGAATACTCTGCAATTCATTTTTTGATTTTGTTATATATCGTGGTGCATACTTTAAAACGGTGGTCCACCCAAAAATGGAACTTCCGCTTTAAGTACTCCTCTTCCCCTGACATGCCACAATTGGCATGTAATTTTTTT
Source organism: Lithobates clamitans (assembly GCA_037952925.1). NCBI lineage: Eukaryota > Metazoa > Chordata > Amphibia > Anura > Ranidae > Lithobates > Lithobates clamitans. The sequence goes on along the minus strand of JBBGZY010000630.1, from coordinate 1,371,921 downwards.
TGGGGGGGGGGGGGGGCTGGGTACCTGGTTTGAAGTGGGACTTCTTGCCCCACTTCTTCCTTCCGGGCTTCTAACTGCCTAGGCGACTCCTAGGCGGCCCCTCCCTCCCGGCCAATGTTCTGGGACACGTGACAGGTCCCAGAACATTGCCTGGCCATTTGAAAAAAGAAGGTATATAACCATATACCAAGGATGTGGGACTTTGTGTGAAGCATATGACAGCCCAAGGAGTAATAGGGTGAATTTAAAGAAATTTTATTACACATTGCATAATACATACATAATCAAGGTAACAAAAGTAATTTAACATACGTAAGTAATAGGACTGTTGGACACAGTTCAAAGTATATATGCTGGTAGCAGTGAAAGTATGCATGAATCACATTAAATTGGTAATAAAATGATCACATCACATGGTAAAAATATATATATTTTTTTTTTTTTTTTTTTTTTTTTTTTTTTAGAAATATTTAAAATTCCTAGGTTCACCACAGAATAAAGGTATGTACTATTGATTGGAAAAAATATGACCTGCAGGACCTATGGCCTCATTAGCCTGAGAGGGTACAGAACACATCATGACTTGAAGTTCTTATGACACTAATGGAGACACGGCACATCAAAAGCTCTACGCGTTTCGTGGCTTGAGCCACTCGTCAGGAGCAGGCACGTGTGGTATCTATGAAATTAAAAAATTTTTTTGAAAAATGAAAATTACAAGAACAGAATTAGGGGTAAGGTGTGAAACCTTGTCCCTTCACTCCCAGCATGTCCTCGGTTGCCGTGCCTGCCGTGAGTGTCGCCCTCCCCAGACTCGCGGGGCTGCCCACCTCAGCTCCCGGTGTGGAGTTGTTCCCCGGACTGCATGCGGGGCCTTGCCATTACACCTTCAGCATGCCCAACTTGAGTAAGTAAGCTTTGGTTACGGTGGTTTCACACCTTACCCCTAATTCTGTTCTTGTAATTTTCATTTTTCAAAAAATTTTTTAATTTCATAGATACCACACGTGCCTGCTCCTGACGAGTGGCTCAAGCCACGAAACGCGTAGAGCTTTTGATGTGCCGTGTCTCCATTAGTGTCATAAGAACTTCAAGTCATGATGTGTTCTGTACCCTCTCAGGCTAATGAGGCCATAGGTCCTGCAGGTCATATTTTTTCCAATCAATAGTACATACCTTTATTCTGTGGTGAACCTAGGAATTTTAAATATTTCTAAAAAAAAAAAAAAAAAATATTTTTACCATGTGATGTGATCATTTTATTACCAATTTAATGTGATTCATGCATACTTTCACTGCTACCAGCATATATACTTTGAACTGTGTCCAACAGTCCTATTACTTACGTATGTTAAATTACTTTTGTTACCTTGATTATGTATGTATTATGCAATGTGTAATAAAATTTCTTTAAATTCACCCTATTACTCCTTGGGCTGTCATATGCTTCACACAAAGTCCCACATCCTTGGTATATGGTTATATACCTTCTTTTTTCAAATATAAATGGGATGGATTTCCATGTCCTCACCAGGTCATGACATCACATAAAGTCCCTAGGGATGGAAATACTTGATCTTACCAGATCATGGCTTCCTAAAAGTCCCTATTTTTTTTCCTCCCCCTTTTCCCCCCAATTGCCTGGCCATTGACGGAGCGCGCACAGTGCGCGCCCAGCTGTGAAGCCGCAAACTGTCACAGCCGGGCGCCCATACTCACAATGCCAGCGGAGAGAACGGAGGCTCCGGGCGGCCGCATCGCTGGACCGTGGGACAGGTGAGTGTGTGTTTATTAAAAGTCAGCAGCTATACTTTTTGTAGCTGCTGACTTTTAATAAACTAAAAAAACTGGAACTCCGCTTTAATTTATGCTTTGAAACTTTTAATACTCTGGGTACTGTGGCTTATTAACCACTTGACCTTCATAAGTTTTACCTCCTTTATCGCCAGGTTTTTTTTTTTTGCTTTTCAGCATTGTACTACTTTTTTTTTACAGCGAAAAAGCATTGTACTACTTTAACTGGCAATTGTGTGATCATGCAACACTGTACCCAAATAAAACTTTTTAATACAAATGGAGCTTTCTTTTGGTGGTATTTGATCACCACTGGGTTTTTATTTTTTCCTATATAAGTGAAAGATTACAAATTTTGAAAAAATATTCTCTACTTTGTTATAAAATATCCAATAAAATCACATTTCATAAATTTAGGCCAAAATGTATTCTGCTGCGTCTGGTAAAAAAATAAATAAATCCCAGTAAGTGAACATTAAAGGGGTTGTAAAGGTAAGTTTTTATTTTTTTTAAATAACAAACATGTTATACTTACCTTTACTGTGCAGCTCGTTTTGCACAGAGTGGCCCCGAACCTGGTCTTCTGGGGTCCCTTGGCGGCTGTTTCAGCTCCTCCCCGAGAGAACTAACCACCTTAATGCGAGCCCCCTCGCATGGTGGTTAGTTCTTGCGGGCGCGCTTCCGTGATACAGCCGGCGGCTATAGCCGCTCACTGTATCACTCGGCCCCGCCCCCCAGCGCGCCGCGTCATTGGATGTGATTGACAGCAGCGCAAGCCAATGGCTGCGCTGCTTTCAATCCATCCACTGTAGCCAATCAGTGGCTAGGCTGAGCGGCGAAATGGATGTCGGGAGCGAGCGCGGGACTTTCGAGGGGTCAGGTAAGTAAAACGGGGGGGCTGGGGGCGGCGGTATTGTCAGAAGTTTTTTCACCTTAATGCATAGAATGCATTAAGGTGAAAAAACTTTTACCTTTACAACCTCTTTAACTGGTCTGTGAAGTTATAGCATCTACAAAACTATGGTGTGTGGGTAGATACTTGGACAATCCTGATGTACTGACGGCCTATCATTCCTTGAGGTTCTTTTTAAAATGCCAGGACAGTACAAATACCCCCCAAATGACTTTTTTGATAAATACAGTCTAAGGTATTTAGTAAGAAGCATGACAAGGTTTTTTTTTTTTTTTTTATTGAAGTTTTTTTTTTTTTTCAGCAATGCAGTACAGCATTGTCATATGACTGGTGTGGCAGTATGTTTAGAAACAAAAATGACATTTAATATTTTTAGCTTTTTTTAAATTTTTTTTTACATTCATCCAAGTAGTTCAGTGTCACCATAGTGACATTGTACTATGGAGTATGAGCAGGGATTTTTTTTATACTTGGCTGTTAGTGTCATCATAACTCTAAGACCCCTTTCACACATTCATTTCAGTGTGACTTTTCACACTGGGGCGGTGCGCTTGCGGGACGTTAGGAAAAGTCCTGCAAGCAGAATCTTTGGGGTGGTTTGGGAGCGCTGTATTTAGCGCTCCCAAAATGCCCCGCCCATTGAAATTAATGGGCAGCACTTCCAAAGTGCCTGAAAAGCGCTTCAGAAGCGCCGCAACAGACATTTTTGGCCCCTTCTTTGGGGGTCCCACTAGCAGACGAAAACCGCTGCTTAAACAACGTTAAATCGCCGCTAAAATGAGCGGCGCTTTAGCCCTAAGGCGGCCACGGCCCCAGTGTGAAAGGGGTCTAACAGCAATGTTTTGAACTGTCCTGAATGGGTTACATTCAAAACAGCTGTGATTACTAGTGATCAGTGATTGGCTACAGCTAATCACATGGTACAGGGTGCTCTGATTGGCCCACATTGGCCTATCACATGGTCCCTGGGCCAATCACATCACTATAGAATTAATCACAGCTGTTATGAATGAAAATCATTCATAACCGCTTTGTTGACATTGTGATCACAAAGCAATGGACACAGTGGTTGCTGGAGCGGCGCGCTGTGCACCCCTAACCCAGAAGAGGCAGGGTGACAATACCGCTGGCTGCCCGCAGTAAATGTACTGTGGCAATCGGTTAACAGTATTTAATTTACTTTATAAGCTTTTAAAGGGGGTGAGTATGAGGAATTATCAGGTTTTTTTTTTTTGTGTGTGTTTACATGTACAGTACATGTCATGCATTGGCACTAGATTAGTAGGAATTGTGTATATGAACTTGTCCATCCATGTCTCAGTGTGGAAAGTTAACCTGTCTCTGTGCTAATCTGAAAGTCATGCCTTAATATTTTTTTTTTTGAGATTTGAAATGCTAAATGTGCAGATAGTGTATGTTTGTCAATTCAACCATACCTAACTATTTCCCCAAGCTAAAAGGGTGCTTGCTCGGATAATGAATTATATAGACTATTTAAGATCAGACTATATAAGTGATTCATTACCTTTGGCTCCTCTGCCTTATCGAGGGAAAAGTTCTCTACAGCTATGCTGGATGTTGCGAACAAAATCACTGCCTTGATAGCTGACGGAATCCAAAGGCCATCAGCGTAGTTCGACAGATTTCCCTCCAGAATCTTTAGTTGACATTCCTGCAGTTCTGCCAGATTCTGTCCCTTCCTTCAAATGGGCTGTGTGGGATGAAGTCTCATAAATCTGTCCTGGATGAGTTTCTTAACGAGAAGCCACAATCAGCTGATATAGCTCCCTTATTGATGCTGTGTGAGTGAGTTTTAAAACTGGTACAGCCTGCGGCTGAAGCTATCACTGTCACTAGTCTGGGTTCCCCAAAAGGCCCTAAGCCTAGGCTCACGTTGCAGCGGGTTAGAAATTGTGTGAGTTCAGCTGAACTCTCACAATTTCAACCCAGAAATGCAGTCCGACTTTGGGGGCGATTTCACAGACATTTGTGTGGGTTCCTGCACAGATGTCTATTGAAATTGCACCCAAAGTAGTGCAGGAACTATTGAAAAGTGAAAATTGGAGTTTTAAGGTGCAAAATTAATCAAATTGAGAACAATATCAATTTCACAAATTTTATTTAATAAACATTGTTTAAAATGTATTTTATTAAAACCAACACATGAAATTAACGTTTTCTCTAGTCGTCTGTCCAGGACAGCAATAGAGATATAGGCTCCACCTCCGGAGGCAGGAAACACAACATTCAGATCCGCCCCTCTTCCCCAGTCTTTGTGTTTCCTCCACCAACGGAGGAGGCTGGATGGGAGCTCTCCTTCCACTGAGCCTAAGGGAGAGGGGGAAGGAGGTCTGCAAGTACCTTATAAATGGCAGGCATCTGAGTCCCCCGGTCAGCCTGCAGAGGAGCTGGTACCGACATCCTCCTCCAGGATAGCTCATGGAGCGCTGGCGTTCCCCGCACGGAGCTCACGGCGGTCTGCTGGCCGGATACTATGGTATCCCAGTGTGAGTCTGGCAGGGGGGCGGGCGTAGGCCTCGAGTTCCGGCCTGTGGAACGCAGGAGGAGGGCGGGGACTTCAGGCACACCACTTCCGATTCTGGGTCACACGGCGAGCATGGACGCCGGATCCCTGGCGGTCTATTTAAAAAACGCCAGCCACAGGACAGTCCTGATCCACAGCATGATGTTCCCGCAAGGAACAGAGGACAGCATGCATCTAGCTGAACCAGTTGGCAATGGTGCCAGCCCAGCTCAGGTAGGCAGACACTGGGGTGTCTTTAACCTACAGGGCTGGGGGGGGTGGGTGATGGTCTCAATGTTAGCACCCATCCCCCCCCCCCTTTTGAGATGGGATCCAGGCTAAAGAGTCATGTGAATCCCGTCAGCGACTGGTGGGGGTGAATATAGGTGTTGGTGAAGGTATATACCCACTGGTTGGCTAAGGTTTTCTGACAGCAGCTTGTCTTTGTTTTTTTTTCCTTTGCCTCCCTTCTCTTCTCTCCTTCTCTTATCTCAGGCTCAGCCCAAAGAACCGGAGAGGTCAGGGGGGAAGAAGAGGTGTCCGTTATGTACGAACAAATTTAAAGAAGGGTGGAACAAGCCCCTTTGTAAACCCTGTATTGATAAATTGGTTTACAAGGAGGCAACGGTGGCATGCAAATAATTGATTTCTGGCGTTCAGAAAGAAATGAAGGCCATAAAGTTGATGCTGTCAAACCTTGAAACCCCAAAACCACCAGCCGTAGCTCCCCCCGCTTCATCCCCAGAGGAGGACTATGAATCAAGGGGAGAGGAATCAGATCCTTTGGATGAGCTAAGTGAGACGGCATCATCCAAAGATATTCCGAGCCAAGGGACAAGTTCACCCAGATACAGGCTCTCGCTCGAGGAGTTTGATGCCTTATTGGGGGTAATCTACGAGATGCTAGATATCAAAGAAAAGCAGGCCTCCTTGTCCCTACATAAGCAGATGTATCAGACCCTGAAAGAAGATCAAAACAGGGTATTTCCGGTACACAGCGCACTGGCGGACTCTATCAAAAAAAAGTGGATGGAACCGGAGAAAAAAAATATTTTTTCCTAAAAGTCTGAAGAGGAGATTCCCCTTCAGTGAGGATTCCGCCTGTATTTGGAACAAAGTTCCCAAAGTTGACGCAGCCTTTTCCCAGTGCGCCAAATCAACGGACCTCGCCTTTGAGGACATGGGTGTCCTTAGGGAACCTATGGACAAGAGGATGGAGGTACTGCTGAAAAGCTCATGGGAAGTAGCCATGACAAATTTGAAACCAGCAATGGCTACAACAATAGTGGATCGTAATTTGGAGGTCTGGCTGGACCAGTTAAAAGGCCATTTGGAAAGTGGGACCTCCAGAAAGGAAATTCTTGATTCCCTTCCCATGCTGCATAAGGCGGCAGGTTATATGCCAGACACGTCTGCAGAGTCGATCAAGCTATCAGCAAAGACCGCTGCCCTAGTAAATTCCTCTCGCAGGGCTTTATGGTTACAATCCTGGTCAGAGGACCCAGGGGGACCCTGGTCGGGGGCCTCAAAAGTAAGGCTGTGTGGTATCCTATTTGAAGGAGACCTCTTGTTTGGGCAAGATCTAGAAAAAGTTCTAGACTGTACTGCAGACAAGAAAAAGGCTTTTCCTATCAAAAGTAAGAAGGCCCTGGGGAAACATTGATGGGCCGTAACAGGAACAAGACCCCTAATGGGTCAACCTCTAAGAAACAGTGGGGAAGGGGGATGCAAAAAGGTGTCCTGTTTTCCTCTCCTAGGAAAACCACCAATTCCCAGTGACTTGGTTCCTGTGGGAGGGAGATTAGGACAGTTCCTCCCACAATGGGAAAAGACTACCCCAAATGCATTTATACTGAGGATAATCAGGGAAGATTATCAAATCCAGTTCAAGGGCACTCCGGCTGCAAGGACGTTCATAACCACGCCTCCCAGGGATCCTCAGAAGACGACAGCATTGTTGTCACAGATTGGCGACTTGGTAGACCAGCGGGTTCTTAATGCCACAGCGAGATGTACACCACGGTTTCTACTCTCACGTTTTCACAGTAAGGAAACCGTCAGGCAAATTCTGCCTAATATTGAACTTGAAGTCACTGAACAAATGGGTGACCTACAAGAAGTTTCGGATGGAAACAATCTTTACGGTGAAATCAATTCTTCCCCCGGATTGCTTCATGGCCTCCCTCGATCTGAGGGATGCCGATTTACACGTCCCGATCCACAAAGAATCTCAAAAATTTTTGAGGGTGGCAATCAAGTGGGAAAAGCAGGTCCGACATTTTCAATTCAGGGCCATGCCATTCGGCCTGTCCTCATCCCCTAGGGTTTTTACGAAAATTCTGGCGGAAGCACTGGCCCTCTCAGACTGAAAGGAATATCGGTCATCTCATATTTAGACGACCTCTTTTTTTGCACCCTCCGCACTCCAATTACAAGGACATCTGCAGGTGGCCATTTCTTTTCTGGAAAGCTGGGATGGTTGATAAACAGGGAGAAGTCTAACCTAACCCGAAACAGGTCTTACAGTACTTAGGGTTCTTGGTGAACTCAGTGACGCAGAAGATCTATCTCACAGAGGAGAAAGTAGAAAAGGTGAAGGCGACAGCAGCCTTTTTTCAGAACAATCTGGCAGTTTCCATCCGTTTAGCTATGTCGGGGTCTGGATCTCCTGGCAGCAACAATCCCTGCAGTGCCATGTGCAAGGGCCTATTTCAGGTGTCTCCAGACCACTATCCTGAACAGCTGGGACGGAGCGCAGGAATCGCTGGACACGACCTTCAGCTTATCTCCAAAGACCAAGAGGTCTCTGTGGTGGTGGAGGGACAAAGAGAACCTTGTGCAGGGTCTATTATGGTCTCTTCTGGTGTCCATCCGCATCACCACGGACGCCAGTGCCTGGGGGGCCCACTGGGGGTCAAGAGTAGCCCAAGGGCGCTGGGAGAAAGCACAGTCCCAAAGATCAGCCAACTGGAGGGAGTTGTAAGCGGTCTGGGAAGCGCTAAGGGCATTTGCCAGAGAGCTAAAAAAGTTACCACGTACAAGTCCTCTCGGACAGTGTGGTAGCAGTCTCTTATTTAAACAAACAAGGGGGAACAAGGTGTCCGTCCTTAATCAGACTAGCGAGCGCCAACTTTTCTTGAGCCGAGAGGAACCTGGAGTCAATATCCGCAGTCCATCTAAAGGGAGTGGACAATCATCTGGTGGACTTTCTGAGCCGACACCGAGTGTACGAGTCAGAATGGTCATTAATCAGGGAAATCTTCCAGCTAATGGTACAGAAATGGGGCCTTCCAGAGGTGTAATTGTTCGCCAACAAATCAAATGCGAAGGTTCCAGTGTACTTCTCCCTGGAAAGAGAAGTACAGGCCAAGGGGATAGACGCCTTGGCCCAGAAGTGGGCGTTTCGCATTTGCTACGCCTCCCCCCCGTGCAAACTGGTCCTGAGGAAGTTTGTTCAAGAGCGCACCACAATGATCCTAGTGGTCCCGTATTGGCTGAAGAGGCCGAGGTTTTCCACGCTGTTACGCTTGACAGAGGAGCCTCCCCTCATGCTGCCTGAGAGGAAGGATCTGCTGTCCCAGGACCCAGTTCTATTACCAAAAATACAGACCCTGAAATTGTCAGCTTGGTGTCTGAAGAAAGCCTCCTGAAGTCTAAGGGGCTCTCAGACAGGGTGGTAAACACAATTCTTTCTAGCAGGAAGAAGGTAACCCAAGCAATTTATGTTACATTTTGGAAAGTTTTCTGTTCATGGTTAGATACAAAGAAGGTGTCTGCAGGTATTCCAGCCATCTTGGACTGGCCATTAGTACATTAAAAGTGCAGGTATCGGCCTTGTCTGTTTTTTTGGAGCAACCCCTGTCGTTAGACCCACTAGTTAGCAGGTTCTTTAAGCGGTTAGCTAGGATTAGACCAGTTCCGTTCAAAATTCTGCCAAAATGGGACCTGTTTTGCCTTCTTTCTGTGGGTCCCCAACCTATGCAAAGGAAACAGAATTCCACCAACTGGATGTGAGAGCCTGTGTCTTACGGTATCTGGAATTGTTGAAAAGCATTAGAAAATCCAATGTTCTATTCATTTTGCATTCGGGAAAAAAATTGGGGTTCCAAGCTTTGAAAGGCACAAGGTGGATTAAACAAGCTATTGTGGAAGCTTACAAGATTTTAAAAAAAGGAATGTCCTTTCCCCCCCCCCCCCATGGCTCACTCCACACGGGCACTATCGGCTTCATGGGCGGAGCGAGCCGGAGTGACACCAGAACACATCTGTCGAGCAGCAACATGGTCAAACTAATCGTACTTTAATTTCGACTTTTCAAGACCATCGCAGTAAGCAGCATTGGAGGGCGACATAAGGTATAAACAGGGCCAAGGATTAATCCAAGGGAAAAAAAACAAGCTTACTTACCGACCAGCTCGCAGACAACCAAATCAACCCGTCTAACGATATGTGTTAAAAGCAGGGGTTTAGTCTGCACGCATTTGCAAATGCATGCGTAAGCCACAGAGCCTCACCACGGCACCCTGATATCTGTGGTCCAGGTAAAAGGGTGCCTTGGCGAGGCTCTGTGGCTTACGCATGCATTTGCAAATGCGTGCAGACTAAACCCCTGCTTTTAACACATACTGTTAGACAAGTGATTTGGTTGTCTGCGAGCTGGTCGGTAAGTAAGCTTGTTTTTTTTCCCTTGGAATTATTCTTGGCCCTGTTTATAGCTATTGCAAGACCTTATGTACAGTAATGAAAAAAAAAAGTTTTGTTCTATTTTAACAAAACACTGACTGTTCTTTTTGAGGATGTCCTCGTGTTAAAGTATAACTAAAGGCATAACTTTTTATTTTTTCGTTTTGGATGGAGTGGAGGGGGATTAGAACCCGAGTCAGGTTTTATTGGTGTCCGTTGCCCCCGTTAGGGAGATTCAACCTCCCTATTCGTCCTGTTTTCTGAAAGTAAAAGAAAATTCACGGACAATGGTTATAACCCTTCTTACTCTTACCAAAATGATAACCAACGTTCTTTGATATGTTTTACCACCTCTGGAGTGGTGAAAAGTGTGAAGGAAGATTGGTTCTCAGCTGGAGACATTGTTGTATGCAGTCACTTTGTTGACAATAAACATTCTTTCAAATTTTTGATGGAGCGTGAAGATGGACTATAATGGCCAGCACCTGGATTGTCCATGTATGAGAGGGGCAAGTCTTCAGCAGAGCTATGTATTAGGGTATTGAGTTCAATTATAAACCCTTTTCCATAGTCTTTCTGCCTTAGAGCAGGACTACCAGACATACTCTTATCTGGGTCTTGTTCAAAATACAGCTCAGTCCAGAGTTTTTCTTCTACAAAAAAAAAAAATCCACTCTCTGCTCCCTCTGAGAGTTCTGGGTTTGATGGAAGCCTCAGTCAAAGGAGTTGCATTCGCTCAGTTTTCCTCCAAACCCCTCAGCCTTAGGCTCCTTTCACACCAAGGGACCGATCGGGTCTGGCTGTCTGGTTTTTGGACCATCATTGTTCTCTATGGGGTGGCAGATGTCAGAGGATACAATTTTTTTTATCCCTCTGAAGTTCATCTGTTCTGACCTGTGCAAGTTTTGGACTACAACTTTCAAAAATCTGCAAGATGTCATTTGGATCAAGTCACTGTCTGCCACCATTGTTGAAATTGTAAGTTACAGCTATTTCACTGGAGCAGTTATAGAGGTCACACGTTCATTGCTTAGGTTTCGTGCACACTAGAAAGCTAAAAACTGTTTTAGAAACGCTGAACAAAATGTGCTAGTGTTTTAGTGAGTTTTTTTGCCAGCGTTTATCCTAATGTGTAAGCTACGTTTAGTAGCTTCAGCATTAAGGAGCGCTGGCATCCTTAACAACCAGTGAATAGTTGGTTGTTAAGGAGTGGACCGGGAAGCCGGCCGCCACGTCCTTAACAATGGATGAGTCATCAGCTGTCAGCGGGCCCGGAATAAAAAACCATTGCTGGCAATAAAAAAAATGTGTAAAAAAACGACGTGGGGGTCCCCCTCAATCGGTATGGATTTTAAGGGGAAACCCATTTCAACATTTAAAAAAAAAAAAAGGGCGTAGGGTCCTCCCCAAATCCATACCCATCCCTTAGGTCTGGTATGGCTTTTGAGGTGAACCCTACACCAAATAGTTTTTTAAAAATGGCGTGGGGTCCCCCAAAATTCATACCAGACCCCTATCTGAGCATGCAGCCTGAGGCCAGAAAGGGGGGGGACAAGCGAGCGCCCGCCCCAAACCATACCAAGCCACATGCCCTCAATATGGGGGCATAGCACCTTGTCCCCATGTTAATGAGGACAAGAGCCTCTTCCCCTCAACCCTGGCCGATGGTTCTGGGTGTCTGCAGGTGGGGGGCTTATCGGAATCTAGAAGCCCCCTTTACCAAGAGGGCCCCTAGATCCTGCCCCCCCTCCCTATGTGAATGAGTATGGGGTACATACCCCTACTCATTCACCAAAAAAGTAAATTTAAACACGACACGAGTTTTTCACAAATCCTTTATTAAAGAATTCAAATTAAAAAAAAATGTCCCCCGGTGTAAATCCATCGTCAATCATGATGCCCGCCAACCCAAATTTAAAAAATTAAATAAATAAAAGGGGGCGTGGCTACGCAGAACATGTAGACAGTCGCACTTCTCCTCTGCTCCGCCGAGAATCCGAGCATTAATCCTCTAAACGGCCCATCCTAGCCAGCAACAAGCCCACACCGAACCGCAACGGCCCTACAACTCTAGCGACCAGTCTTACCGTTCAGTGATCGACCGGGAACCATGCCAAAACGGGGTAAGGAGAAAGGAGCCAACAAGTGTCTGGGGAATGCCCAGGAAAAAGCCAAAGTCTACTTACCACCAGCTTGCAGACAACCAAATTGACCTATCTAACAGTATGCGTTAAAAAAGGGGTTTAGTCCGCACGCATTTGCAAACGCATGCGTGAGCCACAGAGCCACGTCACGGCACCCTTGTATCTGTGGTCCTAACACTAAAGTATAAGTGTCCCCGCAGTGGAGGCACATGCATTTAATGGATAAATGAGAGCAGGTGGCTGGAGGGGAGCCCACCCCACCTTAAAGGTACAGGAGCACACCAAACACCCAGCAAGAGCACAATGGCTGCAAAGGTGCTGGTGCACTGCTGGACCAATACAAACACTCACGTGATAACACAAACTTGCCACCACTCTCATTTATAGCTGGCTATCGCAGTAAGCAGCTTTGGGAGGCTAAAACAGGTACCAACAAGTGTCTGGGGAATGCCCAGGAAAAAGCCAAAGTCTACTTACCACCAGCTTGCAGACAACCAAATTGACCTATCTAACAGTATGCGTTAAAAAAGGGGTTTAGTCCGCACGCATTTGCAAACGCATGCGTGAGCCACAGAGCCACGTCACGGCACCCTTGTATCTGTGGTCCTAACACTAAAGTATAAGTGTCCCCGCAGTGGAGGCACATGCATTTAATGGATAAATGAGAGCAGGTGGCTGGAGGGGAGCCCACCCCACCTTAAAGGTACAGGAGCACACCAAACACCCAGCAAGAGCACAATGGCTGCAAAGGTGCTGGTGCACTGCTGGACCAATACAAACACTCACGTGATAACACAAACTTGCCACCACTCTCATTTATAGCTGGCTATCGCAGTAAGCAGCTTTGGGAGGCTAAAACAGGTACCAACAAGTGTCTGGGGAATGCCCAGGAAAAAGCCAAAGTCTACTTACCACCAGCTTGCAGACAACCAAATTGACCTATCTAACAGTATGCGTTAAAAAAGGAGTTTAGTCCGCACGCATTTGCAAACGCATGCGTGAGCCACAGAGCCACGTCACGGCACCCTTGTATCTGTGGTCCTAACACTAAAGTATAAGTGTCCCCGCAGTGGAGGCACATGCATTTAATGGATAAATGAGAGCAGGTGGCTGGAGGGGAGCCCACCCCACCTTAAAGGTACAGGAGCACACCAAACACCCAGCAAGAGCACAATGGCTGCAAAGGTGCTGGTGCACTGCTGGACCAATACAAACACTCACGTGATAACACAAACTTGCCACCACTCTCATTTATAGCTGGCTATCGCAGTAAGCAGCTTTGGGAGGCTAAAACAGGTACCAACAAGTGTCTGGGGAATGCCCAGGAAAAAGCCAAAGTCTACTTACCACCAGCTTGCAGACAACCAAATTGACCTATCTAACAGTATGCGTTAAAAAAGGGGTTTAGTCCGCACGCATTTGCAAACGCATGCGTGAGCCACAGAGCCACGTCACGGCACCCTTGTATCTGTGGTCCTAACACTAAAGTATAAGTGTCCCCGCAGTGGAGGCACATGCATTTAATGGATAAATGAGAGCAGGTGGCTGGAGGGGAGCCCACCCCACCTTAAAGGTACAGGAGCACACCAAACACCCAGCAAGAGCACAATGGCTGCAAAGGTGCTGGTGCACTGCTGGACCAATACAAACACTCACGTGATAACACAAACTTGCCACCACTCTCATTTATAGCTGGCTATCGCAGTAAGCAGCTTTGGGAGGCTGAAACAGGTACCAACAAGTGTCTGGGGAATGCCCAGGAAAAAGCCAAAGTCTACTTACCACCAGCTTGCAGACAACCAAATTGACCTATCTAACAGTATGCGTTAAAAAAGGGGTTTAGTCCGCACGCATTTGCAAACGCATGCGTGAGCCACAGAGCCACGTCACGGCACCCTTGTATCTGTGGTCCTAACACTAAAGTATAAGTGTCCCCGCAGTGGAGGCACATGCATTTAATGGATAAATGAGAGCAGGTGGCTGGAGGGGAGCCCACCCCACCTTAAAGGTACAGGAGCACACCAAACACCCAGCAAGAGCACAATGGCTGCAAACGTACCTGTTTTAGCCTCCCAAAGCTGCTTACTGCGATAGCCAGCTATAAATGAGAGTGGTGGCAAGTTTGTGTTATCACGTGAGTGTTTGTATTGGTCCAGCAGTGCACCAGCACCTTTGCAGCCATTGTGCTCTTGCTGGGTGTTTGGTGTGCTCCTGTACCTTTAAGGTGGGGTGGGCTCCCCTCCAGCCACCTGCTCTCATTTATCCATTAAATGCATGTGCCTCCACTGCGGGGACACTTATACTTTAGTGTTAGGACCACAGATACAAGGGTGCCGTGACGTGGCTCTGTGGCTCACGCATGCGTTTGCAAATGCGTGCGGACTAAACCCCTTTTTTAACGCATACTGTTAGATAGGTCAATTTGGTTGTCTGCAAGCTGGTGGTAAGTAGACTTTGGCTTTTTCCTGGGCATTCCACAGACACTTGTTGGTACCTGTTTTAGCCTCCCAAAGCTGCTTACTGCGATAGCCAGCTATAAATGAGAGTGGTGGCAAGTTTGTGTTATCACGTGAGTGTTTGTATTGGTCCAGCAGTGCACCAGCACCTTTGCAGCCATTGTGCTCTTGCTGGGTGTTTGGTGTGCTCCTGTACCTTTAAGGTGGGGTGGGCTCCCCTCCAGCCACCTGCTCTCATTTATCCATTAAATGCATGTGCCTCCACTGCGGGGACACTTATACTTTAGTGTTAGGACCACAGATACAAGGGTGCCGTGACGTGGCTCTGTGGCTCACGCATGCGTTTGCAAATGCGTGCGGACTAAACCCCTTTTTTAACGCATACTGTTAGATAGGTCAATTTGGTTGTCTGCAAGCTGGTGGTAAGTAGACTTTGGCTTTTTCCTGGGCATTCCCCAGACACTTGTTGGTACCTGTTTTAGCCTCCCAAAGCTGCTTACTGCGATAGCCAGCTATAAATGAGAGTGGTGGCAAGTTTGTGTTATTAAGGAGAAAGGAGGCCTCCATGACGATCTGATCCAAGATGGCGCCTTACCACAGCACTCGTCTAAAGAAACGTACAAGGAGGCAGCCCAGAGACTTCTGTATGGCAATAAAGCTTCAAAAGAGCTGCAGTCCTCCCTGTTTGATCCGGGTGAAGCGGTGGGGGGCCAGCCGGATGCAGATGACACAGTTCCATTGGAGGATGCCAACGGATCATCCCTGGACTGGGACGCAGTGAGTACACCCAGGGACTTGTTCACTGGGCCCCAGTCCACCTCCCCACCATCAGACAGCACTGAACCCACCATGAGAGATATTTTCTCAGCAGTAACCACCTGCAATTTGTCCATCTCTACATTAACAAATGAAATGAAAGGGATCAAAGCTGAGATTTCGTTCGGGAGACAGGACATGCAAAAACTGAGAGAACGAACGGCTGCCATAGAGGGTAGGGTGAGTGCGATCAAAGATGACATTGCTCCCATGCAGAGGGATCTACAATATAATTGTCACCTCACCTCACAGCAGACAGCTCTCCTCGATGATATAGAAAACCGCATGAGGCATAATAATATTCGCTCTCTGGGTATCCCTGAACGAGCGGAGGGTAAAAACCCGGTCACATTCATTGAAAATTGGCTGATTGCTACCTTTGGCAAAGAAGCCTTTTCCCCACTCTTCGTGGTAGAACGGGCGCACAGGATCCCATCCCGGCCGCTACCTCCTGGTAACCACCCTCGTGCATTTCTCTTTAAATTACTTAATTACAAGGACAGAGATGCCATCCTATCTAAAGCCAGAACCATGGGAGGTGCAATGGCCATAGACAACTCCAAGATATCCTTATTCCCTGACTTTTCTGCTGAGCTGCAGAAGCAACGCGCAAAGTTCACTGATGTAAAGAAGAGATTGAGGGAATTCAACTTGCCATGTGCTTTGCTGTACCCCGCCCGACTTCGGGTGGTCGCACTTGGAGAAACCCACTTTTTTCACCGCCCTGCCTCCGCGGCACAATGGTTGGATCGGGAGGTGGGGGCACTTAAAGCTAATAGGCCGCAACGGGGTGCTCCGGCCTGAGAGTTGATTCACATGCTGTTTACAAGTTGCCCCTGTTTGGCCTCTCCTCATTGTTGCTGGCCTAAAATTTGGGTCACCGGATCCTTTTCTGTATGCTTTATTAACGGCTGATTGTTCAGTTCATTGTATCTATAGTCAAGGCAGCTGAAGAAGAACAATTGAACTACTTCCTACCTACATAGCGGGGTACCCCGCTGCGGATGTGAAACCCCTGTACGAACTAACCTCTAGTATTATAGGGAGTTTCCACTGCCTCCCCCCCCCATAGCAGTTGAATGGGGACAGTTTGTTATACTGCTAACCTGGCGGGGAGCCCAGTTGGCTTCTCAAGTTATTTTATATGGTATGACCAACTGTAATATTAAGGTTTATTGTCATAGCTGTCTTTACTTTGACCCATTAGAATTTTGTTCTTTGCCATTCATGAAGCTGGACTGTGTACAACTGATCACTTATATGCCTGTCATGTTCAAGCCTTTTTTTTCTGACCCACCAGGCTTCCGGCCATGGACTTCCGCGACCACGGGTATTGTCACTACACTTATCAGTGATACAGGACTGCGCATATGTTCTTTCCCACCCTAAATGGCGGAAAAACTGAATATAGTGTCCTGGAACGTGAGAGGACTTAGCAACCCTGTGAAAAGACTTGCAGTCCTCAGACACCTCAAATCTACAGGGGCTAACATAGTGTGCCTGCAGGAGACTCATTTTTCATCAGACCCTGCACCTAGCTTTAACCATCGGGCGTACTGTCCATAATTTCATTCCACCCACTTATTCCAGGGGAGTAAGTGTCCTGATACGTCAGGACACTCAGTTCCACTGTGCCTGAAGGCTTGTGGACCGGGAGGGTAGATATATTTTTATGTTATTCACTGTCTCAGGTTTGTCTTGTATAATAGCTGCAATATATATACCGCCACCCTATTCATCTGAGGTCCTCAGGTGTCTAGCAAATTTCATGGCCCAGTTCCCTAATGTACCACTTTTAGCAGTGGGTGATTATAATACCTATATTAATCATCGGCTGGATAAATTGCCGGTTCCCCTTACTTTGCCCTCAAGTAAAGAGGGAAAGACACCCTTTGCTGGGGAAAAAGAAGGTTCTGGACTTTATATGAGGCACAGGTAGGCGCCTCCATCCCTGTATTGGATACATTTGAGGAGGAAATGGGACTTTAAATGAAGCGGTTGAAATGCGGAGGTGATAATAAAATATAAAGTTTTATTCATATCAGAATAAGTGATAGAGTAATTTCATATATATACATATAAGCACAAGGTATAGACATGGTAGTACAAGGGTATATAAATACACACATAAATAAAGATTGATTCATGGTGATCAATTAATAATATATAACAGCAATATGGCCTAAAAATGCCGAAAACAGCATGCCCGGCACCTGTAATGATAGTCGCATAGTAGGAGTCTACAAATGTTGGGTTCATGTTAATGACATCATCGGAGCATAATATGTGTCTCTGTAGCATCCAGTAGCTCTACGCGTTTGAAATGAAGAAATATCAAGACACCTTTTGCTGGCCTGCTTGAGGAGCTCGGATTGACAGATGTTTGGAGATTAAGACATCCTTTAACGAAACACTACTCATGCTGTTCAACCTCATATGGGAGCTTGTCAAGGATAGACCTGGGCCTGGGTAACAGTTGTATCATCCCATTATTGGTAGAATCAGGGTATAATGATAGACATGCCTCCGATCATTCTTCACTATGGGTAACAATATCTCTGCCCAGTGTAGCCAAATGTAAAAGTTGGAAATTTAACCCTTTCTGGCTCTCCCTGTTTCCTGAGCCAGATCCCATAGGAGAAAGATTGAAACTTTTTATTAAGAATAATGTTCATTCAGCTCACTTAAATGTGGTATGGGATGCAGCTAAGGCATATATAAGAGGGCAGTTTATTACCACAATTAATCAGATTAAAACTAACACAAAAGCGTGGGAGACGGAGGTTTGCAAAACGCTTAAAGATTCTGAAGATGAATATATTTCCAATCCCACAGAGGATACCAAAAGAGTTTGATTGGGTGCTCAATCTATGTCCAGACTGGCATTACAGTTAGCTGAGAACAAACGCTTTTTCTTGCAACAAACTCATTTTGAAGAGGGGGAATCTACTGGGCACATGCTGGCTATTCTAGCACGTGCACAGAGCTCCACGTCTATGATCACGGCCATATGTGATGAGCAGGGTGTCACCCACACACAAACTTCCGAAATAATACCAATCTTCAGGAAATTTTATATAGATATCTACTCATCTAAAGTACAACCTACAGAAACTGAAATAGAGGGCTTTTTGGGAAAATGTACATTACCTCATTTGTCGGCCTCGGACACGGCCTTACTTAATGCCCCACTAACGGAGGAAGAATTAGCCACGGCAATAGCACAAACCCATAACAACAAATCTCCAGGGGCCGATGGCCTTCCGTCCGAGGTCTACAAAAAATATGCAGGCACATTATTACCTACACTACTGAAGGTATATAACGAGGCACTACAGGCAGGGACATTACCCGATTCTATGAATGAGGCTATCATTATTCTACTACTGAAACCAGGCAAGGAAGCTACATTACCTGACTCATACAGGCCTATTTCTCTTCTCACGACCGATGTCAAGCTATTGGCCCGGGTGCTGGCCACTAGATTGGCACAAGTGATACACAAACTTGTACACAGAGACCAATCAGGGTTCATACCTACCAGGTCCACGGCTCAAAATATCAGGAGACTTTTTCTAAATTTACAGATTCCTGTTAATAACACGGGAAATAGAGCGATCTTCTCACTGGACGCAGCTAAGGCCTTCGACAGTGTCGAGTGGCCTTACCTGTGGAAGGTGTTGGATCATTTAGGACTGGGCACCAACTTTATTAACTGGGTTAAATTGCTGTACGCCCAACTATCGGCTCGGATTAGGGTGAATGGAGAATATCTGAGTCCTTTCCACTGTTCCGGGGCACCAGACAGGGGTACCCATTATCACCCCTGCTGTTTGCCCTAGCTTTGGAACCTCTAGCTTCGAGAATAAGAGGGGACAGTGACATAGTGGGATTCCAGCGTGCCTCGGGTACTGATGTAGTGTCATTATATGCTGATGACACCTTGCTATATTTAGGTGACACGCAGAACTCATTGAGTGCTGTGATGACTCTCATTAAGGCTTTCGGAGCATTATCTGGCTTCTCCATTAATTGGAATAAGTCGGTACTAATGCCGATAGACCGGAGTGCGCGGCAATGGTGCAGGTAGTGTCCTCCTTTCGCTATCTAGGTATTCAAATATCTCCGGATGTATCTCAATACATATCCCTTAACTTACTTCCTCTGCTTGCTAAATTTCGGGATAAATCTAATGCATGGTGTAAACTGCCTTTATCCGTAGTAAGTAGAATCAAACTAATAAAGATGGTATGGGCCCCCCAATTACTGTACATTTTTAATAACGCCCCAATCTGGATCCCCCGATGCTGGTTTGATAGAATAGTCTGCCAGTTCAGAGAACTTATATGATGTAAAAAAACGGCAAGAATCAGCTTATCGACACTACAATATACTAAGGAAGAAGGGGGGTTAGCGGCACCTCATTCTAGAGTTTATTACCTTGCTTCCCAGCTGCAACAACTGGGAGGCTGGAGACTAATGGACACGTCAGATCCAATACACAGGCTCCTCCACCCCACAACTGATGATAATATCACGGCGTTCACGTGTCTGGAGGCGGGTTATCCATATTTAAATATTGGGGCTCCTACGGTACTCCTTTTAAGAACTCTATGGTCCTACATTAAAAAGATGCTAGGGATAAAGGGCTATTTGTTCCATACTCCCATATGGCGAAACCTAAATTTTAAGGAGCTATACAAACTTCAAGGCTTCGGGAATTGGGAAAGGGCAGGCATAAGGTACATTGCACAAATGTTCAAGGGGACTATCCTTAAATCATTTATGGAGCTACAAGCGGAATTTGACATACCACGCACTTATTTTTACAAGTATCTGCAGCTACAACATGCACTACAGACACAGTCAAGACAAACAGAACTCAGGTTGATAGACCACCCGCTAATACAAGGGATCCTACTGGAAGGAGAAAAGAAGGGCATGATCTCTAGATGTTATAATATGCTTCTTAACACAATTCAAGACCCAGCCAATTTACCATGTAGACACAAATGGGAGGAGGATGTGGGAGCCATGGATGGGGAGACCTGGAACCTTTGCCTCGCATCTGCTTCCCTGGTCTCGGTATCTGCCTCTCAAAAGCTTTCCCACCTCTATTTGTTACACAGGGCATACAGGACTCCAGTACGTCTCTACAAATGGGGAAAATATGACTAACCTCTATGTCCAAAATGTCAGAGGGACAATGGTGACCTTTTACATATGCTCTGGAAGTGCCCCAAACTTTTTCGCTATTGGACGGAAGTCCTTGATACAATTTCTCAGGTTTATGCTTTACTATTTTGCGAGACCCTACGACATGCCTACTGGGTGCTCTGGATGAAGAGCTGTTGTCCCCATCCGTACACACAGCGATTCTTCGCTTGTTATATATGGCTCGCAAACTAATTGCACAACTTTGGATAACTTCCAGGGTCCCCACTAGGCATCAATGGGTTGAGCAAGTCAATAACATGTTAGTCAGAGAGAAACTGACATACCAGCATAGAAATGCACCCCGCAAATTTTTTACAATTTGGCAGGCCTGGTTGGAGGTTCCTGGGTTAGCACCGCACCAATTAGTCAAGGATAGACTTTAACAGGGCTAACATTTTCAAAAGGTTTAAAAAACAAGAAAACAAAAAAAAACAAAAAAATAGAACTGACATAATTTTGAAATGTGACAGTAGACATAACTCTGGTGGTTTAAGTAGAATGTTGGGGAACAGCTTGCCTACAAGCTTGCCTTTTTAGTCTTTGATAACGCCCTGGGGGAGGGGCGAAACGCGTCGACGTAACATCCTGCCTACGCCTGCTAACCACTACCAGTGACATCACTTCCTGTTTTGGTGGAACGTACGCCGATAAGCGGCGAACCAACTAACTATCTGAATGCCTGCTCTGCATGCCGGTCTTGTGAGTAGCGCTTTTATGCGCAGGTGACCTTATGCCATCCTAAGGTTTTATGCTATATATTTTTCCCTTCTTTTTTTGGTGGAACGCGAGTTCTATGGTCCCAACCATCTTTAACATCAGCAATCGGTAGCCATATATCATCCTGCGGACAAACATGCTGGAAGTCTGCCATTTGTCCCTTCTGTGAAGGAGCTTCTTAAAAGTTATGGATATTCCATCATTTTTAAATTTGGATACAAGTGACTTTTTTGTTTTATCTCTTCACTTGGGGTCTATGATTGTTTAGAGGCTTACCTCATTGTCATTTATCACTTATGAGAGCGTTTATTTATATTTTAATTTTTATTTTATATAATTTTTGCATCAGTTTAATGACACTATATCACTTTATAGTTGCGCTTGTTCACCATATATTTTGCGATTTGTCTATTTTCACTTTGCAAATTTTTCTTTTGTTTAGTGCATTTCATGCACGACTTTACCCAGTGTGCAGTTGATTGTGTATGGTATACATTATCAATATTTTTCACACATTTTTCACATTCACTATTATTTGTAAAGATCATTTATGATTTGGTTTTGGTACAGTTTATTATCTATTTTTAGCAAATTGCTAGCGCAGGTTTATTTGTTATATATGCCTAAATAATCTGACAGTATAACATGTCAATTACTGCTTCATATCATGCTTTGTACTACTCTGTATGATGTATATTTGACTCAATAAACAATCAAAATAAACAACTTTTTCTTTGACTAAAAAAAAAAAAAAAAAAAAGTTCCGACGTGACGGTGAAGTCACGTGACGGTGACGACACGCGTTGGATATGGACGCCGGAAGTGAAGTTCTTGCCGCGAGCCCCGCCGCTCGTTTGGATGCAATACATGTCTGTTACGTTTGAATGTGAGTACTTGACCTTTTACTTGTTTAATTAAACGGATTCGATTTCAAAACATACTACACCATAGAAGCTTCTTTTACATTTCCCCATCTTACTTCGCTTTACACCATGAGCGGTATCTGGCCATTCATTTGGCTGTGGAGAAAGAAGTCACCCACTAGGCTCTGGAACCCCCCTGGATGAACCAATGTGAGACCCCTCTCCCCCTAGGATGGTCATCTATCCCTTTGTTTGCTTTGCAATGCTGTTTACCTTACAGCTTTAAGGTAAGAAGTTATTACACCTGAGGGTGTCATTTAGCACCGAAGACCAACAGCACAAAAGTCACGACGTCACTTTTGATACCATTTTAGCACCTTATGTTTTGCACTTTGCACTTTTTTTATGGTTGGAAGACCCTTTCTGGACTGTGATTCATCTGCACTATTTGCACTTTGATATACATGGACTTTTTGTTGTATGCACATTTTTTTTGCATTATGATCATATGAGCAATTCAATGCACTACAGTCACTTTATTTGCTATCATTTCACTGATCACTATTTTACTGAAGCATTTGTTTTATTATTTATGTCAGTTTATTAGTGCAAATATTACTTACTGTCATTTATCCTAGCACTTTATATTTATTTTGGAGTGCAACACCAACTTTTGATTTTTTCTATTTAACCTTTGTGGGTATAGTTTGACCCATACGGTGGCTGCTGCACCTTATATATTGCCCTATTCATTCTGAAGTAGCGCGGGAATACCTGCTTTACCATATTGGGGGACCTCCATGCCCATTTTTTTCACATTTTTTTAATTGCTTGCAATGTTTTTTTTTTACATTCAGCTGTCAGCAGAGAACCCGGAAGAAAGACGGGAACATGTCAGCCCTCTCATTACATTACAGCACTGGAGGGCTTCCAAGTATTTGAGTATTTCATAATGTGCTAGTATGTGATGCAACAACCATTTAAAAGAGGGGGGAATTTACAGTGTGGGTGAAAAGTAGGTGAGAGGGCATGCTTGTAAAAAAAAAAATAATTCTTGCCTGGAGTGGGGCTTTAAGTGTCAAGAAAAACTGATTCAGACATATTTGTAATTTCTTGGTCTTTAATTTTTGATTATACAGTACTTTATCAGAGGTTTCATAAAAAATCACATAGTATCAAATTTGTTGAATACGCATCCACTTTGAAAATGACCAAAGTGTTGCACTAGGTGGCGCTAAAGCTACACAATTTCCTAAGTGCAGCTTATTCCCAGGAATGATACTAGTAATAGTCTTGTTTATGTACTATTCTGCGTCTTGATGTGTCATTCACACAGGCACAGAGACCTGTATAATGTACCAGAGCCCTTTGGCTATTTACCTGGAGCAGTGTGGAGCTGTGTTAGTCAAAAAAGATGCAGTTGCTGTATGAACTCACACATCTGAGTTTGACAGATTTGCAGGAATGGGTAAATGGTCCTAAATGCACACTAACTGCATCTCCATTGATTAATGCAGACTGTCTGCTCACAGCTTCACATTGCTCCGGACAAAAAAAACAAATAGCTCTTGCACAGTGTACTTACTGGCTTCTGTGCTCATGTGAATGAGCCACTAATGTAGGAAGGAGCTTTTATTCTGAATGCTGTACTGACAATTATTTCTTAAGGCAGAACTAAAGTTAAAAACAAAAAAAAAATGCGTACAGGCAGAGTTTTCATTGCAGAAGAGACGTGCAATATCTCTTCTTCCATAATGTACACTTACCTGCCAATTTGCAACCCTCTGCAAAATGTACACTGAGCATGCTATGCACTAGTAGTGTCCCAGGATGACTGCATTCCCCCACATTTTGGGGAGTGACATCATCCCACGCCGTCCTATCAAAACGGCTGAAGACCAGCACCCGAGGAGAAGATCCTGGCACAAGCGATGTACCTCATGAGTGTTGGGCCGTTGGAACTAAGGTAAGTGTGCCTTTAGTTCCACTTTAATAGTGAATATTAACTGATGATCTACTGCAGTGTTTCTCAACTCCAGTCCTCAAGGCGCACCAACAGGTCATGTTTTCAGGATTTCCACTATTTTGCACAGGTGATTTGATCAGTTTCACTGCCTTAGTAATTACCACAGCTGTTTCATCTGAGGGAAATCCTGAAAACATGACCTGTTGGTGCGCCTTGAGGACTGGAGTTGAGAAACACTGATCTACTGTATATTCATAGCATACACTTTCATTTTAAAACATCAGTATTATAATAGAAATATAAACAATACTTAGTTACTTTTGACAATCCAATTAATTATCTAAAAATCTCCTTTCATGTTGTGAGTTCTACCTGTCTACCTGGCCATCTCTTTCCATGACATCCTGGACTCCCTGCGTGCTTTGCAGCTTCTCCTCTGCTCATTCGTTTGGTTTACTTACTTTTTCTAAGAACTACATGTCCCATGGTACCTTGCTGCCTGCAAGCAGTGATTTCTGTGCTGACTTCGCCTCCTGAAATTCCTCCTCTCAGCACCTCTGTATTTTAGACATCAGTTTCTTTGAAATAGCAGTGTAGGATTTTTCAAAAAGTAATTAAGATCATTCAAAATAATAAGAGTAGGTTAGAAATAATTGAAAAAAAAAATGGAAATTAGTAAATTATTTTAAAGAATATGTAAACCTAACATCTCATATTCTTGATATGTGCCTGCTGAACCATGTACTTATATGAGAAAGTATACTTTTCCCTTTGTATTGCTTCCTTTGTGTGAAATCCCTAGTGTTCCTGTCAGTCCCTCTGTTTCCTATTAAAAACTGACCTCACTAAGCAGGAGAACACATCGTGGTCAGTTTTCTAGCTGTCCTGGGAACTCACCCTGCTCTCCTCCAATCAGTCTTGTCCTAAATCACTTCTGCTGCACAGCCTTTCATTGGGAAGATTAGTGTGCTGCTGTTTCTCCTCCCTTAGCTCTTATACAGCTAAGAACAGATGCAATGTGATCACTTATAAGAAAAAGGAAAACAATATTTTTATAATTTTTTTTTATATCTATACACAAATGTTTTGCCTTTTTCTATTTTAAAGCGGAAGTAAACCCATCCATAAAACAGTTTCTGCCAGAAATGTAACACTACCATTGGTTGTGCTCTCAACCAAACTGTCAAGCCATCCAATGGCTGGTGTCTAAACTGATTACATGTGCAGCATCATGGCAGTTGTGGCTTAAACAGAGGCAAAGATGGCAGCTTCCTTGCCTGAAAACGATAAGGGGGTACTTACACTTTAAACTGAATTTGTTATTTTACAAGGTGAGGGTTTACAATCACTTTACATTTTAAGCATAAATACACTTTTGCTTTCCACCTTAAAAAAGGTAATCACACAACTACATTAAAAAGTTTTTAAACCATTTGAAATTAAGTTAATTTGTGCATGAATTGCTATTAAAATGTGTTTGATCCTCAGTTGTAAGAATAGTCAAAAGCAATCTGCTTAACCACTTTTCTACCAGAGCCATATTTTCAGTTTTTTGCACACATGTTAAAATGCTTATTTTAGGCCTAAAGATTAGTTAAAACCCCCAAACATTATACATTTTTTGAAAGCAAAGACCCTGGAAAATAAAACAGCGGTAGTTGCACGTTCAGCAGGAACTCAGCTGAGATTCAAAACGTTAATGGACAGGCTGAATGTACCAAGTTGATCGATTGAACAATTTGGGAACACCCGCCTGCTGGATTCTCTTGCGATTATTGCTAGTGGCTGCCATAGCCGCTAGCGATAATTGCTGTCTTCTCCCCGAGGGGACAACGCGAAAAAATGACTCGAGCTGTAAATGAGAGTAAAATACACGTGTGCGCCTGAGCCCATGCAACTTAAATCTAAGCATTTTCTTCACCGCCTGAGCAGCTCACTTCTGTGTTTTTAGCTGTTTGCTTGGACTTTTTTGCTTAAATCCTGGCTCCTCCGGCCTAATTTTTTTTTTAAAGTTTTAGCTAGAGAGGAAAAGGAGCAGAACCTCTGTCAAATTTTGCAAGTTATTGTGGTCAGGCCACAATACATTGATGATGGTGGATTTCTTTCTGCAAATTTTTTTATTGCCATCTGACAGTAGGACAATCAGTAATAATAAAATGACAAAGGTTCTAACCCTTTTCATTTTTTGTCTGAAAAGAGGATCTTTTTTTCAGATCCTCAGAGTTCTTTGCCATCAGGTGCCATGTTGCACTTCCAGCGACCAGTATGAGAGAGTGAGAGCGATAACACCAAATTTAACACACCTGCTCCCCATTTACACCTGAGACCTTGTAACACTAATGAGTCACATGACACCGGGGAGGGAAAATGTCTAATTGGGCCCAATTTGGACATTTTCACTTAGGGGTGTACTCACTTTTGTTGTCAGCGGTTTAGACATTAATGGCTGTGTGTTGAGTTATTTTGAGGGGACAGGAAATTTACACTGTTATACAAGCTGTGCACTCCTTTACATTGTAGCAAAGTGTAATTTCTTCAGTATTGTCAAATGAAAAGATATAATAAAATATTTACAAAAACAAGAGGGGTGCACTCACTTTTGTGAGATACTGTATATGTGAACTGCTTAAACCAGGATTTTTTGCACTGCTCAGCCAGCCTTGAGATTCAGCCATCAAGCAGGTGCAAACACTATTCCTTATATCATTTTTGCAGCTTTCTGTGTTACCCAAACTGACAAACTGGTAGTATTAAAAATGTGGGCCCTGAATCCTGTCTGTTGAAAGTGGCAAATTATGTTTACCAATTTTTGGCCTGATTGCCCTACACCAGTGGTTCCCAAATTGCAGCGTGCAAGGTACATATAGTCCTTTGCTTACCTTTAACTGGCCCTTGGGGCACTAATGATGGGGCATTATTCCTTCCCCTGATACCAACAATGGGGCACTATGCTTCCCAGTAACACCAACAATTGGGTACATTTCCTCCCACTGATAACATTGATGGAAAGCTATTCCTCCCACTGACATCAAAGATGGGGCACAATTCCTCCCACTGAAACTGGGGAATTTTGCACTCACATTGGCCAACCTTTTACAGCATCATACATGATGTTAGTAACTTTTATCCAGTGAAAAGATTTATTGCATTGCAATGTTAAGACTTTGACATACACTATACAATCTATCCAAGAGACAGTTCATCTAAATTTGATACCATCACTTTTATATTAGTGTATGTTATTGATTATTTAATGTCCTGTTGATATTAAAATGTGGTAGGTGCCAATAAAATGACAGCCCTTATTGTGTTTGTGCATGGCATAGTAATTACACAGGGTGGGAGAAGAAGGGCGTTTCAGAGCAGGTAGGATAGAAATAGACATCACTGGAAAAAAAAAAGTTATATGACTGTGGGTGGAGTAAAATTATAAAATGCATCCTTATAAAATACAAAACTTTGTAAACTAAATATGTTATTATATCCAGCTTTCCAGAAACAAAAAGTGGGTCAGCGCTAGTTAGCCTTTTTTTTTTTTTTTAAGGAAATATTTAAGTATTGATAACAGTCTTATTTTCATTTTCTTAAAGTGCATGTAAACTAATAGTAATTTATAAAATACTGTTTTTAACTTTTTTTTTAAATCTCTGCAGGCACTTTAGAGCCACTTCCAGTCTACAAGTATGCAACTTCAAGGAACGCTTAATGGTGACAACAGAGGACCATACCTGTGCAATGTGTGCTGACACAACCACTTGTAGTCTCCACTGGAAGAGTGCATGGCAGGGTGAAAACACAGGGGAACAGTTATAGTTATTATTATTATTATGCAGGATTTATATAGCGCCAACAGTTTGTTCAGCGCTTTACCACATGAGGGCAGACAGTACAGTTACAGTACAATTCAATACAGGAGGAATCAGGGGGCCCTGCTCGTTAGAGCTTACAATCTAGGAGTCAGAAGACAGGAACTGAACGTTGTCACCCTATGACAAGGAGTGGTCACACAAAAATCTCCAGGTAATATTGTAATGAAAGGTGCAAATTTAAAAAGTCGGAAAATGTTTATTTAGAATGGTTCCAAGCAACCACAACCAGACAAGTGCATTTGATCACAAAGGGGAATATTTAAAGGATAAGTTCACCTTTAATAGTAATATATTTTTGCTGAAAAAAAAATATTAAAATGTGCAATTTATATTTTTCTCCACAGGAGCCTGCAAAGCTTTGCACCCTTGATCAGTGGATTGCAATGTCAGGATCCTGCAGATACGTCCTCCACCTCTCTGCCCATACCTCTGTACGTACGGGCTTTCATTTACAAAGCTAGAGGACGTGTGAATGGACTACAAGCACACTAATCAGCGTGTTCGTAGCTAATTGAGAACTTCAAGCTGTCTATTGCAGTGGAAAATGGGACTTGTAGTTTACTTAGTCACAGATCGCTGTAAATGAATAAAGCTGCTGTGCAGGCGGAGCCCCACACAGCCGCACCAATTTTAAATGTGACCGTGGCTGTGAGGGAGAGGAACCTCTGCCCACTATCACAGTGAGGGGGGGGATGCTGGAACATGTTACACCCTAAATACAGGTGTAATCTGTTCCAAAGGTAAACTTAGCCTTTAATTGACCTAGGAGAGTTATGCCCCGTACACACGATCAGACTTTCCGACAACGAAACCATGGATTTTTGTTCGAAGGTTGTTGGCTCCAACTTGTCTTGCATACACACGGTCACACAAATGTTGGCCAACAATTACGAACGCGGTGACGTACAAGACGTACGACGAGCTGATAAAAAGGAAGTTCAATAGCCAGTGCGCCACCCTTTGGGCTCCTTCTACTTGATTCTGAGCATGCGTGAACTTTTGTGCGACAGACTTGTGTACACACGATCGGAAAGTCCGACAACAAAGTTTTGTTGGCGGAAAATTTGAGAACCTGCTAGCCAACATTTGTTGGCGAAAAGTCAGACAACAAATGTTTGATGGAACATATACATGGTCGGACTTTCAGCCAACAAGCTCACATCCAACATTTCCCGTAGGAAAGTCTGATTGTGTGTACGCGGCATAAGACTTTGTTTAGTATGTAGGACATGGGTGTCACTAGCACTGAGCACACAGGGCATATACCCAGCATCTCTTGCTTTGGTGCCCCAGGTTTGAAGCCGCTGCCTCCCTCCATGTTTGTTGTCTCTGATGCTGCCAGACCCAACTTATGTTAGAAAAGCTGGCAGGGGCATGGACACAAAGCATAAAGGCAGTGTGTGTGGCAATAGATCCAGCTATTGTATGGAAAAGGACATGCAACAGCAGAGGTGTGGGGTGCAGTGATGAGTGGTGGAAAAGGGTGTAGTAGTTTTTGATGAGTCAGAGGTGAGCAGTAGCAAAGGGAATACTTGCTCAGAACAACAACAATACAGGCTCTTTATTACACCCAGGTGACATCAGTTACGCTTCTATAAGGCTGCATAAGTTCACTTGTTTGTATTTCAGTTTATCCAGAGGCCCTGGTCTACATTTTTAACAAAACTGGGGATTTGTAAGCACTTATAGGTTTTTGTTTGATTCCCTAATGAGGCTTAAAGTGGAATTACACCACGAAAAAAAAAAGATATATATTGCTACGAGATAGATATTTTATGGCAAAAGAGACATGCAAAGTTTTATATTATTTTTTTTATTTTACAATGTACAATGCTTGGCGCATGCTTGGCATCTGGAAGATGGGCCAGGTTCGGCGGGCGATGTAACTCCTGTGCACATGTGCAGGAGTTACACTATCATTGGCCGCCTAAAAGCCAAAGAGGATACCTGAGGACCCAGGAGTGGTATATAGCGGGAAGGCAGAGAATGCATTGCATATTACGGTAGAAGGGCACACTTGTAAGGTAAGTGTGCCATAATGTGCAAATATGCTGTGCGGTGAAATTGTGCTTGAACCCCTTACAGACTGGAAAGATTTGCCCCCTTAATGACCAGGCCATTTTTTGCGATACAGCACTGCGTCGCTTTAACTGACAATTGCGCAGTCGCGTGACACTGTACCCAAACAAAATTGTCATCCTTTTTTTTCCCACAAAGAGAGCTTTCTTTTAGTGGTATTTGATCGCCTCTGCGGTTTTTTGATTTTTTGCGCTATAAACAAAATAAGAGCGACAATTTAGAAAAAAAAAAAATTTATTTGTACTATAATAAATATCCCCAAAAAATTTTTTAAAAAATGAATTTCTTCATCAGTTTAGGCCAATATGTATTATTCTACATATTTTTGGTTTAAAAAAATCACAATAAGAGTATATGGATTGGTTAGCATCTACAAAATAGGGGATAGATTTATGGCATTTTTATTTATTTATTTATTTATTTATTTATTTATTACTATTAAGGGCGGTTAGCTGTGATTTTAAGTGGGACTGCATTATTATGGCAGACAAATCGGACACTTTTGACACTTTTTTGGGACCATGGACATTTATACAGTGATCAGAGCTAAAAATAGCAACTGATTACTGTGTAAATGTCACTGGAAGGGAAAGAGTTAACAGTAGGGGGCGATCAAGGGGTTAAGTGTGTTCCCTAGGGAGGTGTTTCTAACTGTATGGGGGCTGGGCTGACCTGACTGGAGGAGAAGAGAAATCGCTGATCCTGATCACTAGGATCAGCAGATCTGTCTCTCCTCCTCTGTCGGAATGGGGATCTGTCTGTTTACATTGACAGATCCCCGTTCTGGCTCTCGTTCCCACGATCGCAGGTGGCCGGCTAACATCGCGGCTGCTGGCCACGTGCATTGGGTCCCCCGCCGTATGGCGGTTGCGCTCATCCGGCGGCACACGCGCTTGCTAGGCAATTTGCTACGGCAATTTGCAGGAATGTGCTGACCTGCTGCCATATAACGACTGCGGCTGGTCAGTAAGTGGTTAAAGTATGTCTAAACCTAAAAACAAAAGTATAATAAATTGCTGTGCACCAGTCCTTAGGTTTGGTGGCTGCATTTGTTTTAATTTTTTGAGACAAAGGACATTTTCAGCAAGTACAGAACATATTTGATGATCTTGCCAGAAATGTCCTTGTCACTTTCTGTGAGCTGAAAAGACTGCAAAACAATGCTATCCTTGTCTTCTGTAAACTAATAACTCTCCCAATCCCCATGCATTGGAAATAACAAAAAGGTAAACCTGTTTGAAGTCCAGCCTAGGTGGCAACCATGGCTCCTTTCATAGGTAGAGTGGAAAAATGAATGTAGCTTACAGGCTAATCAGGTGAAAATAAAGGGGGAAAAAGAAAACGAATGCAGTCACCACTTTTAAGGACTGGTAGACAGCAAAATATGGCATTTTTATTTTTGGGCTTAGATACGCTTTAAATTTTTCATTCAGAATTATTGGATGTTAGAGGAAAACCTACCTGTATACCTAATACACTTGTTTATTAATAAAGTAGGATAAGCATAATTGCACATTATGGCAGATGTACCCCTAGTTTAATCTCCTTCAGCTATGACTTGTATACCATACAAAAGTGCCTTGCCAGAATGTTTCAGGAGACAGAGTATTTGTTGGCATCAGATGTTACCATAGTTCCCTTTGTTTTGTCTCTTGTTCCAATAAATTACAACATGTTGGGAATTTCTTGGTAATTATTGGTCAAAGTTTGTCAGGTGCACCTTCGCTTGTTCTTCTGGTCAGTTGGTTGATTCGTTCCTGTGTATAATAGGACACTTTAGAGATAATCTCAAATACGTGTCTAGCAGGTTTCCCAGCAGACATTCGTTTATCATTTCATATTCCAATAAACTCATCTGGTACTTTTATAGTCAAGAGTCAATGAGTACTTTTACTTAATCAGCAACATATTACTCTTTCCTCACTGTACTAAAAAGCATTGGGATATTCTTAAAGCTTGAGCCTAATGCCAGAGATGAGAAATGTATGTGATGGTTCATTTTTTCTACTCAGTTTTAAACATGAAATTAATGAAACCATCAACTGATATGGTCAAAATTATGTTTTATATAGGACAATCCGTCTACCAAGGAGTTCTTGTATTATCTTGGGTTCCCAGATGGCCTGGACAATCGCGAGTCCCAGCTGTCTGGGGCATAGTGGCACAAACATTTCTAGGGTCTCTTTAGTGACCAAAAAAACCTGTATTGTGTGCTGTGCAGGCTCTCTAGAGGGGGCATTAGTCCTTAATGTCCACCGTTGAGAGTGCTGGTCGGGAGGGAGCCCATCCCGGCTCCTGTAATCTCTCAGTATGAAGGAAAATATCCCTATAACTGCACATCCGTTGCATCCTAGGTGCAATGGTAAGTGGCAATCTCAGCCTGGACTCCGGCCAGGCCATGCCACCAATGTGTTTTCCTCTGGCCCTCATGGGGAGCTTAGTCATGGGAACTCTGTAGTATTATTGTGTCGTTGTTGGCATAATTGTCTCAAGAATTATGTTAATTAAATGTAGTAACCACTTAAGGACCGAGCCTCTTTCTGAGATTTGGTGTTTACAAGTTAAAAACAGTTTTTTTTTGCTAGAAAATTACTTACCCCCAAACATTATATATATATTTTTTGAACACCCTAGAGAATAAAATGGCGGTCGTTGCAATACTTTCTGTCACACTTGATTTGCGCAGCGGTCTTACAAGCGCACTTTTTTTGGAAAAAATACACTTAGCCCAATTTTTTTTTTAAATTGTGAAAGATAATGTTACGCCAAGTAAATTGATACCCAACATGTCACGCTTTAAAATTGAGCCCGCTCGTGGAATGGTGACAAACTTTTACCCTTAAAAATCTCCATAGGTGACGTTTAAAAAATTCTACAGGTTGCATGTTTTGAGTTACAGAGGAGGTCTAGGGCTAGAATTATTGCTCTCACTCTAATGCTGCGTACACACGATCGGACATTCCGACAACAAAACCGTGGATTTATTTCTGACGGATGATAACGGATGTACAGAGAAAGCAAGAGAACATCCATAGCATAATTCCGTTTTTTTATTGTTAACATCAAAGTATAAAAAAGTGGCCAAGTGGCCCCTTACAGCCCCTTACATTTAAAAGTGCATATCCCGGCACTGGGGCTGCTAGCTTGTCAGGGGAATGCTGTGTGGAGTCACCTCCATCTCGCCTCCGTGGATGTTCTCTTGCTTTCTCTGTATATCCTGCCTTTACCATTGAGGAAGAAGGTTCCTATCTTATCCATCCCATCCATGTGAGCAGGCACTATCCTGCACAAGCGCAGTTTGACTATCTTTCCTAGGAAAGAAGTCAAATTGGTCTGGTAAGCAGATCACTTATCTACTTCACTAATGGTGTCCGTATCTCTCTAAAAGTTTGGTGGAGGTTTATAAATCTCTGTTGGAAGACACTGTTACATTCGGAAGATTGAAGCTTCTTCACATTTATCTTTTGTTGTGGATACTTCATTCACATATTTATGTGTTTACACTTGTCATTTTTTTTGGGAATTGTATTCAATACTCCTATAAATCTTAGAATACAGTTATAAACATACACTTTTTAATTGGTTGGTACATAAATTATTAACTAGCTAACAAGCACTATTTATATATAGCGCCCCAACACTCAAGAGTCCTGGGACTGCCTGAGGGAGAAGAAGGGGACCATCCGCTGTTTTCGCAGAGGAGTTCTTTAAAAACCTACTGGGCCTCACGGACGTTCCCCCTACATACGTGGTTGAAAGTTCCCACCGGGTGCCCACGGGCCGAGCCAATCTTCCCAGGCCTTTTTTGGTCCGCTTCCTTAACTATCGGGACAGGGACAGAATTCTCTCAGAAGCCCGCAAACATCCCACACTCAAACATTGCAACTCCTCTATTCTTTTTTTCCCTGACTTTTTGGCTGATCTGCAGAGAAAGAGGAAAACCTTCAATGATGTCCACAGACAACTCAGAGATAAGAATATTAAATATGGCATGCTCTACCCAAGCTTCTTACGAGTCCAACATGACGGAGCGACCTGCTTCTTTGACAACCCGGCAGATGCTGACGACTGGCTGACCAGCTTGCGTTAAAAGTTCCTTCTCATTAATTCATCTGATGCATGGATCTTCCACATTCTTGCTTGCTTTATCCTACTAAACTACCTGTAAACGCCGGAGTTACCTCAAATGTACCTCTACACGTGACACCCCCCCACCAGATTTTTGTTTTTTTTTCTCTAAGGATTGGAGGGCCTGGTGCTATCCATCTATCTGGAGAAACTCCACTACTCGGAGGAATTATACAACGGCTCCGGATTGCCTGGTCCTCCTTGCTGTGTTGGGATACATATCCCCTAACCATCGCCTACTATTATAGGTAGAACACAAGCTGGGGTTATCCCAGGAACTTTGAGCCTCCAGTAGGAGACATCTTCTATCACGTTTAGGGTGAGAAACTGCCTTGGAGACAGTTGGGGTTATGCCAGGCGGTAGGGCGTTATTTGTACTTTTAGTTGGTTACCACACCTGCTCAGGTTCCACATCATCTCTCTTGCTGGACTATGTTGTCTTTATTTTATTATTTTCTTCTGTTCACTTCTTTCCTCCCCAGAATTCCTGGACGGCTGTATCATCTGGACTGCCTCTGCAACAGAAATTTGGACAGGACACTAATGGGTATGGGTTTTTTTTGTGCTCCTATTGTCATTAAGCTTCTCTATTCTAAATGGGTATAGATTTAAAGTTGATATCTTGGAATATTAGAGGACTGAATGACAAGGTGAAAAGATCATTGATATTTAAATTTCTGCAGTCTCATAAACCTCACATCTTGTTTCTCCAAGAAACACACCTACTGGGCAGTAAAATTCTAACGCTCAAGCAGACATGGGTTAAACAAGGGTTTCATGCCACCTTCTCTTCCTATGCCAGAGGTGTGACTATTCTGCTGAGCAAGTCACTCCCTTGCTCGGTAGAGCAGGTTTTCACTGATCCGGGGGGAAGGTACCTCATCTTAATTCTTGAAATGTATGCCCAACGCTGGGCGATAATCAATGTATATGTCCCTCCTCCGTTTGACTCCACCATC
Source organism: Lithobates clamitans (assembly GCA_037952925.1). Classification (NCBI taxonomy): domain Eukaryota; kingdom Metazoa; phylum Chordata; class Amphibia; order Anura; family Ranidae; genus Lithobates; species Lithobates clamitans. The sequence goes on along the minus strand of JBBGZY010000630.1, from coordinate 1,336,793 downwards.
CTGTACACCATCCTTACAAAAATAGCCCCCCTCCAAGTCCGCAATATAATAGTTGGAGGGGACTTCAACGCCACCCTAGATCATACCAAGGACACTACTAACCCCTTTAGATCTGCCCCCCCGATTTGACCCTTTGGGCTGAGACTTTTGGTCTCCAGGAGGTTTGGCGTTGGAGAAACCCGGAGGATAGGACTTATTTGCATATCTCAGCCTCGCATAGATCAGGGTCTTGCATAGACTTACTGTTTGGGTCTGCTTCTGCTCTATCTCAGGTTGGGGCGGTCTCCTATCTTCCAGCAGGTCTTTCAGACCACTCACCGCTGGAGCTGGGCTTGACTCTTGGTACCTCCTATGAGCCGGGATGCTGGAGGCTAGCGTCCCATTGGATACGTAATCCTCAAATCCAGGAATTAGAGCCCAAACTCACAGAATACTGGACGCTTAATGAGGGGTCATCTTCCCTTGATGTGGTCTGGCTCATGCCCGAGGAGAATATGTCTCCTCTATTAAGGCGGTAAGTACTACTGGCCAACCTGGTGGCAGAACCCACACTTCAGACAGTGATCCCTAGAATACAGACTTCTACTGGCTGACAGGTTACAGACCCTGAAGGCATAATAAGGGAATTTCATCTCTTTTACAATAAACTGTATGATGATCCATTCTCTGACTTGGTAGACACCATATTGGAGGATTTAGGTGGATTCACCTTACCTCTCCTATTCGAGGAGGACAGGGATACACTGGATGATAAACCTTTAACACAACAAGAGATAAAAGAAGCAATCTACTCCTTGCCCAACAAATTCCCGGGCCCCGATGGTTTACCTGGGGAATGGTACAAAACACACACTGCCATACTGGTCCCCAAACTAACTCAGTTGTTCGCAGATTGTTTGGAATCTGGGAGGTTGCCAGATAATATGTATCAGGCACATATAGTGCTGATACCCAATCCAGGGAAGGACCCCACTTGCTGCTCATCCTACCAACCCATTTCACTGCTGAATTATGAGTTAAAGATTTTAACCATAGTGCTAGCCAATAGACTCATGAAGGTCCTACCATCCCTTATCAACATAGATCAGACCGGCTTCATGCCTGGCAAGTCCACAGACATAAACCTTAGACGAGTCTTTATGCATCTCCAGCTCCCACCAGAAGAGAATGCCTCCCGGGTCCTGGTATCCTTTGACATCGAAAAGGCTTTTGATACCGTTAGATGGTCCTACATGATGCAGGTTCTGGAAGGCTTTGGCTTCGGCCCAACTTTCCGGAAATGGATCGGTCTATTATACAAGACTCCCAAGGCCCAAATTAAACTAAATGGTAGGCTTTCGCCATCTTTTCCAATTAGGAGGGGGACAAGACAGGGGTGTCCTCCCCTGCGCTGTTTGCCCTGGCAATGGAGCCTTTGGCTAAGGCCTTACGGAGATTGAGCGAGGTGTCTGGAATCCAGGTTGGTTCAGTGGTCAAGAAATTAGCATTGTACGCGGATGATTTAATCCTCTTCCTCTGGGACTCTGGTCCCTCGCTTTCTGGGGTGCTCTGGCTTCTGGACCGCTTTGCGACTCTCTCTGGCCTCCGAACCAACTGGAGCAAATCACTTATTCTGCCCATAGATCTCGGGGCAAAGAAGCTGAGTTATCCTGCTTCACCTCTACAAGGGGCAAGTACCATTAAATATCTAGGAATCAATATCTCTTCCAATACCGAGGACTTTAGCAATCTTAACTTATCCCCAGTGCTGCAGTGGTGTAAAATGAAACTGAAGGCCTTGTCGAACCTCCCATTATCACTTATAGGGAAAATTAACTTAATTAAAGTGAAATTACTCCCGGTCTTGCTATATATTTTATGACACTCCCCGGTCTGGATACCTAAGACTCTTTTCCAGCAATTGGATTCCACAGTGGCCTCCTTTTTATGACAATCACGCCCGGCTAGATTCAGTAGGAAAATCTTGCATAGGCCCTGGACACAGGGGGAACTTGCCTGCCCAGACTTTCACACCTATTATTTAGCAGCAATGCTCACTCATGCACATAACTGGTTGGTCTCGGATGACACCAATGCGACAGTCGTCCTAGAGGCAGCACAACTGGGATCCTTTGAGGCCCTTCGCAGCGTCCTTTATAGGGGGTCAGGGGGTTCTCCAGTACCTTTAACACTGGCGATGAAAGCAATTATTAAGGCATGGCACACGGTAGTGATTAAACCTAATTTGGTAAAGGCCAAATGGTCCCCTAATACACTGCTTTGGTGTAACCCAAGGTTGAAAGAATTCCACTCTCTGCAAGACCCGGGTTTGTGGGCCAGTAAGGGCATCAAGTATTTGAGGAATATCTGTGATGGGTCAGGGTTGTTTACATTTGATAGGCTGAAAAACAAATTCCAACTTCCAAACTCTTTCTTTATCAGTTTCCTGCAGCTCCGCCATGCCTTTGACTCACAATTCAAAACAGTTCAGCTTTGGCTGGAAAACGATGACATGGAGACCCTCTTAATAGATGCTGATCTCTTAAAACCATTATCCCAAATTTACCGAGAACTTCTACCATCCATCCAGGTCGGATTGGATGGTCTGCGTGGTCTGTGGCGGGTGGAGGTGCAGGGACTGGACAGCAAGGACTGGGAAGACGTGTGGGACTATCCACTCCAACCACTGGTTGCTATAAGGGATAAACTGATTCAATTCAAAATCCTACACAGGATCTACTATACGCCCCAGCGCCTCCACAGCATATACCCAGCCGTGTCGGCCAGCTGCTGGAGATGCTCTGGTACTCCTGAAGATTTCACGCATATATTCTGGAATTGCCCACAAATTCAGGACTATTGGCGGGAGGTAACTCAGTTCATTCATAGGTTGACTACTATTCCAATTCCCCTGACAATTAGTGTCTGCCTCCTTGGCCTGGTGGAACAACTGGCATTTGCCAAAGCAACACGCACCCTAATAGGTATCCTTCTTTTCTATGCGAGAAAAGCCATAGTACTAAAGTGGAAGTCAACCACTCCCCCCATGTCCTCATGGAAGCAATTAGTTAACGCAATGATACCCCTCTATAAAGCAACATATCTGTCCCTGAGGATGCCCCAAAAAATATGACAAGGTCTGGCATTTGTGGACAGACTCAGATTCCACAACAGATGATCAGCCCTCAGGGGATCAACCCAAATAGATCTCTTCTATCTCTGTCTAGCTTTGCTGAGCGCTGAGGCCTAGACCCCAAATGGTTAATCGGAGGTGCTAGCCTAAAAATCAAAACAACTACATTTATTCTCAAATGTCCCTATAGAGTAGTGATGGCGAACCTTTTTGAGCCCGAGGGCCCAAACTGCAACACAAAACGACTTATTTTTTTCAAAGTGCCAACACCGCAATTACACCTGAATACTGAGGTTTTAGTTTAGAAAAAACAACTCGCACAGTTGTCCAAACTAATTAACAGCTTTTGTTTAAAAAGAAAAACACAATAAAAGAGATTTCTATTAAACATTTTTTTTTGGCAGAGTACTGCAGAGTATGGGCAGAGTACTGCAGAGTATTGCAGAATATGGGCAGAGTACTGCAGAGTATTGCAGAGTATGGGCAGAGTACTGCAGTGTATTGCAGAGTACTGCAGAGTATGGGCAGAGTACTGCAGAGTATTGCAGAGTATGGGCAGAGTACTGAAGCGTATTGCAGAGTATGGGCAGAGTATGGGCAGAGTATTGCAGAGTATGGGCAGAGTACTGCAGAGTATGGGCAGAGTACTGCAGATTATTGCAGCGTATGGGCAGAGAACTGCAGAGTATGGACAGAGTACTGCAGAGTATGGGCAGAGTACTGCAGAGTATTGCAGCGTATGGGCAGAGTACTGCAGAGTATGGGCAGAGTACTGCAAAGTATTGCAGCGTATGGGCAGAGTACTGCAGAGTATAGGCAGAGTACTGCAGAGTATGAACAGAGTACAGCAGAGTATGGGCAGAGTATTGCAGAGTATGGGCAGAGTATTGCAGAGTACTGCAGAGTATGGGCAGAGTACTGCAGAGTATTGCAAAGTATGGGCAGAGTATTGCAGAGTATGGGCAGAGTATGGGTACTGAGCAGCACTGTGGGCTGGATCTGTAGTGCCCACAGAGCTGCTCAGTACCCATACTCTGCAAACAATCTCTCTCCCCCTCTCCCCTCGTAGGGCGCGGGGGAGCAAGATTCTGGGAGGACATCCATGGACGCCCTCCCAGAATAAGCCGACCGCGCTGTAGCAGTCTTTCGCTATGGCCCGGTCGGCAAGTGGATTACAATTACACTCACATTTCAGTAGTTCAAATCAGTCGGTTGTCCTCCGGTTTCCAGCTGGCTGCAGTGTGGGCTCAGTCCCCGGTCGCTCCGGTGGTGTTCATTGCTCCGAGGAAGGGATTTCCCACAGCAGGCACATCAGCAGGTGCGTCGGCAGAGAACGCCAGATGCGCGAGAACGGGGAGCGTGGCTTCAGCGCTCGCGTTCGGAGCATGGGTCACGCCCATTCGGACACATCACCGCTAGCCCAGAGAACTGTGGGAGATGTAGTTTGCGGTGCGGTGCGGTGTGGACGATTCAGTGATTTGTCAGTGCAGTGTATAATCTCTCAAATGTCACGGCGTGCCCACAGAGACGGCTCTCCGTGCCAGCAGCGGCACGCGTGCCACGGGTTCGCCATCACTGCTATAGAGTCCAGGGCCAATAACTAGAAACGAGAGACAGTCCCCCAAGAAACAATATCTCGTATCAAAATCCTACCATGTGTTACCTGAGCAGTGATTGTGTTGTGTTTAGTTAAGAATATGTAGCTTTTAGATAATCTGTAGTACTATGTTATGCACATGACCATGTGCACCGGTTGGCCGGGGTATACCCCAATGGCCCTGTTTTGTACTGCCAAGGAAAATTTTCAATAAAGAGAAATTAAATAAAAAAAAAAAAACAATGTATTTTGTAAGCTACAGTGCAGTGCTTTACCCTAAACACCATAGTGCTGGGTTCCGGCTGTGAGACAGCCTTTCTGTCTTACACCTGGAACAAAACAGTCTGGCTGAGCGGTACTTAGCCATTTTTGTATTCTGTGAATGAATACAAAGTTTCCTTTGATTGGCTGAGTGAGAGGGGAGGGCTGATGACATCACACTCTTAGACTTGGTCAATCAGAGGAAGCTTTGTATTCATTCGCAGAATACAAAACTGCCTATGAATGGCTGAGCACCGCTCAGCCAGACTGTGGGTTTTTTCTCTGGGTGTGAGACAGCCGGAACTCAGCACTGTGTACTGTATGTAGCTGAACATACATGCAGTACATATAGTGCTTAGAGACACTGCAGCGCGTTTGTTTGGACCAGCTTGGTTCAAACAAACAATTTAAAGTGACATGAAACACGGACAGCAGGGTTGTAAACCCTCGTGTTTTTTCTATCCTATGCATTAAAGTGGAGGTCCACCCTGGAAAAAAAAAATTGCACAAAAAAATACCTAAAAAAATGGAGAATTTTTTTTTTTTTTTAACTTACGTGAAATGGCTGTTGCTAGGCAATCTTCTTAATCTGCCTCTTCCTACGCCACGGTGATGTTGTCTCTTCTCCTCCCCGCGTTGTCTTCTGGGGAATGGGGCGCGGTGTGTTATGGGAACTGTGTGTGTCCCACAACATATCTCGTCCCATTCACAAAGCGCTGCGTGACTCGCACATGCGCAGTAGGAAACGGGCAGTGAAGCCGTAAGGCTCCACTGCCTGTTTCCCTTAGTTAGGATAGCGGTGCAGGGACCCGAGAGCCGAGGGATGGGTCGGCCTTGGGCGGCCGACATCGCGGGCACCCAGGACAGGTAAGTACTTATTTAAAGTCAGCAGCTACAGTGTTTGCAGCTATTGACTTTTACTTTTTTTTTTTCCCGGCCGGAATCCCGCTTTAAGGTGAAAAAACTTCTGACACTGACCGCCCCCCCCAGCTCCCCCATTTTACTCACCTGAGCCCTTTGTTTTCTCGGCAGAGATGCGCTGTACTCTCTGCCCAGGGTTCTCTGCACTTGATTGGATAGCTGATAGTGCCGCGAGGGGGCCCCAGAAAAGGATGATCCAGGCCACTCTGTGCAAAACGAAAAAAAAACTAGCCTTTACAATCACTTTAACTTCTACCCTATCTACTTCTGGGTCATTTGGGTTTAGAAAGTTGTAAACCTATTCCAACTTTATCTCATGGCTACTAACATATCTTGCACCCATATATTGAATGAAGGCTGCACGTCTGCCTATTTGGAACGATGGGACTATTGTCTGTAAAACTCTCTAGCAGAGTCTTCATTCATGAACCTTCATGAACCTTGTGGAATCAAGTTGGACCTCCAACTGGGAAACATACACCTTGTCTCTAGACAGTTACACTTTTTAAATCTTGAATAAGGGAAGTCCAGTCTTTTAATGCCTATTTTTTCATTGCAGATACCATGTAGAAGAGAGAGCAAAGGTAGACTATGCAAAGTTGTAGAACACATTTCTTCAAAACTTTACAGCTAACAGTCTTTTGCCCCGTACACACGGTCGGACTTTTTCGGACATTCCGACAACAAAATCCTAGGATTTTTTCCGACGGATGTTGGTTCAAACTTGTCTTGCATACACACGGTCACACTAAGTTGTCGGAAAATCCGATCATTCTGAACGCGGTGACGTAAAACACGTACGTCGAGACTATAAACGGGGCAGTAGCCAATAGCTTTCATCTCTTTATTTATTCTGAGCATGCGTGGCACTTTGTGCTTCGGATTTGTGTACACACCATCGGAAATTCCGACAACGGATTTTGTTGTCGGAAAATTTTATCTCCTGCTCTCCAACTTTGTGTGTCAGAAAATCCGATGGAAAATGTCCGATGGAGCCAACACACGGTCGGAATTTCCGACAACACGCTCCGATCGGACATTTTCCATCGGAAAATCCGACCGTGTGTACGGGGCATTTGGGTGGATGTTCAGAATTCCACACGGTGGTTGTCACTCAAAGCAGGCTGAAGTACCTTTCACAAAACTGAGGAACTTGTTCTTTCTCTGTACTAGGTGTGTGACTATAGCAGTTGACCAGTAGAGATTCTAATGTTACTTTGTCCATTAATGCTCATCTCCTACAGGCAACATGGGCTAGGCCTCAACAGCTTCAGCTGCTCTACTCTCTTAGCCCTAAGGGCTGAGCCCTCAAGTCCTGGGCTCACTCCTACGTTGTAGTATACCAGACCCAAGATCCTATTATAAGGTTACTTGGGATATTGAACAATTTGATTGACCCAATCTGCTGCGCATAAATTCTCAGGAGATATGTTAAATATGTAGAGTTAATTCCTAGTCACACTTTTTACACAAAAGTGTGGATATCCCAAAAGAGGTTGAGAAAAAAATATAACAGAAGAAAAGATTCTAGAGCACATAAAATCTGCAAAGTTGCTTACATTTCACATGTCTAATACAGGAAATAGTTCATGGTAGACTGTTATTAATTTTTTTCTTAATAATGAGTGCTTACAATTTTTTATTTTGGACCTATGGAGCTTAGACAAGCATATAACTGTTTCAAGTGACTGCTTCATAAAGCAGAGTATAGTGCCTCTAATAATTAGCAGTTCATGTTACCAACTTTCTCTTTTATCTGTATAAGGTTTCCTTTGAAGTATGTTTTTACAAAGTGAGCTCTTTGTTCAGGAACCTCAACTCATCCTGAGTGTCTCTGTAGGAGGTGACCGCAGGGCAATATTCTTCAGTTAAACATGAGGGCTCATTGTCACTATACTGGTATGTTTACCTGAATTTGGGGAACAATGTAATTGTTAATAATAAAATGAACTGATAATAAATGTCACGGTACAACAAAAAAAAGCTAGCACACTCTGTGATAACCTCACATCAAATAAATATATAACATATATTTACAACACAAATAACTTTATGCACAGCTAATTATAATATGTGCATATATCACACTTGTTATTGTGACGTAACAAAAACATTTTTTTCGTGCAAATAAAAGAGATAGAAACACCACGGCTAGCAATTCCAATGCAATTCGGCTTCGCTATTGGACATGATGTCTCTGCCTACCGAGTAACATCATCACATCCATTGGAATTACTAGAGATGATCCCGATCCCTAAGGAAGCAGACTGGTCACTATTTGTATGCTGCCAATTTTCTCTGTTTTGCGTGAGTATATTGAGGTATTTTGTTTGACTAATAAAAGATTTTAAGCCGGGAGCATTAGATTTGATCTTATTGCTTTGTGGGACATTGGAAGTGGATAGGGCCTTTTGGATGGTAGTGGATAGTGTTTTTTGTGGTGGCCCACAGGGCTGGAAGTATACGCTACTCTCTTCATCAGTGTAACCATTGTGCCTGTTCAGACTGCTTATAACCGGATTGACAGCAACGGGAGCCAATGGAGCCTCTGCTGGGTCTCAACCAATCAGGTGGGAGAGTCCCGGATGGCCGAGGGACTGGTGGAAATCACTGGATAGAGATGGGGCTCAGGTAAGTATTAGGGGGGCTGAGGGGGGCTGCTGTATACAGAAGGCTTTTTATCCTAATGCATAGAATGCATTAAGATAAAAAACCTTCTGACATTACAACAAAGACGGCCCATCCATTAAGGGCGCACGGGCGCCGCCGCCCCCCCCCCCCCCACCCATGCGTCTGGCCCCCATGCAAGACGCTGGATGCATGGATTTCAATGGGGGGGGTTTGAAGCACCTGATTAGAGCCAGAGGCTCTAATAGGCTTCAAAATAGGGTGGGCTCGGGGCGCAAGCACTGCAAACCGAGCCCACCCAGGTGTGTTACAATAGCTTGTGTGGGCAATCAATCCTGATCCAGTGACACCCCCCCTCCCCCTGCTGCTCTCTGCTCAATCAATACTTATAATAAACCGTAATAATAATCAACCCTGCTTGTCACAAATACCATTCCATGTGATAAACAAGTATTCATGTCATAAAATGTGCTTTACACCTAGTGAAACAAATATAAACAAAATGTACAGCAATATAAAAGTCCCCCAGACATATTCCCAATGTGCAGGTGCTCTCTGAAAATTTAAACTTGGTGCTTGATTCCACCTCTGCATATTGGGCCCCACATGGATTTGCACTCATGGGATATATTTGACCAACTATCACTAGTATGGTCAGATACGCTTGTGGGGGATGTCCCCTTTAAATCCAGTACCTCTTGTGTCAGCTTTGCTTGATGTTGGAAACCCGGTAATACCACTAAGAAGGAAATAATAACAAGAGGGACGCCCATAGTGTAAAACTGCTTAGTAGATTTATTGAATACAAAGGAAATTAATACACTCACTCGCTATAGTACCCGTTTAACCTGGCACTTGGTGTGTACAGCATTGGTTGTTTATAAAGGGTACCCGTCGTCCCGGTTCCATGCTTAGAAGAGGGGCTTGGGTCCCTATCTTAAAATGACGTTGGTGGAAGTTAAGTTGCAATGCAGTGGGTATAACTTCAACGCATTTCCACCTGATTGGTTGTCCTCAGGAAGCTCATATTGTTACACATAACTGTAGCTGTCAATTTTTAGAGCACCATCCACAAAAGTGAGTACACCCCTCACATTTTTGTAAATATTTTATTATATCTTTTCATGTGACAACACTGAAGAAATGACATTTTGCTACAATGTAAAGTAGTGAGTGTACAGCTTGTATAACAGTGTAAATTTGCTGTCCCCTCAAAATAACTCAACACACAGCCATTAATGTCTAAACCGCTGGCAACAAAAGTGTAATTTCTGCAGTGTTGTCACATGAAAAGATATAATAAAATATTTACAAACATGTAAGGGATGTTCTCACTTTTGTGAGATACTGTATATCCTAGGTGCTGAACTCAATTATTTTCTCTGTTTACCGGCTGTGATTGACAGCAGCAGGAGCCAATGGCTTTGGCTGCTGCCTCCATGTCCAGTGAGGAAAGAGAGATCACAGAGAGATGCTGCTCTTGGGTGTAGCGCTGGATCGGGATTGGGCTTAGGTAAGTATAAGATGGGCTGGGGGGGTGCTGCAGAAGGCTTACAACCTTTACAACCATTTTAAGGTGAGCAGATTTGATGTGGTGGTCAGTAGTGTATTTAGGTTTTGTGCTGCCCTAGGCCTGACTGAACTCGTGTACCCCTTAATTTAGATATGACCCACCAATTCCTGTCAAGGCCACACCCCTTGCTGTTTAAGACCTGCCCTGAAATTTTCGAGTGGGGATACTAATTCTGAGGGCGGGGGGGGGGCAATGGATTCCCTTAATTTGCATAGATTTCCTCTCACTTCCTGTTTGGCTATGGGGCAGGAATTGAAGGGAAATCTCTGCAATGGGACAGGGATGGTAAAAAAATACTGACCGGGGCTATAACTCTCCCTTACTCTATCCAAAATGAAAGAAAAAAGTTTTGCCTATAGTTCTACTTTAAGCATACATTTCTGATAATTTTTTGGAGAGGACTAAGAAGATATAACCATGCCAATGGTGCAGCAGAAAACATATAGCACAGTGAGGAAGGTTTGTAGTCCAGGATGATGAGAGTCAAAATTAGAAGCGCCCCCCCCCCCCTACAGTTGCGGAATGCCGGCCGCCAGCATACTGGAAGCAGTGCAGACGCTTTATGGAGGGCGCTAGACTAATTTGCCTCTCAGACCAGTCCACCCCATAAGACTGGCGCTACACTAATGCCGCGTACACACAATCGGACATTCCGACAACAAAATCCTTGATTTTTTTCCGACGGATGTTGGCTCAAACTTGTCTTGCATACACACGGTCGCACGAATGTTGTTGGAAATTCCGATCGCCAAGAACGCGGTGACGTACAACACGTATGACGAGCCGAGAAAAAGGAAGTTCAATAGCCAGTGCAGCTCTTCTGCTTGATTCCGAGCATGCTTGGAATTTTGTGCGTCGGAATTGCGTTCACACACTCGGAATTTCCAACAACGGATTTTGCTGTCAGAAAATTTGAGATCCAGCCCTCAAATTTTTTTTGTCGGAAATTCCGACAGCAAATGTCCGATGGAGCCTACACACGGTCAGAATTTCCAACAACAAGCTCACATTGAACATTTGTTGTCAGAAATTCCGACCGTGTGTACGCGCCATTACAGTGTAGCGCAAGCCGGCGAGGACTCTGTCCGTGCTGCCCCCCTGCAAAATGCTGCCCTAGGTCTGGGCCTTGTCGGCCTACGCCAGGATACAGCATTGGTGGTGGTGTTGGAAGGTGTTCACTGGTTCACAAGAAGATTGCAATGAAAAAGAATGCACAGAACTTATTGACTCACATTGTTTAAAGACACGTGAATTTTATTTCACGTTTTTTTATTTGATCTTTATGCATTTAGGAAACACAAATTTTTATTGTACAATATTATTAATTATTTGTGGTCACACTAACAAGTTTGATTTATGCATTTATTATAAATAATCCTGTACAAATGTATATATTTATTTAAAATAACGTTTTTATACTATTGAGCTTATTTAAAGAGCAATGTAAAAACCAATCAGAAGTTATCTTTTAAAAAAATGGCTTAATATATTGAACAACAATCAGTTAGGGACCACAGTTTACTTAGGTGCAAAGAAGTGGCAGTGTGGCTTCACTTATAGGTACAAATGTATGCAAAAAAAAAACATGTTTGAACATGCATTGCTGAGCCTGTGACATATTAATGTGTTCTAACCGTGTGTTGCCATTGATCCTAAAGGGCATGTGGGTGAGTTCACTTGCCCTGCACCCTGTACACAGAGGTACCTTTCATGTGTGAGCTCATCAATGCCTGGGACCAGATGGGGGCCACGTTTATGTGAAAATCAAACATTAAGGCGGTTCACCAGCTTACAGATGAGCCTTACACAGTGTGCAGTAGAAAATGTACAGAGTCCCTCTGAAAAGTCTAGTCCCGTGTCACTACACACATTTCTCTTGCTGTATATTGCATTTGGAAGGGACACCGCTGATCCTATGCCCACTCCAACAGTCCAGCGTACCTCTGTCATCACACTCCCAGTGACAAAATGGGGCCCCCGCCATGAACCCAGCCTGGACCTCATGCATTTAGGCACTAATTTAATTCCTTCCACACTCCAATACCATGCTTCCAAGCTGTAGGTCTTCGTAACGTGGGTTCGATTCTGATACCTAAAGGTTACCAACTGGAGGGGAGGGAGCCAGATCATTAACCCCCCTCACTCCTGGAGGACCCTACACCATGCCAGATACCACCCTTTATGACCGGCTGTCATATACCTTGCACTAGTTCCTGGGTAGACCTTTTATAGTGGCTTTGCTTCATACCCCACATGTGCTTTACTAACCCTGTTCTTTCAAACGCCAGAAACCATCATGCACCCCTTTAAATTACTTCCGTCTAGGCTTGGAACAGTTGATACAACCTTACTGAACATCTGGCAAAGTCCAAACCAGCAACATAATTCTGTCTAAGTAAGCTGAGCTGCCCAAACATACCTCAACAAAGTGATAGTCCGATTCTGGCATTCCCCAAGGCTTGGCAGTTCTCCAAGTGTCTTCCGACAGACTACCAGTTCCCCTTAGTGTTCCATAGCTGTCACAACATTTCTGAGAGCAGGCGACTCGGGAACCTAGCCTTACCCCTATATTTATATCACAGGGCGGATAGGTAGGGCCCAAAAAGCCCAGGAACCAAGGTGCAAAACATTAAATCCTTCCCCAGCCTGGGTCAGCCAACTATCTAACTAACATACTGTAGGCAACCTGCCTACAGGCACCCCAATATTTGTGTAAACAAAGTGCTACAGCACAACACACAGATGTTAATGTTCTGTGCATTGCAGTGAGCTGTGCTGCATTGTCAAAAGTAACACAAGTCTGTTTTTTTCATGCATTGAAGCTAATTAGGAACCTATTTTATGCATGTTCTGTTTGCATTAACACACATACAAAATTAAGCCTAAAGAAAACATGTGCAAAAAGAAAAATGCATAGGTTTGCTTTGGTGACTTCCGAAAATGTTAGTTGTTTGGCTGCCTCTGGTTTTACTGTTCACTGTCACTGTTCAGGAACAAACATGCAGCCAGTGAAGATAGAAGAGTAAAGTCAGATATCCTGATCTACATAATTGATCCAGATCAGTGACTCAGAAAGCACTGTAATAGTATGACAGCCATTGATATAGCATTTTTAGAAGGAGAGGACAGCCATGGAAGATTACAGTACATACTCTCTCAGCACAGGCTTAGTATGTTCTGCATTAGTGTTCTTCTTCGGATACAGTAATGCCTTCAGAAACTGTGTTGTTTTGCATGTTGGCATTGTATATATCTTTGGATCTAAACTTTACAAAAAGAACTTACACTGAAATTGCCTGGGTGTGAATAACATGCTTAGTAATATTACAAGAACTGTTTAAATGCATTTTCTTACATTTGAGTTTATGTACCAAGGCAGTACAAAACGAACAAGGATTTACAGTAACCTATCGCTTCCATTCCATTTTCATTTTTTATCTTGTTTATTATCTGCTATGGGTTATAGGAAAAAGACAACAACCACTTAGATTTCAGTTCAACACACACAGTTCACATGGGCCCTGCATTATGACAAAAAAAATACAGAAATTTCCTGCAAGTAAATTTCCTTGCATAGTGTAGAGCAACCTTTCAATCATGTCTAAACCATAAATGTCATTTATTGCAGTCTTCCAGTAATTCGATGTGGTGGCTTCATTCGTTTTCTTTTTTTCAGACTCTTATGCCTTTATTTTCACGTGGTTAATCTGCAAATATCAAACTTCCTGTCCCCTTCGGTCTATGCCCTGGTTCACACTGGTTCGGCTTTAAAATTGTGCTACTTCGGCGCAATTTCAAAGCCGCAGATCAGTGCGGTTTGCCCTGCCGATTTTATTGCGGCTTGCGACTTTATTTAACAGCTTGCCGACTAGCCGCCATCATTATACTGAGGCAGGTCAGCGCGTTCCTGCGAGCCGTCGTAGCTGTATGTTGGCCCTTTAAGCGGAGATAGCAGGAGCGCGCACCTGCTGCACTGCAGGGGTGCCGATGCGTGTGGCCGGTGGTCGCGATGGCAACCGGCCACGAGCGATCGCGGGCACGAGAGCCAGAACAGGGACGTGTGTGTGTAAACACACAAATCCCTGTTCTGTGAGGTGAGGAGAGACAGATAGTCTGCTCCTACTAGATAGGAACAACAATCTGTCATCTCCTCTAGTCAGTCCCATCCCCCTATAGTTAGAACATTCAGGAGGGAACACAGTTAAGCCCTTGATTGCCCCCTAGTGTTAAACCCTTCCCTGCCAGCGACATTTACACAGTAATCAGTGCATTTTTATAGCACTGATCTCTGTATAAATGTCAATGGTCCCAAAAATGTGTCAAAAATGTCCGATCTGTCCGCAATAATGTCGCAGTCCCGATAAAAATTGCAGATCACCGCCATTACTAGTAAAAAAAATAAAAATGACATAAATTTTTCCCATAGTTTGTAGATGCTATAACGTTTGCGCAAGCCAATCAATATACGCTTATTAACATTTTTATTACGAAAAATATGTAGAAGAATACATATCAGCCTAAACTGAGAAAAAAATTAGCTTTTAAAAAAAAAAAATGGGGATATTATTATTATTATTATTATAGCAAAAAGTACAAAATATTGTGTTTTTTTCAAAATTGTTGCTCTTTGTTTGTTTATAGCACAAAAAATAAAAACCGCAGAGATGATCAAAAACCACCCAAAAAAGCTCTATTTGTGGGGAAAAAAAGCACAACAATTTTGTTTGGATACAGTGTCATGCGACCGTGCAATTGTCAGTTAAAGAGATGTAGTGCTGTATCGCAAAAAATGGCCTGGTCATTAAGCAGTCAAATCTTCCGGCGCTGAAGTGGTTAACAGAAGTCTATGCAAGTCGCAATGAAAACGGAAAAAAAAATAGTGCAGGAAACCTTTTTTTATAATCGATGCGACGTGACTTGCGGCAATATGAATGGTTCCATTTCAAGCAATGGGGTACGACTTGTCATGCGATTTGGAACTGTCAAGTTACACCGGTGTGAACGGGGGCTACATTTTTTTCTCTCCACTGTAACATATCATCCTTTGTTCATCTTCATAACATGGTAGATCGTTAGGAGTTACAATTTACAACGGTTCTTTTAAGCTCATGGAAAAGTGGCATAAAAACTGTGTTTCTGGCAAGATCAACAAGTATACAAAAGTTGTGCATATGCCAGGGAAAAACAAAATGAAAATTGCATGCCTGAACCCAAATTGGTTTGGGAAGGTGTCTCCAAAGCTCAATTGCAAATCAAAACAAAGTAAATATAGATCTGACACCTGCTATAGGCTAATACAATTTTTTAAATTAACTTAAAAAACATATATATAAATATTTAACAGTTTCAGTGCAAAAAAAAAACAGGTTGATTCTGTACTTGCTGAAAACTGGCTTAGCCTGTAAAGTGAAAACTAATGTGGCCACTACATCTAAGGCAGTGATTCTCAACTCCAGTCCTCGGGACCCACCAACAGGCCAGATTTTAAGTATTACCTTGGGGAGTTGCAGACTAGAATACTACAATCACTGAGCAGCAAGTGATTTCACCTGTGATGTATTTCAGCTATCTTTCAAACCTGGCCTGTTAGTGGGTCCTGAGGACTGGAGTTGAGAACCACTGATCTAAGGAATGGTAAAGTGCAATATAATATATTTTTGTTTTTGGGTTTAGATACACCTTAAAAAGGTTGTAAACCGCTGAAGAATAAAAAAATAAAAAAAACCTGTAAGACAACGGTATAATGTGCTGGTATGCATCGCATACTAGCCCATTTTGAAATAGTTACCTTAGAACGAAGCCCTTCCAGCGGCGCCCTGCTCACCGCTGAGATGGCTGACATCTTTCCCCAGTGTTTCCTCAGGGATCGCGGGCTCCGGCAATGTGAGTGGCCGGAGCCACAATGACGTCACTCTTGCGCATGCACGCGGGAGCCGCCGTTTCCGGCACTGGCTCTGAAGGTTCGGCAATGTAAGCCAGACCTTCAAAGTGCATGCGCCGATGATGTCATCAACTGCATGCACTCTGAATATCTCCTAAACTGAGCAAGTTTAGGAGATATACACAGTACCTACAGGTAAGCCTTATTATAGGCTTACCTGTAGCTATAAGTGGTGTAACAGAGTTTACAACCACTTTAAGGATTGGAAGGTAAAACACACCTTTACTCTTAACATTTTTCTTCATTCCATATATGTTATTTCCTATAAACGGCTAATGTCGCATACACATGAGCAGACTTTTCGACCGGAATGGTCCGACGGTCTATCCGACGGACTTTCGGCGGACTTCCGACGGACTTTCCGAACAAATGAACTTGCCTACACACGATCACATCAAAGTCCGACGGATTTGTACGTGATGACGTACGACCAGACTAAAATAAGGAAGTTGATAGCCAGTAGCCAATAGCTGCTCTAGCGTCGGTTTTCGTCGGTCGGACTAGCATACAGAGGAGCGGACTTTTTGATAGAAACTGGGTCCGGCGGAAATCTGACGTAAAGATTTGAAACATGTTCCAAATCTAAAGTCTGTCACATTTTCGACCAAAAAAGTCCGCTGCAGGTCTGATGAAGCCCACATACGGTCGATTTGTCCACCGGACTCGGTCCGTTGGACCAGTCCGGTCGAAAAGTCCGCTCGTGTGTACGCGGCATTAGTGTATCTTTTCTTATACCTGTCTACCAAACCGATTTCAGCCTTAACTTATAATTAAGTTAATATGAAATAATATAATAATAATCATAGCAAAGAAAGATTATTTCCCATTAGTTTCCATGGGTTGTTGCATCATCATCTTTGATGAATAAATACACTGGATGTTTTCTGGTAATAATTGATTCATTGTTATTATTAATATGTGTTTTAGTAAGATGCCAATATTTTTATTATTTTGAAATGTGTATGATCCTACTTTAGAAGAAAAATTCCTTATAGGTACTGCTCTGTTTTTTCATGTCCTCGGTTGTTTTAGAGATAATAATAATCTTACTTACTATACAAACATGGTACCTTGCAAAGCACTCTTGAAAAAGTAATGGCTAATCACTTTTATATCTAGAGCCATAAAAATGCAAATCAATGCAAGTATAAAGAGTAAAGACTCTTGCTGTGTGACAATATTGTTATACAGAGTTAATTTATATTAGCTTGACTTGCAAGGCAGTAGATAAATTCTAATTATACAGCTTAATTAACTTTGCATGATACTCTGGACCCTATAGTCACATAAAATGGGCTTTCTGCACAGATTGGAAAGAAAGTTTGAACAAAGAACTAAGCTTTAACATTTCTGCTTTGTCTCTCTATGAAAATATTTACAAAGCACCTTTCATTATATTATGGAGCATTCAACCCATGTTCAAAAGACCACTGTATCTTTCAGCATGGACAGACTTGCAGGCTCTTTTTAGGCCTAGTTATTAATTCCCATCACTCTTGTTGTTCCCAGATTCTCCAGTCTCCACTGAGCTCTGCAGGCGACATTGTTCAAGTATATTCATCAGTCACTCCTTTTAGAAAACCAAACTCCAGACCGGGGTATTTCATCCATTCTAAAATGTTTGGCAGAAGCCCCAAAACCTGCAGGAGGGATTATAAGCATGAAACGTTCAATAAAACCTGGAATTGAAACTCCTGAAGCATGTCCTTGGGTGACCATGAACAGGAGCTACTCTGTTCCAGCGATGTCTGAAAGCATGTTTTAACAGTGTGTAGCTGTCCAAAGTAAGTAATTACACTGACAGAGATTAATTTGTCATCAACAAAGCTGTTAAGACAAAAGAAAGCCCTTGATTGTCATGCTGACCACAACTTTATGACTCAGGCAGTTCAGACAATAAAGATAAATCCTTTCCCTGGATGCTAAACTATTTGGTGCAACCATTCTCTATTGTAAGTCATTATTGAGTTGCACCACTATGATGGCTACTACATTTTCCTCCGCATATTGTAAAATATTACTTACTAGGCTGTTACCTCACAGCTAGTTTTATTCAAATAATGTTTACATGTAATTATTTACTTGTGTATAATAACAAATAATTAGTGACTTATTTTATGTAAAATTTAGAGGTACTTGAGCCATAGGCAGAAAGGCCTTGTAGAACACTCCTGACCAAACCAGTTATAAAGGATATTTTATACTGTCGCCTCTTTAATGGAGAAGTAAAATATACATTTTAAGAATGTAAGTTGGGCTTTTGGGTATCATAGACGGTCTGCTGGCAAAAGAGGTTACAAAACAGGCAATAGCCAGGGCCCTCTTTGAGGCCCGTAAATTGATTCTTAGGCATTGGAAATCGGCTGACCCACCCTCGAGGAAGGAGTGGATTGCTTAAATGGGTGTCACACTATGTCTAGAAAAGTATGTCTTCCAACATAGAGGGTGCCCATGCAAAATTCACGTGGTATGGTCTTCCTGGCTGGACACACCAGGGCTTTCCCCAGTTGAATTGTTCCTGGATAGAATTTTGTGAAATATCTCTTATTTTATAAAGTTTGGTGTAGCATTGGTGCTTTGAGTGTACATTTAAGAATCTGGGTGTATTGTCGAAGATGCAGTCTTACTACTAAGTAATGCCATGACAATATTGGATTATGGAATTGTTATATGGTTCTTTCTGGAATGCTAAATTGTCTCTGGATTTTGTAACTGTATTTTTCATGCTTATGTTCTTAATAAAACTTTGAGATAAAAAAAAAAAAAAAAAATAAGAATGTAAGTTGGGAGAAAAAAATTATTTTGTGGTAACCCCACCCATGGGACATGGCAAAAGGCCCAGAAATAATACTGTATATGATACTTACCTGTGTTAACTGCTTCATGTGGATGTCAGGTAACAGTTCTGTCATGAGCTTCAAAATACCTATAAAAGAAAGAGAAGTGTTTCATTATTTCAAAGAAACAGAAGACAGCCTTTTATCAAAGGGGATCGTGTCTATTTTATATGTTTTATGGTCAATGCAAGCTGCAATGGCTGAGCTCAATTTAATTGTTATGCAATGTTCTTATTACAAGTATTGGTTTAGCTTTAGTTATAATGTTTACATAATAATAATTTTATTAAATTATTTAATGATTTTATTCCTAAAACAAAAAATAAAGGGCCATGGCCATTTTTAAGCTTTTATGGTACATTGGTTTTTTATTAATTAATTTGGGGGTTCTGTCTATGGTCCCATCGTTATGATGGTCCATTTTGCTAGTAGGAGATTGAAACTGAAGAGTATACTGTTTTGGGAATAGCTGCTGCCATTTTCCAGCTTTGACCCACTTAGCACTAGCAGGTAAAAAAAAAAAACACTTTATACTATTTCCTGGCATGCTTGTCTTCTTTTTTATGTACTTTTGTTTAATTTTAACTGAAAGAAAGCAAATAATTTTCCACCATATCTGAGGAAGGATGTTCATTCATTAGTTATTTCTTCAATGAAAACATTGCCATCTGTATTTGGAACCCAGGCTTTTTGCAATAACATTGGGCTATGGTTTGAGTTTGGATATGTGGTCATGGGTAGATAAGATGTTTTGAGACTACATTTCCTAGGATGCTTATGCACTCTGCAGTGTAGTTGAGTATCATGGGAAATGTAGTTCCAAAACATCTGAGGTGCCAAGGTTCACCATCACTGCGCTAGGGGTTACATTAGGTAAGTGTTAGGGCTAGTGATTAGGTTCAACTAAAGTTCAAAGTCTTTACCTTCATACTTGTTCGGGTAAGTAACTCAAAGTATTGAAGAACGAGGATCAGCATGGCAACTAACATTTTTAGAAAGAAAAGTCAGAAACAGCAGCCTCTGTGTCTCTCTTAGGCATTATTGAAGGGTATGAGATTTAGAATTAATACATATCCAAGTTTAAAGTATTGGACAGAGTGGGGAGGGATTAGAACCTATATCATGGTTTTGTTGCTGTCTGTACCCCCACTAGGGAAATACAACCCCCTCTATTTGTCCTGGTGACCACTGTCACTGGAATAGAAAATGTCAGGGGGATGTGCAAAATTTTACAGTTGTCACTAGAACAAAAATAAAAGAGAAATTTTCCAACAGACAGCTTTTCAGGTGACAGCTGTCTAAGAGGGTAAAGAACAAGATTCCTCAAGGTTTGGGACTTTAAGTGGACGCAAGGCAGTAATATTAAAAAAGTACAAAATTTATTGGACAAACAATAAATAAATCAACAAATGTAATACAATGTAAATATGAATGTAAACAGATGACTGATGATAAAAAACATCTATATACATCTATATAAGGGGAAAAAAACAGCTTAAAAAGAGGGGGGAGCTCGCAAAGGAATAGTACATGCGTCTGTCTAAGAGCGGATTTCTCATCACTTTGGAGAGATTTCCTCCCTATTCCTGTTCTTTCTATGGGACAGGACACAGAGAATAAAAACGTGATAGTGGTTTTTAACTATTCCATACTTTCTCCAAAACTAACACTACTCACTTTGCAAGTATTAAATGCTTGTTAAGTCTATTCTTTGCTGCACAAAGCCTCCTCGAGGTGATCCGGGCTACGATCGCATTCCTGCCTCCTTTATGTACAGTGCAGGGTGCTGCATTTAAATATAAAATAGAATCAACAACTTAACAACTCCAACAACTAAAAAATGTGCATACAGAGTGTATGTATTCTCTGTGATCTCCTACAGAATCTACAGTTAGGCTAAGTGAGTTTCAACCAAACAATTTTAAATACATGCTTTTTGTTTTTTAGCAGAGATATTAGGTTGCAAACCCCTCAAAGACAGATGTGAATGATTCAAGTGCAATTATATCTCATAACCCAGTCATAACTCATAATCCATCAATTTTGATGGATTCCTGATGAAGTGTGCATTCGTGAAATGCATAGAAGAGAGGCTTTAGTTTAGACGCATATACACAGGAGCTCCTCACTTCCGTCGGCTTCCTGAAACGCACGCAGCACGTCGCTAGTCAGACAGCGGTACGGGATTGGTTTCACAGACCCCAGAGCTGCTAATGTGCCAAACATTTACTAAATTGTACACATGTAAGTGCAGCAACCTTTTTTTAATAAAAAGCAATATTACACTATCAACTGCCTTCTGTGGCTCATTTGGTGGTGCTAATTCTACAGAGCCTTTGATGGGGAAAAGAGACAGGAGCTGATTATTGTGGAGGTCATATCCATTGATTGAAGAGTTTAACCCATATACTCACGCTTTATTGTTATTGGTTGGCCGTATCCATCTGAGTATCTAATGAGGAGAAGAGATAGATGTTGAATAAGGAGGAGATTTACCCATGAATTGAAAGAATTTGTATCTTCATTATCCATGCTTGATGGTCACTTGCGCAATTTATATCTCACTTTGGGTGGAGCACTGTCTATTTGGAATACTGAAGCACTTTTTACCTCACAGAATCACGGTGTTGGAGAATATATTTTGGATTGATGAAATACAGAAATTATGAACTTTATTTTTTATGATTATTTTTAAAAAAAATTACATATTTTATTGGTTTCACTTATTATTATTCATTGATTTATTCATTGATTTACTCATTCATCCTGGCAATTATGTATTTCCACTTGCTTGACCAGTTAGCACCCTTTTGATCTTTTTTCACATTTTATTAGTTACTCACTAAGTTTAGGAGCAGCGCTGGTACATAACCATTGTATCAGTTTACAGTTAGCGCTGTTCCCTTCTTTTTTCAAACACACTTGTTTTTAATAACGTTAGCTTTCACGAAATCCCAGCTCAGACACCTCCATTGTGGTTTGACTTGAATTACATTTTGAAAAAAAAGTACTAATACAAGTGGGTTTAATGCTATGGAGAATCTTGAGGTTTACCCAGAATCACAGTGCTTGGCATATGTATTGAGTAAGGCTAGATCAAGATAGCGGGAAAACAGATGTCAGAGCCATATTTCTGTCTGCTGAGATCCCCATTTCAGTAGCTGTGGTTAATTAAAGTCACCAGCATGTACCCAAGTTTGGTTCTTAGTCATTTTCTATAGGTATTATGTATTTTTTTGGTAGCATAAAAAGGATCAGAGCAACTTACAAAAGAACAATGGAAGCCAGAGAATATGATGCATCAGTCATATGGTTCTTCCCACATCCAGACATGGACAGATCAGCAAAACTTTACACACAAAGATATTGAGGCAGAGCACTTCATCAAAGCTGTCAGAAACTATTCACATTTCAGAACAAAGAAAGCACACAAATATGTGAGCTCCTTGCACTGATGGTCTGTGATAAACAATCACCTTTGTATTGTATGAGTCATTGGTCAGTGAGTGAGCTGACTCCCTGTCTGAGGCTCATCCTGGGCCATGTCTCACAGTAAATACAAAGTCCTTCCAATGCAGACACACAGCAGAAGAAACAAGCTTACTTGTCCCACACAGCTCCTGGAGAGCAGATGGTTGATAATGAAGCTGGAGTTCTGCTTTAAGAATAGCATGTGTCATGATAATGAAGTAGTGTGTTAGGCCAAGCAAAGGCACATCCTGCCTAAGGAAACAGTGGTGAGGGCCAAACTTCTGGCTGAGAAAAGAGTTTTGGGAAGGGGCAGATAGGCACTGAGAACTAAGGGCTGATATACAGATAAGGGTCCCTTGCAGTACTGCGACCATGGGATCCAGGTTAATAGACAATACAGTCCAATCTGACAGGAATGCTCAAAAACACACAGGGGCACTACTGGGAAATGATTAGTAGTGTACAGAGGCAGGCTGTTGGCTGAGGAAGAAAATGGCAGAGAATGACAGGTATTCTGTCAAAGAAGGATTTGGCAGTTAAAGAGAGACTGCTGGTGGATGAAAGAGCTGGTAGCGAGGGCAGGCTAATAGCTATGGAAGGAGTGAGAAATTTTCTCCAAAGATGAGCTGTGTTGACATTCTGTAGATTCCTTAAGGGGGATAAAAGAAGAAAGCTTCAGAACAACCTTATCCAGGAAGCTTGGCAATATGGCTTAGAACACGTGAAAGCCTGAAGTTTTGAAATTCTGCTTGCTGAAAGTATGGCTCTGAGAAAGACTGTAAGTAGAGATAGATTCCATAAGAAGCATGATGTGACTGTTAGGAAAAATGGCTCCTCAAGTTGACTTTTTCAGAACCAAAGGAAGATCCAATTTTGGGAATAATGACCAAATTGGGGATGTCATCTTCATAGCTTGGAGAAGCATTACTACCACAGGATAGGATGTCTAATGATTACCTGTCAGGGCAGAAAGTGATGAAATTTTAACTTTTCAATTAGTATAACCTTAACCTAAGCCTAATGCTGACTGCAGCAACAAAGGATGTTGGCTACTGAAGGATTGTGACAATTCCAATTCCTCTCCATGGGCAATATCTAGAAAGTTTCTCCACACCCTGTGATATGTTGATTTTGTGGAACTCTTTAGCAGAATAGCAGGATCACAATTGCAGAGACCCCCTCCTGTTAACTCTTCAATAAGCACTTCAGGAATAACCGGGTTGGTGGTTAGAGGTACACCATTCGAAAGTCTCAAGATAGCAAGAAGACATCCTGGCCCAGAGCTTCTTGGCAAAAAAATTTGGTGAAGATGCCATTTGGTCAACATTTAGAGTTCCCAACTGCTAGGAAATTATCTAGAGGTATTTGTGATTCATCAACCATTTGCTGTTGATAAAGTGCTACTCAGATTGTCGACTAAGGAGTTCTCTGGTCCTGAAAGGTATAAGGGATAAAGGTGCGCCCATGAAAAAGTATCCACCATCATGTGAAGACACTGAGTTTAGGTACCCCACTAGTTGGAATAATAAGCGACTTATGCCTTGTTATTCATCATTAAAATGATTGTAATGATTTTTGCTTAAAAATAACAAACCTGTCATACTAACCTGTCCTGTGAAATTATTTAGCTCTTTTCCTCTTCTCTGGAACCTCTTTGGCTCTCCTGGCCCCTCCCTCCTGACGAGTGCCCCCACAGCAAGCAGCTTGCTATGGGAGCACTCGAGCCGCAGCTCCATGTGTCCATTCAGACACGGAGCCGTGACTATGCCCTGCCCCCTCTCCTCATCGGCTCACTGACTTTAACAACAACGGGAGCCAATGGCGCTCCGCTGCTGTCTTAGAAAATAAGGAGGGGAGTCCCGGGCATCCAAGTCTCTCTTGCAACATTGCTGGATAGAGATGGGGCTCGGGTAAGTATTAGGGGGGCTGCTGTAAACAGATTTTTTTAACTTAATGCATAGAATGCTTGAGTACCCCCAGAGCTGCCTGAAACTCCAACAGGTTCAAATGGGTAGGGGCTGAATCCTGTCACTTTTCCTGGGCATGAAGGCCCCAACAATATGCCCCCCAGCTCCAGGGACTGGCATAGGTCATAGCAGTAATCCAGTTTCCAGAGCTAAGGAGCCTGACCTGGTTCGGGTTGGGTGGGGCCATCTACCATGCCTGACTCTTCCTAACTATCTTTGGAAGGAAGATGGTATGATTCAGAGAGGACTTGTCCCATTGTTAAAGCAAGCAAATTTGCCTTTGTAGAAGATTCCAGTGTGCCCATGTCACTGTTAGAATAGTAGATGATAAGAGGTCAATTAGGCTCATGCAGAGACAGGAAGATTCTGTTCCAAAAATATCTGATTGCCTGGTACTCCAAAATTTTTTTGTTTGTAAACCTGCCTAATTTGGGTAGAGTCACCAACACTATATGTGTGTGTGCAACAGAAAAAGGGCCCTCAAGGTTTCTGGCATCAAGATATCATCAATGTAGCAAAAAATCCTCACGTCAACAAATTGATCAAGGGTACTATTGTCAGAGGAATCTTGGAGCATGTCCTTGGAGCTGAGCAAGTCCGAAGGTAGGCACAGAAACTGATAATGTTTCTGAAATATTGCGAACCTCAGAAACCACATATGACTGTCTGTGATGGAAACATGAAGGTAGGCATCAAGTAGACCTATCATAGCCTCCAATCTTGTGAATATATGATGAAAGTTATTGTCCCTAGGCACTCCATTTTGAAGCACTCTACTCTCATAGAGGTGTTTACAGTAGGTTTATTAGCCCAAAGCTAGCCTTTACTTTACTGAAGAATTTTTAACAAGAAAAATAAGAGAGTATAATTCCTTATGTCTTTCCCACATGGTGACTGGGATAATGGCTTTTGCCTGAAGCAATGGCCTTTGCCTGAAGCAATTCTACTATGTAAGATGTGAATCACTTGCGTTCTGTAAACTCCAGCCTGTATTTTCTGCAAATGTTCTCCACAATGAGTCCGACACATTGTCTGATCTTACCTGCTGAGCCACTGGTGCAGATCTCTCTTTTTTCCTGAATGTGACTTATGCTTATAGCCACTGTTTCATTGATAAAAGATCAAATCTCAGTATTTTCATCTTCCTTATTTAATGACATTTCTGTGAAGCACTTTTCCCAAAAGAACTTAGATGGCAGGACAGGAACTCCACAGGCCCAATAAGAACCTGCTTAGGGCCTTCTCAGGGAAAGGTCAGCTTGAGCGGGGGACTAAGGAGGCAAGATGAACGAGAAAATGACCCCAGAGACCCAAACCAGCAGCAGTGCTTGTGTGAGAAGCAGTGAGGAGAAGGAAAAAAAGACCCAATTAGCAACAACATGAAGTAACAGGAAAGCAGCCAAAGAACAAAAATTGTAGCTCACCAGTGCAGGAAAGAACAACGTTAATGGCCAGGAGCCAGCGACTCACCAAAAAGACAGCTGAATAAAACAATAGCACATGATAAAAGTCTGCAGGAGCAAGGCAGGACACAGGGACAACAGTGTGCAGTTTTGGCCATAGCTGCTTAAAATGTCCTAGCTTTCTCTATCCTCTAACGATACCCTTGTGTGGACTTTCTCTTTTGGTTCACTCTTAGTTGTTTTTCACTGTCATTGCCATTTGTTTTCCTTTTCTTTTCCTCTTTCTCTTCAACTGCAGATTCAAATTGCAGACTATGCATCCTCCCTATACCAACAAACTTTGAAATGAAATGATTACAAGTAAAGATGAGTACATGCTATTCTAAAAATACTCATATTTTATGTAAATCTATTAATACTGAATAAGATCAATATGTTACTCTGTAACTGTGTGAAATGTTTTCTATTAAACGTTATTAAAAGTGATATATTCTAGCCTGGGGGCAGAAGCAGATGCTCAGGCTGCCAGCCTTGCCCCAGCTATTTCCATAGGATACCACATGTCCATGACCCGCAGAAGAGCACAAAAGGAAAAAAAAAGAGACTTTGAGGAAAAGAGAAGAGGTAGGTAAAATAAGATCATTCATTGTGAGTCTTTGTATGTATGTGGTAACCATTTAGGCTAAGCAAATCCTGCCCAGGTCATTTCCCATCCAGAGGATTTAACACCAACCAAGGAATCACCCACCCTTGACACTTGAAAGGCTGTTTGGAGAGACAACAGAAAAGGAACATTGGAACGTAAGGGGGAGAAATGTTTTTAATGTGGAGTTGTTCTGAGGAGTTAGCAGGCTAAAGTGACCCATAAGTAGAGTTGGGTCAAATGCCCCCTGGTTTTGTTCACGCCAGAACTCTCGAACATCGCAAAAGTTCTGACCCAAACCATGACCCCTATTAAAGTCTATGGGACCCGAACTTGAAAAGTCAAAAGTGCCCATTTATTTTATATGCAAGTTATTGGCCATAAAATGGGTACTGCCCTGGGGGACATGTATCAATGCAAACATTTTTTTTTAAAGGAGTAGTGATTTTAATGATGCTTAAAGTGAAACAATAAAAAATTCCTTTAACCACTTCAGCCCCGGAAGGTTTTACCCCCTTCCTGACCAGAGCACTTTTTACAATTCGGCACTGCGTCGCTTTAACTGCTAATTGCGCGGTCATGCAATGATGTACCCAAACAAAATTTGCGTCCTTTTCTTCCCACAAATAGAGCTTTCTTTTGATGGTATTTGATCACCTCTGCTGTTTTTATTTTTTGCGCTATACACGGAAAGAGACCGAAAATTTTGAAAAAAAATGATATTTTCTACTTTTTGTTCTAAAAAAAATCCAATAAACTCAATTTTAGTCATATATTTAGGCCAAAATGTATTCGGACACATGTCTTTGGTAAAAAAAATGTCAATAAGTGTATATTTATTGGTTTGCGCAAAAGTTATAGCGCCTACAAACTAGGGTACATTTTCTGGAATTTACACAGCCTTTAATTTATGACTGCCTATGTCGTTACTTGAGGTGCTAAAATGGCAGGGCAGTACAAAACCCCCACAAATGACACCATTTTGGAAAGTAGACACCCCAAGGAAATTGCTGAGAGGCATGTTGAGCCCATTGAATATACATTTTTTTTGTCCCAAGTGATTGAATAATGACAAAAAAAAAAAAAAATTACAAAAAGTTGTCACTAAATGATATATTGCTCACACAGGCCATGGGCATATGTGGAATTGCACCCCAAAATACATTTAGCTGCTTCCCCTGAGTACGGGGATACCACATGTGTGGGACTTTTTGGGAGCCTAGCCAGCGTACGGGGCCCGAAAACCAATCACTGCCTTCAGGATTTCTAAGGGCGTACATTTTTGATTTTACTCCTCACTACCTATCACAGTTTTGAAGGCCATAAAATGCCCAGATGGCATAAAACCCCCCCAAATGACCCCATTTTGGAAAGTAGACACCCCAAGCTATTTGCTTTGAGGCATGTGGAGTCCATGGAATGTTTTATATTTTGACACAAGTTGCAGTAAAGTGACAAATTTTTTTTTTTTGCACAAAGTTGTCACTAAATGATATATTGCTCACACAGGCCATGGGCATATGTGGAATTGCACCCCAAAATACATTTAGATACTTCTCCTGAGTACGGGGATACCACATGTGTGGGACTTTTTGGGAGCCTAGCCGCGTACGGGGCCCCGAAAACCAATCACCGCCTTCAGGATTTCTAAGGGTGTAAATTTTTGATTTCACTCTTCACTGCCTATCACCGTTTCGGAGGCCACGGAATGCCCAGGTGGCACAAAACCCCCCCAAATGACCCCATTTTGGAAAGTAGACACCCCAAGCTATTTGCTGAGAAGCATGGTGAGTATTTTGCAGCTCTCATTTGTTTTTGAAAATAAAGAAAGACGAGAAAAAAAAATTTTTTTTTTCTTTTTTCAATTTTCAAAACTTTGTGACAAAAAGTGAGGTCTGCAAAATACTCACTATACCTCTCATCAAATAGCTTGGGGTGTCTACTTTCCAAAATGGGGTCATTTGGGGGGGGGGGTTTGCCACCTCGGCATTCCATGGCCTCCGAAACTGTGATAGGCAGTGAAGAGTGAAATCAAAAATTTACGGCCTTAGAAAGCCTGAAGGCGGTGCTTGGTTTTCGGGGTCCCGTACGCGGCTAGGCTCCCAAAAAGTCTCACACATGTGGTATCCCCGTACTCAGGAGAAGCAACAGAATATATTTTGGGCTGTAATTTCACATATTCCCATGGCATGTTTGAGCAATATATCATTTAGTGACAACTTTGCGCAAAAAAAAAATAAAAAAAATAAAAAATTGTCTCTTTCCCGCAACTTGTGTCACAATATAAAATATTCCATGGACTCGACATGCCTCTCAGCAAATAGCTTGGGGTGTCTACTTTCCAAAATGGGGTCATTTGGGGGGGGGGGGGTTTGAACTGTCCTGGCATTTTATGCACAACATTTAGAAGCTTATGTCACACATCACCCACTTTCTGACACTTTTTGATTACATAAAAATTTTTTATTTTTTTTGCAAGAAAATTACTTTGAACCCCCAAACATTATATATTTTTTTAAAGCAAATGCCCTACAGATTAAAATGGTGGGTGTTTCATTTTTTTTTTCACACAGTATTTGAGCAGCGATTTTTCATACGCATTTTTTGGGGAAAAAACACACTTTTTTAAATTTTAATACACTAAAACACACTATATTGCCCAAATGTTTGATGAAATAAAAAAGATGATCTTAGGCCGAGTACATGGATACCAAACATGACATGCTTTAAAATTGCGCACAAACGTGCAGTGGCGACAAACTAAATACATTTTTAAAAGCCTTTAAAAGTCTTTACAGGTTACCACTTTAGATTTACAGAGGAGGTCTACTGCTAAAATTACTGCCCTCGATCTGACGTTCGCGGTGATACCTCACATGCATGGTGCAATTGCTGTTTACATTTGACGCCAGACCGACGCTTGCGTTCGCCTTAGCGCGATAGCAGGGGGGACAGAGGTGCTTTTTTTTTTTTTCTTTATTATTATTATTTTTTTTCTTATTTTTAAACTGTTCCTTTCATTTTTTTTTAAATCATTTTTATTGTTATCTCAGGCAATGTAAATATCCCCTATCATAGCAATAGGTAGTGACAGGTACTCTTTTTTGAAAAAATTGGGGTCTATTAGACCCTAGATTTCTCCTCTGCCCTCAAAGCATCTGACCACACCAAGATCGGTGTGATAAAATGCTTTCCCAATTTCCCAATGGCGCTGTTTACATCCGGCGAAATCTAAGTCATAAAATGCTCGTAGCTTCCGGTTTCTTAGGCCATAGAGATGTTTGGAGCCACTCTGGTCTCTGATCAGCTCTATGGTCAGCTGGCTGAATCACCGGCTGCATTTTCAGGTTCCCTGTTGAGACAGGAGAGCCAGAGAAAAACACGGAAGATGTTGGGGGGGGGGCATTCCTTCCCACTGCTTGTAAAAGCAGTCTAAAGGCTAATTAGTCGCTAGGATTGCTTTTACATGAAAGCCGACCGCTGGCTGAAAAGAATGATACCAAGATGATACCTAAACCTGCAGGCATCATTCTGGTATAACCACTCAAAGTCGTGAATGGCGTACCAATAAAGCACAGTAAACGGTAAAGTATAAAAAATTGCATACCTGAAAAACAAACTTGATAAAACATAATAACAATAAAACATTGCAGAATAGAATACAGTAAAAAAGAGCAGAACAATAGAGAGAATAGAGAGAGAGAGAACAATAAAACGACAACTATTTTGTTTTATTTTATATTCTTGTATGTGTTTTTTTTTTTTTTTACACTTTTTTTTGTAACTAACTTTTATAACTGTAACCGGTTCCAGGTTCGGGTCTCTCAAAATGCGATGGCATCTTGGGAGACCCTGTGAAAGTGTGTCCTAGTCTGTGCAATGCTGTACCCTACGCTAATACTCAACTAGTGAATGGTAGCGTTCAAAACATTCACCAATGCAAAGACCAGGATTGTCAGGACAGGAGGGACAATAATAGCGGGTGTCACGCCTATATCCGCGCTTGCTGCAGACACGACATCTTTTTTGGGGGGGTTCGCTGGGTAGGGGTACTCGTGAGGACATAAAGAAAATGCCTCTCATGCAGCCGACTGCATTTGGTTGGGGATGTGAATGGGGGAAGTACGGGCGCTGCAGAAGCGGTGGGTTCCCAATTAGGATTGGCGAATGCAGTAGGAAGGGCATTATGGGCACGACAGGCCTGTGTTTGTCTTTTTGGTGGCAGCGGGACACTACTTGTGCTTGCCACCTCACCAGCTTGAACTGCACTTATGGGACTCGCCATGTCACCAAGTGTTACTGCAGTGCGGGTTTGACTACGACCGGGGTGTACTAGGCCGCTGGTGCTTGCCAGTTCACCAAAACGCTACCAAAAAAACTGTTAGCGATCGCAGGGATCAGGCCTGACTCTGCGAACGCTGCAGTTGTGCGTGTAGTGTTTTGTAAGTGTCAGTGATCGATCGATACTGCACTTGGGTGGGCTGGTCTGGGCCGTGCGGAGGGGCAAAACGCAGGTGCTAGCAGGTATCTGGGCTGATCCCGCTAACACTGCGTTTGTGGGAACCCTAAACTGCTGGGGACGCTAGTATAGATCTGATCAGATCAGATATTGATCCGATCAGATACTATACCACTAAGGGAGGTGTACGGTGCGTGCGTGGGTGTTAGCGGTACTGGCGCTAACCTGACGCTGCCTAGGGCTGGTGCTTGCCAGTTCACCAAAACGCTACCAAAAAAACTGTTAGCGATCGCAGGGATCAGGCCTGACTCTGCGAACGCTGCAGTTGTGCGTGTAGTGTTTTGTAAGTGTCAGTGATCGATCGATACTGCACTTGGGTGGGCTGGTCTGGGCCGTGCGGAGGGGCAAAACGCAGGTGCTAGCAGGTATCTGGGCTGATCCCGCTAACACTGCGTTTGTGGGAACCCTAAACTGCTGGGGACACTAGTATAGATCTGATCGGATCAGATATTGATCCGTACAGATACTATACCACTAAGGGAGGCGTATGCTGCATGCGTGGGTGTTAGCGGTACTGGCGCTAATCTGACGCTGCCTGGGGCGACGCATATCACCGCCGGGCGATCAGGGGGCTAAACCTTTATTCGGTAATAAACGGCGGGTGCCCTGACACTATAAAAAATAAACGAACTAACCAGCGTCACCGGTAACAGTTATACGGTGATCACTGGTGAAAGGGTTAACTAGGGGGCAATCAAGGGGTTAAAACATTTATTAGATAGTATATGGGGGTCCCTGACGCTATAAAACGCTGACGGCGAACCTAAATATTTACCTCCCTAACTAGCGTCACCAGCGACACTAATACAGCGATCAGAAAAATGATCGCTTAGTGACACTGGTGACAGGGGGTGATCAAGGGGTTAAAACTTTATTAGGGGGGGTTAGGGGGGTACCCTAGACCTAAAGGGGGCTACCACTCACTGCCCTAACACTGTAACTGTCACAAACTGACACCAATCAGTAATCAGAAAAAAAAAAAAAATACTGCTTGGTGTCAGTTTGTGACAGGCGGGGGGGGGGGGGGGTGATTGGGGGGGGGTCGGGGGTGTTTTATATGCCTGGCATGTTCTACTGTGTGTGTTTGTGTTTTGTGCACTTACATGTCTTCTCTCCTTGGCGCTGGAACGGAAACTGCCAAGCCGAGGAGAGATGACATCACATCCTCTGCCTGTGTGAAACTACACACAGGCAGGGGAGGATTCCCATTGGCTGGGAGCGATCGCGAGGGGGGGGGCCACGATCGGATGGTCTCCCCCTCGCCTCCCAATGCTCCCAGTGAAATGCCGACCGATGCTGGCACCGGGGGGGGTCCGATCGGACCCCCCACCCGCGGGAGGCAGATCACGTATGGATAGTGCCTGGGGGATCCCCTTAGTCTGCCTGTAAAGTGGGGCATCTGTACTGTGTATGGACCCTGCTGCAACAAAACTGACATATATAAAGGAAAAAAAAATTCATTTAAATTGATTTTCCCTGCAAGCTTTCTTTATTTTGTAAACAACAGCTTGGGGAGCCAGTCTGTATGATAGAACAATTTAGTGCACTCGGAACATGATTGGAGATTT
Source organism: Lithobates clamitans (assembly GCA_037952925.1). Classification (NCBI taxonomy): domain Eukaryota; kingdom Metazoa; phylum Chordata; class Amphibia; order Anura; family Ranidae; genus Lithobates; species Lithobates clamitans. The sequence continues at coordinate 1,304,352 of JBBGZY010000630.1, read as the reverse complement.
TTTGGATACATTCTGGTGTCTCTTTGGCAGACTTTGGATGGAAATAAATGTTTGTACAAGTCTTGTGTGGAAGCCAAATTATAGTACACTCAGGCCAAGATCAACAATTTTTTTTTGGATAAAGTCTGGTGTCTCTTTCACAGACTTTGGATAGAAGTAACAGGTGCAGAAAAATTGGGCTTTGGGTGTTGGTGGTGCTTTCACACCGTAACCCTATAGAGGTACTCTTGAAAAAAATTATTTTTATTTTTATTAACAAAACATACAAAATCAATGTCCAACGATAACCTCAAAAGAGAAATTTCAAAATAAATTTACAAAACGAATTTGGAATTTGCTTTATTCTCTCATTTTGCCATCTTCTTTATCTTCTTCTAGTCCTCGTATATAAAATACATTATTACAGCTTATTAGAACTTCTGTAAGATGTCCAGACAATGCCCCATCAATATACTCTTCTGTACTGCGAGCTGCATGTTCATGTAGCCATGCAAAGAGACCATGTATCCCTTGTATTCCAAACCCCATTTCAGTTTCACCATTACTGGCTCACCAGTAAGGTCAATAATGAATGGTCTTGGGTTTAGTGACAAACTCATTCTGCCACTGAAGCTGCCACTGATCTACAGACCAGTGAAAGGAAGAAATAATTTCCCTGCAGAATGCTCCGAGAACACTCCGCCAAAGTGCAGAAAATGGCTAGGGGTACTCTTGATGAAAGCAAGAATTGGCATTTCTGTAAAAAATGATATAGTATAAAACAGGTGTCAAACAGGTGCAGAAAAATTGGGCTTTGGGTGTTGGTAGTGCCTTCACACCGTAACCCTATAGACAAGAATTGGTCTTTCTGTAAAAAATGTAAATTATATGTGTCAAACAGGTGTGGAGAAATTGGTCCTTGGGTGTTAATTGTGCCCATAAAACCTATACCAAAAAAATTACTTCAAGATAAAATCAACACCCACAAAGCTAAGCAGCCTAGACAGTCTTGCAGGGATTCCAGATCCCAAAAACATTTAATCAGCAACATCGGCATCAGGGGCTTGATAGCTGCTGCTAATCCAGGACTGATTCATTTTGACAAATGTCAGCTGGTCAACGGAGTCTGTGGGCAGATGTGCTCTTTTATCTGTCACAAAACCTCTGGCAGCACTGAATGCCCATTCGGAAAGCATGCTGGATGCAGGGCAGCCCAACAGCTCAGTTGCATACTGGGCAAGTTCTGGCCAGTGGTCTATTCTCATGACCCAGTAACCCAGTGGATCGTCTACTGGAAAGCTCTTCGTGTCTGTTTTCGCCCCTACATAACTTTCCACAATATGATGTAGACGCTGCTGATGGGATGAGAAAGCTGATAGCCCTGGGCACCGAGGATTACATTTTTTTTTAAATGCATCACTTAGGCGGCCCCCTTCTCCACGGCTCCTCCTTTGACCAACAGAAGCCTTAAAACTACCTTTACCATGAGACTGTAACCTACCAGAGTCTGGAAAGGTGTTACATAAACTCCTCTTTAAAGCGTCCTCAAGATATTTCATCCTGTGCTCCCTCTGCAAGGGAAGGGTGAGTTTTGAGACTTTTCCCTTGTAATGGTGGTCAAGCAGGGTTGCCAACCAATAATTATCCTTCTCCTTGATGCCAGAAATTCTTGGGTCCTTTCGCAGGCTTTAAAGAATAAGGGAGCCTATGCACTGCAAGATTGCGGAGGTATGAGAAGCAGAGTCCTCGGGGGAACTGAGGATTACAGTATCTGGAACTGCCTCCTCCCAGCCACGTACTACTCCCAAGGTTTCTGGGGACTGAAAACCACCTCTTAAGGTTTGATCTATGTCTTAATTTTCTTCACTATCTTTAAAACTACCAGAATCCTCCTCCTCCTCCCTCTCCTTTTGTGTGTTCTGTGGCGTTGCAAGAATGGTGTCTGCATAAAGGGGGCCTTGAGAGGAAAGGAAGTACTCCTCTTCCTCCCGCTGCTCTGCCTCGAGTGCCCTGTCCATAATGCCATGCAGAGTATGCTCCAGCAGGAACACAAGCAGGATAGTGTCACTTATGCATGCATTGTCATGGCTCACCATCTTTGTTGCCTCCTCAAATGGTGACAGTACTGTGCATGTATCCTTTATCAGCAGCCATTGGTGTGGGGAGAAAAATCCAAGCTCTCCTGAGCCTGTCCTTGTGCCATACTCGCACAGGTACTAATTGATGGCCCTCTGCTGCATGTGCAGCCACTGTAGCGTTGGCTAAGTTGAGTTCCACCTGGTGGGCATTAGACATGCGCACTGCCGAAAAATTTGTTCATTTTCATTTCATTCGTTTGTTGTTTTTTTTTTCATTCATTATGTTTGAATTTCATTATTTCGAGTAAATTTGTAACTTTGGAAAAATTCTAATTACCGTATATACTCGAGTATAAGTCGTTCCGAGTATAAGTCGAGGCCCTAATTTACCACAAAAAAATTGGAAAAACTTATTGACCCGTGTATAAGACGAGGGTGAGAAATGCACAGCTACTGTAATTGGAAAAGAGGGTCAACAATGCCCATTTGCAGCCTCACTGTGCCCATTTGCAGCCATAGGTCCTCTGAACTTTAAACTCGGTAGTTAAGGGTTCCTAGATGCCCCCTAGCTGCAGCCAAAATTTGGGGTCTCTGAACCCAAAGGGTCCCGAAATGACATTGCTGCAGATGGACACAGTTGACCGAATTTGGGGCCCTGTATCTCGGGGCCACGTAGTGCTAGGAACCCCAAATTTGGTGTGCAAACCCAGTGGAACTAGCACCATAGAATTTCCAAAGCTGGGGTTTCTAGCACCAAGTGGCCCCGAGATACAGGGCCCCAAATATCAGTTCAGAAAATGTCAAGCACTTTTCTGCAGCAGAGAATGACATTTTCCGAACCAGTTTGGGGCCCCATATCTCAGGGCCACTTTGTGCTAGGAACCCCAGCTTTGGATATGTTATGGCACAGATTCCACTGGGTTTGCATACTAAATTTGGGGTTCCTAGCACCAAGTGGCCCTGAGATTTGGGGCCCCAAAGTCGGTTCAGAAAATGTCAAGCACTTTTCTGCAGCAAAGAATGACATTTTCTGAACCGATTTTGGGGCCCCGTATCTCGGGGCCACTTAGAGCTAGGAACTTCAGCTTTGGATATATTGTGGTACCAATTCTACTGGGTTTGCACACCAAATTTGGGGTTCCTAGTACCAAGTAGCCCTGAGATACGGGGCCCCAAAGTCAGTTCAGAAAATGACATTTTTTGCTGCAGAAAAGTGCTTGACTCGAGTATAAGTCGAGGGGGGCACTTTAAGCAAAAAAAAATGTGCTGAAAAATTCGACTTATACTTGAGTATATACGGTAGTTATGTTCCATTCATTTAGATGCGGTATTCATAAATTCAAAAATTTGGGAATTCGGAAATTAGAAAATGAGAAAATTCCAAAATAATAACTAACAATAACTAACTATTAAATTATAGGTATTTGAAATACCTTTCAAATTTTGCTGTTGAACGTAACGAGTACGAATTTATCCGAAGTTAGGAATTATCCGAAATAACAAATGACACATCTAAATGAATGGAACGTAACTAATTAATAATAATAAATAATATAATTCATTATAATTCATTAATATAAAATAATAATTTATTACGTTCCATTTATTTAGATGCGGCATTTGTTATTTCGGATAATAAATTTTTATTCGTTACATTCACTAATTGCCAGCTTTGAAAGGAAATCCCAATACCTATAATTTAATAGTTAGTAATAGTTATTATTATTAGTTAGTTATTATTTCGGATTTTCGAATTTTCGGGTTTCTAATTTTTGGATTTTCGTTGTTATTTTTGGATTTTCGTTCTTTTAAATTTTCGGATTATGATTCTTATTTTCGAATTCTCGAATTTTCTGAAAAATTAATTAAACGGGTTTTCGTTAATTTGAATATTTCCGAATTTGTAAAATTTCGTTGAAAAACGAATTCGGAACCAAACAAATTGCACATGCCTAGTGGGCATGTCACAAATCAGGTGGTTTACAGGCAGGTGGAATTCCCGCTCGCAAACCAAACACTGTGTATAACCACCTGAAATGGCTACAGACTCTTCTGGCCTGCCTTAGAAGATCATGCAAACCTGGATACCTGTTTAAGAAATGCTGCACCAGCAAATTGAAGACTTGTGCCAGGCATGGCACATATGTCAACTTTACCTGTTGAAGGGAGGACAAAAAGTTAGTGCCATTATCACACACCACCATTCTTGGCTCAAGTTTCTGTGGCATGAACCACATTTGTGCCTGCCCCGGCAGAGCTAAAATAATCTCTGCTCCGGTGTGGCTCCTGTCCCCTAGACAGACCAGCTGAACCACAGCATGGCATCTTTTAGCCTGACTCATTGAATAGCCCCTTGAACGCTTAGGGGGTATTGGTGGTTCATAGGACAATTCAGCAGAGGAGGGCATGGAGCCCAGTAAGGTGAACCTTGCTGCTGACTGCTTTGTCCAACAATGCCAAGACATTGCCTTCCATGTGATGGTAAAGAGCTGGAATGGCCTTACGTGCAAAGAAATAGCTACTGGGAACCTGCCATTGTGGTACAGCACATTCTACAAATTCACGGAAGGGGGCAGTATCCACCAGATGGAAAGGCAGGAGTTGTGAAGCCAGCCGTTTTTTTTTCCGATGCAGCAGCTGGGGCAGACAAATTTGCCGGCTATACTCTACAGCTGGTGGTGTGCTGCTGGAAGAAGTGTTGCAAACACATGTGACACCCTGTGCTATAATATTATCCCTGTCAGTGGAGGCTGTTGAGAGGTCATGAGATATAGCCGGGGTAGACATGAAAGGTGTGGAGGAGAAGTGTGCCCCATCCTCATCATAACTGAAGCCAACTTGGCAATACGCTGCAGCTAGGGGAACATGACTGCCAATTTATTGTTTATCAATGTTCGTCCCTCTCTGTAGGCTCATGTTACTACCCTCCTCAACCTCAGAACCAACATAAGAATCAAGTAATGCCTGTGCATCATCAAGAATCAAGTGGCTGACGCTGTGTTCAAATAATTCAGCTGACTCCATGCATGATGCTGGGGCTATGGCAGAAGTAGCTGTGAACAAAGAGGCAGAATAAGCTGCTCTGGCAGCTGCGGTGGACTGCGCACTAGTGCCAGTTTGGGTCATAGAGGATGAGGAGGATGGGGATGGTTTAGTAAGCCAGTCCATCACCTCCACATGCTGTGGATGGATAGCACAGGCAACCTCACTAAACAGAGACAAGGTGCCCTGCCTGAGGACAGACCTCGTCCACCTTTGCCTGTGGACACAGATGGTGCTGGCCCCCTCATAGTGGCATGGGAACATCTGCCCCTCCTTGTTGGCCTCCCCGACATGGTGGGGGGGGGCTTATTACCCAATTTTAATAGATACTCGAAAATCTGTAATTGGATGCACTTTATTCAGTGAAAAGTGGTATTTGGTGCACTTTAAATTGAGAACTGCCACTGACAGAAATGTAAAAACAAAAAAAAAAACATTAAAAAGGGGAACAACAGGACATGCTCCTATACCTTGCAGATGCTGGCCCATCCCTTCAGACGGCTCTACAGCTAATTACAGATTTTGGAGTATTTTCCGGCCTGCAAATTAACTGGGCTAAATCTCAAATCCTCCCCTTAGACTTTGATGTCCCCACCACTGACCAAGCTTTGCTCCCACTAGTTAGAACAAGTAACATTAAATACCTGGGTGTCCAGATCTCCCGTTCCCTACAAGACTATATCGCCCTTAACATTGAACCCTTATACTCAACCCTCAAAACCAAAACACAAACATGGGGGGTTATGGGTCGAATAAACCTAGTCAAGATGATCATACTCCCCAAATTACTCTACATCTTTTGGCAAGCCCCGCTCTACATCCCGCAACGAATATTTAAATCCATGAAATCGATCCTAACTACTTTCATTTGGGGTCCCTCCCGGCACAAATTGCCGTGGCGGATTCTCAAATGCCCGGTTGACCTCGGTGGCGCGGCAGTAAAAGACCTCTTCACATATTATATAGCATCCCAACTCTCCCATTTCTTTTACATAAACCACGTAGATAATGAGAGATACTCCACCCTAATATGCACCCAGATCCCCGGCCTAATAGCCCATCCTTTCCAGACTGTTCTGCGGCCCTCGCGGCTTGCTCCGCACCATCAACAGGAATCACATGCTTTTCCACCACTGCAAAATATGGCAACTTGCCATGCATCTCAGTGGGGCACCCGACCCCCACTCACACACACCCTTATGGAACAACCCACAAATGCCAGAGCTGACATCCATCCCTGACCATGGTCTGTGGATTGACAAGGGAATTATATATTTATCGCAAGTAATAGCCAACGGGACGGTCAAATCCTTTCAAGCACTGAAAGAGAACTTTGCTCTACCTAACCACATGTTTTTTAGATATCTTCAACTTCGCCATGCTCTTAACACTCAATTTAGGGTCTCCATCCCAATCCTTGAAATCATGCTACTGGTGGACATAATTTCCGGGACAGACTCCAAAAAACTTATCTCCCAGATCTATAATTACCTTATGCTACCCATGGCACAAACCACTGCCTTCCTACTTAAAACCCACTGGGAACCCGACCTGGGCACAATATCTAACGAAGACTGGGAGGAGGCACTTGCCATCTCCAGGACCGTATCTCCTAAATTGTCAGACCGCCTTACCCACCTCTACATCCTACATAGATCCTACCTAACACCCCATCGCATCTCCAAATACAATCCCGGACACAATCCCAATTGCCCCAGATGCAATCATCCCACCAGCTCCTTCTACCACCTGCTCTGGACCTGTCCCCCTATACAGGACTACTGGACTCAGGTGGTCCAATTCCTTCATGATCGCATGGGCTCCCCACTGACCGTATGCCCCAGACAGTGTGTGTTGGGACTCCTCTCACTATCTGAAAGCGAAAAATATTTAAACATATTCTTGCAAGAAACTTTATTCCTGGCTAGGCTACAGATTGCCAAATTATGGCTGAGGGAATCCCCCCACGCTGCAGCAATGGATCCGAGCTGTCAATAGCATCCTCCCTTATAAAAAAGTATTGTACACCCACAGGGGCTGCCCAAACAAGTGCCACAAAATATGGGACAGATGGCTTACAGACTCCTCTACCTGCAACACCGCAGATTAAGGATGTATCTCCTCGCTCAATCCCCTAGTTTCTCACACAAATATTATGTCTTACTTACTTAGCCTTCATAACTATGGTATTCATCATCTTTTGCATGCTCGACATCCCTTGTAACCCGCCACGAAGCAATGTATGTCAAAGTGATCATTCTGTATGTAGTGCCTGTTGCACTTACTTTCTTGTTGCTAAAGAAAAACGTTCTCTATCATTTTTCCTATGCTTTTTCTAACCCGTATGTTGTTACGTCTAAAATGCTCAATAAACTGTATTTTTTGATTAAAAAGGGGAACAGTGTCGCAGTTGTAAAAAGTGCGGCTGACAATTTAAGAAAAAGGGTGCAGGCACGGGACAAAAAAAAACAGCAACCCAAAAAAAAGGGGTATACAGCACTGTATACAGCACCTAACTGTTATGTAATGCTGTGTTAAACACTACACTACACTGACACTTCACTATATTCACACTATACTGACACACTGTACTCACACACTATACTGACACTACACCGCACACTAAACAATACTCACACTACAATACAGGATTTCCTTTAGATTTACCAAAACCACATAGTGCAAGGGCCTCCCTGATTGCATACAAATTGAAACTCTTAAGGTTTGACCTCATATTATATGGTTCTGAAGGAAAAAATCTACAGAAAATTGTTTAGTGTGTATCCAGCTTAACACTGCACTGACACACTACACTATACTCACACTATACCTCAAACTACACTAAAACTACACTGACACTCTACTTTCAGAGTCACAATAACATACTAACTAGCTAGTAGCTAACCGAGCCCTGCTCTATTTTCACTCCAACAACACACTGCAAAAGGTTCCTGTGGGAAGGAACCTTTTATAGTGTGGGGTGGGACTATGAGCACTGAGCCATGATTGGGAAAAGTCATCATGACATTGTCCAATCATGGCTCTGACTGTGCTCTGTGCCCTAAATGGGCAAAGCCTTGCACCTGACCTGCGGTCAGGTTCATTGCTTCATCCAATTAGGGCTCTAAAATGCACTGGGCAGTGTGCAGTGCATTGTGGGGCACTCGGCGGGTGAACATCCCATTGAGCGTCCTGCAAATTCAGGTGTTCGGTCTGACTTTTGTTTGGCTCGAACTGTTCGCCCAACTCTACCCATAAGTATGCTGATATTAAGTGAGCCAGGATAAGATATTTATCTGTTGCTATGCTTGTTTATATTTATGTGTAATATTGTTATATTTTATTTCTTTATACACTCTTTTGTATATTGGAGCACTAACAGGCATATCCTGACTGACTTACACTAATAATGTAGGATATATACTAATCAGCAGGGCCGGAACTAGCCTAGCTGATCTGGGGGTACAGTGTAAAAAGTCAGGAGGCATAATGTCAACAGTGTGATAGAGATGCAGGGAACCAGTATACCCTGTTCAGTATGCTAGTATGAATTATTCTGTCATTAGATTAGGCTGATTTAACAGAACCTGTGCCTCATTAAATCAATTGTCCTTATCAGAGTCCCCCCTTACATCAGGGATCCCCATCAGATTTCCTCTTTACATCAGGTGTCTCTGTCAGAGCCCAGAGCATTATTACATCAATTGTCCCCATCACAGTCCCCTTTACATTAATTGTCCCCATCACAGTCCCCCTTACATCAATTGTCGCATCACAGTCCCCTTTACATCAATTGTCCCCATCACAGTCCCCCTTACATCAATTGTCCCATCACAGTCCCCCTTACATCAAATGTCCCTATCATAGTGCCCCTATACATCAATTGTCACCATGGGCAAAACCTTGCACCCAGTGGCGGAATTACCAGGGTCACAACAGTAGCAGTTGCGATGGGGCCCTGGCATTCCGTCACTGTGGGGGGGCCCCAGCGGGGTTGCTATTCACAGGGCCCTGAGCGGAGAGCGTGTCTCTCATGTAACAGCGGCACAAAGACAACGGCATTGACGTTTTATTTCCCCCTCGTCTGTCCTCTCTCACACGGGATGACACAGGACACACAGCTGATCTGCTCTCCCTTCTCCCCTCCCCTCTTCTGTGTGCTCCGCAGAGGAGAGGAGAGGGGGAGAAGGGGGAGCAGATTAGCTGTGTGTCCTGTGTCATCCTGTGCAAGAGAGGACGGAAGTGGGGGAAATAAAACGTCAATGCCGTTGTCTTTGTGCTGCTGTTACATGCTGTTACATGAGAGACACGCTCTCCGCTCAGAGCCGCGCTGTCCTGAGAAGACAGAGGACTCTCATGTGCACTAATAGGAGGCACTGATAAGGGACACTGATGGGCAGTGATAGGAGGCACTGTTAGGGGACACTGATAGAGGACACTGATGGGCACTGATAGGGGACACTGATTAGGCACTGATAGGGGACACTGATAGGGGACACTGATTAGGCACTGATAGGGGACACTGATAGAAATCACTGATAGGGGACACTGATAGGGGACACTAATAGGGGGCACTGATAGGGGACACTAATAGGGGGCACTGATAGGGGCACTGTAATGCCCTGTACACACAGTCGGGTTTTCCGACGGAAAAAGTGCGAATCGATTGTGTTGTCGGAAATTCCGATCGTGTGGGCTCCATCGGACATTTTCCGTCGGAATTTCCGACACACAAAGTTTGAGAGCAGGATATAAAATTTTCCAACAACAAAATCCGATCGGTTAAATTTCGATTGTGTGTAGACAAATCCGACGCATAAAGTGCCACGCATGCTCAGAATAAATTAAGAGATGAAAGCTATTGGCTACTGCCCCATTTATAGTCCCGACCTACGCGTTTTACATCACCGCGTTCAGAACGATCGGATTTTTCGACAACTTTGTGTGACCGTGTGTATGCAAGACAAGTTTGAGCCAACATCCGTCGGAAAAAATTCATGGATTTTGTTGTTGGAATGTCCGATCAATGTCCGATCGTGTGTACAGGGCATTAGAAGGCACAAGGGGGCACTGAGAAGGCACTAGGGGGCAATAATAGGGGACACTGATAGGGGACACTGAGAAGGCACTAGGGGGCACTGATAGGGGACACTGATGGGAGGCACTGGTGGGCACTGATAGGAAGCACCGATGGGAGGCACTGATAGGATTTACTGATGAGCACTGAAGGGAGGTACTGATAGGGGGCACTGAAAAGGCACTAGGGGCACTGATAGGGGGCACTGAGAAGGCACTGGGGGCACTAGGGGGCACTGATAGGGGACACTGATAGGGGGCACTGAGAAGGCACTAGTGGGCACTGATAGGGGACACTGATAGGTAGCACTGAGAAGGCACTAAGGGGCACTGATAAGGGGCACCGATGGGAGGCACTGGTGGGCACTGATAGGATGCACCGATGGGAGGCACTGATAGGATTTACTGATGAGCACTGAAGGGAGGAACTGATAGGGGCAGTGAGAAGGCACTAGGGGGCACTGATAGGGGACACTGATAGGGGGCATTGAGAAGGCATTAGGGGGCACTGATAGGGGACACTGATAGGGGGCACCGATGGGAGGCACTGGTGGGCACTGATAGGAGGCACTGATGAGCACTGATAGGATTTACTGATGAGCACTGATAGGGGGCACTGATATGAGTCATTGATGGGCACTTATAGGTGGCCCTGATGGGCATTGATGAACACTGATAGGAAGAACTCATAGGCTGCACTGATGGGCACTGAGGAACACTGATAGGCAGAACTCATGCAGTATTGATGGGCACTGATGGGCAGCATTTAAGAGTACTGATAGGTGGCACGGATGGATGCTGTTAGGTGGCATTAATGAGCACTGATAGGTGGTGCTGATAAGCAGATTTGATGGGCGCTAATAGGCGGCATTAATGAGCACTGATAGGTAACACTTGTAGGCGACATTGATGGGCACTGATAGGCGGCATTGATGAGCACTGATAGGCAGCATTGATGGGCACTGATAGATGGCACTGATGATTGGGGCACTGATTATCAGTGTAAACAATTTACTGACATTCTTGACATTTAATGGCAGTCCTTTCCTAACACAGACACAGCGTGGGAGGAAAGGGTTGCAGATAACCGGCAAGTCTGTTTACATGTAATCAGTTGACATCACATGGTAAAGGGCCACTGTGATTGCGCTGAATGCACGTCCCAGGGGGCATGCGGGAAGCACAGTTTTGGGAGGATGTCCATGGACACCCTCCCAAAATTGGAACCCAGGGGCTCGGATGGAAGGGGGGGCCCATCATGGTTTCTTGCACCGGATGGAGAGTCCACTTCAGCACCACCTAGATCTGGACCTGCTAATCAGACTTGTATGCATATATTAACAAACAGATACATGAGACACTAAAAGCACCTATCATGAGAGAAATATGTAGGTTGCCATTGCAGAAGATGGTGCAGTTTTCCAAGCAGCCGCACGGAGGCAGAACTCTTGAACAGGTGCAGCATTCTTGGCATATCAGCACTAAAAAACCTGTAATGAGTCAACCTTTGACTCACAAATTCTAGCATTCAGAAGCTCATTTATTTGTGTCCTCGCCCTGAAAATAATGTGTGAGTGTTGTTCAGAAAGACTGTGCTAATCCAGCAAGTTTAGATTAGCCACCCTATACATTAACCCTCTAGTTCCATATTCAGGCATAAATCTAATGCAAGCAAGAATAATAATAAACTTTATTTTATATAGGGACTTTAAAGGTAGCTTCTCAAAGTGCTTTACAAGGAAAAACACAAGAAGTCCACAGGATTACATAAAGAAAAACAAGGGACAATTATGTGAAAGCTTGTCTAAAGAAAAACGTTTTTAGATTCAGTTTGAATAAGTTTTGGGATGACTTTCTGATGTTTTTTGGAAGTGAATTCTAGAGTTGTGGAGCGTGGCAGGAGAAGGCCCTGTCTTTGAGAAGAGGAGACACACAGAAGACCAGAACTTGAGGAGTGGAGGGTACGGGGGGGGGGGGGGGTTAGGTTGATAAAAGGTTAGACAGATAATAGGGGGCCAAGCCATGAAGAGTGGGCAAGGGGATCTTAAAGCCTATGTGAAACCTGACAGAAAGCCATTGCAAGGACTCCAATATAGGGGTAATAGGATCACGTGTACCAGACCTAGTCAGGATTCTGGCTGCAGAATTTTGAACACATTGAAGTCGATTAATAGTGGATTTAGATACACCAGCCAGTAGAGCATTGCATTAGTCAAGTCGAGAGAACATAAATGTGTGGATCAGCTTTTCAGCTACAGTAATAGAAAGCAGCCAAGCAATGTTTCAAGTGGAAAAAAGATGTTCTGACAACATTTTGTACATCTGGATCAAAGGTTAAATCAAAAAGCACCAAATATCACCCCTAGATTTTTCAATTAAGACTGAAGGTCAAGTATAGTGCCATCTATAGATAAGCTATCAGGACTGGCCTTAGATAATTGGGGGGTGCCAATAAGCATGACTTCAGTCTTCTCACAGTTTAATTGAAGGAAATGGTTGGCCATCCAAGTTTTTATATCACAAATACAATTAGATAGGAGAGAAGCCGCCAAAGTAGAATACGGTTTAGTGTGGATGTATATCTGAGTGTCATCAGCATAGTAGTGAAAATTAAGCCCATGTGATCTAAGCAGTTTGCCAAGTGGAAATATGTAAATGTAGCAAAGTCTTTAGCCTCCTCCAGTCTAATGAGAACCTTCAAGGCCAAAGATAGCTGACATCCTTCTGTATGTGGTGGGTTGTGAGGCACCCTTAAGCAGTTGCAATTTCAATTGTCAGACTCCGAGACTTCAATAGGAGGACAGCCATACAGGGAAAGGCCCCCAGCAAGGCACCACATCTGTACGTGCAGGATTGCTGTCTCCTATGGCAAGAGTCTTTAACAGTTCCTAACACAAATCGTTACAGTCCTCTTTTCTTCACTACAACTTCTACTTGTAGTTCTTCAGCCCCTTGGGCTCCTGGTCTCTCACTGGACTCTCTGATTCACTGACTCTGAATCCCTGGAGCTCCTCAAAGCTTTACGGTGGTATCTCCCTCAAGCGTCACCCACGCTTCCCTGCTGGGTCCCTAGCTTGGCACTCCAGATACTTCTCAAGCTTCACCCCTGCTATCGTTTGTTTTCCTGTTGCAGATTTTCCCACACTTCCTGTCTGGTAAATGGTTGTCCTCAGAGCAGACAGTGAGTGAAGATCTCTCTAATGGAGCCCCAAATGGCAATCTGACAGGGGTTCCAAGTCTTCCACACTATCCAAAACTAGAACTAAAAAGTATCAGCTATTGATACACTTTAAAGCTACACTAGCAATTGTAAATCTTTGATTCTGAGACATTTAACTACTTGGTGCCATGATTTCATTAGCAGCAGATTGATTTCAGCATGTTGCAAGTGAAGTTACTGCCAACAGCAGTTAAATCTCTCAGTAGTAATGACCTAGTCTAAACTCTAAGGTTGCCACCATCATTGACCTCATCATCACCTCCATTGAAAACCTGCCATATGAGTTGCATAGGTTCTGTGGCTGATGAAGAGTTAATCAGAAGATACTGTGGCTGATTTAGCCCCAGTTCACACTGCCGTGAGAGTTCAAAGTCGCATGACAAGTGAAGCTGGGACTGTGTTAATAGGAACTAGCCTTATAAAAATAATTAATTTTAAAAATAATTACTGAGGTTTTATTCAATAATATATAACAATAAACATATGTTTTATACAACAGAAAATCACACAATCGTGAATGGGCTCTACCTAATCGGTCATTGGCCCAGGACAAATCTGTGGGGAGTCTCAGCTTCACTGCACAGCACTGCTTGACATCTTCTGATGTAGGCATAATGTGTTTTTATCTGCTGCATTAAGTTTCCTTGGCTGACCACTGCATCTATGGTCCTCAGCGTTGTCTGTTTCTTTGTGCTTCTTCAAAAAAACTTGAACAGCACATCTTGAAACCTCAGTCTACTTTGAAATCTTTAAGAAGGTAGAGAAGGAAGCGCCACCTGAGTGTAGTATTAAAGACAACTTTAACCACTTCAGCCCCGGAAGGATTTACCCCCTTCCTGACCAGAGCACTTTTTACAATTCGGCACTGCGTCGCTTTAACTGCTAATTGCGCGGTCATGCAATGATGTACCCAAACGAAATTTGCGTCCTTTTCTTCCCACAAATAGAGCTTTCTTTTGATGATATTTGATCACCTCTGCCGTTTTTATTTTTTGTGCTATAAACGGAAAAAGACTGAAAATTTTGAAAAAAAATGATATTTTCTACTTTTTGTTATAAAAAAAATCCAATAAACTAAATTTTAGTCATACATTTAGGCCAAAATGTATTCGGCCACATGTCTTTGGTAAAAAAAATGTCAATAAGCGTATATTTATTGGTTTGCGCAAAAGTTATAGCGTCTACAAACTAGGGTACATTTTCTGGAATTTACACAGCTTTTAGTTTCTGACTGCCTATGTCATTTCTTGAGGTGCTAAAATGGCAGGGCAGTACAAAACCCCCCCAAATGACCCCATTTTGGAAAGTAGACACCCCAAGGAAATTGCTGAGAGGCATGTTGAACCCATTGAATATTTATTTTTTTTGTCCCAAGTGATTGAATAATGACAAAAAAAAGAAAAAAAAAAAATTACAAAAAGTTGTCACTAAATGATATATTGCTCACACAGGCCATGGGCGTATGTGGAATTGCACCCCAAAATACATTCAGCTGCTTCTCCTGAGTACGGGGATACCACATGTGTGGCACTTTTTGGGAGCCTAGCCGCGTACGGGGCCCCGAAAACCCAGCACCACCTTCAGGATGTCTAAGGGCATACATTTTTGATTTTACTCCTCACTACCTATCACAGTTTTGAAGGCCATAAAATGCCAAGATGGCACAAACCCCCCCCAAATGACCCCATTTTGGAAAGTAGACACCCCAAGCTATTTGCTGAGAGGCATGGTGAGTATTTTGCAGCTCTCATTTGTTTTTGAAAATGAAGAAAGGCCAGAAAAAAAAATTTTTTTTTCTTTTTTCAATTTTCAAAACTTTGTGACAAAAAGTGAGGTCTGCAAAATACTCACTATACCTCTCAGCAAATAGCTTGGGGTGTCTACTTTCCAAAATGGGGTCATTTGGGGGGGGTTTGTGCCACCTGGGCATTCCATGGCCTCCGAAACTGTGATAGGTAGTGAGGAGTGAAATCAAAAATTTACGGCCTTAGAAAGCCTGAAGGCGGTGCTTGGTTTTCGGGGTCCCGTGCGCGGCTAGGCTCCCAAAAAGTCCCACACATGTGGTATCCCCGTACTCAGGAGAAGCAACAGAATTTATTTTGGGGTGTAATTTCACATATTCCCATGGCATGTTTGAGCAATATAACATTTAGTGACAACTTTGTGCAAAAAAAAAAAAAAAAAAAAAAAATTTGTCTCTTTCCCACAACTTGTGTCACAATATAAAATATTCCATGGACTCGACATGCCTCTCAGCAAATAGCTTGGGGTGTCTACTTTCCAAAATGGGGTCATTTGGGGGGGGTTTGAACTGTCCTGGCATTTTATGCACAACATTTAGAAGCTTATGTCACACATCACCCACTCTTCTAACCACTTGAAGACAAAGCCCTTTCTGACACTTTTTGATTACATGAAAAAATTATTTTTTTTTGCAAGAAAATTACTTTGAACCCCCAAACATTATATATTATTTTAAAGCAAATGCCCTACAGATTAAAATGGTGGGTGTTTCATTTTTTTTTTTTCACACAGTATTTGCGCAGCGATTTTCAAACGCATTTTTTGGAGAAAAAACACACTTTTTTAAATTTTAATGCACTAAAACACACTTTATTGCCCAAATGTTTGATGAAATAAAAAAGATGATCTTAGGCCGAGTACATGGATACCAAACATGACATGCTTTAAAATTGCGCACAAACGTGCAGTGGCAACAAAATTAATACATTTTTAAAAGCCTTTAAAAGCCTTTACAGGTTACCACTTTAAATTTACAGAGGAGGTCTACTGCTAAAATTACTGCCCTCGATCTGACCTTCGCGGTGATACCTCACATGCATGGTGCAATTGCTGTTTACGTTTGACGCCAGACCGCCGCTTGCGTTCGCCTTAGCGCAAGAGCAGGGGGGACAGGGGTGCTTTTTATTTATTTTTTTTTTTTTCTTTATTTTTTTTTGCTTTTTTATCTTATTTTTAAACTGTTTCTTTCATTTTTTTTTTTTTTTAATCATTTTTATTGTTATCTCAGGGAATGTAAATATCCCCTATGATAGCAATAGGTAGTGACAGGTACTCTTTTTTGAAAAAATTGGGGTCTATTAGACCCTAGATCTCTCCTCTGCCCTCAAAGCATCTGACCACACCAAGATCGGTGTGATAAAATGCTTCCCCAATTTCCCAATGGCGCTATTTACATCCGGCGAAATCTAAGTCATAAAATGCTCGTAGCTTCCGGTTTCTTAGGCCATAGAGATGTTTGGAGCCACTCTGGTCTCTGATCAGCTCTATGGTCAGCTGGCTGAATCACCGGCTGCATTCTCAGGTTCCCTGTTGAGACAGGAGAGCCAGAGAAAAACACGGAAGACGGTGGGGGGGGGCATTCCCTCCCACTGCTTGTAAAAGCAGTCTAGAGGCTAATTAGCTGCTAGGATTGCTTTTACATGAAAGCCGACCGCTGGCTAAAAAGAATGATACCAAGATGATACCTAAACCTGCAGGCATCATTCTGGTATAACCACTCAAAGTCGTGAATGGCGTACCTGAAGACAAAAAAATGGTTAACAATAAAGCACAGTAAACGGTAAAGTATAAAAAATTGCATACCTGAAAAGCAAACATGATAAAACATAATAACAATAAAACATTGCAGAATAGAATACAGTAAAAAAGAGCAGAACAATAGAGAGAGAATAGAGAGAGAGAGAACAATAAAACGACAACTATTTTTTTTTATTTTTGTTTGTGTTTTTTTTTTTTTTTTACACTTTTTTTTTGTAACTGTAACTTTTATAACTGTAACCGGTTCCAGGTTCGAGTCTCTCAAAATGCGATGGCATCTTGGGAGACCCTGTGAAAGTGTGCCTAGTCTGTGCAATGCTGTACCCTACGCTAATAGTCAACTAGTGAATGGTAGCGTTCAAAACATTCACCAATGCAAAGACCAGGATTGTCAGGACAGGAGGGACAATAATAGTGGGCGTCACGTCTATATCCGCGCTTGCTGCAGACACAACATCTTTTTTGGGGGGGTTCGTTGGGTAGGGGTACTCGGGAGGATATATAAATGCCTCTCATGCAGCCGACTGCATTTGGTTGGGGATGTGAATGGGGGAAGTACGGGCGCTGCAGAAGTGGTGGGTTCCCAATTAGGATTGGCGAATGCAGCAGGAAGGGCACTATGGGCACGACGGGCCTGTGTTTGTCTTTTTGGTGGCAGCGGGACACTACTTGTGCTTGCCACCTCACCAGCTTGAACTGCACTTATGGGACTAGCCACGTCACCAAGTGTTACTGCAGTGCTGGTTTGACTACGACCGGGGTATACTACGCCGCTGGTGCTTGCCAGTTCACCAAAACGCTACAAAAAAAAGTGTCGGTGATCGATCGATACTGCACTTGGGTGGGCTGGACTGGGCTGGGCCGGGCGGAGGGGCAAAACGCAGGTGCTAGCAGGTATCTGGGCTGATCCCGCTAACACTGCGTTTTTGGGAACCCTAAACTGCTGGGGACGCTAGTATAGATCTGATCGGATCAGATATTGATGCGTTCAGATACTATACCACTAAGGGAGGTGTATGGTGCGTGTACGGTGCGTGCGTGGGTGTTCGCGGTACTGGCGCTAATCTGACGCTGCCTAGGGCGACGCATATCACCGCCGGGCGATCAGGGGGCTAAACCTTTATTCGGTAATAAACGGTGGGTGCCCTGACACTATAAAAAATAAACGAACTAACCAGCGTCACCCGTAACGGTTATACGGTGATCAGTGGTGAAAGGGTTAACTAGGGGCCATCAAGGGGTTAAAACATTTATTAGATAGTATATGGGGGTCCCTGTCGCTATAAAACACTGACGGCGAACCTAAATATTTACGTCCCTAACTACCGTCACCAGCGACACTAATACAGCGATCAGAAAAATGATCGCTTAGCGACACTGGTGAGGGGGGGTGATCAAGGGGTTAAAACTTTATTAGGGGGGTAAGGGGGGTACCCTAGACCTACAGGGGGCTAAACCTTTATTCGGTAATAAACGGCGGGTGCCCTGACACTATAAAAAATAAACGAACTAACCAGCGTCACCCGTAACAGTTATACGGTGATCAGTGGTGAAAGGGTTAACTAGGGGGCAATCAAGGGGTTAAAACATTTATTAGATAGTATATGGGGGTCCCTGTCGCTATAAAACACTGACGGCGAACCTCAATATTTACGTCCCTAACTACCGTCACCAGCGACACTAATACAGCGATCAGAAAAATGATCGCTTAGCGACACTGGTGAGGGGGGGTGATCAAGGGGTTAAAACTTTATTAGGGGGGTAAGGGGGGTACCCTAGACCTACAGGGGGCTAATACTAACTGTCCCACCACTGCTAACTGTCACAAACTGACACTATGCAGTAATCAGGAAAAAAAAAAAAAAAAACCTGCTTGGTGTCAGTTTGTGACAGGGGGGGTGATTGGGGGGGGGGATCGGGGGGCGATCGGGGGTGTAATGTATGCCTGGCATGTTCTACTGTGTGTGTGTGTGTGTGTTTTGTGCACTTACATGTCATCTCTCCTCGGCGCTGGAACGGAAACTGCCAGACCGGGGAGAGATGACATCACATCCTCTGCCTCTGTGTACTATACAGAGGCAGAGGATGTTTCTCATTGGCTGGGAGCGATCGCGAGGGGGGGGCCACGATCGGATGGCCTCCCCCTCGTCTGTCATCGCTCCCAACCAAATGCCGACCGCAGCTGGCACCGGGGGGGGGGTCCGATCGGACCCCCCACCTGCGGGAAGGCAATCACGTTTCAGGTACGTGATTTTGCCTGCCCGTGCCGCTCTGCTCACGTATATAGGCGTGAGGCGGTCGGCAAGTGGTTAATGACACAGTATAAGGTCATACTTTTTTAATTAACATTTCTAATCATATTTTTAATTACTCATCATTCTGCTCTTGCTAATGCACATGTATATATGTGTGTATATATGTATATATGTGTGTATATGTATGTATATATGTGTATCTCTTAGATACATGCTGGGGCAATACATGTGTGTATATATATATATATATATATATATATATATATATATTTTTGTGCTAGAGATATATACACTTTCTGAGCAGTTATACCTGCACTGTCTATTGCTAAATTTTTGCTTGCAGGTACAGCTATGCGTGTTTGTATGCGTGCTATGCACAAATGTGCACGGCGCACACACATATGATTAACATGCCTTTTTGCCTTCCCTACACACTTGCTAAACCTTTTTTTTAAATAAGATTACGTTCTTCCCAAAAAGTGCTTACATGTATTTTGGTTATTAGTGCGGTTCTTAGTAATTGTTAATTATTAATTGTTAACCATGAATTATTCATCATTTAATCATTTGCTAATTTATTGATTGATTTTTCCCATTATTTTAAATGCCACGCCTTTTTTTATTAGTGCAGTTTTTAGTACTTGTTAGGTATTAAGTATTAATTGGTAACCATTGCTTATTCATTATTTAATCATTTACTAATTCACTGATTTTTCCCATGATTTTATTGTCACTCTTTCATATAAATTTAGATACTTGTATATGTGTATAAATAGTTTTTCCCTTTATTGCACACCGTTCAGTTCAATGTCAGCACTGTGTTCTTTTTGGTCAACGCTGGGACCTGCTGTCAGCACATAAATAGCACATTGCTGACACCTCAATCTCAGGCCAATTGAAGGAACAGTAGCTCCGAGCACGTAGCCAATCCAGCTTCTTCTCTCTTTTGTGTGGAAGTCCTTCCCCGGAAGTGCTCCCGGAAGTGATCACGTGGCCCGTGACGTCACATGCATTCCACGCCGGCCCAAGCCTCTTCCTGACGGCCACAGGATATGCTCTAGGCCGAGCTACAACTGTTTGCAGCCCTACATCTCTGCAGGAAAAGCGGATCCGGATCTGAGGACTTCACCATGGATCATTAACACACAGATGAGCCTTTTATTTCCTTTTTCCTGTAAGTGTGACCATATACTGTGTCATTAAAGTTGTCTTTGAAAACTACACTCAGGTGGGACTTCCTACTCTACCTTCTTCTTGCCTACTACAGAGCCAGCTCTCTGAGGATAGCAGCCTCCATTGATCAACCACGATATCTGTTTAACCCCTGAACTGCCAGATATACTCTTATGGACTAATTGCCTACCTAACTAAACATCCCAACTATTGTGTGCACTCTCGTATTTGCGCTTACAGTTACCATTACCTTTTCTACTTTGAAATCTTTGCCTGAGAGAGACCTTGCTGATGCAGTATAACTACCTGGTGTCTTGTTGCTGTGCTCAGTCTTGCCATGGTGTTTGACCTGTGACATCAAACTGTCTTCCACAACCTCACCTTTGTAGCAGAGTTTGGCTGTTCCTCACCCAGTTTTAAGCCTCCTACACAGCTGTTTTTGTTTCAGTTAATGACTGACCCACATATTGATGATCATTAGCACCTGCTTGGTATAATTGGTTAATCATACACCTGACTCTAATCCTACCAAATCCCTGACTTTGTGCAAGTGTACAAAGTGTGCAAATATAGACTTGATGCTCATTTGAAGTCAAAGGGTAGTGACACCAAATGTTAATTTGAATGAGATTTTTCTTCTATTCACTCAATTTCAATTTTTAACCCCTTCGTGCTTCAGCGTAAAACAAATCTTAATGCCTAAGCACAATATGGCAACTTTGACATGTGTTAGTACATATCACCTCAACAACTTTGTGCATCTAGGTGAATTATACTTTGTTTTTTCAGGACAAGTTTGCCTTTTAATTAGTGGTAAATTGTAATGATTTTTTTTTTTTTATTATCAAAGGAATAGTAAAAAAAGGAAGACACCGTATTTGTGTATGTTATTTGTTGTTTGTACCCATAGTACAGCCCAGAAACAATAGTGCGCATTATTTTTTATCCTACCTAAAATGCACTGACACTAACTGATACTACTGATATTTATTTTTTATTTATTTTTTAAATCCTGTCCAAATTATACTATGGCCTCAGACCCTAATTTGACCCAAACACTAACCCTGACAATGACCTAGATCAAACATTGCTGTAGGTATTTTTTCTTTCATTTTATTTTATTTATTATTATTATTATTATTATTTTTACTTTATTCACAGAAAGAGAAACACAGGGATTCACAGTGATGCATTAATGTGATAGCCAATCAGAGGTTATCACAGCTTTTAGGTGACCTGGAACTGGGATTTCTGGGTCCCAATCATCAATAGGGGACCTGGGGCTCTTGGTGAGACCCCAGTCTCTGTGCTGGGAGTACGTTGTGCGGCACACTCCCAGCACCAAGACTGATATGCAGTGAGGCCGCATTTCTGTGTACTGTCAGTGTCAAAGGGTTAAAATTGATAAAAATAAACAATATATTTTTTTTAAAAAGCATTCTTACTTTACAGCATTTCTTCACACCTGTCTAAAACTTTTGTACAGTACGGTATGTTAATAAAACACAACACAAAGCATATGAAACCAACCAAAATGTGCGTGGACAATGCAATAAATCTCATATAAATGTGTGTTAAACTTGGTACTTGGGGGTATGGTTAGCATACTTGTTTCCTCTCATGTGACAGTGCTGGAGGGCTGGCTCAGCAGTATTCAAGGACGAGCCCATATGCAGTTAGAACTGTTAGAGGTTAAGCTCACCTTTCCAATAAAATGTAATATGCAGTCAAGGGTCCCCAGTAGTTTAAAAAACCCTGTGCAACTTAGAAAATTGAAGTTTACTTTAACTGCTTCCTGGCCAGCCAATGTAGATAAATGGCAGGGCGGGTGCTCTGTTATTTCAGGAGGATGTACGGATAGTAAAGCGGATGTCAGTGCTTGGTACATGGGTGCTGTGGTTGGCCCAGATACCATGTGATCACCGGGACCAATCATTCACCCCCCCCAGGGTAGTACAGTGTCACTATGGTGGGTAGCAGTTGAAAGGTGATAAAACGGCAGCTCAAGCGCAAGGTTTTACTGCCCCCCCACCTCACAGGTGAACAAGCCTTATAGTGCAGCCAGTCACCACCACACCAGCCACAATGTCGCCAGGCCAGTGTAGCTAGAATCAGTGTTCCTGACCTGTCCTTAACTGATCTTTTGTCTATTTTCTGACCATGTCTATCCCTGTGCCTGAACTGACCCCTGTGTACATCCGGCTGACTCTGTTCCTGCAAGAAACCAGTCCCAGCCATCCCCTGCGGACAGCTTCCCTCTTGGAAACACTGGGATTCTTTTGTTCTTCCTTTCTTTAGCCTCTTGTACTTCCTGGCCAGTAAACATGGCATTAATAATTGCCAAATTCATGTTAAAAAAATCATTTTCATTTTCATTTTGCATTCTCCAAAAATTTGTGGCAAAAAATGTAGTTGAAAGACTCACTATGCCTCTTACAAAATACCTTGGGGTGTTTACTCTCCAAAATGTGGCAGTTTATGGGGGATTCCACTGTCCTGGTGCTCCAGGGCCTCCTAAATATGATAGGTAGTCAGGAAATTAGAAGCATAATTTATGCCTCTAGAAAGCCTGAAGATGCTCCTTGGATTTGTGGGCCTCTCTGTGTAGCCAGGCTGTGAAAAAGTCTCACACATGTGGTATCATAATACTCAGGAGAAGTAGCAGAATGTGTTTTCAGGTGTAATTCTAAGTATGCTTATAATGTGTGTTAGACATATACTTAATAATGACAACCTTGTGTAAAATAAATACATTTCTCATAATCTCTTGCCTGCATTTTCCATAAACGTGTGCCAAAAAATACATTTTCAAAAGATTCATTTTGCCTCTTAGAATAATAGGGGGGAATTTGGGACATTAAATGAAGCACACGGTCTGTGCCTCCATCCCTGGTTCAGGTATAAGAAAAAGGAAGGTGGGACTTTGAATGAGGCTATTGATTTGTGGGGGTAAGATAATTAGAAAGTATATATATATATATAATTGGCATATTGAGTCTGACAATACATATGATGCACATGGTAGAAAAGGTTTAAGATGTATACACACACATACATGGTATTGACCTCATGAATACATTACATATCAAAGGGACGGCATATAAAATTGACAAGAGATTTAATAGGGTAAAAGGAATTATTGCAGATTCATGTTTATACACGTCATCTAAATGGCACTATGCAGTGTAAACAATGGTAAAAAACACATGATCATTAGGTTGTATGTAGCAATAACTCTCAGTGGAGCTGCTGGTTTAAGCGGGCTTGTTACCTTCACTCTCCTTCCCTCTGTTTCACCGGCACCGGATCTAGGGTTCTGTTGAGTTTACCTCTGGACGACACACGCACCAACACTTGAGTACGTTTTCAATGCTTTATTAAACAATTTACTAAGGAAGTAGCAGGAAAGAGGCAGAAGGGAAACTGCAGAAGAAACTCAAATATCTTCTTGTAAGATTCTTGACAAATGTCCTGGTAGAATTTGGATATTACAATGGAATGCGCTCCCCTTGTGGGACACACTCCTTTGCTCGCCTGGATAGGCCTCTCTCACTTGCCTAGCAGCCAGTACGTAGCACGAACAAAAGTCTCTGCCACAGACTTGTTTGGGATAAACCTGCACGAACCTTTGCCACAGGATGTACCGGTCTTTCTGCAATGAATGTCAGTCACAGTGCTTGAACCTTTAAGCCAACCCGGCAACACTATGCTGTATAGTTACTTTTAGGATACGTCCTCCAACCGAGTCACCAGGCCCCTCTCCAGACCAGCACGCTACGTGATCCTTTCATGACGGGTCCTCCCCTGGGATCTCCTCGGTTGTCCAGCTTCTTCACTCTGGATAGACAGCTCAGGACCATTCCTCGGCTGCTGTGGCAGACCCCAGACAAGCCTCTGGGACCACCCCGTGCGCCGCAGCAGCGTGGGCCTCCGGAACGGAGGACCACGAGATTGCTCTCTAACGCATAACTGTCGGGTAGGAGGGCCAGCAGGTGGCTGTAAAACGAACCCCCTAATATGGCGTCTGTCCCATAAATACCCTCGCCCAGAATGCAACTTGGAGGACCATCTCCACCGAGTTGTCTCCGGGACAGAAGAGCATCCATACGCTTCGACACGTTGCCCTTCCAACACTGACCAGTGATAACAGCGACACCCACCAGTCAGTATGGAAACACACACAACGTCAGCCAAGCTGGAACAGAGGCAAATTTAACCTTCCTAACGAACAAATTACTAAATTTACCTAACATATGGTAGATCGCAAATCTACCAGCGCTACAGTAGATAATGAGTCTAAGTAGATTCCTATCAGTAGGCATAAGAATGCATCCTATAAGCCTGACGCGTTTCGTGGATAATACCACTCTTCAGTAGCAGATGCATGCAACTCTATAAGAAAACAACAAAACATGAGTAGACCAGGATGATCGAACAATATACCCCTCAACGGGGAGAATGTGTGCAAGAGAAAAGGGAGAGAGTTACTCATCCCTCTGAGTACTTACATCATGATAAGTCTGGAAAATGGGGGACGAGGATTAAGAGGCTGTCCAAATTGTCTGTACCGGGAGCTGTGGAAGGAGCCCGCAGGAGAGGCACCAGGTGCACAAAACATCATCCCCAAGAAAAAAGATCGAAAGGCAGAAATTCAGGTAGTGGTATGAGTGGGCTTCATGTCTAAAAATATATATATTGGGTGTACCATAAATATTCTATGTTGTGGGAAGTAGCTAGAGCCCAATGCCAAAGTGCAGGTGGACAAGTGAGTGTGAGAAAAAAAAAGGGAGAAAAGAAAAAGCAAAAAGAAAAAGAAAGGAAAAAAGAAAAGGAAGAGAAAGGAAAAGAAAGAGAAGAGAGAAAAAAAGAAAAGGAAAAAGGGGGAAGAAAAAGAGAAAAAGAAAAAGGAAAAAGAAGACCATAGATGACAAAATCAAAAGTGAGCATGTATGAGCACAAACAGGAAAGAAAAACCATGTAATTACCTATTTAGGATATAAAAGTAGGTGCCATGTAGTGTGCAGTGTGCACAGAGAGGTGCTACCATGATGACTGGCTAGCATGTGTGATGTTGGGAGGAGCCCGTGGGTGTGTGCCGAGTGTATTTAACATCCTCACTCTGTGCTAGCCAGTCATCATCTTTTTCTTTTTTTCTCTCTTCTCTTTCTTTTCCTTTCTCTTCATTTTCTTTTTTCCATCCTTTTTCTATTTCCTTTTTCTTTTTCCCTTTTTTTTTCTCACATTCACTTGTCCACCTGCACTTTGACATTGGGCTGTAGCTACTCAGAGGGATCAGTAACTCTCTCCCATTTACTCTTACACACATTCTCCCTGTTTAGGGGTATATTGTTCGATCATACTGGTCTACTCATGTTTTGTTGTTTTCTTATAGAGTTGCATGCATCTGCCCCTGAAGAGTGGTATTATCCACGAAACGCGTCGGACTTAAAGGATGCATTCTTATGCCTACTGATAGGAACCTACTTAGACTCATTATCTACAACCTAATGATCACGTGTTTTATACCACTGTTTACACTGCATAGTGCCATTTAGATGACGTGTATACATATGAATCTGCAATAATTCATTTTACCCTATTAAATCTCTTGTCAATTTTATATGCCGTCCCTTTGATATGTATATGTAATGTATTCATGAGGTCAATATCATGTATGTGTGTGTATACATTTTAACCTTCAGCCCCGGAAGGATTTACCCCCTTCTGGACCAGAGCACTTTTTGCGATTCGGCACTACATCGCTTTAACTGACAATTGCGCGGTCGTGCGACGTGGCTCCGAAACAAAATTGACGTCCTTTTTTTCCCACAAATAGAGCTTTCTTTTGGTGGTTTTTATTTTTTGTGCTATAAACAAAATAAGAGCGACAATTTTGAAAAAAACACATTATTTTTTACATTTTGCTATAATAAATATCCCCAAAAAATATATAAAAAAACATTTTTTTCCCTCAGTTTAGGTCGATACGTATTCTTCTACATATTTTTGGTTAAAAAAAATCGCAATAAGCGTTTATTGATTTGTTTGCGCAAAAGTTATAGCGTTTACAAAATAGGGGATAGTTTTATGGCCTTTTTATTAATTTTTTTTTTTTTTTACTAGTAATGGCGGCGATCAGCGATTTTTTTTGTGACTGCAACATGTCGGACATTTTTGACACATTTTTGGGACCATTGTCATTTATACAGCAATCAGTGCTATAAAAATGCATTGATTCCTGTATAAATGACACTGGCAGTGAAGGGGTTAACCACTAGGGGGCGGGGAGGGGTTAAATCAGTACTAGGGAGTGATTACTAACTGTAGGGGGGATGGTCTGTGTGTGTCACTACACTGATCTCTGCTCCGATGACAGGGAGCAGAGATCCAGTGACACTGTCACTAGGCAGAACTGGGAGATGCTGTTTACATCAGCATCTCCCCGTTCATTCTCTCCGTGAGGCGATCGCGGGCATCCCCGCCGCGATCGAGTCCGCGGGACCCGCGACCCAACTCACGGAGCTCGCGGCAGGCGCGCACACGGCGGCAAATTCAAAGTAACGTACGGGTACGTTACTTTGCGCAGCCGTGCCATTCTGCCAACGTAAATGTACAGGAGCCGGTTGGGAAGTGGTTAAACCTTTTCTACTATGCGCATCATTGTTATGTATTGTCAGACTCAATATGCCAATTGTATATATACTTTCTAATTTTCTCACCCCCACAAATCAATTATCAAAATCATTCAAAGTCCCACCTTCCTTTTTCTTATACCATTATGCCTCTTAGAACATGCCTTCGAATGTTTGCTTTCCAAAATTGGGTCATTTTGTGGGTGTTTCCACTGTCCTGGTGCTCCAGGGCCTCCAAAATGTAATAGGTAGTCAGGAAATTAGATGCATAATTTGTGTGTTATTTATGCTCCTTGAGAGCCTAATGGTGCTCCTTAGATTTTGGGCCCATCTATGCATCTATTGAAAAAACAAAAGAATTGTCATGAATGATCACCCTAATGTATGGACTTGAGCAAGGAAGAATAAGTAGTTAATAACAAAATATACAAATAATTCTTCAACTGCCCAAATATAAACCATTTACCTAATTGTATATAAATTAATTAGAGTTAGGTGTGTTCCTCTGAATCAGGTAGATGCATATGGAAAAAATTCTCTGGAGAAAAAGAGAGGGCAAACAGCCCACAGGGGATTCTTCAAGGAGGAACAAAAACTGTTTTTTAGCAAAAATAATAATTACTTTATTATAAATAATTCCACCATATACAAAATTTAATAAATAGAAGATATCTCCACCACATAATAGTGTGGTGGAGGTATAGCAATACTAATCACACATTCATTCAACCCAATCAAACAGAAGTCAGCTGATTAGTGGTTAATTCCTAGTACAGCAGATAAGGTGTCCACTGACAGTGCTAATAATTACATGGAGAAATAACCTTTGGATAATCTCATATGGAATATGAACTCCCTCTGAAAGTATTCTCTTTATCTGATTACTTTTTGTTTTTTACTCTGCGGTCCTCAATCACAGATCTGTGGAATGAGACATTCATCTATACCATCCCATTCAGATCCACGACTAATTAAAGTGCTGATTAAATTGGCCAATGTTTGTGTCCATACATACTACAACTATTTGTGGACACCTTATCTGTTGTACTAGGAATTAACCACTAATCAGCTGACTTCTGTTTGTTTGTGTTGAATGAATGTGTGATTGGTATTGCTGTCCGTGTTCTGATAATGTTATCAGCTTATATTATTATGTGGTGGAGGTATCTTTTATTTATTAAATTTTGTATATGGTGGAGTTATTTATAATAAAGTAATTATTATTTTTGCTAAAAAAACAGTTTTTGTTGCCCCTTGAAGAATCTCTTGTGGACTGTTTGCACTCTCTTTTTCTCCAGAGAATTTTTTCTATATCCCTCTATGCATTTAGCCTGTGAAAAAGTCTCACACATGTGGTATCCCCATACTTGGTTGGGGGCATAGCAGAATGTGATTTGGGGTGTAATTATAAGTGAGAAAATTTAGTTTTTTAATAAAAGTTTTCTGTATTTTTTTCATTTATAAAGCAAAAAAAAAAAAAAAACAGTGGTGCATAAATACCATTAAAATAAAGCTCTATCTGTCTCCAAAAAATAATACAAATTTCATTTGGGTACAGTGTTACATAATTGAGTAATTGTCATTTAAAGTGTGACAGCACTGAAAACATAAAATTAGCCTGGACTGGAAGAGGGTGAAAGTGTCCAGTGTTGAGGAGGTTAAATGTCATGCCTGTAATTCAAACCCTGCTTTTCCATAGCCTGGTTGAAAAACTACCATTCTAAGCAATCCATCCTGTTTTGCTTAGGATCTGGGATGTGCCATTCTTTGAGCACACCCTCAATACAAAAGGGAGCTTACCCTTTAAGCCCCACAAAGGGAGATAACTAGAATATTAACAGGGCTTCATTGTTCACTCCCAACAGCTGTATGTAGTAGTGGTTTAGTTAAAAAAAAAATTGTTATATATTTTTAGTTACTTACTTAAAGGTATCATCTGACAAGTTTTGTGTATGTGTATGTATTCTAAATGAACACAGTACACCATCTTCTTTTGCTTGCTAAACCTTTAGCTACAAATACCCCCACCATGGATCAACCCATTTTCAACAGTCGTTTAGAGGTTGATATAATTCTAGGAGCTGGTCAGCATTTTTTAGCATGAAGCAGTTCCTCTGAACCTGTTCAATTGTTATTTCACCCATGTGCCCCAAGGAAGTAACTCCTTTCACCCATGTGCACCCAGAGGTAACTCCTTTCACCCATCTGCTCCAAGGATGTATATTCTTTCACCCATGTGCCCCAAGAAAGTAACTCCTTTCACCCGTGTGCTCCTGGGAAGTAACTCCTTTCACCCCTGTGCTCCAAAGAAGCATATCCTTTCACCCATGTGCCCCAAGGAAGTAACTCCTTTCACCCATGTGCTCCTGGGAAGTAACTTCTTTCACCCATGTGCTCCTGGGAAGTAACTCCTTTCACCCCTGTGCTCCAAGGAAGTAACTCCTTTCAACCATGTGCTCCAAAGAGGTAACTGCTTTCACCCATGTGCTGCAAGGAGGTACAGTGGATTTAAAAAGTCTACACTCCTGTTAAAATGTCAGGTTTCTGTGATGTAAAAAAAATGAGACAAAGGTAAATAATTTCAGAACTTTGTACACCTATAAACTGTGCAACTCAATTGAACAACAAACGGAAATCTTTTAGGTGGAGAGAAGTAAAAATAAAAAAATGACAATAATTCGGTTGCATAAGTGTGCACACCCTTACACTAATACTTTATGGAAGCACCATTTGATTTTATTACAGCACTCAGTCTTTTTTGGTATGAGTCTATCAGCATGGCACATCTTGACTTGGCAATATTTGCCCACTCTTCTTTGCAAAAACACTCCAAATCTGTCAGATTGTGAGGACATCTCCTGTGCACAGTCCTCTTCAGATCACTCCACAGATTTTCAATCAGATTCAGGTCTGGGCTCGGGCTGGGCCATTCCAAAACTTTAATCTTCTTTTGGTGAAGCCATTCCTTTGTTGGATGTATGCTTTGGGTCGTTGTCATGCTGAAAGATGAAGTTTCTCTTCATGTTCAGCTTTCTAGCATAAGCCTGAAGGTTTTGTGCCAATATTGACTGGTATTTGGAACTGTTCATAATTCCCTCTACCTTGACTAAGGCCCCTGTTCCAGCTGAAGAAAAATAGCCCCAAAGCATGATGCTGCCACCACCATACTTCACTGTGGGTATAGTGTTCTTTTTGTGATTAAACAATAAGTTTTTAATTACAAAAAAAAATTTGTATTAAATATATGTCAAACAGGGTGTACCCACCCAAATATTGGGGGGTACTGAATAAATCAAAAATAATTTATTTGTTGGTTTTATCAATTAACATTTATGTACGTATGAGGTTAGCACTGCAGAGTCAAATTTATATGTATGGCCTAATTGGTATTTGTTAGTTATAATTAGGGTTGTCCCGATACCGATACTAGTATCGGTATCGGCACCGATACCGAGCATTTGCCCAAGTACTTGTACTCAGGCAAATGCTCCCGATGCTTCCCCCGATACCTGGAAATCAACTGTGATCGGCGCGTGGGGGAGTTACAAGATTCTCCCCCAGCGGCTTTCAGCTGGTTTCGTGACATACAGCGGTGATCGCTCACCGCTGACTGTCACTGCATCCTCCTCCATGCCCCCTCCGTTCCTCTGTCCCCCTCCGTTCCTCTGTCCCCCTCCGTTCCTCTCTCCTTTTCTGCCCCCCCCCGCTGTCCCCTCCGTTCTGCTGTGCCTCTCCGCTGTCCCCTCCGTTCTGCTGTGCCTCTCCGCTGTCCCCTCCGTTCCCCTCACCTTCTCTGTCCCCCTCCGTTCTCCCCCTCCGTTCCGCCGTCCTCCTCCTCCTTCTTTGTGAATGGACTGCTGACTCTGTCCATTCACATAACTGAAACATTGTAATCTCCTGTGATTACAATGTGTCAGTTTATGAATGGAGAGGAGCCGCTGTCTTCTCTCCATTCATTTTCAGTGCAGCTGAGGCTGCAGAGAAAGGGACTGGGGAATCTCTATCCTCGGTCTCTTTCTCTGTCTCAAGGGGGAGATATCAGAGGTCTGTTAAGACCCCTGATATCTCACCAAAGCCCCCCAACAGGGCTGATTAAAAAAAAAACAAAAAAAACACATATTGCAATAAAGAATAAAAAAAAAAATATTGTAAAAAAAAAAATTTTAAATTAAAAAAAAAAACACACACACATACACCGTTCACCCCCTCCCCCCCCCCCCCAAAAAAAAAGCACTGTAAAAAAAAAAAAAAACACTGTCACGTGACATTAAAAAAAAAGTATCGTATTCGGTATCGGCGAGTACTTGAAAAAAAGTATCGGTACTTGTACTCGGTCCTAAAAAAGTGGTATCAGGACAACCCTAGTTATAATTGGTCTCTTCAAACATGGCGGGTTACTGTGGCAATGCATTCAGTGGATTGATGGACAAAATCCATCGATCCCAGAATGCAGATAGTGGTGTCCTGTCTATGGAGAGTTTTTTCCTCCGGCTCCAACGGATGTTGAAGAAAAAATCCAGAATCTACTGGAATAAATGGTATTTCACTATGTATATTGAGGAAGGGGTGTCCTCATAGGGTTTAGGAATACAAATATTCCCCAACTTAAATAAAATAGAACCAGATTTTAAATCCAACTAGGAGGATAACCTGCAAGCTCGTTCTATTCAGATGATGAATTTGCTATGTCAACAATATTCTCTAGAGCTATATGCACTAGACAGGGAAATTGAAAAGCTCTATCAGGCTAATGAGAATCTAATATCTGATTCTCTATTTAATTCACAGGAACAAACTCTAAAAAATGATTTGGAGAATTTCATTGCTGCAATTTTAAAAACGAAAGAAAAAAAGTTGTTTGTGAGACAAAGTAGCCTATGACAACCATACAGCTTATAATTGGACTCATGCAAAAAATAAAAGATGGAACCACAAAAAAAAAAAAACTGGGCACTAAGGAACCCCGCAATGATCCTGACAATTCATCATACTCTTCTTCACAGGTTCACGATCGCACGCGCGCAGGTAAGACACAAGGTCCCCAAAACTGTAAACAAGATATGCACAAACAAGAAAATGCACAATTATCTGCACCCAAACGCACTCCCACTACGGGTCGATGTTCAACTCCATCGCTAAATACTTCTACTACATCTTCAACAAGCACCACAAATCAGGGAAGTCACCCAAACGTGAGTTCATGCCAGACAGATTTACGTCCGGCACCAATTTTTTCTCAACAGGCACTAGACCCAAAAAGGTTTCAACATGGAACAAGCTATCCACAAAATCCCATCGACAAAAACCAGCTCGAAGTAATTCATTTATCATCTTGCTCCCTCACGAATGAACAAACTCAGGTGTTAAAATTGGGCCTGGCATTATGTCCAACACAAAAGATAGATCAATTTGAGTTAAGGATATCAACCTATTCTCACTTAAATTAATGTTTAAGGTTTTTTTCAAAAAGAAGCAATCACAAGTTCCGTCGCAATCTTTTGACAATCCCCTTTGGGATGAAATCACCATAGATGATTTAAAAGCCCTAGATGATCTAATGGAGTTGTGGGAGGAGGGTCACACAGACTAGAGTGAATCCTCTACTCAGAAGGTTAATCATTCTCAGTCAATGGGTGTCCCTCCTCCTCCCCCTGCAGATCCGACTCTTTCCTTTTTTGCCAGGGGATACAAACCCAAATCCCGAGCCATTCTGGCTCTCCAAGCCAACCCCAATATTTGGGCCATCACCAAACAAGTTACAAATGTAATTCAGAATAATAAATTGTCCTGTTCCAATTTAACCTCTGGACAGCAGGAAGTGGTTCGCTCCTTGCAGTAAAATCCCAATTTAATCATCAAGCCCTCTGATAAGAGGGGCAACTTTGTAGTAATGGATCATACCCAATATGAGGCTATGGTTATGGATATTCTCAACAATAAAAGTATAGATAGGTATCTTTGGGGTTTGTAAACAATATAATTATTTGTTTCAGGCTCATAGGTTCAGCATATTATAACAAACTGATTAATAAAAAAATGTGGGAATTTCTTAACATTGAATTTCCAAAAACTCCAACATTTTACGCCTTACCTAAGATTCATAAGAGCTTAACTCTTCCTCGTGGGCGACCTATTGTCTCGGAGGCTCACGGAGGCAGCCAGCCAGATGGTGGATGATTTTCTTCGTCCCCCATGTGGAGACATTAATATCTTATATACAAGACACTATGGACCTTCTACAAACCCTTGATGAGATGCATGTCCCTGGGGGAGCTTCGTTGGTCGCAATTGATGTAGATGCCCTCTACAACTCCATTCCCCATGAGGTGGGGGTTCGAGTTGTGGAGGGCTTCATTTCAGAAAGTGAAAAAACATCTAAGCCCTACAATAAATTTATTCTTGACCTCCTAGGCTTCATGTTGGAAAACAATGTGTTTTTATTCAATGGCTCCCACTACCTCCAGGTGCAGGGCGTGGCGATGGGGACAAAATGTGCCCCGTCCTACGCCAACCTGTACCCTGGGGGGGTGGGAGCGGAACCTTTTCTTTAGAGAGGATATGCAGGAGTTTCTGGACAAGATATTAGTCTGGCGTTGTTTCATCGATGATATTTTCTTTATCTGGACAGGGACACAAGATGAATTGCTTTAATTTTTCGAGACTCTTAAACAAAATGAGTTTATTCTAAAATTCACAATAGATTTTCTTAAAAAAAACATGAATTTTTTAGACATCACTTGGGATCTACACTGTTTCGAAAATCGTCTGCTGGAAACTCAATCCTGCATGCAGAGAGCTCTCACCCTTCGCCCCTGGTGATGAGCATCCCTTACAGTCAATACCTTCGGATAAGGAGAAACTGCAGCAAAGATTTAGATTTTAAAAAGGAGGCTAAGGTACTTCAAGTGCGCTTACAGGAGAGAGGGCACAGTAAAAAAAATGCCTCAGAAAGGCCTATAATCAAGCTAAAAATCACAATAGGTCACACTTAATTAATGGCAAAAAATCAAAGAAAAAGACTAATTACCCGATTTTCTGGTCAACATAAACAAATTTGAGAAATAATGAAACAAATATTGGTATCTCTTGATGGCCGATGAGACTATATCTAAACATCTCAAAAGCTATCCTGAGATTGTGTTTAGAACATCTAGATCAATGAGGGACAGTCTGGTTTACAGTCACTATCAATCCAAAATAACATCCAACAACAAACCCAAGGGAACCTACCCTTGTGGAAAATGCAAATTTTGCTAATTTATTTTTGGAGCCCAGGAACTTACACTACTAAATGGACATTTATTTAGGTCAAAATTTTTGGCCAACTGCCAGTCAATAGCAGTGATCTACATCATGTTATATGACTGTGGAGCATTTTATGTGGGAAAGACAAAAAGGCAATTTTTTCACCGCATACGATGTCTCTTTGGTCTCAAAATCCAGAATAGAAACACCCATCAGCAGACATTTGGGTTTATTCCACAAATTTGACTTGTCTAAGATACATTTTTATGTTCTGGACTATTTACCACTAAATGAAAGGGGGGGGGGGTAATGACGGATTGTTGCTCCAACAGGTAGCCCGCTGGATCTACAGTCTGTCAACATTAAATCCTCCAGGACTAAACAAGGCTTTAAGTCATTTTTGTAAATAACTCTTAATTTCCCATATATGCCCTTCACTAAATGTTTAAAGTGGTGTTCCGGCCAAAATTATACTTTTTAAATAAAAATACCCCTATATTACACAAGCTTAATGTATTCTAGTAAAGTTAGTCTGTAAACTAAGGTCTGTTTTGTTGGTTTATAGCAGTAGTTTGTTATTTTATAAACTTACAGCAGGCCGTGGCCATCTTAAGTGTGGGCATCTGAGGCCAGACTGTATTTCTTCCTGGATCTCATCCTTGCAGATCTCGCACATGCTCAGTGCAGCACAAGCAGTGTAATAGGTTTCAGGTCAGGTTTCCATAGCAATGGCAGTGTCAGAGGAAGTTGCCGTCCCTTCCCAGAAGGCATTGCAAACAGGAAATGATGCGATGGGCCACGGCCAGGGAGGAGGAAGTGAAAAATGAATACAGCAGATATACAGTAGGTGCTGAGAAAATTTTTTTTTAAATATCCAATTCATTTACAGTGCACGGTTTAGTGAGGGATGCTGAAGAGTTGTAAAAGTGGGTGGAACTCCACTTTAATCTACTCCAATAGACAGACTCAATATCTGTTGAAACCAATATAGCTAATTATACACTACTGGTTTTAGATGATTGTTTTGAATTGCACATTGATTATTATTCGAATATTGACTCTTGCACTGTATTCACTCAGCTTGTATTATTGTATTTTTCAGACCAAGATGAAAGAGTATGCCTTCCCCTGGAATAAACAGGGATAAGGCTCAAAAGGAATCCTTTGATACACATAGAACACTAACTGGACAAAATAAAATCAGGTCACTTGGCCAGGGCACCGACAACCAAGCGGACGCCTTGGGCACTCATTTTGTGGGTTGCTTGACCAATCATCCCGCCACGGGAGCCCTAAATTGACGCTGCCTGTGGGAAATTGTCATCAGTGCAGATAGCGAGATGCATTCGCTCTTCGTGTTCCTGCACTCCCCCCCACCAGCCCAGTGACGCTGGGAGGCGTTCTGAAGGATTTCGGGCCTTCCCTCAAGCATGGTTAGCGCAGATGGATCTTCCAAAATGGCGTTGTGCGTCGCCGTGACCAGCGTCAGACATCACGTCTGCTGTATTGGAGTTCAAGCATGCGCACTGACACGCACTATACTTCCGCGCCCCGCTGATGATGTCACACGTCAGCGGGACAGGTAAAAAAGAAATGGATGGCATCTAGCCATCCATTCCTGATGGAGGATTAGGAGAGAGAGGTTGGAAGCTTCTTCTCTCTCTCCTTACTAACCTTCACCCAGCTCTCCATTAAAGGCCTGTAAGTACATTTAATTTAGCCTGTTTGAACGAACCGCTACTGCTACTGCGATGGGGCTGACATGTCAGCACCAGACAGACTTTCCACAACTGCTCTTGGGGACGGATTGTTTGCCTGGCCTGTCGGTCAGGGTGAATTTGCAATAAATCTATTTATGGCACTTTATATTTATATTTATGCTTTTGCATAAGATCTAAATTTAATTTAAACTTTTGTACTTTTTGCTATAATAAATTTTTTAGCACTGATCCCTGTATAAATGTCAATGGTCCCAAAAAAAGTGTCAAAAGTGTCAGATCTGTCTGCCGCAATGTCACAGTCCCACTAAAAATCGCAGATCACCTCCATTACTAGTATAAAAAAATGCCATAAATCTATCCCCTATTTTGTAGATGCTATAACATTTGCGTAAAACCAATCAATATACGTTTATTGCAATTTTTTACCAAAAATATGTAGAAGAATACATATTTGCCTAAACTGATGAAGACTGGTGTCGTATGGAAACTGGTGTCGTATCGCAAAAAATGCCCTGGTCATTAAAGTGGAGTTCCACTCACTTTTACAACTTTATCTTAAAGGAATGACAACCCCTCCCCCACTCAATTTTGGATATATTTTTTTTTCCTTACCTTTTATGAAGTACCTTGTTTACTTCCACCCCAGCATCACCGTGGCCCAGTGCGTCACGTCCTCTTCTCCCCCGCTGCCTTCTGGGACCTTAGTGTGTCCCAGAAGATGACAGGGCCAATCAGGAAGCACCGCGCGACTCGCATATGCACAGTAGGAAACCGGCAGTGAAGCCTGAAGGCTCTACTGTCGGTTTCCCTTAGTTGGTATGGCTGCCCCCCCCCCCCTCGGGGGCAAAAATCGAGGGCCCCCTGGACAGGTGAGTGTCCTTATTAAAAGTCAGCAACTGTAGTGTTTGTAGCTGCTGACTTTAAAAAAAAAAAATTGCAGCTGGAACTCCACTTTAAGGGGGCAAATCCTTTTGCTCCTTAAGTGGTTAAAGGTGGAAAAAGTTTTGAAATGATTCATCTTTGTCTCATTTTTTTACATCACAGAAACCTGGCATTTTAACAGGGGTGTGTAGAGTTTTTATATCCACTGTACCTCCCTTCACCCATGTAGGCTGCCATCAGGGGGGTACAGCCGGTACACATGTAAGGGGCCCGCCCGTCCGAGGGGCCTGGACCACAGGTCACAAGCCGGACTATCCTTAAGACGAGGCAGCTGCCGTCAGAGCAGACTGGCTGCCAGGATGCAGAGGAGGGTGGAGAGGTGGGCTGATCCCATGTGTGTAGAGGTTGGGGGCCTCTGTCAGAAGCTGTGCAGGGTGGGGTGATGTCAGGTGCCAAGTCGGAGGGCCCCATGGAGGAGGACATCAGGGGGAGGAGCCCCTCCCCGCTCTTTTGCGTGCAGGTCAGAGAGACCCATGGAGGAGGAGGTTGGATGGAGGAGCCCCCCCCCCCTTTTGTGCATGCAAACTCCGCTCCGGTCAGGTACCAGTGTGCGCCGGGCTGTGCGGGGTGGGTGGGGCCAGTTGTGCCAGTGGAGGGCCTCGTGGAGGAGGTCACAAACTCAATTGCAAAATATATGCCTAGTTTATATAAAAAAAATAATTGTTGTGCCCCGTTAAAGTGTTCGGGTTTGACTTGAAGAAAAGGTGGCAAACCTAAAGTAACTCCTTTCACCCATGTGTTCCAAGGAGGTAACTCCTTTCACCCATGTGCTCCTAGGAGGTAACTCATTTCACCCATGTGCTCCAAGGAGGTAACTCCTTTCACCCATGTGCTCCATTGAGGTTAATCTAATTTTCCCTAGCCATGAACTTTAATGAAATCAGTGAACAAAAATGACTAGCCATCCACTGGGTGTTTTCATTTACACATCCAGTATCATCGTATCTACAGACCCTTTTAAACATATCGTGACAGGAAAACAAAGGTGTTAATAAGATTATTTTTATTGACAGTTCTTATAACTGTGTACTTGGTTTCTCTTTGATCACATGCGTCTATAACTTCAGTAGTATGAAATAATTATAGTCCTATTGTCAGCAAGCTCTTGATGTAAGTCAGACTGTACTTAATATAGTCATATAGAGAAACATATAAGCCCGCTGAAATGGGTTTGAGCATGTTTAGCTTTTTATGCATTTGTTTACAGTCACTACAAGGCGTGACTTAGTCACAAGTTAGTATGAACATTTAAATCATATACACGCACTGCAGTGTTTAATAAGCTAATTGACAGATTGTAAAACCTTCACAAACATATTTTATAATGTTTTCATGAAAAAGCATCATCTGTATGTATGTACTTTGGAAAATAAGTATCTAAAATAATAATTTGTGTGAGGTGTTTGCATTCCATTTTGAAATATTCAGGATTATATGCTCTATGTTGATTTACTTCTGTAAATCCCATAATTGGAGTAGAGCTTTGAAGTGGCCATATAAAGTGTTACTAGAGAACTCAACCCAAATGTGTTGGGTGGATGGGGACATGGGGTTAAGTAAGGCACATGTGAAAATATTACTGTAGATCAAGTTCAGGTTGCTGTTTTTCTGATAATGCCAACGTTCTGCCCACAGTGCTTATGCCTCTAGCCCACTCTGCCTGCTTTGTGCCAGATGTGGAAATATTACTACAATATAAGCCTAGTTGTTGTTATTTGCTAATGTCAATGTTCTACTTCCCCTTCCGCCATCCTACTCTGGCTTCACTGTATGACAAAAAATGGTTTGCTCCATTGCAGTGTATTGGGAGTTCAATTAGCCAAAGCAGTTTTTTCCAAAAAGTAAGATAGGATGCATTAAGGTGAAAAACACGAGGGTTTACAACCCCTTTAGACTTTGACAAAAAAAAAAACTGGAAGCTGATTGATTTCTATGCAGAGCTGCACCAGATTTTGCACTCTCCAGTTTTTGTAAATCAACCTCACAAGTCACTCAAAGTCACACAAAGTGACAATAATAAAGTGTGACAAGCCCCGAACTGTATAGAGGGAGTCATACTGAGCACAGTCCAACACTCAAATTTTCCCCAAATCTAGCAGATTGGTAGTAGGGACAGCCAGATTTAAATGCCATGTCTGAGGTGGGCAGCCAGTAAAAAGGTGACTCATTTTGATAAGCCAAAGACCAGCTTGAAGTACTTTTGACAGAACACATATCCACATATCGTACACACGATCGGATTTTCCGCAGACAAAACCACAAACTTTTGTCCAAAGGGCATTGGCCCCAAACTTGTCATGCATACAAACGGCACACAATTGTCGACCAACAAACACAAACATAGTGACGTACTACGTGGTTTTTCAGCTCTTTAGCGCCACCCTTTGGGCACCTTCTGATAATGTTGTGTTTAGTGAGCACTGATTCGGAGCATGCGTGTTTGTAATTTGGACTGTTGTTTAACAGACTTGTGTACACACGATCGGAAAATCCGACAACAGACCTTTGTCCGTGGAAAATTTTAAAGCCTGCCATCCAACGTTTGTCTGCGGAAAATCCGACAAAAATTGTTCGATAGAGCGTACAAACAGTCGGATCTTCCTCCAACAGTCTGTAAACACACAATTCCTGTTGGAAAATCCGATCGTGTGTACGAGACTTAAGAGGGACATTGACAATATTCATATCATTTGTGGTGTTTAAGAAATCATAATTTCATTCTGTGCAATATTATGTTGGTTGCTGGGATGTAAATCCTTGTGAGTTGACAATATTGATGATTTTGACTAATTGGCAGTAAGAGTGTCCATTAAAGCTAAATTAAATACTCTACAGCCATTTCAAGCACACCCTTCAGACCCTTTGATTGGGTGTGATAATTCTGTAGTGCTCTCTCCAGGGACCGGAAATGATGGCTGCATTTGTGGAGCGCTCATTTCCTATTGAAACTATGGAGGAATGGTAAGATTTATTTATGAGAGCCAGTGACTCTGATATATCAGATTCTATTAAGTACAAGGTAATTAGACATCATCACATGGACAGACCAGGTGGCCTTTGCTAGGTATTTTTCACTTTTAGCCTAGGTTCACATTGATGCGATTTGACATGCAAGTTGGCGGCTATTGCTGGCAATGGCACTGTCCAAATTGGTGCGACACCAACTTTGCGGCGCCGCACCGATTCCCAAAAGTAGGTTCTGTACTACTTTTGGCGAGTTCGGGGTGCGATTTGTATAGACATCTGTGCAGGAACCTGTACAGATGGCTCTGAAATCGCTCCCGAAGTCAGACTGACATGAGGATATGAAATCGGTTTTAATCCCGCTGTCAGTGGGAACCTAGGCTAAATCCCATTTATTTTGCTGTTGCTTTGCTTCTTTTGTATTTTTTTTTCTGTAAGCATATTCTAGCGCCATATTTCTTGTTTTTCATTAAAAGAACATTTAAATGCATTAAGCAGAAACTTTGACTGCTCTAATCAGAAATTTAAGTATAACTATAGGCAACTAAATTTTTTAGTTTTGGATAGAGTGGAGAAGGATTAGAACACCTGTCAGTTTTTATTTCTGTCTGTGCCCTCATTATGGGAGATTCACCCTCTCTCTTTGTCCTGTTTACCATTATCTTTGAAAGTAAAAGTAAATAAAAAACACAAATTTTGGGTTGTCCCCAGAAAAGCAAAAGAGGGCAAATCTTCTAATAGGGACACTAGGCCTTATGACCCGGGGGTCCCCATGAAATTCACTTAATTTGCAGGGATTTCCTCTCACTTCCTGTTTGGCCATGGGACAGGAAGTGAAGGGAAATCTCCGCAATGGGACACAGATAGTGAAAAAAAAATCTGACGGGTTATAACCCTCCCTTGCTCTATCCAAAATGAAAAAAATAAATGTTTTACTATAGTTCTACTTTAAATACTTTTGCCTCTGTTAGGTGCTACCATGCTGTAAACTCTGTTACATTCCTGTGCATGGTTACAGACATTTCCTACAAGTGTCATGGACTTAAAATGATAATAAACACACAATGTTTAATTTACACTGCCCCTTCTATTTCTGTATATGGATGATG
Source organism: Lithobates clamitans (assembly GCA_037952925.1). Classification (NCBI taxonomy): domain Eukaryota; kingdom Metazoa; phylum Chordata; class Amphibia; order Anura; family Ranidae; genus Lithobates; species Lithobates clamitans. Next base: position 1,263,355 of record JBBGZY010000630.1, on the reverse strand, counting down.
TAACTATTTAAAAAAAAAAAATCTAAGTACCTTTTTCCTAATCAATATTTAAGCTGCTACAGGACTCATTCTCATCCCAGCCTGTCTGCAGAGAAACAAAATCAGGAGGAGCTTCTAGTCCTCTGATGCTGCTGGTCACATGTTCAAAATAGAAATAAACACAGCTGTTGGAATACATTTGAAATCAAATCTTTATTATTCTTTGGCAATAACATGGTGTGGGTGGAATTCTGCCAGCCACAGGCTGTGTAACACCACTCCAGCCTGTGTCTTAGAATAACAGGGAGGTGAAGCCTCTATCAATCTACATATAATATACCATCCCCACTGTGTTTAGCTGGTTAGTAAGCATGGAAGAGGAGGGATGGAGTGCGCTGTCATTTACCACTGTGTATATACCCACATGTGTGAATATAGTCACATGGGCTACTCAGGTGTGTTAGGAGGAAGGAAATGCTCAGCATAGAAACTCACTGAAAACTGAGCATGTGCAGAGTTGCCACCGCACCTGTAAAATCCCTAGCTGAATTGGGGGCATGAACAGAAGGGGGAGGCAGAGAACAGCAGGATCAGCCAGGTATTTTTGCAGAATACAGAAAATGAATCATATAGTGACAGTGTGGGTATGAATAGCATGTAATACACCATTTATTGATAAATCAGTAGGTTCCTGAAGAATTTGTTCTCTTGTAGCCCATCAGGGGCGTATCAACAGGGAGGCCGGGGGACGGTCCTTCCTGGGTGCCACACATTGAGGGGGTGTCAGACTGTTAGTGGCTTCGCTATGGGGGTGGCGAGAGTCCTGGCTGCTCACTTTGGTATTTTTTTTTCCAGCCGGAACACCCCCTGCGCCATGGTCACATTAGCCTGGTCTTGTGGTGTGTCACTGCTTTCCTGCTGCTCCTTCCACCACTGCTGCGCTGGCGAGTCAGGCCTGTGTGTCATCATTCTCTGCCCTGGCAGTGCGGCTGTGTATCCGAGGCTGAGAGCCAGCCAGCCCGTCTGCCGGGGGAGCGGGGGAGTTTGCAATGGCAGTGTCCTCTGCCGCCCAAGCTGGTGATGAGAGTATGTGTTGGTTGGCATGGTTTCCACCACTGCCCAGACTGAGGGGGTATTTGTGTCTGCTCTTCTGCTCTGCCACCCTGAGATGGCCTGATAACAGAGAGGGGGGGGGGGTTGTCCACCACCACCACCCAGGTAATATAGTGTAGGTGAGCTGATTTGATATGGGGGGGGGGGAGTTTGCTGTGTGTCCACCACCTACCTTTAGTAGCTGGGCTATGCACCTGATAAAAGGGGGGGGGGTTGCTGTTTTCACCACCCAGGTTAAGTAGATGAGCTGATCTGATAAGGGGGGGTGTCTGCAGACCAGGTGTAGACAGACAGTGAGCCACACCCACATCTTGCAGACATCAGATCCGTCCAGCAAGCAACAGGTTACTGCAACATCTTGCCATCTTCCCTGCAGCCATTAGATCCCATCCGGGGTCCAGCAAGCAACACACTGTGTCAGCAGGTCAGTTTGCCATGCAGTGGGATCTCTGGATCGGATCTGTCCCTGAGGACAGCAGATAATGCAAAGTATGGGCCATGCTGTGTATTGTAGACATGTGCGATTAGTTTCATATGAATTGGAAATTCGTATGAATTGGAAATTCGTAAGAATTTCCGGAAATTCGTACATTCGTGAGGATCCGAAATACAAATTTTAATGCATACGAATTTTGTACGAAATACGAAATTTCATTTACGAACTTCGGATAAATTTATCATAATGAACTTTCGTTATTGTTATGAAAAGTTAACGAACCTAAAAGTTAAAAACCCCAGGAAGTCAGCACAGCACAGGGATGGTGGGAGCCCCTCATAATGATAAATTTATCATAACGAACTTTCGTAAACTTTTCGTAACAATATCGAAAATTCGTATTTTGTACGAATCCGAATTGAATTTCGGACACAAATTACAAATAAATTACGGAACGGAACGAAACAATTTTATTGACGGCACACTGTCTCCCCATCTTGCTCTGATGTCTCTCTCATAGCAGCTCCAGTCCAGCCCTCCATGGTGAGCCCTCCACATCCCTGACAGCAATCTGTCCAAAAATGTGGGATCTGCTCACACCTGAGTGACTGACACGTCTGTCCTGTCCCGTCTATTGTCACTGGCTGCCATGGATGAACAGCATCGACTGTTATTACAAGGAGCAGGAGGGGACGTCCCACCGCTCCGCCCGGGTCTCCCATCCCACACTGATCTTGGCATTTTGAATATTTTCAAGTGAGGTATCACTGCGATCATTAGAGTGAGAGCAATAATTCTAGCAAAAGACCTCCTCTGTAACTTTAGACAGGTAAACCTCAAAAGTACTGTCATTTGTTGCCATTCCATGAGTGTGTGCAATTTTAAAGCATTACATGTTAGGTATCTATTTACTCGGTGTAACATCTTTCACAGTATTCAAAAAAAGTGGGCTAACTTTACTGTTTCTTTTTTTTTAATTAATTGAAGTGTATTTTTTACACAAAAACTGCATTTGAGACAAACATTACAAATTTTTGTGGGTGTTTTTATATTTTAAAGTTGGGGGGAGGGGGGTGGTGCCAGATATAGGACCCGCCCCGGGTGCAAATGCTCTAGGTACGCCCCTGTAGCCCACCATGACATGTTTCATCACTACAGCAACTGTGACGGTTTCTGTTTTTTTTTTCAGCAAAGATAGAATTCATAACATATTTGAAAAAATTACATCGATAAGGACCTTTTAAGAAGAAAATCAAGATAAATTCACCAGGGCTAATTTTTTTTTTTGTTCGCTGTGTCTTCTTGTCATGGTGAAGCCTGTTCTCCTTATCTCCTGTCTTGGTGTCTTAGGTGACAAACTGTGATAAAACTTAAAAGAAGTTCTCCATTCTACCCAAAACAAATTAAAAAACAGTATGGGCTTATACAGCATTCCACATGATTCTACACAAATGTTTAAGAACGCACCAAAAAAAAAAAAGGCTGCATTGTACTGAGCAGGTTTACAACAAAGATCTTGCAAGAATGGGGTGACAGGTAGTTATAAATTTTACCTGACTTCTGGGAGAGGGGAAGAGGAGCAATAAAAAGATAAATGTAATAAAATTGGACTAATCCCTAAAGTAATGCGGATGTGAAAATATAACAAACATCAGGTGCAAGTCCAGTACCTGTTATCTAATGTCAATATTCTGCCCCCAGTTTCCTATCTCCAGCCCACTCTGCCAATAGTGTGGGTCCAACAGAAGTTCAGAGTGTGGGCAGGAGGTATAATTGCTTTGTGATAGGACTTCAGCAGCATTTGTGCACTTTCATTCGTAGTTAGAATTTTTTTTTATTGTGAGGAAATATGTAGACCTGTATGTAATACAGTATATATACACTATATTGTCAAAAGTATTGGGACACCTGCCTTTACACGCACATGAACTTTAATGTGTGTTGCGTTTGTTACAATATGATTTTTTTTTATTAATCAGACTTACGATACATGGGACATAACATTACACAATAGTGGTTGGTCATAGAGATATTGTCAGTTTTTGGCTTGAGTAGATTTCTCAAACAAATGCTGTTTTATACAATGGGGGTAAATATCATTGTTGTATTCAATTGACAGTTCAATTAACAGGCTATTGTCTCTATAGCTACAGTAAACAAGTAAGAAATGTACTTTTCCAAGGTTTTTTCAGCTTTCAAACTGAAAGAATGACTCTTAGATTACTGTCAGGTGTTGGCTTGATTAGACAATGGGTACGTAGATGCAGTTTTCAACAGTCTATTGTTTCTACAGCTACAGTAAACAGGCATGTTTTCTGTTGTTTGGTAACTATGGCAAACAGCCTGACACATAAAAGGGGGTGAGTAGGGACACACACACCATCATGCTGTAACATCTGACGCCACTCATGATAGAAGAAACTTGCTCCAGGAGAATTGTTGTCAATGGAGATCACGAACATACAGTAACAGAAGATAAGTAACCTTTAAGTGTATTTGTACTGTTAGACCATAGGCTGTTCAGTTTGCTAGGCATTTTGCTTGTTATAGATATCTGTCAGTCTTGTATTGTATTCCTAATATTGTAATAATTTTTGTATGTACAGCATCGTTGCATAGTAAAGTACATTTACACACTGCAGAAATCTCAGCTTACTTGCTTATACCACAGAGTAACCTTGCTAGATAGATGCAAGCAAAACACTATAATAGCTTCAACTCTTCTGGGAAGGCTGTCCACAAGGTTTAGGAGTGTGTCTATGGGAACATTTGACCATTTTTCCAGAAGCGCATTTGTGAGGTCAGGCACTGATGTTGGATGAGAAGGGCCGGCTTGCAGTCTCCACTCTAATTCATCCCAAAGGTGTTCTATTGGGTTGAGGTCAGGACTCTGTGCCTGACAGTCAAGTTCCTTCACTCCAAACTCGCTCATCCATGTCTTTATAGGCCTTGCTTTGTGCACTGATCCAAATAATTTGGTGGAGGATAGATTAGTATTATTTGGGGCTGTTTTTCAGGGGTTGGGCTTGGACCCTTAGTTCCAGTGAAGGGAACTCTTACGGCATCAGCATACCAAGACATTTTGGGCAATTTCATGCTCCCAACTTTGTGGGAACAGTTTGGGGATGGCCTCTTCCTGTTCTAACATGACTGCGCACCAGTGCACAAAGCAAGGTCCATAAAGACATGGATGAGTGAGGTTGTGGTAGAGGAACGTGACCTCAACCCGATAGAACACATTTGGGATGAATTAGAGCGGAGACTGTGAACCCAGGCCTTCTCGTTCACATCAGTGCATGACCTCACAAATGCACTTCTGGAAGAATGGTCAAACATTCCCATAGACACACTCCTAAACCTTGTGGACAGCCTTCCCAGAAGAGTTGAAGCTGTTATAGCTGCAAAGGATGGGCCAACTCAATATTATACTCTACGGACTAAGAATGGGATGCCATTAATAATTCATGTGCATGTAAAGGCAGGTGTCCCAATACTTTTGACAATATAGTGTGTGTATATGTATATATATATATATATATATATATATATATATATATATATATTTTTTTTTTTTTTAACCCATAAAAATGTACCCAGTTATATTGGAGAATCAAAATGGGATCCTCAACATGTATAATTCATGCGAAGAGCTTAAAACACTTTTCATACTTATATCACATGTGAAAGAGGCTCATATAGGAGTTCTAGCAACAAAGCTACAGTATATTGTAACATATTTGGTAAATGTCTTCTGCTGTCATATCTTTAAACTTCTATATTTAATGCTAGCTATATAACAACCACACTACAATAGCAACATTACTAGTGATTGATTCTCAACCCCATTTGGCTTGAGTGATCAAGAGAGGTAATTAGCTTTACGACCCTAGCCTGTGTCTGGTCTGGTATTGGCCGTTTCCACTCCCATATTCAGGCGTCTCAAATCAGACCCTATGATGACCAATAGAGAAATGCATGCCTGCTCAGTCTCCCTATAAATTTAAAGCAGCCTATGGGGTAGCGCAGACAACATGGCTCTTTCCTGAGTGGCTCTGTCACGAGTGATGCGCAGTTTCACAGCCACAGTTATCAATTCTGATCATGTCTTCTCTGCTTTTTTACAGGTAAATGTCTATCCACCTGTACGCTCTACTCTGCTGAACTGACATTACTGTAACATATTTGGTAAATGTCTTCTGCTGTCATATCTTTAAACTTCTATATTTAATGCTAGCTATATAACAACCACACTACAATAACAACATGCATGCCTGCTCAGTCTCCCTATAAATTTAAAGCAGCCTATGGGGTGGTGCAGACATCATGGCTCTTTCCTGAGTGGCTCTGTCATGATTGATGCGCAGTTTCACCGCCGCAGGTTAATGAAAGCAGGATAACTAAAGCTGGATGAAGATACAACAAGAACTCTGCTCCACTCTGCAAGACGGCAAGCAAACCAGCATTTGACATTTATTTTATATCAAGTCAGATTCCCACTCTCTATCCACTAACATGCTCCTTATTCTCTTCCTTCTCACATCAGTGTCTTCTATCCTCAAATTATCCTTACTCTACCCCTCCTCTCTACCCTGCAGCATGCACATATCACTCTCACTCCTCCCTACTACTGCACCCATCATCTCCTGCATTTGCTGCACCCACATACTGGCATAAACACCAGGGCCACTAGACACGTGCGCTCATGCACATGCCACTCCCATCTTGCCTTCCTCGCCCTCCTCCTTCTCCTAGTCTCAGGTGACATTTCTCCTAATCCTGGTCCGCCATTTTCCAACTGCAAGCCACATATCCAATACCCCTCCTCCTCTGGCAACTACAGCAATACACTCAATTTAATTTCTATCCCCCTGCTTTCTCAAAGCAGCCGACCTATCTCATGCACCCTTTGGAACGCCCGCTCCATCTGTAACAAGCTAACATCTGTACATGACCTTTTCATCTCTCATGGCTTGTACATACTTGCCAAAACCGAAACCTGGTTTCAAAATTTGGACTCAGCTTCTCCTACTGCCCTCTCCCATGGTGGCCTCCATTGGACTTACTCCCCCAGACCCAACAGACAGAAAGGAGGTGAAGTTGAATTCCTTCTATCCCCACAAAGCACCTTCCAAGTCCTTCCTATCCCTCCCTCTCTATCCCTCTCTTCTTTCGAGATGCACTGTATTCACTGTTTTCTCCTATTTCTCTGAGGGTTGCAGCAATTTACCGGCCTCCTAGACCGGTATCGCACTTTCTTGATGACTTTGCTGCCTGGCTACCCTACTTTCTGTCCTCTGAAATACCCATGATCATTCTTGGTGACTTCAACATTCCTGTCAATGTTAACAGCCCAACTACAGCTAAACTTCTCGACTTAACCTCATCTTTTGACCTAACGCAATGGACACATACTTCCACTCACTCCAGTGGTAATACCCTTGACCTGGTATTCTCCCACCTCTGCAACCCTGGCAACCTCACAAACACCCCTTCCTCTCTCTGATCACAACCTCATTAGTTTCACTGTATCCTTGCCTCCAACCACCCATCCCTCCAAGCAGCAAACAATTACCTGTAGGAACTTTTGCCACCTTAACCCTTCTCTTCTCTATTCTGCTACTGACCACCTATATGACATAATCTCTCCCCTGTCCTGTCCTGACCTGGCCACCTCTGTCTACAACAGTTCGCTCTCATCATCACTAGATGCACTTGCTCCTCTAACCACACGCAGAATCAGGCCCCGACCATTACAACCCTGGCAAACTGACAACACTAGAAATCTCAAGAGACATTGTCGTACTCTTGAACAACTGTGGCGTAAAACCAAATGCCTGCAAGACTTCAACCCTATATAAATCTGCCCTTCTAAAATACAATTTCTGCCTCCATGCTGCTACTTTGTTTCTCTTATTAATACTTTTTCATCCAGTCCCCGTTGGCTCTTCTCAACCTTTAACTCTCTGCTTCGTCCCCCACCTCCTCTACCCACAAACTCACTTACTGCCCAAGAGATTTCTAATCACTTCAAAGACAAGATTGATGCAATTCGTGAGGACACCTCAACTGTGCGTACATCTTCCCCACCCAACATACCTTGCCAAATAGCACAGTCAACACTCTCCTCTTTTGATTTGGCTACTACTGATGAGGTTACAAAACTTTTCTCAGATGCCCACCTAACCAATTGTCCCTTGGATCCTGTTCCCTCACAACTACTACGGTCACCCTCTTCTTCTATCCTATGCTCCCTCACTCACATTTTCAATCTCTCCCTCTCTAGTGGCACCTTCCCCTCCCCTCTAAAACATGCGCAGATCACTCCCATACTTAAAAAGCCCTCACTGGACCCCACCAATCTAAACAACTTAAGACCCACCTCATTGCTCCCATTCACCTCTAAACTTCTAGAACGCTTAGTCTACAACCATCTTAGTTCCTACCTCAGTGAAAATAACCTTCTTGACCCATTACAGTCTGGCTTTTGCTCGCAGCACTCCACGGAAACTGCCTTACTAAAACTCACTCAACGATTTACTAACTGCTAAAACCAACAGCCAATACTCCACACTCCTACTACTTGATCTCTCTGCGGCCTTTGATACTGTTGACCACCCACTCCTTCTCAATAAACTACATTCCCTTGGCCTTCGAGATTCTGCTCTATCCTGGTTCTCTGCCTATCTATCACAGCGCTCCTTCAGTGTCACCTACAACTCTATCTTCTTCTCTCCATTGCCCCTTTCTGTGGGGGTCCCCCAAGGCTCTGTTCTTGGACCCCTTCTCTATCTACACCTCCTCCCTGGTCACTTGATAACAGCCCACGGCTTGCAATACCACTTATACGCCGATGACATCCAAATCTGTCTGTCTACTCCTCACCTCACTCCTTCAGTCTCCTCTCGCATTATTAACTTACTAACTGACATATCAGTATGGATGTCGCACCACTTCCTTAAACTAAATCTCTCTAAAACTGAGCTATTAATATTCCCCCCTGCACGTGCCCCCCTCCATGACTTTTCCATAAAAATTAACAACTATCAGTCCCTCCCCTCACACCAGGGTACTTGGTGTAATCCTAGACTCTGACTTGTCATTTCAACCCCAAGTCCAATCGTTGTCAAAAGTTTGTAGAATTCACCTCCGTAACATCTCTAGAATTTGCCCATTTTTAACAAATGAAACCATCAAGCTCCTCATTCACTCCCTCGTTATCTCTCGCCTTGACTATTGCAACTCCCTACTCATTGGCCTGCCTCTCCATAGGCTATTCTCTCTTCAGTCTACCATGAATGCTGCTGCTAGACTTATCCACCTTACCATCCACTCAGTGTCTGCCAACCCTCTCCTCCAATCCCTACACTGACTCCCAATCACCGAGGGGATTAAATTCAAAATACTAACTACAACATACAAAGCCATTCACAACTCTGCCCCGAGCTACATCACCAATCTTGTCTTCAAATATCACCCAAATCGTCCTCTCTGCTCTTCTCAAGACCTCCTACTCTCAAGCTCTCTCGTCTCCTCCTCCCATGCTCGTCTCCAAGATTTCTCCAGAGCCTCTCCCATCCTCTGGAACTCGCTACCTCCACTGGTCTGGCTATCCCCTACTCTTGCTACCTTTAGGCGATCCCTGAAAACTCATCTCTTCAGGAAAGCCTTTCACGTCTCCAACGAATCTCCTACCACTTCCATCAGCTCATTCCCCACAGTTATAACCTTTTGTACCACCTGCCCCACCCTATTAGATTGTAAGCTCTTCTGAGCAGGGCCCTCTTAATCATCTTGTATTTTATTGTATTGTAACTGTATTGTCTCCTTTTATATTGTAAAGCGCTGCGTATACTGTTGGCGCTATATAAATCCTGTATAATAATAATAATTATAAAAGCCCATACTGTATGTTGCAATAATGAAAAAAGTTACAATATTTCACTAAACCACCTTTTCATTCTCAGTGCTTACATTGTTTCTTCAGATACGAAGACTTTCTCTTTTATTTATGTAAGAAAATCTCAACTAATAATGGTCTAATTAAAATAAGTTGTCCATATCCACTGATTAAATGACAGCTGTAGGTTAAAACATGAAAGCTAACAACTAATAGCTTTTTAGAGGCAACCATTCTGTTTTTCTTTTCCATTTTTCCTCTTAGTTTTGGAACTAAATCGAACATTTTGGCAACAACTGTACAGTATGTCCTCTTATCCAGTAGCATTACCTGGTGCTGCTGCATAATACGTTTCTGTGTGTTCTTGTAGTGTATTTTTATGCATGTTTTTTATGCATTTTCATGCGTCGTGCATTTTTTTTTATAAGAGGAGGAGGCTAGTTGTTAAGTAAAAAATGCACTAAAAAAGTTTTAATGCATTTTTTATACACTCCTTTGAAGTCTATGGGACCAAATACGCACTGCGTAGCACCAAAAGAAACACCTGCACCTTTTCAAATATTGCATTACACCATGTTGCATTGATGTTGCAATGAAGGAGCACCAAAGAAATAATGTGAATTCCATTTCCATGCATTGCAGCACGATGGCATCCTCAGGAGAAATTGGACTATTTTGAACGGGGCCATAGGAAAATAATATAGTATCTTTACTTTTCAAATACTCATTTAATACATGACAAAGGATTCTCAGGGCACAAGAGGAGCAATGAGGCAGATTGTGTAACAGATTTACTACATTGTTACAGTTTAATTCATAAGTCCATTGGCTGTTCTAAAGTACTACGACAGAATAAAACCTACCTCTGACCACCTCTCAATTGTGCACCTGTTTAGAATGAAAATCTGTCTCAGCCTCTGTTCACACTGCCGCAACTTGTCATGCGACAACTTATCGCATGACAAGTCATGCCCCGTTAACGGCAATGAAACCGTTCTAATCTGATCGACCCAAAAAGGTTCCTGCACTACTTTGGGATGACTCAAACACAACTTGCATTGACTTCTGTTAAAGAAGTCGTGTGCAAGCCACAACAAAGTCGCGCAGGGATGACGGCTTCAAAGTCGCGCAAATCAGTAGCAGTCGGCTGCCAAAGATTGCAGGTGAAGGAATCGAAATACACATGAAAACAGTGGCACTTTGAATTTTCAAAATGAGAAGCAGCCTGATTTGCATTTAGGACCACAAATTTGCTTAATAAGTGTCCCCCTATGTATTTTCAAACAAGAGAACACAGAAGGATGTGTTTATTTTGAGACATGCTACCTGATTAAAACTTCTGACAGAGGCACTGGGAAGAAGGGGGTGAGGTTGAATAATTTAGTGCTCTAATGCATTCACTTGTGTGTATACAGTTCAGCTTCAGCTATTGAGCTCTGTAAACACAGGCTTTTTTTTTAAAGGATGTAAGGAGAAAGTGGAATACATGTGAAAAAGAGCCACACTTGCTGACTGGATATAAGAATACATAATATTTATATATACAATATTTGATATTTACCAAACTAAAAAATATATTTTTTATGTTTTTCTTCAGTCCAGGTTATGGTTAACGAACAAAGAAAATACATAAATATGTCCACTAGAATTTACTTTAAATGAAAAACAGCTACTTATTTTAGCAGGCCTTTTGCTAGTCAGTTCATGTTCTATATCCATGCCATATAAGCATGCAAGCTACTCAAAAATAGTTGACAGCATATTTTCACATTTGTGATAAGTCCAACCCTAAAGTTCCATTCCTATCCTGAACTATGCAGTGCCTACTAATAGATGTTCCCAAGATTTGGCCTCTGAGCTACATTCCATACATAATATAACAAATGGTGGTGAGCCGCATTTACCACAAAACAACAAAATATAGCACACTAAAACCCTTTGCTAATTATATTGTTAAACATTTTAATTACACAAACTTATCAGCCTTCCTCGCTTTCATGTTTGTAGGAAGTGTATGATGCAATGTAATAGCTACTGGAACCTGCTGAAAATGGCTACAATCAGCATCAAATTAGCTGAAAGACACATGAGGCTCAGGAGTCACTGGTTACACCTACTATGCAGTAAACAAGGTAGTAAACCGCTAGGCCAACTGTCGCCACTGCAGGCGCTCCCATCCTCACCCGTCTTCCTTCTGGGTTTGCAGACTCCGGCTCTGTGACTAGCTGAGGCTGCGATGACGGCACTCCCGCGCATGCATATGGGAGCCACTGTTTACGGCACAGGGCTCTGAAGGAGCGCATGCATCAGTGATGTCTGCATGTATAGAAGAATATCTCCTAAATGGTGCACATTTAGGAGATATTTACACAACCTACAGGTAAGCCTTATTATAGGCTTACCTATAGGTAAAAGTCAAAGATGGGACTTTACTCCCACAGAAAATCTGTACTGGTGCCATGTTGATTTAAAGCTGCATACACTGGCTGGTTCCATTTTGGCTGGTTCCTGATAAATCAGATAAAAATTTGCTTAGTGGGTGGTCGGTTCGGCCAGCTCCCACCCGATATAAATCAACTGAGGGTGCAAAATTGTTGGCTGAACAGTGACTGCATCCAATCAGATGCAGCCACTGTTTGGGTATTTTGACAGCCAACGTGGGAGATTCGTCCATTCCCGCAGAGTCAAAGCATTCATAGAATTGAAGCAATTTGATAACCCTGGCAGCTAGACAACTAGCATTTTAGAAAGAAGACTTCAGCAATTGCAGCCTACCTGTTCCTTTCAATAGAGCTTTCCTTTAGGGCTCATTCACCCAGTAGCCATGTTATACTGCAATCACTGGTGTGTGTTGTGAAGGGAGCAGTGGTGATATTTAAGCGCTGCGTAAACTGTTGGTGCTATATAAATTCTGTATAATAATAATAATAATGTGTTGGGTAAAGCAGCCCAACACATATAGTGTTAACGGCAATTTAAAGATACCCTGTCATCTATATTGGACACCATAGAGTGCTGAAAAGCTGTAAAAGCAATTGATCGATGCTTATCTGTCTAGAACGTTCTGAGTCAAATCTTCTGTTTCTTCAAAATATACTAGTGCTAGTGCTGTCCACCACACCTAGATGCATTGAATAATCTGTTCCCCTTCACATGCTGTCGTTCATCCCGCCAGCGACTATGTCACTACAAAGCGCAGTAGTGGCAAAGCGGCCAGTGGTAGGAACCACATTACATGACAAAGAACACGCAATCTGACACACCTGGAAGTGGATATTAGCATCAGCAAAAAATAAGAGGTGACTCAACATCCACCAGATAAGCAATGATCATCATTTAGGCCGGGTTCACACTAGTGCGACATATGCTCCGACTTTGGGAGCACATGTCGCATGACGTGTATAAGTCAATGATTCTCTATGAGAGCCGTCTTAACTGGTCCGACTTTGAAAAAGGTTCCTGCACTACTTTGGTTACGACTTTAGTCAAATTTCAGCCTAGTCAACATCATTGAAGTTGGATCATAGTCGGAATAACATGTTAACTGATCTGACTTTGGCATGCAACTTGTGCTCTGAGAATCCTGAAGGGGAACCCTATGCCATTTTCTTTTTAAAAAAAGCATGGGGTTCCTCCCCAATTCCATACCAGACCCTCACTATGGGGGGGGGGACTGGGCGGTGGTTGTGGGGGTCTGCGGGCGAAGGGCTTATCGGAATCTGGAAGCCCCCTTTAACAAGGGGGCCCCCAGATTTCAATCTCTCACCCTATGTGAATGAGTATGGGGTACATTGTACCCCTACCCATTCGCTCAAAAAAGTGTCAAAAATAAATAAAACCAGTACACAGGTTTTGACAAAGTTCTTCATTAAAGTAACTCCAGCTTGTCTTCTCCCTCCGATTTCTTCGCCCTCCAGTTCTTCTCTCTCCGGTGATGTCTTCTTCCTCCAGTTCTTCTTGCTGCGCTGATGTCTACTTCCTCTGCCGAATCTTTCTCCGCTTCTTCTCTCCCTGCTGTCTTCTTCCATTGTCTACTTCCTCTGCCGGTTCTTCTCTCTCTGCTGTCTTCTTCCTCTGCCGGTTCCTCCTTTAGTTCTTCTCCCAATGCTAGCTGCTGCTGTTGTGTTAGCTCTGGCATGTGCCATTACTTATATAGCCATGGGGCGTGGGCATCCGGTGATGTCATCTTGAGACCCTGTCCCTTGTGACGTCACCACCCTATCATGCCCTAGGCAGTGAATCACAGTTTGTTGCGTATGAGGCTGTGTAGTTGCAGATCAGTCAGGGTGCCCAAGCTGACCCATGTCCACAGCTAAAAGTGGCTACAATGGGCATGTGAGCATCAGAACTGGACCACAGAGAAATGGAAGAAGGTGTCTTTGAGGTGTTGACTTGGCCTCTAAATTCTGCAATCCAATCGAGCATCTGTGGGATGTGCTGGAAAAACAAGTCCAATCCATGGAGACCCCACCTCACAACTTACAGGATTTAAAGTATCTGCTGACGTCTTGGCGCCAGATACCACAGCATACCTACAGAGCTCTTGTGGAGTCAATACCTTGACTGGTCAAGGCTGTTTTGGAAGCAAAAGGGGGGTCTACTAAATGATAGGTGGTTGGTCATGTTATAGTGGGTGGTCAAATAATTATGCCCAATTGATATATACAGTATAACATTTGGTACATATGAGATGACCCTAATTTGGAGATGTTTCCTTTGCAGTAAAATGGATTTTGATCCACGTTCACACATCAAAAAGATACCAAGTACAATTACACATTCCAACAATTATAAACTATATGTGGATATTATACAAGAAGTGTGAGGTTTCTTTTACTTCTTGTGATTATATATTGGAAATGTTATGTCTATGCTGCAGTCTCTGAGATTTCCATCCAACAGTCCTTGGGAAAAAGTGATTTTTTTATTTATTTATTTTAGGTACTAATACAGCGCTGTCAATTTACGTAGCGCTTTACATATACATTGTACATTCACATCAGTCCCTACCCTCAAGGAGCTTACAATCTAAGGTCCCTAACTCACATTCATACATACTAGGGACAATTTAGGCACAGGGAGAACATGCAAACTCCAGGCAGGCAGTGTCGTGGTTGGGATGCGAACCAGCGACCCTTCTTACTGCTAGGCGAGAGTGCTACTCACTACACCACTGTGCTGCCCACTGTGATCAATCTAATCACTATTATTTCCCTGATGCTAATCCAGCATCAGCTCTGTCTGCATCCAATAAAATTGCATCTCCTTCTTCTGTAACTGACCATTTCTGTTTATGAGTGAAGCTGGGCCAAAAGATCCCATTAAGGCTGGGTTCACACTGTAACCCACTGCGGATCGCACAGGAGCGTTGTGCGTCCCTGTTCCCCGTCTCAGGGACGAATCAGGACCGAATCTATGCCTAAATTCGGCCCTGAAATGGAGCCGCCCCGGAGATATGTGAACCGGTTCCATAGGGAGCCAGTCACATTCACCTGCTATGCGAATAGGATGCGGAGAAAATCCGCATCTAATTTGCATAGGTGTGAACCCAGCCTAAAGGAGCAGATTGTGCTTTTGTATCTCCCTTTTCCTTTTTGACAGGAAAACCATAAATACTTGGCTAAGCTAAGCATATGTATTTCCTAAAACTGTCCCGTAACTGTGGTACCCAAAGGTATCAGAATGAGACTGCACATCTATTAAACCCCAAGGTCTCTGAACATCTTCACAGTACTGTACCTTGCATGGATCAATTATTGTGAAAGATTTCGTCATTTAAAAATGGAACTCTTGGTATGATTTTTTATTGCATGGTTCCATTAGTATGCATATTCTATGCCTATGGAAGTAGAGAATCACTGTAATAGTCGGCACTACCACAGTAATCACTGCGTTCTTCCAGCTCCTGTGCCGAGTGGCTACCCTTCTTCATAGTGAACACAGGGGGTCGCTCTCTTGGCACGGACACCTTGCATTTTTTTAATGCATACAAGGTGTTTTTTGATTGGAAAAGGTGGAGAGATGGACCAATGACATTACAATTTCCAACTTGTCAGAGAAAGCCTTGTATTCATTAAAAAAAATACAAGGAGCTCTGTAAATGGCGGCTCTGCTGAGCAAGTGACCCCCCCCCATGCAGAAGACAGCCACCCAGCAAAGGACCCAGAAGACAGTGGGGATTACTGTAGTAACTACATTTACTACATTGGTTTTCTGCTTCCGCAGCAGCCCCTCAGCTATAGATTATATATACATATATACTTACATCAATCCACAATGGACCAACGTAACTATGCTATAAAAATCATACTGTAAAGCTTTAAAGACCAACTCTGAAAAACTTTAAAATTATCCATAGCAGTGGGGCTGCACCCTCACAAACTGAATGTTAAGTCCAGAGGAGAGTTTTTGCATTTTACCTTACCTGGTCCTCTGATGCCCTGACAGATGGCGCTCCCCCCACGCTTCGGCTGTGGACTGTTCCTTGGCATCATCGCATCCAGTGCAGGATAACGGACACTGCATTGGTCATGATGATGTCAACACCTTATGCCGCGTACACACGATCGGAAATTCGGCCAGCCAAAGACCGATGAGAGCTTTTGGTCGGAAAATGAGACCATGTGTATGCTCCATCTGACTTTTGCTGGCGGAATTCCCACCAGCAAAAGATTGAGAGCAGGTTCTCAATTTTTCGGTCAGAAAAAGTTCCTATCCGAAAATGCGATCGTCTGTACAAATTCCGACGTGCAAAATTCCTGCGCATGCTCGGAAACAATTCCACGCATGCTCTGAAGCATTGAACTTCACTTTCTCGGCTTGTCGTAGTGTTGTACGTCACCACGTTCTTGACGGTCGAAAGTTCAGAGAACTTTTGTGTGACCGTGAGTATGCAAGGCAAGCTTGAGCGGAATTCCGTCAGAAAAACCATCCAAGTTTTTTTCCGACGGAAAATCCGCTTGCGTGTATGCGGCATACAGAGTTGGGCTTTAAAAGTAATTTACTGGGAAATGATGTGTGTTTAGAGTAACAATATCTAATGCTGTCCACAACTATTATAATATTGTTTTCAGTTATGATTGTTCAGTCTGTATTTCAATATTGCAACATATACTTGATTCCTGCAACACAATTTAAAAGCATAATCTGATATATTACAATTAAATTAAAAATGACGAGCAGACCATAAAAGTTACAATTTAACGGAATAAAACAAGAAACGTTCCACACTCCCATACAATGTTCTTTTTCTCTTATATTCACATTCCTTTTTAAATTCCAATAACCAATAACTCTGACAAAAAATATCACAACACGATACAATCATTGAATTATTGGATCAAAACATTGATCAACACAGTAACTGGATCAGCAGCAATAAAATACTAAAAGCTAAAAAGGTAATTAGGGGATTTAATATGATGACCTAAGTAAGTTCTCTTTACCCTGTGCGATTTGGAATATGGAAGCAGCTATTGGTGACATCCTTCTGAAAATGCCAATTGCCTGGCAGATTCTGACCATAATACTGACCCGGCTCAATCTCGCAGCAAATAAAATCAGAGGAAAGTGTGTTCTGGTTCAGTCACAATTTCGCAGTCCTGCTAAAAATCGCTGATGGCCGCCATTACTAGTAAAAAAAAAAAAATCATAATAAAAATGCCATAAATCTATCCCGTATTTTGTAGGCACTATAACTTTTGCGTAAACCAATCAATAAACGCTTATTGCGATTTTTTTTTGCCAAAAATATTTAGAAGAATAGATATCAGCCTAAACTAATGAAGAAAACGGAAAATTTATATCAAATACTTACCGTAATTTTCCTTTCCTGATAGGCTCCATGGCAGCATACGTGTGGGTAGGCTCCGCCTCCATAACTACCCAATAGGACCCCCTCTCCCATAAATCTTTGCTCTAGGCTACTATCCATGTTCCGTAACTAGCCTACTCCAGACATTTTGGGAGGGACTCCTGCTGCCATGGAGCCTATCAGGAAAGGAAAATTACGGTAAGTATTTGATATAAATTTTCCGTTTTCCTGACAGGCTCCATGGCAGCATACGTGTGGGAAATAACTCGCCCAAAAATACACACGGGCGGGCAAAAATGTTTGAGCAAAGAAACCAAATTTATTTTACATTGTCAACCGACAATACTTGTAAACCAAAATTAATAGATGACAGAGCCGCAGGCTCAACACAATAATGAGAAACAAATGTGTTAATAGAAGACCAGGACGCCGCTCTACAAATGATTTCAGGCGCGACATGCCGGGAAGCTGCCCACGAGGTCGAGATACTCCTGGTCGAATGAGCCGTCACTGCCTCTGGAGGAGCCAAGCCCTTTGCCTTGTATGCCCTCTGAATGGTCTGCACAATCCAAGAAGAAATTGATCTGACCGAAGCTCGCTTTCCCTTGTTTTTACCATGGAGAAGAACGAAAAGGAATTCCGTTTGTCTGAATGGACTTGTGACCTCCAGATATTGCTTTAGAGTGTGGCCTACGTCAAGTGGATGAACATCCTGATCGTCCGTTGTTCTGAAAGTAGGAAGTACAATCTCCTGATTTTCATGAAAGACTGAGGTCACTTTAGGGTTTGACCCAAGCATGGGAATCAACACTACCCTATCTGGAAAAAAGGTTAGGAAAGGTTCTTCTGAGCCTAAATTTCTAATCTCTGACACTCTTTTAGCCGACGTCACGGCTACTAAGAAGGTGGTCTTGAGCGTGAGATCTCTCATGGAAAGAGGTTTGTCAGGATCTGATCCGAGATTGGAGAGAAAATCCAAGACAATAGGAAGGTCCCATTTGGGGAACCTAGGTCTTCTTTGAGGTTTAAGCCTGATAGCTCCTTTAAAGAATTGACGGACTAACGTGTGATTAGCCCAAGATATTCCTGTGAAGGCCGAGATGGCTGAAACTTGCACTCTTAGTGAGCTGACTGCTAAAGATAGGTCCAGCCCTGATTGGAGAAAACTTAGAATGTCTTCTACTGCTGGAGACTTACACGGATTTGACCGGGAAGACATGTGATCAGAGAATTTAGACCATATCCGTTCGTATACTCTGTTCGTACTTCCCCTCCGGGCACTAAGCAGAGTTGGAATAGCTTCTTCCGGACAGCCTAAGGATTCAAGCCTTTCCCTCTCAAGAACCACACCCTGAGGTGTAGGCAAGATGGGCATGGGTGTAACGTCGAGCCTTGCGACAGTAGATCCGGCCTGAGAGGAAGGGGAACTGGGTCTTGAAAACTCAGGAGTGATAACAGAGGAAACCACGGCCTGTTGGGCCAGAAAGGAATCACTGCAATGATCTCCACCTTCTCTGTTCTGAGCCTCCGGAGGAATTGCAGAATCACCGGTACCGGAGGGAAGGCATAAGCCTTCTGAAACTTCCAATGCTCTGAGAGAGCATCTATCCCGTAAGCCTGAGGGTCTCTGAACCTCGAATAATATCTGGGCATCTTGTGATTGCATGGAGAAGCAAAAAGATCGACCTCTGGAAGTACTCCCAGGGTCAGAAGCCACTCGAACACCTCTCTGTGGAGAGACCACTCGTTGTTGTCCAATTGCACTCTCGAGAGGAAGTCCGCCTGTACATTCTGAATCCCCGGAATGTAAACTGCCGAGATGTTGGACAAATATTTCTGAGCCCAGCTCATTATTGGCTCCACTTCCTGTAGCAGAGACCAGCTGCGAGTTCCACCTTGCTTCTTTATGTAAGCCACCGCGGTTGTATTGTCCAACCTTAGCATCACAGATGAACCTTCTATTAGATGGCGAAATGACAGGAGTGCCTGAAAGGCGGCCTTCAGCTCCAGAATGTTGGAGACAATCCCCCGAGCAGGGAAATCCCATCGGCCTTGCGCTACTTCCGAAAGGCAGTGAGCGTCCCAACCTTGATTGCTGGCATCCGAGGTTAACGTGACCCATGAAATGGGCATGATTGAATGGTGATTGCGCAGATTCTTCCCTTGAAGCCACCAAAGAAGAGACGTCCTCATGGATGACGTAAGGTGTATGCGCTGGACTTGGCTGGAAGAATCCCATTGTTGAAGGAACCCTTTTTGGAACGGTCGTGTATGCCATTGGGCCCACTTCACCATAGGAATGGTAGCTGTCATTGTGCCAATTACTTTCAGGCATTGGAGAGCTGAGAGGTGAGACGACGCAAGGGCCGCGTGTATTCTGTCTCGAATCACTCCAATCTTCTCCTCTGGAAGGGAGATGGTGCCTTCCAATGTGTTGAAGTGAGCCCCTAGAAACACCAGAGATTGTGTTGGCTCTAAATGGCTCTTTTCTAGATTCAGAAGCCACCCGAATTCCTGCAGGGTGGAGATGACTAAGCTCCTGTGCTCTAACAGTTGATCTTTGTTCTGAGCTAGGAGAAGTAGGTCGTCTAAATAGTGGTGGAGACGAACCCCCTTGATACGGAGTAGAGCCACAACCGACAACAGGACCTTTGAGAAGACCCGAGGTGACGTTGTTAGGCCGAAGGGTAGGCATGTGAACTGCAGATGCTGATTGCCTACCGCAAAGCGGAGAAATTGTTGGAACTCTGTTGCCACTGGCACGTGAAAGTATGCATCTTTCAGATCTATTGAAATCATCCAATCTCCCAGATGTATTGAATGTTGGATCGTAATTAAAGATTCCATTTTGAATTTTTCTTTTCGGATAAAAGTATTGAGATGTGTTAAATCTATTACTGGCCTCCATGTACCGTTTTTCTTCTGTATCATGAACAGAGGAGAATACATGCCTTTGCCTTGTTCGTCTTCTGGAACAGGGACGGCTGCGCCTTGATCCAATAAACAGCTCACGTAGGTTCATAAGACCTGCTTTTTCTCTTCTGAACCTGGAAGAGCTGTGGGAACAAATCTGAGTCTTGGGGTATTGCTGAAAACCCACTTGTGACCGGAGGAGACCGTCTTGACGGTCCAGTAATCTCGGATTGAGGCCGCCCAGACATGCCCAAAGTGGCGAAGACGAGCCCCCACCTGGCATGCCTGAGCGGGCCCAATCTCAAAAGGACTTTGTGGCGTCCTGGTTGCCAGAGGAACCCCCTTTTGCGGGTTTCTTGAAAGAAGACTGCCTGGATTTCCAGGATCTAGAGAGCTCCCGACCAGGTCTGTAGCTGCGCGCATCCCTAGCGCGATCAGAGTTTTGTCTTCTAGGAAAACTGCGTTTCTGATTTTGTAGGCGTCTGTCTTGAGGGAGGAAACCAGACTTCCCACCTGTGGCCCGGGTTATGGCACTATCGAGTTTATTGCCGAATAATGAAGAACCTTCAAACGGAATTCGGCACCAAGCTTGCTTGGAAGCTGGGTCCGCCAACCACGGACAGAGCCATAGGGCACGACGAGCTGAAACAGCTGCCAACATAACCCGGGACATCAGGCGGATGACATCAATAGATGCCTCCCCAAGAAAGGCTGATGCCAGCCTGATCTCTTGGATAGGAGAATCCTTAGCTGTTTCAGTAGAGATACCTCTTAAGAACTCATCCACATTATCAGACCAAGATTCCAAAGCTTTGGAAACTGCAGCTATTGCAAGTACTGGCTTACATGCCATTCCTGACGTCAGGTAGATCTTCTTTAAATCCGAATCAATTCTCCTTTCCAAAGGATCTTTGAAAGATACAGTGTCTTCCAAGGGAAGCGTTACATATCTTGCTAGTCTCATTAAAGCTGCATCCACTAATGGGGCTGATTCAAGGTGCTTTACTTCTTCTTCCTTGAAGGGATATAGTTTCAAGACCTTTGACTGCATGGAACTTTTCTTGTCCATTTTGCTCCATTCCTCAGAAATGACCTCACCCAGCTCAGAGAGAAAAGGAAAATATTGTCGCTCCTTATTGAGCTGCTTAAAAAACTTCCTCTGTTTTGGGGGGGAAGTAACTGGATCTTCCCACTTCAGGGCCTCTTTTACTGCCTTCACCAGTGCAGGAACTAAAGCGAACTCAAACCCCACGCCAGGATCTTCCAGATCCGATTCACTGTCTGAAACAGGAGCAGAAGGGTGACTTGGTTGGGAAGAATCCCATGTCTCATGCACAGAACCTTCACCCACTGGAGGGCATAATGGGTCTGATGGGGAATCACGGGGCTGCTGGGCTTCTCTTTCCTGTAGAGATTCTTTCACAACCCGCCTAACCATAGATTCCAAACGCTGGTCTGCACTATCCCTCTCATCTGCGGCTTTAGAGAAGCAATGATCACAGAGAGATTTGTCTGTTGGAACAGGCATCCTACATCCCCAGCATGATTTTCCTGAACTCTCTTTAGAGTGAGATGAAGGGGGGTGAGAAGGATTCTTATTGCGCTGTTCAGATCTGGAAGATTTATGATGGCTAGACCTGGAGGAAGATTGCCGGTGGTGCGATTTTGATGATCCACTTCCTTTATGGGAACTACGGTGTGGATCAGACCTAGTAGGGCTGTGAGGAAAGAAACACAGAGAAGATAGAGAAAGAAAATCAGCTGGTGTCCTAAAAATCCTACTCTCAATCCTTGTACAGGCAGAAAGGCAAAACTGCAAACATACCTGCTACAAGCGGGCTGGCCACTAGGGGGCAGTGAGGAGTCCATAATGTCAATACAATAGGAAGCTGCAGAGACAGATTCACAGGATCAGCTGACTGACAACAGACCTCCACCCCCAGACAATAGAGATTGTCTTACCTTGAACCGCCAAGATAGTAGCCCCGGGAAGTCGCTGTATCCCCCACGATCATTCCCAGGGCTCTGAAAGCTTCCCACAGCTTTTAAAAGTGGCGCCCGTGACGTCATCGCCGACGTCAGACGCGAGACGCTCGCGCGCATGCGCGAACCAAGCCTCGACTTCGTATTGGGTCCGCGCATGCGCAGAACGTACGCCGGTACCCGGAAGTCACAGAGAGAGCGGCTGCTGGAACGCAGAGAGCGTCAGCGCCAATCTAGGACACCAGGAAGCAGGAAGAAACACACAGAGGTATGATACACATAAACACTGCTGCCATATGTGAATGAAATGTAAAAACTTACCCCTCCACCTACGATCAGCTGGGCCGAGGAACGCCATCCATACACACACACACCGGACTTGGCAGCAGATAATGGTCGCCTGAAACATTAGGCAATAGACCGTGCGCACATAGACGAACTGATCCAATCTTCAGCGCTACTCTGCTTTACACTCCATACCCTGCTAATAGTCAGGGCCTATCGGAGGAATCTTTGGCACTCGGCATCATCGATCGTAGGGAGGTTTTATCTTCAGGTAGGAGAACCAACACCTGGTCCTACGGAGGAGGACAAAAAAGGAACATGGATAGCAGCCTAGAGCAAAGATTTATGGGAGAGGGGGTCCTATTGGGTAGTTATGGAGGCGGAGCCTACCCACACGTATGCTGCCATGGAGCCTGTCAGGAAATTTGTTTTTTTGTTTTTTTGTTTTTTTTTGGATATGTATTTTATCAAAAAATAAATTATATTGTTTTCTTTCCAAAATTGTCATTTTTTTGTTTTGTTTATAGCACAAAAAATTGAAACCGCAGACATGACCAAATACCACCAAAAGAAAGCTCTATTTGTGGGAATAAAAGGACGGCAATTTTGTTTGGGTACAACATCGCACGACTGTGCAATTGTCAGTTAAAGCGAAGCAGTGCCGTATTCGCAAAAAATGGCCTGGTCATTAACCACTTCAGCCCCGGAAGGTTTTACCCCCTTCCTGACCAGAGCACTTTTTACAATTCGGCACTGCGTCGCTTTAACTGTTAATTGCGCAGTCATGCAATGGTGTACCCAAACGAAATTTGCGTCCTTTTCTTCCCACAAATAGAGCTTTCTTTTGATGGTATTTGATCACCTCTGCCGTTTTTATTTTTTGCGCTATAAACGGAAAAAGACCGAAAATTTTGAAAAAAAATGATATTTTCTACTTTTTGTTATAAAAAAAATCCAATAAATTCAATTTTAGTCATACATTTAGGCCAAAATGTATTCGGCCACATGTCTTTGGTAAAAAAATGTCAATAAGCGTATATTTATTGGTTTGCGCAAAAGTTATAGCGTCTACAAACTAGGGTACATTTTCTGGAATTTACACAGCTTTTATTTTATGACTGCCTATGTCATTTCATGAGGTGCTAAAATGGCAGGGCAGTACAAAACCCCCACAAATGACCCCATTTTGGAAAGTAGACACCCCAAGGAAATTGCTGAGAGGCATGTTGAACCCATTGAATATTTTTTTTTTTTGTCCCAAGTGATTGAATAATGACAAAAAAAAAAAAAAAAATTACAAAAAGTTGTCACTAAATGATATATTTCTCACACAGGCCATGCGCATATGTGGAATTGCACCCCAAAATACATTTAGCTGCTTCTCCTGAGTACGGGGATACCACATGTGTCGGACTTTTTGGGAGCCTAGCCGCATACGGGGCCCCGAAAACCAAGCACCGCCTTCAGGATTTCAAAGGGCATAAATTTTTGATTTCACACCTCACTACCTATCACAGTTTTGAAGGCCATAAAATGCCAAGATGGCACAAAACCCCCCCAAATGACCCCATTTTGGAAAGTAGACACCCCAAGCTATTTGCTGAGAGGCATGTCGAGTCCATGGAATATTTTATTTTTTGACACAAGTTGCGGGAATGTGACAATTTTTTTTTTTTTTGCACAAAGTTGTCACTAAATGATATATTGCTCACACAGGCCATGGGCATATGTGGAATTGCACCCCAAAATACATTTAGCTGCTTCTCCTGAGTACGGGGATACCACATGTGTGGGACTTTTTGGGAGCCTAGCCGCGTACGGGGCCCCGAAAACCAAGCACCACCTTCAGGATTTCAAAGGGCATAAATTTTTGATTTCACACCTCACTACCTATCACAGTTTTGAAGGCCATAAAATGCCAAGATGGCACAAAACCCCCCCAAATGACCCCATTTTGGAAAGTAGACACCCCAAGCTATTTGCTGAGAGGCATGTTGAGTCCATGGAATATTTTATATTTTGACACAAGTTGCGGGAAAGTGACCATTTTTTTTTTTTTTTTTTTTTTTTTGCACAAAGTTGTCACTAAATGATATATTGCTCAAACATGCCATGGGCAAATGTGGAATTACACCCCAAAATACATTCTGCTGCTTCTCCTGAGTACGGGGATACCACATGTGTGGGACTTTTTGGGAGCCTAACCGCGTACGAGGCCCTGAAAACCAAGCACCGCCTTCAGGATTTCTAAGGGCATAAATTTTTGATTTCACTCCTCACTACCTATCACGGTTTTGAAGGCCATAAAATGCCAAGATGGCACAAAACCCCCCCAAATGACCCCATTTTGGAAAGTAGACACCCCAAGCTATTTGCTGAGAGGCATGTTGAGTCCATGGAATATTTTATTTTTTAACACAAGTTGCGGGAATGTGACAATTTTTTTTTTTTTTGCACAAAATTGTCACTAAATGATATATTGCTCACACAGGCCATGGGCATATGTGGAATTGCACCCCAAAATACATTTAGCTGCTTCTCCTGAGTACGGGGATACCACATGTGTGGGACTTTTTGGGAGCCTAGCCGCGTACGGGGCCCCGAAAACCAAGCACCGCCTTCAGGATTTCTAAGGGCATAAATTCTTGATTTCACTCCTTACTACCTATCACAGTTTTGAAGGCCATAAAATCCCAAGATGGCACAAAACCCCCCCAAATGACCCCATTTTGGAAAGTAGACACCCCAAGCTATTTGCTGAGAGGCATGTTGAGTCCATGGAATATTTTATATTTTGACACAAGTTGCGGGAAAGTGACAATTTTTTTTTTTTTTTTTTTTTTTTTCACAAAGTTGTCACTAAATGATATATTGCTCAAACATGCCATGGGCATATGTGGAATTACACCCCAAAATACATTCTGCTACTTCTCCTGAGTATGGGGATACCACATGAGTGGCACTTTTTGGGAGCCTAGCTTCATACGGGCCCCAAAATCCAATCACCGCCTTCAGGATTTCTAAGAGCGTTAATTTTTGATTTTACTCCTCACTACCCATCACAGTTTTGAAGGCCATAAAATGCCAAGATAGCACAAAACCCCCCAAAATGACCCAATTTTGGAAAGTAGACTCCCCAAGCTATTTGCTGAGAGGCACGGTGAGTATTTTGCAGCTCTCATTTGTTTTTGAAAATGAAGAAAGACAATAAAAACATATTTTTTTTTTCTTTTTTCAATTTTCAAAACTTTGTGACAAAAAGTGAGGTCTGCAAAATACTCACTATACCTCTCAGCAAATAGCTTGGGGTGTCTACTTTCCAAAATGGGGTCATTTGGGGGGGGTTTGTGCCACCTGGGCATTCCATGGCCTCCGAAACTGTGATAGGCAGTGAAGAGTGAAATCAAAAATTTACGCCCTTAGAAAGCCTGAAGGCGGTGCTTGGTTTTCGGGGTCCCGTGCGCGGCTAGGCTCCCAAAAAGTCTCACACATGTGGTATCCCCGTACTCAGGAGAAGCAGCAGAATGTATTTTGGGGTGTAATTTCACATATTCCCATGGCATGTTTGAGCAATATATCATTTAGTGACAACTTTGTGCAAAAAAAAAAAAAAAAAAATTGTCTTTTTCCCGCAACTTGTGTCACAATATAAAATATTCCATGGACTCAACATGCCTCTCAGCAAATAGCTTGGGGTGTCTACTTTCCAAAATGGGGTCATTTGGGGGGGTTTTGAACTGTCCTGGCATTTTATGCACAACATTTAGAAGCTTATGTCACACATCACCCACTCTTCTAAGCACTTGAAGACAAAGCCCTTTCTGACACTTGTTGTTTACATAAAAAAATAATTTTTTTTTGCAAGAAAATTACTTTGAACCCCCAAACATTATATATTTTTTTAAAGCAAATGCCCTACAGATTAAAATGGTGGGTGTTTAATTTTTTTTTTTTCACACAGTATTTGCGCAGCGATTTTTCAAACGCATTTTTTGGGGAAAAAACACACTTTTTAAAATTTTAATGCACTAAAACACACTATATTGCCCAAATGTTTGATGAAATAAAAAAGATGATCTTAGGCCGAGTACATGGATACCAAACATGACAGGCTTTTAAATTGCGCACAAACGTGCAGTGGCGAAAAACTAAATACATTTTAAAAAGCCTTTAAAAGCCTTTACAGGTTACCACTTTAGATTTACAGAGGAGGTCTACTGCTAAAATTACTGCCCTCGATCTGACCTTCGCGGTGATACCTCACATGCATGGGGCAATTGCTGTTTACATTTGACGCCAGACCGACGCTTGCGTTCGCCTTTGCGCGAGAGCAGGGGGGGACAGGGGTGCTTTTTTTTTTTTTTTTTTTATTAATTTTTTGATTTTTTATCTTATTTTTAAACTGTTCCTTTCATTTTTTTTTTTTTTATCTTTTTTATTGTTATCTCAGGGAATGTAAATATCCCCTATGATAGCAATAGGTAGTGACAGGTACTCTTTTTTGAAAAAATTGGGGTCTATTAGACCCTAGATCTCTCCTCTGCCCTCAAAGTATCTGACCACACCAAGATCGGTGTGATAAAATGCTTTCCCAATTTTCCAATGGCGCTGTTTACATCCGGCAAAATCTAAGTCATGAAATGCTCGTAGCTTCCGGTTTCTTAGGCCATAGAGATGATTGGAGCCATTCTGGTCTCTGATCAGCTCTATGGTCAGCTGGCCGAATCACCGGCTGCATTCTCAGGTTCCCTGTTGGGACAGGAGAGCCAGAGAAAAACATGGAAGACGGTGGGGGGGGGGGAATCCCTCCCACTGCTTGTAAAAGCAGTCTAGAGGCTAATTAGCCGCTAGGATTGCTTTTACATGAAAGCCGACCGCTGGCTGAAAAGAATGATACCAAGATGATACCTAAACCTGCAGGCATCATTCTGGTATAACCACTCAAAGTCCAGCAACATACCAGTACGTTGCTGGTCCTTGTATTGTAAACTTTTTTTTCATGCAGCCTGTGGGCTGAACGAAAAAAAGATATTGATCGGTGGGTATGCCCACCATTAGAATACCTCCCTTCATCCGCCCACTTCTAATGATGGGCATACATGCACCATTTATATATGCCGAAGCATGGGGGCATCCTCCCGCAAAAGGCAGGAGCAAATTGCTCCTCCACCCACTACTGCCCCCACGCTTCGGCATATATGCTGAAGTATGGAACTGTGGTGGTGAAATCACCTCCGACAGCGCTGGAGTCACGGCTTTATATATCGTGGGAGCAAACGCTGTTGCTGTCAAGATAAATAAATCCGCGCTGCAACTGAATGGCGTACCTGCTAAGCAAAAAAACAAAGTAACATTACAGTATAACAGTAATACTTACCATACCTGCAAAGCAAATACAAAAAAAACATAGTAAAAAATAAAACATTTAACGCAACCTGTGCCTACCTAAAATATATATATGCCGAAGCATGGGGGCATCCTCCCGCAAAAGGCAGGAGCAAATTGCTCCTCCACCCACTACTGCCCCCACGCTTCGGCATATATGCTGAAGTATGGAACTGTGGTGGTGAAATCACCTCCGACAGCGCTGGAGTCACGGCTTTATATATCGTGGGAGCAAACGCTTTTGCTGTCAAGATAAATAAATCCGCGCTGCAACTGAATGGCGTACCTGCTAAGCAAATGATGGTTAACAAAAAAACAAAGTAACATTACAGTATAACAGTATACCTTACCATACCTGCAAAGCAAATACAAAAAAAACATAGTTAAAAATAAAACATTTAACGCAACCTGTGCCTACCTAAAATATATATATGCCGAAGCATGGGGGCATCCTCCCGCAAAAGGCAGGAGCAAATTGCTCCTCCACCCACTACTGCCCCCACGCTTCGGCATATATGCTGAAGTATGGAACTGTGGTGGTGAAATCACCTCCGACAGCGCTGGAGTCACGGCTTTATATATCGTGGGAGCAAACGCTTTTGCTGTCAAGATAAATAAATCCGCGCTGCAACTGAATGGCGTACCTGCTAAGCAAATGATGGTTAACAAAAAAACAAAGTAACATTACAGTATAACAGTATACCTTACCATACCTGCAAAGCAAATACAAAAAAAACATAGTAAAAAATAAAACATTTAACGCAACCTGTGCCTACCTAAAATATATATATGCCGAAGCATGGGGGCATCCTCCCGCAAAAGGCAGGAGCAAATTGCTCCTCCACCCACTACTGCCCCCACGCTTCGGCATATATGCTGAAGTATGGAACTGTGGTGGTGAAATCACCTCCGACAGCGCTGGAGTCACGGCTTTATATATCGTGGGAGCAAACGCTGTTGCTGTCAAGATAAATAAATCCGCTCTGCAGCTGAATGGCGTACCTGAAAACAAAAAAGTGGTTAACAATAAAAAAGTATAAAAAAATTGCATACCTATAAAGCAAACATGATAAAAACATAACAATAAAACATTGCAGTATAGAATACAATAAAAAAGAGCAGAACAATAGAGAGAGAATAGAGAGAGAGAACAATAAAACGACAACTATTTTTGGTTTTTTTATTTTATATTTTTTTTGTATTTTTATTTTTTTATTTATTTTTTTTTTTTTTAACACTTTTTTTAGTAACTTTAACTTTTAACTGTAACTGTACCAGGTTTGGGTCTCTCAAAATGCGATGGCATCTTGGGAGACCCTGTGTTAGTGTGCCTAGTCTGTGCCGTGCTGAACCCTACGCTAATACTCCACTCAGGGCCGTTTTTAAGGCAGGGCAAAAGGGGCAGCTGCCCTGAGCCCTGTCATTGTTGTGGGGCCCAAAGCAGCTGCCTCATACTTGCCAACTATGCTGGTTTAAATTCCCTCATCCCTTGAGGTTTTAGTCCTATGCTGTGTCCCAATATCTCAGTGTGAAGTGCTGCTACTAACGCTGCCCAGCTCTGCCCTATTGTTGTGTAAAGATGACTCACCTTCAGACCCTGTGTTTACATGTAAATTACTGGCATTCATATGTAAATAGGGGCGGCCAGTGGCATTGATATGTATATCATGCCCCCCTGTAACCTCTAGCAACTAATCAGTGAGCCGTAATGTGTGCTGTAACCTCTAGCAACCAGTCAGTGAGCAGTAATGATACACTGTAACCTCTGGCAACCAATCGCAATAGCTGCCTGATCTGATTCAGTAAACTGATTCTGCGTCTAGCTGCTATTTATTTTATGTCTCAGAGCAGGTGGAGAGCAAAACTGCATGGGGGGCCCCAAGAAAAGTTTTGCCCAGGGTCCAATCAATATTAAAGACGGCCCTGACTCCACTAGTGTATGGTAGCGTTCAAAACATTCACCAATGCATAGACCAGGATTGTCAGGACAGGAGGGACAACAATACCGGGTGTCACGCCTAAATCCGCGCTTGCTGCAGACACGACATCTTTTTTGGGGGGCTCGTTGGGTAGGGGTACTCTGGAGGACATAAGGAAAATGCCTCCCATGCAGCCGGCTTACTGCATTTGGATTGGGAAGGTGAGGTGGAGCACCATCTGGATACAGAAGGGCTCTGACGATCTCTTCCTGGAATTTAAGGAAGGATCCAGTCCGTCCTGAAGCTCTGTATAGCACATGAGCATTCAGCAAAGCCAATTGAAATAAGTAAACAGACACTTTTTTGTACCAGCGTCTGGCCTTACGGGCAACTAAGTACGGCGCCAACAACTGGTCGTTGAGGTCCACCCCTCCCATATTAAGGTTGTATTCGTGGACACAGAGGGGTTTCTCCACAACACCAGTCGCCGTAGTAATTTGGGTCGTCGTGTCTGCATGAAGGGAGGTGAGAACGAAAACATTCTTCTTATCCCTCCACTTCATAGCGAGCAAATTATTATACTGCAAGCAGGCTCTCTCCCCCAGCCTAAGACGGGACTCTACAAGCCGCTGGGGAAAGCCCCGGCGATTAGGTCGCACGGTGCCACATGCTCCAATCTGATGATCAAACAAGTGACTAAAAAGTGGCACGCTCGTATAATAATTGTCCACGTACAAGTGGTACCCCTTTCCGAATAAGGGTGACACCAAGTCCCACACTATCTTGCCAGCGCTTCCTATGTAGTCAGGGCAGTTTATCGGCTCTACGTGACTATCTTTGCCCTCGTAAACCATAAATCTACATGTATAGCCTGTGGCCCTGTCACAGAGCTTATACATCTTGACCCCGTATCTGGCACGCTTGCTGGGAAGGTACTGTTTGAAGGACAAGCGGCCAGAAAACTTAATCAGGGACTCATCAACGCAGACAACTTGATGGGGGGTAAACAAGTCTGCAAAACGTTGGTTGAAGTGGTTTACGAGGGGCCGAATTTTGTAGAGCCGATCGTATGCAGGGTCTCCACGAGGACGACAGAGTTCATTGTTGTTGAAATGCATGAACCGCAAAATCTGCTCGTATCGTGCCCTGGTCATGGAGGCAGAGAACACGGGCATATGGTGAATTGGGTCAGTGGACCAATATGACCGCAACTCACTCTTTTTGGTTATGCCCATGAGGAGGGAAAGGCCCAGAAAGATCTTAAATTCGGAGACCGTAATTGGTCTCCAATCTCTGGCAAGGGTGGACTGGGGAATAGTGGCGATGTGTTGACCAGCGTACAAATTGCTTTGGTCCACAATAGATCTATAGAGATCTTCGGTGAAAAACAGCGAATAAAAATCCAGTGGCGTAAAGTCAACTGTTTCCACCTGAATTCCGGGTTGGCCAGTGAAAGGGGGAAGTACGGGTGCTGCAGAAGTGGAAGGTTCCCAATTCGGATTGGCCAATGCAGCAGGAAGGGCACTATGGGCACGACGGGCCTGTCTTTGTCTTCTTGGTGGCAGCGGGACACTACTACTGCTTGCCACCTCGCCAGCTTGAACTGCACTTATGGGACTCGCCACGTCACCACGTGATACTGCAGTGCTGGATGTACGACCAGGGTGTACTAGGCCGCTGGTGCTTGCCAGTTCACCAGAAGGAGTAGCGGCACTAGTACCTCTCTGCTCCCTACGAGAGCCCTGCGGTTCATGCACTTCAAGGACAGCATAAGTTCGGGGTCTGGTACGCCTGACCCTAGCAGGGACCACAACTCCGTCGTCAGAGCTATCTGTCATGGAGCCGCTGTCCTCTACAGGTTCGTATTCTGAGCCTGAACTTGACAGATGAGTGACTTCCTCTTCACTATCTGTCATACTCAGAATCCTGTAGGCCTCTTCACTAGTGTACCTTGGATTTGCCATTTTGGCCTCTAAATTTAGGGGTACACTAGTGAGACTCACAGGCAAAAAAGCTCCTGACTGTTAGCGACTGATTCAAAGCGCTACCAAAAAACTGTTAGCGATCGCAGGGATCAGGCCTGACTCTGCGACCGCTGCAGTTGTGTGCTTAGTGTTTTGTAAGTGTCAGTTATCGATCGATACTGCACTTGGGTGGGCTGGGCTGGGCTGGGCTGGGCGCAGAGGCAAAACGCAGGTGCTAGCAGGTATCTGGGCTGATCCCGCTAACACTGTGTTTCAGGGAACCCTAAACTGCTGGGGAGTATAGATCTGATCGGATCAGATATCGATCCGTTCAGATACTATAGCACTAAGGGAGGTGTATGCTGCGTGCGTGGGTTTTAGCGGTACTAGCACTAACCTGACGCTGCCTGGGGCGACGCAGACCTTATCAGATCCTAAAAACTTAACTTCTATCACCGCCGGGCAATTAGGGGGTTAAACCTTTATAAGGTAATAAACGGCGGGTGCCCTAAAACTATAATAAACTATAATAAACTGTAATAAACTATAATAAACTACAAAAAACAAACTATCTAACCAGCGTCACCCGTAACACTTATACGGTGATCGCTGGTGAAAGGGTTAACTAGGGGGCAATCAGGGGGTTAAAACCTTTAGCAGGTAGTATATGGGGGTCCCTGTCGCTATAAAACACTGACAGCAAACCTATATACTCACCTCCCTAACTAGCGTCACCTGTGTCACTAATACAGCGATCAGAAAAACGATCGCTTAGCAACACTGGTGACGGGGGGTAATCAAGGGGTTAACTTTTATTAGGGGGGGGTTAGGGGGTACCCTGGACCTAAGGGGGGGTACCCTAGACCTAAAGGGGGCTAACCTAACTGCCCTAACACTTATAACTGACAAACTGACACCAATGCAAAAAAAAAAAAAAACACTGCTATTGGTGTCAGAGTGACAGGGGGTACAGGGGGGTGATCAGGGGGTGATCGGGGGGTGACAGGGGGGTGAAAAGTGTGCCTGCGTGTTCTACTGTTAGTGTAGTGTTGGTGCACTTACTTGGATGTCTTCTCTCCTCTGCGCCGGACGAAAAGACCGGCTCGAGGAGAGATGACATCACTTCCTTTCCCTCTGTTTACATTACAGAGGGAAAGGAAGCGTTTTCATTCGCCGGGAGCGATCGGGAGGGGGTGGCCATCAATGGATGGCCTCCCCCTCACCTCCCATCGCCCGCGAACGAGAGCCGACCGTCTATGGCACCGGGGGGGGGTCTGATCGGACCCCCCACCCGCGGAAGGCAGATCACGTACGGGTACGTGATTTTGCCTGTCCGTGCCACTCTGCCGCAGTATATCTGCGTTAGGCGGTCGGCAAGTGGTTAAGGGGGCAAATTCTTCCGGGGCTGAAGTGATTAAGGTAAAAAATGTTTAGGCTTTAGAACCACTTTAAGGTTTATGGACAAATCTACAAAAGATGTAAATTCTTGATTTTCAAACTGTGTGCCGTATGAGATTTGCAGGTGCGCCATGGTAGTTTTGAAAAATATTAAAAATTGCTAGTGTTTTGAAACCTTGAACATTTCCAAAAACGAAATGGTAAATTAATGTTGCAAAAGTTAAAAAAGCAACATATCTAAAAATTCAATCTCTGTCATTCATTGCTTCTTTTCGTAAACGCACAACTTGTGCAAGATCTCGGAAGAACTCAATCGCTCTAATTATATTATAATAATAGAGACTGTTCCATTCCAATTTTGATGCTTATAAATAAAGTTTGTTCATTGTTTATCTGAAAGAGAAACTGTTAGATGAAAAGCAAGGAAGCAAGCGAAAGTACAAAGAAGATTACAATCGCTTCAATCTGATTTGTTCTTGAAACAAAGGCACATCCTTCACATTAAATTTAAAATTAAATATATATGTAATAAACTTTCAATGTCTGTATGCTTGCTGGGTCTGGTGTAGGCTACTCTCCCTCCAGTGTAACGGCGTGTACACACGATCGGACATTCCGACAACAAAATCCATGGATTTTTTTCCGACGGATGTTGGATCAAACTTGTCTTGCATACACACGGTCACACAAATGTTGTTGGAAATTCCGAACGTCAAGAACGCGGTGACGTACAACACGTACAACGAGTCGAGAAAAATGAAGTTCAATAGCCAGTGCGGCTCTTCTGCTTGATTCCGAGCATGCATGGAATTTTGTGCGTCGGAATTGTGTACACACGATCGGAATTTCCGACAACGGATTTTGTCGGAAAATTTGAGAACCTGCTTTCAAATTTTTGTTGTCGGAATTTCTGACAACAAATATGCGATGGAGCCTACACACGGTCAGAATTTACGACAACGAGCTCACATCGAACATTTGTTGTCGGAAATTCCAACCTTGTGTACGCGGCATTAGAGTGAGTGCTAACAAGAGGCGTTGCTAGGGGGTGGCTATTGGGGCTATAGCCCCGAATCTGGCGCCCATAGCCCCGAGTCTCTTGCTGCAGGGTCCCTGTCTAACCAGTGGGTTGCGGCTGCTGCAACGTGGGGGCTGGCTGCATGAGAGAGGCAGAGGAGAGGAGAGAAGCGAGCGGGCAGACGAGCAGAGATGACATCTCTCTCCGCCCGCTCCACATCAGCGCTCTTCACAGCCGGGCCTCTTCAATTTGGGAGCAAGGTGTGGCAAGCAGCAGAGAGATGACATCATCTCTCACTGCCCGCCACACATCAGCACTCTTCTGCCCTCACAGCACAGTGGAGTGGAGGTCACATGCTTCCTGTCATCGTGGAGCTCCACTTAGCAGCCAGACCCCCTTGCTTTAATGTCGGAGGTGCGCAGTGAGATGACATCATCTCTCATTGCCCACCCTACATCACCGCTCTCCTGCTCTCACTAAATGGACCAGTGCTGTCAGCCTGCCACCAATGCAGCGTGAAGGCACATTTGGTGGCACTGGCTGGCATGGCAAGTGACAATCCACATCAGTTGGCAGTGACAACCCACATCTGGTGGCCGGTGACGTGGCAAGTGACAATCTGCAAATGGTGGCAGGAGATGTGGCAAGTGACAATCTGCAAATGGTGGCAAGAGATGTGGCAAGTGACAATCTGAAAATGGTGGTAGGAGACGTGGTAAGTGACAATCTGCAAATGGTGGCAGGAGACGTGGCAATCTGCAAATGGTGGCAGGTGAAAGTGGCAAGTGACAATCCACATCTGGTGGCAGGCGACATGGTAAGTGACAATCCACATCTAGTGGCAGGTGACGGTGGCAAGTAACGCGCTGCATCTGGTGACAGGTGACGGTGGCAAGTGACACGCTGCATCTGGTGACAGGAGATGTGGCAAGTGACATGCCAAGGGCTCCCACTGATTCTGCAGTATGGTGAGTTGAACCACTTCATTATATATTAGAATGTAACATTAGAAATAATGCACTTCAATCACCCTGACACCATATCAACCATGGTGCCACGATGATTGAAGCACAAACGCCAGCCATCGCTTGTGAAAAATTGCTTACCACAGGTTCCCCCCCCCCCCCCCCCCCCCCCCCGCGGGCATGCAAAAATGTTGGAGACTGCTGCTATGGGCTCTAGCCCCAGATCTTTTGCAGGCCTAGCAACACCCCTGGTGCTAACACTACATTATTTTATGAGAGAAAAGCTATTGCCTTACAGAGGAAGAAATCCTTTTCTCCTACACTTGTATATAGAAAACAATTGGTAAATAACAATCTTCCACTGTATAGAGATACCTACACGAGTAGGGGTTGCCCTAGTACGTTTGATAAAGTTTGGACAAAGTGGCTGGATAAGCCATAAATGGCATTGCATGCCCACGAGGGTTATTGATTGATTGATCCACGGAGTTAATATTGACATTTATAGTTATAGGATTTCTGGGGCCTCTGTGGTTAGTAGGAACTGAAGCCTATTTTTTTTGTATATTGGATATGAATTGATATTTAATATGTTACATGTGATGGTTTAGATCCTTGCCTAGTTAAAAACACTCCTTTGATTTGTAATGAGACTGGATCTTGAATTTGCATTAATATTTTGCTTCACTGTGTTTTGTCTTGTTTTGTTCTGTTTGTTGTTTATTAACCACTTTAATACCAGGCACTTAGACACCTTCCCGCCCAGGCCAATTTTCAGCTTTCAACGCTGTCGCAATTTGAATGACAATTGCGCGGTCATGCTACGCTGTACCCAAACTAATTTTTTATAATTTTGTTCCCACAAATAGAGCTTTCTTTTGGTGGTTTTTTCTTTGTTTCTGTTAAAATTTTTTGTAAATAAGTAAGTTTTCTTCTTCAATGACGGGCACTGATATGGCTGCACTGACGGGCACTGATACGGCGGCACTGATGGGCACCGATGAGGTGGCACCAATGAGGTGTCACTGATGAGGTGGCACTGACGGGCACTGATAGGCGGCACTGATGGGCACTGATAGGTGGCACTGATGGGCACTGATAGGTGCAACTGGTATGCGGCACTGATGGGCACTCATAGGTGGCACCGATGGGCACTCATAGGCGGCATTGATGGGCACTCGTAGGTGCCATTGATTGGTACATATGCGTGGCACTGATGGGTACTTATAGGTGGCACTGATAGGTGGGCACTGATGGGCACTGATAGGTGGGCACTGATGGGCACTGATGGGCACAGATGGGCACTGACAGGTGGCACCGATGGGCAATGAAAAGTGGCACTGATGACACTGATTGATGGCACTGATGAAACTTATTGGTGGCATTGCTGGGCATAACTGAAACATAATGGTGCCAATCAGTGCCCATTTGTGGGTGCTGATTGGCACAGATTGGGCACATTGGGCACATGTGGATGGCCATGGGGTACATACCTGGCCATCCACATGTTGCCCCTTTCCTGGTGGTCCTAGTGGCGATCCCTGGCGGTCCAGTGTGGTGATCTGAGGGGGGCTGCGCTGATAAACAATCAGCGCAGACCCCCCCTGTCAGGAGAGCCGCCGATCGGCTTTCCTCTACTCGCATCTGTCAGACGCGAGTGAGGAAAAGCCGATCAACGGTTCTTCCTATTGACATCATGATCAGCTGTGACTGGACATGGCTGATCACGTGGTAAAGAGCCTCCGCTGGAGGCTCTTTACCAAGATCGGTGGAGTGGTGTGTCAGGCTGACACACCGCTCCACTGATTGCCGCGATGCGCGCCCCCGCGGGCGCGCGGCGGCATGTTATCCTGCTGGACGTCATATGACGCCCAGTCAGGATAACGGAACCACCGCCCGGCCGTCATCTGCTATGGGTCGGGTGGGAAGTGGTTAAAGGGGTTGTAAAGGTTCATGTTTTTTCCCCTAATGCATCCTATGAAAAAAACACCTGTCAGTGACCGGCCCCCCAGCCCCCCTGTTTTACTTACCTGAACCCTCTGTCTCTCTCCTAGGAGCTTTTCGGCTGTTGATTGGATAGATTGATAGCAGTGCAGCCATTGGCTTCCAATGCTGTCAATCAAATCCAATGACGTGGCTGCCAGGGGGCGGGGCCGAGCCCTGCATTCAGCGTCTATGGACGCTAAATGCTGGACTCGGGAGCGCACCCTCAAGGTAACCCCCCCTGGGAGAGCGCTTCTCCCAGGGGGTTATCTGATGTGGGGAGGAGCCGAGAGAGCCGCTGAGGGACCCCAGATAACCAGGTTCGGGGCCACTCTGTGCAAAACGAGCTGCACAGTGGAGGTAAGTATGATATGTTTGTTATTTAAAAAAAAATGAACCTTTAGTGTCACTTTAAGGAAATAAATAAAAAGAATTAAATATATAAACAAAAAGTTTGAAAACATTGTGCTAGTCATTGTTTTCATACCTGCAACTAGCTGCTTTTATAAAGTTATTATTTCCTCTGAACCTGGTTTGATCTGGGAAATAAAGAATCCTAGATCTAAACTAAAAAAAATTTCTATAAAAAAAAAAGAACTCCACTCAGTTGATTTTATACCAAAATGACAAAGAAAAGAAAGATAAGATAAATGAAAAAAATGAATATCATTTACCTAGGATTGAGGACAGGGAATGTACTATATATATGTAATACGCTGTTAAAATTGGTGGCGCTATTAAGTATCTATAATAGATAAAATACATTTTATGAGGATTGTTGTTCATTTCCACACTTATTTCTGCATGTGCAATATATTCACAACTTGATTTTTTAAAATGTATTTTTTTAAATTTCAGATTGTTTTGAACACATCCAGCACGGTGCAATTAGATGTAGTACAGTAAAAGAACATCTAGATGCGACTATATGAAAATGAATTTTCTCTGAGCAGTAAGACTAGTGCCACTTTATGGTTGCGATCAGACTTTCTGATTGGCCAGGAACATGACAGCTCCAACAAGCGGTTATTAGGCAATGTGTTCTGCCCGCGGGCGGTGACGTCACTCAGGTGGTGGCAGGTAGTTGGGCTTTGGCTCGCTGTACAAGTCATTGACGGCTCTCAGCCAATCAAGCAGGATGTGGGCGTGTCTGGAGTGACTTTCTGTTGAATGAGGAATGTGGAGGAGACAAGTGCTGTCAGAGTGAGTGCCGTGTGTGTCCCGGGCGGGCGGATGACATTACATGCCTATAGTGCTGGGATCTGTCCTGGAGATCTGTCCCCCCTGAGATCTGTCCCGGAGATCTGTCCCGGAGATCTGTCCCTACTGAAATCTGTCCTGGAGATCTGTCCCCCCTGAGATCTGTCCCTGAGATCTGTCCTGGAGTGTCATGTCGGATCTGTGAGTGGTCACACTGGCCGGGATGGAGCGCTCGGTAGGACCATGGACCCTGCTGGTATTTGGATGTCTGGTTGCATTGGAATGTGTCAGCGCTCAGAATGGTAAGTGATCAATGAGTGATCAATGAGTGATCAATGAGAGTGATCAATGAGTGATCAATGAGAGTGATCAATGAGTGATCAATGAGAGTGATCAATGAGTGATCAATGAGAGTGATCAATGAGTGATCAATGAGAGTGATCAATGAGTGATCAGTAATTGATCAATGAGGGTTCTGCCAGGCACAGGGCAATCACTGTACCGGCCGAGCAGTGCACTCAGTGATCTGCGGTGACCTGTTCTCTCTCCTGACATTGTTTTCTCTCTGCATTCCGACTGATCCAGCCAGCATTGTGTGCAGCAGTTTCGGGAAGGTGTGTCTTAAAGGGGCAGAATGAGAGCGATGAGTGTCCTATAGAGGCTGCCAATGTGTGGATGTGGAGCTTTAATTGTCAGATTCATATCGTGTATTATTAACCTGACTGCTGTGTCATTGTGCCTGGATCCATACTGTGTGATAGAACACTGTGCCTGGATCCATACTGTGTGATAGAACACTGAGCCTGGATCCATACTGTGTGATAGAACACTGTGCCTGGATCCATACTATGTGATGGAACACTGTGCCTGGATCCATACTGTGTGATAGAACACTGTGCCTGGATCCATACTGTGTGATAGAACACTGAGCCTGGATCCATACTGTGTGATAGAACACTGTGCCTGGATCCATACTATGTGATGGAACACTGTGCCTGGATCCATACTGTGTGATAGAACACTGTGCCTGGATCCATACTATGTGATAGAACACTGTGCCTGGATCCATACTGTGTGATAGAACACTGTGCCTGGATCCATACTATGTGATAGAACACTGTGCCTGGATCCGTACTGTGTGATAGAACACTGAGCTTGGATCCATACTGTGTGATATAACACTGTGCCTGGATCCATACTGTGTGATAGAACACTGTGCCTGGATCCATACTATGTGATAGAACACTGAGCCTGGATCCATACTGTGTGATAGAACACTGAGCCTGGATCCATACTGTGTGATAGAACACTGTGCCTGGATCCATACTATGTGATAGAACACTGTGCCTGGATCCATACTGTGTGATATAACACTGTGCCTGGATCCATACTGTGTGATATAACACTGTGCCTGGATCCATACTGTGTGATATAACACTGTGCCTGGATCCATACTGTGTGATATAACACTGTGCCTGGATCCATACTGTGTGATAGAACACCGAGCCTGGACCCATACTGTGTGATAGAACACTGTGCCTGGATCCATACTATGTGCTAGAACACTAAGCCTGGATCCATACTATGTGATAGAACACTGTGCCTGGATCCATACTATGTGATAGAACACTGAGCCTGGACCCATACTGTGTGATAGAACACTGAGCCTGGATCCATACTGTGTGATAGAACACTGAGCCTGGATCCATACTATGCGACAGAACACTGAGCCTGGATCCACACTGTGTGATAGAACATTGTGCCTGGATCCATGCTGTGTGATAGAACACTGAGCTTGGATCCATACTGTGACAAATCACTCTTCCTGGATCCACACTGTGGCCCTAGTACACACCACATGCAGTCCAGGGTGTTTTCAATCTAACATGGAGTCCAATGGCCTTAGTTGACACCAGTGCAGTGTGTTCCAGTGCAGTCAACAAAAGAAGAACACGTTGCTTTTTTCTGTATGGAACACATCTAAAACACAGCATAACGCATCAAAAACGAACTGGAAGGCATTAAAAAAAAAAATAAACAAAATCTTTGGCACGCACCAGAACGCATCTGGATTGCAAAATTGTATACTGTAAGACTATGTTCACCTACATATTTTGCAGTGCATCTGCAGATTTCCAGAAATGCACTCTAGTCCATTTAACATTAGTTCCTATGGGTTCCCTACATTGACAGCTATGCATTTTCAACTAGTGCATTTTTTTGGAAAGGTTCAGGGACTTTTTTACATGCAGCACAGTGCGTTTTTGGCTCCATAGACTTCAATGTAATTGCCAGAAAAAACGCATGAAAACACATGTACCTGTGTTCTGGTGCGTATTCCTGCATGACAACAGACTCCTCCTCCTAGCAAAGTTAACACATCCCAAAAACGCAAAATGCACTAGAAACACTCATGAAAAAAATGCAGAACCAAAACGCATTAATCGCCATGCATAGATGTGAACCTAGCCTGAATCAGATCCAATTGTATTGTGTAGTTTGAAAGCCAAGATCTATAATGTATAGAGTTCTATATTCCACTTTGTATACAGTATGTCTGTGCGTATTTTATAGGCTCCTTCTAATCACCCGATGAGCAAATACATGCACTAAAATCAATGTCTTGTATATGTAATGTATAGAATTTTATAGTACACTGTATATTAGTCCGTCTGTATCTTACAGCCTCATTATAAATCACAATATGCTCACTGTGCTATGTACATGGCTGGAGATGAATTCTTTTTTATTATGTGCTGTGTGAAAGCCAAGATCTATAATGTATAGAGTTTTAGAAGACACTTTTTATAAGTTTGTATATATATTACAGCCGCGTTATAAAGTCTTGATGAGCAAAATTATGTTGTGCACTATGTACATAGTGGGAGACGAGTGGCTGGTGCCCATTTTTATTATGTGTTGGGTAGAAGCCAATTTATATGTTACTATTTTTATTTTACTATTTTTATGTTACTATTTTATGTTACACATGCTAGAAGTTTGTGTTTGTATATTACAGGCTGATTATAAATCACTGGTGGACACTGCTGTGTAGATGACTTGAGATGAATGCTTGCTGTCCTGTTTTCAGTCGCTGTTGTGTAGATGACATGATGTATGTACTTAATAATGTGCACTGTTTTTATATTACACTTCAGTAAGTTTGTGTGTTTATTACAGCTTGTCATTGGGTACCGATGAGCAGATGTATACATGTGTATGGCTGGAGATGAATGCACGGTCTCCTGTTTTTATTCGGTGTTGTATGGATGCCAAGATGTATAATCTTTTTACAATACACTTTGTATGCATTTGTGTGTATATTACATGCTTATTATAATTTAGGGGAAGCGATTCCACACTATTGTACATGAGATGAATGCACAGTGTGCTGTTTTTATTAGGTGTTGTGTTAATGCTGAAATTTGTGATCTTCAGACATCTAAAGATACACAATTCATGGCAGCTTGGTATTCATTATTATTATTATTAATAAACTATACAGATCTCTGCAAGCCTCAGCTGCACTGGGCAGTGAATGAATGGAAAGTGCTGTGTGCTGAGCGACTTCCTGTTCATTCACACACTGAAGCATAGCAAACAGTTTACTATGCTTCAGTTATGAATGAATACACTGAGTGAGTGTGTGTTCATGGTGTTCATTTAGAAAAGGAAGGAGCTGGTAAATGACATATTTACTAGCCCCTTCCTCCACTCTCCATCCTGAAACATCCCCCGCAGCAGCTAGAGGGAGAAGAGAGGAGGGAAGTAAGCAGCACTGTGGGGCAACACGGGGGAAGCACAGGCAGTAGGGGGAATCAGCACTGCACATACTGATTAGGGTGTACTAAAGCATTAGCAAGGCCTATTAGCAAGGGTCGTACTGACAGGAGGGGAGAGCAGAGTGTCATCACTCTGCTGCTTCTCCTTTTACTGTCCTGTCACAGACTAGGGGACAAGAACTGTAAATATCACTTATCTGCAGCAAAAAAAAATCAGGTCTCCTCTCCTAACAGACAGGGTTGTGCTATGGGGCAGAGCTGTGTAAACCCCTGGACTGGACAGCCAAAAATACATACCCTTTGGCAGATAAAATAACTTCAATATATGTACATCATTTGTGTATTTAACAGTTTGTCTGGATTTTAGTTTTAAAAATGTTCTTTGAGTGCCCATTCACACCAGAACGCAGTGTGGGAAACCCGCGTTTCCGCACCATGTTCATAACGCACTGCAGTTGCGATCTGCAGCAGGTGTCAATGTTAAGGTAATGACACTCCAAATGCAGGTCGCTAACACAGTGCATTTGCCTGCACCGGATCGCAAGAAGCACCGTGTGTTTGCAGTGCATCCTTAAAGTAATGTACGTACTACTTTTGGTGCAAATAAAAATGAATGGGCTCCAAGTGCACCGCACTGCACAGCATGTGAATCTTCTGTGCAATTACTGGTGTTAACTGGCCTTGATTACACTTTATGTAACATAAACATTGTAACATGTAACATTTTTGCTGTTCGGTACCTTTGTTGGGGGGGGGGGGCTTTCCTGCAGGACTTCCGTCCTACCCCGCCGCGGCGAGGTACGTCATCATTCCCCCCCCCCCCCGCTGCCTTCTGGGACCTGTGTGTGTGACAGGACCATTCAGAACGTGCAGCGCATCCCGCGCATACGCAGTAGGAAACCCAAAGGCTTCACTACCGGTTTCCCTTAGTTGCAATGCCGGTAACTGCACCTGAACCAATGGACGAATTGGTTGGGGGGGCAACATCACGGGATCCCTGGACAGGTTAGTGTCCCCTATATTAAAAATCAGCATCTACAGTATTTGTAGCTGCAGACTTTTAAATGCTTTTTTTTTTTCAGAGGCTGGAACTCCGCTTTAAGGTTCCATGCACACTAGTGTTTTTCATAAGCTCATAAAAAAGCTGGATGAAAAATGCTGATAATAGCATTTTTGTGCCAGTTTCTAGTAGCTTTAAGAAGCAAAAAAATATATGGCCAGACTCGATGATGGACTATTCAGTCTTTTTCTGCCATCATTTTTCTAGGCTTCTATTTTTCTTTTAGAAGCTTTTAGGAGCATTAGCATTTTTATTAGCATTTTTGCAGTACATAAAAGGGGGAAAAAAAGCTAAAAAAAAGCTGCATTTAGAAGCATTCAACGTTTTTTTTTTTTTTCTTCTGCTAGTAAAATGCTCTAAGAAACTCTACAAAAACAAATTTTACTATGATGTGTGTGGGGTCAGGATGTATTTCCTAATGTACATATAAAATGACAAGTGTGTGTGACCTGTCATGGAATACAGTGTAAGGAAGGGAATTTCCATATTTTATTGTCAAAAGCGTTTGACAGCTTGTGAGGATAATAGATTTGTTTTCCAGATCGCTTTTGTATTAACAAACTACAAATATATTTTATTTGTGGCAAAGCAGAAAGCAGTGATATAAAATGTTTTTTTTTTTTTTTTTTTTAAACGACCTAGTAAACCCCCCTAGTCTGGGGGCACCCGAGTGACTAGGAGACAGGAGCCAATAAGTAAATGATCTGTACACTGTACTATGGGGCACAGAGGTTAATAAAACAAGCCGCTATCTGAAACTTGCTTTCTCCCCAAGATAAAGTATTGAGGTAAAGCTTGCATTTCAGGCTCAACAACCTGTAGGTAAACATGTGCCTTCTACGTCCTGACTGAACAAATCCACTGTGATTTTTCAAAGTTGAACTATAAGCAAAACTTTTTTTTTTTTTCATTTTGGACACAGTCATGGAGGGTTATAACTCCTGTCAGATTTTTTTTTATTATTATTTATTTATTTTTGCCATCTGTCTCTGTGTCCCATTGTGGAGATTTCCCTTCACTTCCTGTCCCATAGCCAAAACAGGAAGTGAAAGGAAATCCCTCCAAAGTGAGGAAATCACTCGGGTCAGCAGAACTAGTGTCCCCAAATGAAGATTTCCCCTCTATTCCTGTTCTGGAGTTCTGTTTTATAGTCATATAAGATGTGCCTTTTTAGAGGAATGTATGCAGAGGTTGATGATCTCTATTGATTACATGAATAGAAATCATTTATGGCTCACGGCAATGAAGACATTGAACTGCTGACAAGCTGCATGTAAACAAAACAAAGTTTACCTTGGCCTTGGCCTGTGATGACAGGTCTGAAAGCAGAGAAAGAAAAAGCAGAGAAAGAAAAAGCAGAGGCTTATATTTTCCACATGGCCTGGCATCCCCCCTGTCTTATATGCTTTGAGCCTGCATACACACTTGTCTCTGTAGCACACATTCACATGCGTTTTACATGCGTTTAACGCAAAATAGAACAGTGTGTGTGTTTTCTGATTTACATTTAATGAATACAGACTACCATCACACCTGCCCCT
Organism: Lithobates clamitans; assembly: GCA_037952925.1. Taxonomy (NCBI): domain Eukaryota; kingdom Metazoa; phylum Chordata; class Amphibia; order Anura; family Ranidae; genus Lithobates; species Lithobates clamitans. The sequence continues at coordinate 1,218,721 of JBBGZY010000630.1, read as the reverse complement.
CAGCATACCACAATGCATGCAACCGCAATACAAGCATTGATGTGCAATGTGCTGGGAAAAAAAAAACAGGTTTTCTGGCCCTTGGACGTGGCCAGGTAAAATTAATGGGCATGCTCAAAGCAATGTGAGATGACATGCCAAAGAAGGGCAGCAGCATGTGAATGGGCATTAAAAGTATAAGTAGCCCTAAAGCCAAAAAACTTAACTCTGCACTCCAACCATCCAAATATTTATGTCCTTAGTATGTTCCTATATTAAACCCTCACTTTTTTTGCATGTTCAGCAGCTGATTTCTGATTTAATCACTTACTCACTAACAGTTCTTTATCTTTTAATCTTTGCCTATATTCCAGTTTAAACTTGTGCCTTAGGTTTTCTGTTTTAGACCTGATTCACACCTATGCATTTTAAGTGCTTTTTTTAGATTTGCACTACAGTCCATTTAACATGGTTTCCTATGGACCATGTTCTGTAGTGCAAATCTGCAAAATGCAAAAAGCACTAAAAATGCATAGGTGTGAATTGGGCCTTAGGGTGGTTCCTTTCTATTGCAGCATCCTATGAAGTCACCCTTGCATGCAGAGACTATAGTTGTCTCCCAAACTGTGTGCAGCAGTAGAAACACACAGCCCCTTAGCCTACATAAAATAGCACTCCCCTGCTCCTACCTCCTCCCAGGGCTGTCTTAATGCATGGGAGCCCCACGTGCATGGGGGCCAATGATAATCTTGTATTGCATCATACTTGCCAGCTGTCCCGGATTTTCCCGGACAGTCTTTCTTTTTACCAAACTGTCCTGGGATGGCTGTGGACTGTGGAAGCATGCCAGAACCTGTACTGTGCCCTCTTGATCCAAGTATTGTGCCCTCCTGATCCTCCCCTGTACTGTGCCCTCCTGATCCCAGTATTGTGCCCTTCTGATCCTCCCCTGTGCTGTGCCCTCCTGATCCTCCCCTGTACTGTGCCCTCCTAATCCTGGTATTGTGCCCTCTTGAACCTCCTATGTACTGTGCCCTCCTGATCCCAGTACTGTGCCCTCCTGATCCCGGCATAGTGCCCTCTTGAACATCCCATGTACTGTGCCCTCCTGATCTCAGTACTGTGCCCCCCTGATCCCAGTATTGTGCCCTCTTGAACCTCCTATGTACTGTGCCCTCCTGATCCCAGTACTGTGCCCTCCTGATCCCGGTATTGTGCCCTCTTGAACGTCCCATGTACTGTGCCCTCCTGATCTCAGTCCTGTGCCCTCCTGATCCCAGTACTTTGCCCTCCTGATCCTCCCCAGTACTGTGCCCTCCTGAGCACCCCTGTACTATGCCCTTCTGCTTTCCCCCTGTACTGTGCCCTTTGTGTTGATTAGTCTTTGATTTATGGCATTTTTTTATTGTTTAAAATTAAATTTATTGAACGTATTCATGAATATACTTGTAATTCTATCAACTATTTCTACTTTCATTTTTGAGAGTAGGTGTGTAAATTTGGGAAGGCTGGTGGGTGTTCCAGTGCATTACTTTGCCCAGGGGTCCATGATGCTATTAAAACAGCCCTGCCTCCTCCCCGTCTCTTCTCAAAGCTAAAAGATTGGTTGGAGAGACTGCACTGTCCACTGTCAACTTCTTCCTAAGAAAACCAGATGTTCAGGGAAGGAGCACTAATGCCGTGTACACACGACCGGACTTTCAACGGACTGAATCCCATCTGACTTTTCAATGGACTTTCAACGGACTTCCGTTGAATCGGACTTGTCTACACAGGATCACACCAAAGTTCGACAGATATGAACATGATGATGTAGGACCGGACTAAAATAAGGAAATACATAACCAGTAGCCAATAGCTGCCCTAGCGTTGGTTTTTGTTTATCGGACTAGCATACAGACGAACTGATTTTTCGACCGGACCCGAGTCCGTCGGAAAGATTTGAAACATGTTCCAAATCTAAAGTTCGTCTGATTTTTTGACAGCAAAGGTCCGATGAAGCCGACACACGATCGGATTGTCCAGCGGATTCGTTCCGTCGGACCTTTGCTGTTGAAAAGTCCGGTCGTGTGTACATGTCATTAGAGGGCACGAGCCAGCAGCATTGAAAGTTGTAAACTGCAAATACTGGTGTGAGAATTTTACCAGTTTAATGTTTATTTTATTGTGTTCAATGTGTTGAGATAAAAAACAAAAAGCAAACAAACACTACACTACTTTAAATCCTGAACTAAAAAATCTGTTTATTAACAGTTAAACTTTAATTTAAATCAAAAGGAAGTTACTATTTGCAATTCTTTGGACTTGTGTCATAACATTAAGCCTGCGGGAAATCTTCTAAAATCCAGGGTACAGTATTAGAGCACTTTCACACTGAGGCACTTTACAGGCGCTACAGTGCTAAAAATGGCGCCTGCTTAGAGCCTGTAAAGAGCCTCTCCTGTGTCTCCAGTGTGAAAGGCCGAGGGTGCGCTTGCAGGACATGGAAAAAAAGTCCTGCAAGCCGCATCTTTGCAGCGCTATAGGAGCGGTGTATTCACCGCTCCTAAAGCGCAACTTCCCATTGAAAACAATGGGGCAGCGGCACTTTGCGGGCGGTTTTAATCCTTTTTCGGCCGCTAGCGGGGATTAAGACGGGCCTAATATGGCCACTAAAACGACGGTAAAACGGCGCTAAATATAGCGCCGCTTTACCGCCGAAGCCCACAACGCCCCAGTCTGCAAGTAGCCTTACATAAATTAATTCATTTACATTATACAGGGCACATTAGAAAAACATACTTCATTATTTGAAGGAAGTATGGTCTCATGTTGGGATCATGGTCAACTGGTGCCAGATTTACCGAACACTCCGTGTTTTTTTTTCTGCTTCATGGATTACAAAAACAGGATGATAAATGTTTCTGCACTTGTCACACAACAGACGGGTTAAGTGATTGCATTTTTATGTAATTTGTTTAGTAATCGGAGAATGGTAGAGAAGAAAGGTGCAGCAGGTGGAACAGGTTTGGTGCATAGTGCATGATTTCTGTGACCTTGGGCAACCATCTCATTTGTGGTAGAAAGGATTCTTGAGTCTAGAGGGCCAGTGGTCTAAGCTTGGTCGGGGGGGGGGGGTTAGTTCTGGTCATTATCAATTGGGATTAGAGGTGACCAAACTAGATCTTAAATACCTGCATATTTGCACCCAATTCTCCAGTTCATGGGCTTGGAATCAAACAAATCCTGTTTGAGTAGATTCAGTTGGGGGAATTCCATAAAGCAGTAACCGGTGCAAATTGCACAGGAGCCCTGTGCGTCTTTTGGTTCGTTTCAGGTCCGAATTCAGTCAAAAAATTTGGGCTGAAACCTGACCTGAAACGGTGAACAGGGACGTGACCGAACCTCTGCTGGGAGCCGCATGCGGCGAGGGTGTGAACCCAGCCTAAGGCTGGTTATACACAGTTGAATTACTAAAGAATTTTCTTTTGAAAATCAGAAAATTTGTGAGTTTTGTGATCCGATGGTGCCACCATTGATTTCGAAATTAGACCAACCAAGCGTTCAATTACACCATCATTGATTAGAAAATCGTTTGTTTTTCAAAAAATTTCCAACATGTCCGATTACTCAAATTCAATGGCTGCACGAAAATCGCCTGTTGCTGCAGCCCATTAATGGTGGGAAATTCAAACGAACATTATTAGATAAGTTTTTCGAAAGAAAATTATTTTGAAATTTGACCCACGTATGACCTGCCTAAAGCCTCGTACACACAATCGGATTTTCTGGAATTGTGTGATGACAGACTGTTGGCCTAAAATCCAAACGTTAGCAAGCTTCATCAGACAATTGTTGTCCATTTTCGTCGGACATCGGTCTGTTGTCAGATTTTCGTATCGTGTGTACACAAATCCGTCACACAAAAGTCCAAAGTACAAACACGCAAATTCTGCTGGGCATATTTTATACCTGTAGTACTACCCCTACAGGAGCCGCTTGGTAGATTGGGTTCTCTGTTTTTCCTTCCTTGAATACAAGAACAATCTCAGACCCACTAACACACCAGGTTAAGCAAATGAATACTGCACTGCTACTGGGACCAGAAATATAGATACCCTACACACAATTAAGGTTCAGTGTCAAAAAGCAAACATCAGACTAGTTAGTGGTAAATGAACCCAATATATTGTCACGGGTTGCAGTATGCACATAAATGAGTAAGTAAAGTATTGGATCAATCACAGTTTGCTAGACAATATGTTTACTAGGTTATAACAGCATAGAATGGAGTTCTGTGCAAATAAATTAGAGTAGAACTGGTGCGCCACAAAATCTGCAGTAAGAAATGGCATTAGAAAACAGTAACAGCAATCATAATCAATACTGTGATAACTCCTCTGTAAACAGTGGGCTATAACCACTTTAGATTGCACTCTATATGAATGACAGTGATGAAATGTAAGACTCCCTAACAGTGGCAGCCGCTCATGCAGGGCACAGGGGCGCTGCCTCCCTAATCCATGAGTCCGACCCTAATCTACATGCGGGGTGCCGGACGCATGGATTCCAGTGTTTTTTGTTTTTTTTTAGTAGCACATGATTAGAGCCAGAGGCTCTAACTGGCTTAAACAAGGGTGGGCTCCTGGCGCAGAGCACTGTGCCCTGAGCCCACCCAGTTTTGTGACATTAGCAAATAATATTCGCTAATGTCGCTAATGTCTTCCTGTTTCCTGTTCCTGTTTCCTAAGACCCGATGGGCCGTGGGTCCTGGTTGGACAGGAGGAGAAGTGACTGCTGGGACTTGAGAGGAGACGCAGGGGGGAAGCTGCAACCTGGATGGGGTAAGTGCAGGGGCTGGCGGGGGGCCTGGGGGGCGACCGATGCGCCAGGGGGGTGATTGTTTGGCTAGATAGACTACGGGCTGCCCCCCCCCCCCCCCCCAAGAAAATTGAGCAGCAGCCGCCACGGCTCCCTAAAAAGGTACCTCTTACTATGGACAATAGGCAAAGTTCTTGTGAAGCAGCTATCTGAGCGAGCAATCTTTAGCCCTAGTTCTTCAACCGGCTAGCATTTGGGCCCAGTGTTTATGGTGGTGCACATGAGTATAGTCCCAGTAAAGTCTGCATACAGTAAATAATGCTGCCAGTTAGATGGCCAGTGCTTTGTGGTCAGTCTTTGCTAGCAGCAACAGATTAATGTCAGCAGTGTCCTCTCACCAGTCCCAATGCTACAGCAACAGGGGTCTTAGTGTTCAGATGTCAGCTCACTTCTGGAACTGTCTGGAATGACTCTAGTCCTCAGACACGGCCACACCTCAGTCTCCTCCAGCCAAAGAGAAAGTTCCTCAATTTTCAGCCTGTGAAAATACAGCTCTCTTTCTCTTTGTACCTGACTTGCATTGGGAATTGTGGTCCAATAGTCCACTAACTTCCATAGTAAAGTTTCCTTCTCAATCTTCCTCTCCAATGATTGCCAGTGCTACCAACCATCACGTCTCTTGAGCTCCTTCTACTTGTCAGCTTCCCCTGATGGATAGAGGCAAGGTAGTATCCTCCCATTCAGCTGAAGTCCATAGGGAGACACAGAAAGGACTTCAGTACAGTTTCCTAAATCGTTTTCTGCCTAGGTTCACATTGATGCGATTTGACATGTCAAATCGCATGCCAAATCAGTGGTTATTGCCGGCAATGGCACCATCCAAATCAGTGCGATGCCACATTTGCGACGCCACACTGATTCCCAAAAGTAGTTTCTGTACTACTTTTGGCGACTTCGGGGTGCGATTTGTATAGACATCTGTGCAGGAACCCTAGATGCTAGGCATTTAGAAATGAATGTTACTGTTGTTGGATACTGTGGGGTTGATTTACTAAAGGCAAATAGACGGATGCACTTTGCGAATGCAGTTGTTCCAGAGCTTAGTAAATGAGCAGAAGCTCTGCTGACATCCATCATCCAATCATGTGCAAGCAAAAATGCCATCTATTTATTTTTTCCTTGCTCGTGATTGGGTATTCTTTGCAAAGTGAAGCTTTACCTCCTTTACTAAGCTTTGGAGCAACTGCACTTGCAGAGTCCATTTGCCTTTAGTAAATCCTACCCTCTTTGTTGGTTACTGTTGGTTGTTTTTCCAAGGTAAAATATATCCAGGGACAAATCTTCACTGTCCCTGGAAATCAGCTGCTATAGTTGGCTTACAGGATTTTAAAATATACACTGTTTCCATGCTTATCCCATTTATTAAGCATCACATACCCATTCCAATCTTCTAATAAAATTACACACAGTGACCAATTTAACATGAGCACTACCGGGGTATATTTGGACTGTGGGAGTAGTGAAATGCATAGCACAAACACAGCGATTCATTAAAAAAAAAAAAGCTTCCTGGTAAATGCAATTTATACATGGCTGACCTGTAATTAAATGCCCCAGTCACTGGATTGTAAAGCATCATATGGCCTTTGCTGACACAGGACACCCACATATGGACAGCTTGCTGGTTCTCATCGATGGAAGCTCTGGACAGCTGAGAGACAAGCACCAGGATGAGAACAAACAAAATCCTTGCAGGCATTACTGTGGGAAGACTTTAGATTCACTGATCATGAATAGAACATAGCTGTACTGTTCTACCATTTTCATTATCGATTTTTGCAGTAGTAACATGAAGGTAATGCTTGTTTGTGATACCCGTCATGTTGATAAATGGCATGCAAAGTAGCGGACGTACAGTAGAAACAACTCATTATTCAGTGATTTTATTTTTTACGTTGTGTGACCATGAAATGTGTGCTGTGAATGTCCATGGAGAACAGTCAGAGGATTGGCTATCTCATGCCGTTGTTTTTCTGCTAGCAGGGGAAGGTATTTCTGGGGGGGTTTTAGGAGTAAATTCATAGTAAGCAATTACAGGTCTACGTTATTTATTTTTTAAAAATCAAATAGTTTTTTTATTTTTATTATAATGCATACAAACAAATAACAATACCAAATTAATCCATAAAGTACCAGAAAATAAAAGAAAGAAACAGATGCCCGTGCATACCTTTTGGGCCCCATTCACACTAGGCATAAGCAGGTCTTTTTTTGTGGGTTCGCTCATTTTTATGCACAGCTTGCAGTACCTGAGCATAATCGCAGTTTTATGGCCCCGTGGATGTTTAAATGGGAGCACCTGAAAAATATGCGTAAACACCTTTTTCAAGCATATTTCAGACAGTCCCATTAAAATCTGAGAGGCCAAATACAAGCAATTTTGCCCCAAAATTAGCTCATATAATTTTTTCAAGCTTCATATGAAAGGTGCCAATCAGCGTAGCGCTTAAGGAAGGGATTCTTCAACTTGAACGTTGTACCTTGGGATTCAAGTAACAAAATGCTCAGGTGTGTTTGGGTCCTAATTATTGTGCAGAACTTCTCAAGAGCCAGGAAACAATGCTACTGCTTCCAGTATTCTCTTCAGTTCCTGAAGGCAACTTTACACCTTTTTATACTTGGTATCAGAGTATTGTGTCAGCTCTTTATACTTGAAGATATGTGCAAAGTAGATGACCGCACTCAAATCTTCAGAAAATTTAAAGCTTTATTATAAAAAGACCACATATGACATCAAATATCCACGATACATAAGGACAATAGCAGCAAGGTTAAGCTTTTTATACTTGGTATCAGAGTTACATAGTTAAATAGTCAGATTGAAAAAAAGACACAAGTCCATCTAGTTCAACCATAAAAAATAAATAAATAAAGTAAAAAATATCATACAATCCCATATACCCAATCCTATACCCACAGCTGATCCAGAGGAAGGTGAACCCCCCCCCAACCCCCCCCCCCCCCCAAAAAAGCAGGATCCAATTTTCTACAGCAGGGGAAAAAATTCCTTCCTGATCCCAGAGAGGCAATCAGATTTTCCGTGGATCAACTTTACCTCTAAATGTTAGTACCCAGTTATATTATGTACATTTAGGAAAGAATCCAGGCCTTTCTTAAAGCAATCTACTGAGCTGGCCAGAACCACCTGTGGAGGGAGTCTATTCCACATTTCCACAGCTCTTACTGTGAAGAAACCTTTCTGTATTTGGAGATGAAATCTCTTTTCCTCTAGACGTAAAGAGTGCCCCCTTGTCCTCAGTGTTGACCGTAAAGTGAATAACTCAACACAACAATCAACAATCAGGTTTGTCTGACAACTTCTGTCTTTCATGAATCCATGCTGTCTGTTGCTTAAAATATTTTTTTCCTGCAAGAACTCGTCTATGTGGTCTTTTATTAAACTCTCCAGTATCTTCCTGACTATAGAAGTTAAACTACAAGGTCTATAGTTACTTGGTAAATAATTTTTTACCTTATTTAAATATGGCCACCACATTGGCCCTATGCCAATCCAGTAGTACCATTCCAGTCATTAATGAGTTCCTAAAAATTAGATACAATGGCTTTGAAATGACAGAGCTCAATTTAGGATCCGTGGGTGGATGCCATCTGGTCCAGGTGCTTTATCCCTTTTGAGCCATTGTGGATCATTTGGGGCTGTGTCACTACCACCCCAATTATGGACATGAGCTCCCCATGCTCCTTTGTATACACAGAGCTGAAGAAAGTATTTCATAAATTTGCCTTCTCTTTGTCCCCAGTCACCCACTCTAGATTATTTTGTAAAGGGCCTACATGCTCAGACCTGACATTTTTACAATTAATAGATTTTAAGAAATTTTTGGGGTTTGTCCTACTATCTTTTGCAATCTGTCGTTCATTTTGAGTTTTTGCGTCCTTGATTTCCTTTTTACATATTCTGTTATTTTCTTTCTAACATTTAAACAACACTAGTGTTCCTTCATTATTATATTTTTTAAAAGCTCCTTTCTTATTGTTTATAGCTTTTTTAACTGTGAGCCACATAGGTTTTATTTTTAGCCTTTTAAACTTATTGCCCATGGGAATATACTTTGCAGTGAGTTCACAGTCACTTTGAAGAATTCCCATTTCTGTTTTGTGCCCATTGATGCCAATATTTCCTCCCAGTCCAAGTCCTGGAGAGCAGCCCTCATCCTTGGAAAATGTGCTCTCTTGAAGTTAAAGCAGTGTTCCGCCCAAAAAAAAAAAAATTAAAAGCCAACAGCTACACATACTGCAGCTGCTGGCTTTTAACGATGGGACACTTACCTGTCCTGCGATGTCGGCACCGCAGCTGATGTTTCCATCAGCTGTCGGGTGCTGCCGCCGTCATTGCGGGTAAGGGTACCCGGCAGTGTACCCTTATGGCTTCATGCCGGGAACCCTTCTGCGTATGCGCGAGGCCCCGCTCCTCTCTCCTACTGGCTCGGCGACAGGGAGAGGAGGAGGGAGCCCCGCGGTGATGTCACCGCCGTGGCCCGCACTTCCGGCAGTGGGAACAGGATACCTGTCAAAGACGGGTATCCTGTTCCCCCCGCCCTCCGGTGCCAATTGTAAGCTCTGCATGGTTTGAGATTATCAGGTCCAACAGAGCATCATTCCTAGTTGGGGCCTCTATAACCTGGACCATAAAATTGTCCTGTAGGTTTATAAATTTTTGCCCTTTAACTGTTCCAGCAGTGCCATTACTCCAGTCAATTTCTGGGTAGTTAAAATCCCCCATTATTATCACCATCCCAGCCCTTGCAGCCCTTTCCATCTGTGCAAGGAGCTGAGTCTCCACCTCCTCATTAACATTGGGTGGTCTATAACAAACTCCAATGATTAACTTTGAACTACACACATCTATATGCAGTTCCACCCATAATGCTTCAGACTCATCACACTCTCCATCGACCAGGTCCTCTTTCACATTAAAAAAAAACAAAAAAATCTCCGCGCTATCATAAGAAAAGGCCCCAAAGGAGGCAGCAGTTCAACTGTGAAAAAATCACGACAAATAGGAAAAACAAAGAAAAAAACTGCGCTATAAAGTGAAAATGCAAAGAGTCAGTATATGCAATAAAATCAATATATGCAGTTAACACACACATATGCATCCAATGACATCAGATCATTAGTGTAAAAAAATAATAGCAAAGTCCATAGATGTAAAGAAGGTAAGAGAAATCCCCTGATAGTTCTCAGTGGAAATCAGGTGAGAAAGTGGAAATCAGGCACACCCTGCACAGTGATCCTTCACCACCAAACATATGCGCTTACCAGATAGGAAGCACAATAAGGCACATCTCAGGATAGTATCCAAATCAGTTTAAGCAGTAACCCACTACTCCAGATACCACTATGGATGATAAGCGTGTAGACTGGGTCCCGGTATCCTATCTACGATAGCCTTCCGTACAACGTGGCTCCAACCATACACCAACCCGAATTAGTCACAGTTCGTGGATGGGTCTTTATCCTGAGTTTTAACAGTCAGTCCTTGTTGATTATTTTAGCAGCCCCAAGCAAACTCACGGCTCTCCAAGACAGGTGTATTCACCAACTCCTCCTCACCCTGAGGTGAGGGGTGAGGAGGAGTTGGTGAATACACCTGTCTTGGAGAGCCATGAGTTTGCTTGGGGCTGCTGAACAGGCAGCAGCTTCAGCTGCCCACAGTTAAAATAGATGCAGCCACACTCAGTGGAGGAATATTTCTGCAGCATATTTGGCAAGTACAGAATCACAGTATATATAAAATAATATGCAAAGTGGTTGGATGTAAGCTTCAGACTGGAAAAGATGTTTTTATTACAAATTATGTGAGCAGACTGCAGTTCCTCTTTAAGTTCAGACCTGTACCTGTTCAGTGGTGGTCATTAAGACTGCCCATTACACTATCGCTCCATTCACACCTTTGCAGGTGTGTGTTTTTGCACATTTTCCACATTACCATGTGTTTTGGCATGTGCGTTGACAAAATTCATATGGGTGCCATTAGGAACTAATAGTACCGCCGTGCGTCTGGAAAAGGGCTGTGCATTTTTATGCATTGCTGGAAAGTGCGCAATTGTGCGTGTATTCCCGCAACACACAAATGTGAACCTGGCCTAGGAAATCAATAGTGAAGTGCAGGAGTAAGTGGGCTAGAGACCATTGCCTTAGAGGGCACACCAAATGCCCTTTGGAGTTCCTGAGATATTCTTTAAAATACTGCTATGTGTAGGTACATCTAGATACCCACATTTACTTCATGTTATTGCTGTTTTTTTTTTGTTTAAAGTCAACCTATGGTTATCCTAAGACATTCAGCTATTTGAATATTCTTAACAAGCATTCGATGAGCTTTTAAACAAGAGCTCACTGACCTCTATAGCTGCAGGTATGGTGTAGAAATACATAGTCAAGTTTCATGAGAGAAGGATAGCTTGCTTCCCTTATTAAGAATATAAGAATATTTTTTTAAAGCTCATTGAATGCTTATTAAGAATATGTAATACCGGAATGTTCATAGCCTATTCAGTATAAAGTGGAATTCCAGGCACTTTTTCAGTTACTGATTGAGTATGGAACCACTGTTAGTTTTTATTGCCTAGTTTGTCCAGTTTGAAAGATTCCCCCCTAGACAGAATATGGAAGGAAATTCTAAATTGCAAGCTGAACTCTGTGAAATAGACAAAATCTACCCTTGTAGTGCCCCCTTGCTTTAATGGGTGTCTCTGGAACAAAAAATTGAGGCAAAAGGTGGACACCAGTACTCGATTTTATCCTTCTTTCGTGGAGATTTTCTCTTGATTTCTGTCATGTCTACAGGAAATCTCCCCAATGGGGGGCAGACACTACAATAACCCACTCTATCCAAAGTGAATTAGAAATAGTTTGCTTAAAGTCGATGAACATAACAGAGGTACCTGGTAAATGTCGACTTTTTTTTAATGGGTGCATTGTTTATTGAAGTTAACAAACAATTTTTGATATGGTTATCAGTACTTGCAATACTTACTCTTGTGAATAAATATATATAAGAATGAAAGGTTTGAATCTTGCCATGTATAATTTTAGGTATTGAGGATGCCATAATACACATGAAATAATAGTTGAAATAATCATTCTGACTTGCGTGCACATATGAATGAACATATATCAAGTTGTAGTGACAACTGGGGATTTCATGGTGGATACCATGCAATCTAAGTTGATCACCAAGCTACAAATACTGACATAAGGGAAATCCCATGGTAAATACCCTCTGAGTTGTTTAGCTTTTTTAATCCGTAGGCTATACAGCTGAGATGTAAGATGCTTGTCGTTGAATTATCTTTAATACTGCATGTTTACACTTTTTTTTATGTGGTGGTCTTCTGAAACCTGTTTAAAGTGTAGTGGCATGCCTTGAAGAAAATCCTCTTGTACCAAGAGTTATTAGTTTGTCTTTGCCTTTCCAGCTGCCAACCTGGTGTGTGTGTGTGTGTGTGTGTGTGTGTGTGTGTGTGTGTGTGTGTGTGTGTGTGTGTGTATATATATATATATATATATATATATATATATATATATATATATATATATATATATATATATATATATATATATATGTATGTATGATAGGTGTGCGCAGCCCATTGCATTAGGGTATGCATAGCTCAAACACGCATGCCTTTCTCTGCAGCCTCAACTGTACTTGACAGTGAACGAATGGGAAGTTCTCTGTGCTGAGTGGCTTTCTGTTCATTCACAATCTGAAGCATAGTAAACAGTTTAATATGCTTCGGTTATGATTTAACACAGTGAGTGTGTTCAATGTGTTCTTTTAGAAAAGGAATGGGGCCGATAAATGACATTGATTAGCCGCTTCCCCCACTCTCCATTCTGAAACATCCCCCTCAGCAGCCAGGGGGAGAGGAGAGGAAAGAAGGGAAGCCAGCAGCACTGCAGTGAGGGGGCGCAACATGGGGGAACCCCGGGCAGTAGGGGGAATCAGCACCGCACATAGTGATTAGAGTGTGCCCAGGCACACCTGGAACACCCCCTGCGCATGCCTATGATATAGATATATATCCCTTAAAGTGGTATCGCTGCTTACCAGTTCCTGGATGTGGTGGCTACAGTTTTTCTTTTTCTTTTTTTGGCCCTACCTGTAAATCTGCTATTTTTTAACTTCCTTTATCAGACCAAGATGCCCAGCAAAAGTGGCAGTTAGAACGTTAAGACAAACCATTAATTGTTGCCAGAGGTGCTTACAATGGTCAGCTTTAATTAATTTATATAAAATCCTTACTCCCCCCCCAAAAAAAAAAAAGCGATTTATCTAACTCCCTAAAAAGTGTTAGCTACAGTTCAGCTTTAATTTGTTAGTCAAGTCCATCTAAATCTATTAGTTTGCCTAAGGCCGGCCATACCCGGTTCGAATCTCAGGCCAGTTCAGCAGTAACCGGCCGAGATTCGAGCTGTTAATGGGCAGGCTGAATGTACCGAGTTGATCAATCAACTTGGGTACAACCAGCCTGCCAGATTCTCTTGTGATTATGACTGTCTTCTCCCATCGGATACCGCTGCCCATCCCTGATTTACCCCCCGCCGGGAGAAGACAATTGCTGATTCTCCTCTCAACACTGTCTGAATTGATGGGGGAATCGTGCAAATTTGCACCATGTATGGCCAGCCTAATACTACCCTCTCCCCAGATTGACAATGTCGCTATCCAAAGGTGTCTCTGTAGCTCCTCCTTCCAAAGTAGAGACACCCTAAGATAGGTTAGTCTTGGCCTTCAAGACTCTGCTCTCTCCTGGCTCTCCTCCTACCTATCACAGCGTTCCTTCAGTGTGACTTATAACTCTGTTTTCTCCTCTCCATATCCTCTTTCTGTAGGGGTACCTCAAGGTTCTGTCCTCAGACCCCTTCTCTTCTCCATTTACACCTCCTGCCTTGCCCATGGCTTACAGTACCACCTCTATGCTGACGACACACAAATCTATCTCTCTACATCTAACCTCACTCCTTCAGTCTCCTCTCGCATTACTAGCTTACTAACTGACATATCAACATGGATGTCACACCACTTCCTCCAAATCAATCTTTCTACAACCAAGCTCATAATTTTTCTTCCAGCCCTTGTACTAATCCCCCATGACTTCTCCATCAAGATCAATAATACAACCATCAGTCCCTCCCCTCATGCCAAGGTATTAGCTGTATTTCTAGACTCTGACCTTTCCTTTCAGCCCCAAATCCAATCACTATCCAAATCGTCCAGACTTCACCTCTAAAACATCTCCAAAATACACCCCTTTCTAACCATTGACACAACTAAGCAACTTATTCACTACCTTGTTATCTCTCGACTTGACTATTGTAACTTCCTCCTCATTGGCCTACCTCTCTGCAAGCTATCCCCTCTTCAGTCTATCATGAATGCCACTGCCGGACTCATCCATCTTACTAACTGTTCAGTGTCCGCCACTCCTCTCTGCCAATGCCTCCACTGGCTTCCCATTGCTCAACAAATAAAATTCAAAACACTAATGCCCCGTACACACGATCGGACATTCCGACAACAAAATCTATGGATTTTTTCCGACGGATGTTGGCTCAAACTTATCTTGCATACACGCGGTCACACAAATCTTGACAGAAATTCCGAACGTCAAGAACGTGGTGACGTACAACACGTACGACAAGCCAAGAAAAATTAAGTTCAATAGCCAGTGCGGCTTTTCTGCTTGATTCTGAGCATGCATGGAATTTTGTGTGCCGGAATTGTGTACACACGATCGAAATTTACGACAATGGATTTTGTTGTCGGAAAATTTGAGACCCAGGTCTCAAATTTTGTGTGACGGAAATTCCGATGGAAAATGTCCGATGGACCCTACACACGGTCGGAATTTCTGACAACAAGCTCCCATCAAACATTTTCCGTCGGAAAATCTGACCGTGTGTACAGGGCATAACAATAACGTACAAAGCCATTCAAAACTCTGCCCCAAGATACATCACCAATCTTATCTCTAAATCTCACCCAAACCGTCCTCTCCGCTCCTCCCAAGACCTTCTGCTCTCTAGCTCTCTTGTCTGCTCCTCCCATGCTCGTCTCCAGGACTTCTCCAGAGCCTCTCCCATCCTCTGGAACTCACTACCCCAATCTGTCCGGTTATCTCCTACTCTGTCCACTTTTAGGCGATCCCCGAAAACTCATCTCTTCAGGGAGGCCTATCCTGCCTCCAGCTAACAATCGAATCTTCTACTCCCCTCATCAGTTCATCCCTCACAGTCCCTACCTTTTGTTTCACCAGCCCCTCCCTCTTAGATTGTAAGCTCGCAGGACCAAGGCTCCTCTAACCCTCTTGTTTGATGTATTGTCTCCCTTTACATTGTAAAGCGCTGCACAAACTGTTGGTGTTATATAAATCCTGTATAATAATAATAATAATAATATAAATGGCTGAACCACCAGGTGAAGTTGAAGGAAAAAAGCCTAAAAAAGAAAGATGGAGCCACCAGATTTAAGGAATGGAAAGCCGCAATATATAACATTTTTGTTTTGAGGTTTAATTCTGCTTTAAAAATTGACAGCATTATTAAAATTAGCAGTGTGGGAATTTCTTGTGAAGGGTTCCTTTGTGTCCTTGAACCTTCTTTCTAACCACCTTATTAATGTGCTGCATAGATTCAAAGCATATCATGAACTCCAGACAAACATTTAAAGTGTTTATAATTAATTGTTAGGTTATATATGATAACAATGCTTAGTAGATTTTCATCTAATGTGTCAAATGAAAGGTGGCGTGTCAGTTTAGTAAGCTTTATTGACTCTGAAGTTGCATAGAAACATCATGTTCCACAGACACTAAAGAAATATTTGGTTACATGTATCGATATAAAACAAACAATCTCACTGTTTGAAGGAAATAATAGAGACAACTGGCTCAGTCCAGGAGATCAGTATGCAAATAGGCACATGACTATATTATAAGCAGAGTTCATGCTAGATGAATTAAGATGAAAAAAGCAGGACTGTGATTTGCTTTTGCGATGTTCCGATGGGAATTGAGAAATCAAGGGTGGGAAACGTTATACAATACTTTAAAAAGTACTTTGATCCTTTAAAAAAGCTTTAAATCACATCTGCAGTGAAGCACTGAAATGGAAAGGCCATCAGGCAATTGTAAATTTGCCATTGAGGTCACATCCCCGAGTGTGCTTGATCAAATGAAGCAATTACAGAGCGTTGAAATCATTCATCCTTTTCGATTTTCAGATTTATATTCTGCTTTCATATCCTCATAAAATATTAGATGTACATTTGTATAGAGATACATGTCTAAAGATGAAGAATATTTTACAGATAAAATCAATGTTAAAGGGGAATGAGACAGCAAGAGGCATCATTCCGATGTTCATAAAATCAAGATTGTTGCAAGAAACTCATTTTTAAAAGTGATGCAGTGCTTTGGCCATGCAGGGCAAATCTTAGGGTTCCTTTTGGAGAGAGCAGTGGCAGAATGATCTCTTACCTACCGTGACCAACAAAGTAAGATCCCTGTCACAATGGCTTTTCAAACAGGTCCACCAGTCAGGTTTCAGAAGCTCTATGCAACTCTTTGGGCAGGCAGATGTAAACAGACTGGTGCCCATTTACATCTAAATAAGAACCTCACGTGGGCTCCAAGTAAAGTTTGTTGGAATTTGAAAATATCCAAAATAACACCAGAGGGCACCAGCAATGGTCAAGGTAGACGCGTTTCACACAACAGAAATGTGCTTAATCATTAATTATTGTGAAACGCGTCTACCTTGACCACTGCTGGTGTACTCTGGGTTTTTTTTTTTATATATTCATATTCCAATAAACTTTACTTGGAGCCCATGTGAAGTGCAGCCATTTCTTATTTTGCCAATTTACCACGGAGGTGAGCCAGGGCTAGCACTCAGGTGTGTGTTCCAGTGGGCATATCAGTTACACCTGGAGCCGTGAGTTCTTTTACATCTACCTTCATCCAGGTCTAAAATAAAACGAAAACGACTGTGTGAAAGGGACCATTAGTTCAGAGATCATCTGGAATACCTCTTCCCAGAACTGATGCACTACAGGAAAGGTCCACCATATTGAAAGAAGGTTCCCAGTTGATCGCATCTTTTGAAGCAATGTGTAGAATAACCTGGTACAGAATAGGTGATCCTGGGTGGTACTAAATGCTAAAACACATTTTCAATGGTTCCTTCACAGTAAAAACATTGAAAAGGTCTGCTTTAATTAAATAAATGTAGAGCACCAAAGTCCTGATGCTAACACAGATACATGCACTGCTTGAAAGAATTACATTGTTACAGATTGAAAATCAGTCATGCTAGTTTTTGATATTTTGCTAACAGCCTCGTAACTAGGCCCTAGTTGTTGGAAAGACCATCTCTACTTTCTCTAGACCCAGATTAAAAACTGTTTTTATAGCTGTGATTGAAACCAGCCACATGTTACCTGTTAAAGCCATAAGCCTAATACTTTTGCCATAACAGGTGCAGTGAATTGTAAATGTGGAAATGTGATTCTGCTATAGGGCAGCTCACCCCACACAGGAAGTGGGATGGTGTAGTATGTATTAGTAGCTGTAACGTACGACGCTACTGGCACCTTAAACAGCACATGATTTGGCAAGCTTTGAAAGAGTAAGTAATCATACCCCTCCAAGTCCTTGTATAACCTCTAGCAATACATTGTGGGACTTTAGCTGGACAGCAATTGGAGTTTCACAATTAACAGATGATGGGTATTAGTTCCATAGATGTTATTTAAGGCATGACTTTAAATCGCCTATGTGAATTAAATTGCACCCACATAGCTCCATACACCCTACAGTTGCTAAGAATAGTGTGCACATCCCAGTCTCTGCTGCCAGCCCTGCAGCAGTTGTTTAGTAGCTGACTGCAGCATGTAGGTCAGAATAACAAGTGACAAGCTCTGTGTGGAATTCCATCTATTAGGTAGGCCTGCTCGCTGGCATTATCAGATCTGTCTGATTTTTATGACTTGGCACCTTTGATATATTTAAAGTTGTGAGATATTAATATTGCATTTTCTCTATGTGTACATATGGGAATCAAAGGTCAATCGTAGCCTTAAAAGTGTTTTTTTTACACAAAAGATGAAGATTGCGCCATAGACGTAGGAGTTTTTGTTTGAAGATCCAGGAAATGACTGAGAGATAACATCACCTTCATTGTTAACCGTTTATCTGAACATCAAAAGACTAATGCCGACTGTAGAAAGTTTCATTCATTTTTTTTCTGATGCAACCAATCATCAAGAAGTTATGTTCAAATCCTTGTGATAATAAGCAAACCATTGAGCATCTTTATATACATTTCTACAAACTATTAAAGATGGGTGTTTAAAAAATAGGGATTTCTATGTCTTCCAGCATGCAGGAATGTTTTGAATGAATGAATGAAGTCAGTCATTTCTGGACTGAGCAATTTGCCAAGAATTCATCATTTATTTCTTTGGGCCTTTCACATGGGCATACTTAAGCATACACTCATGCAAAAGGCTATGTTTCTGTGCATCCACACGCAGGAAGTCCCATTCATGTCAATGCGGATGCAGTGGCTGCACGGACCCAGCCACTGTCCCCAATTTGACATCTGTATGTGTGCAGGTGCATGTCCCCAAACTCACTCTATTTGCATTTGAGGACACGTTGCTGCATCCCTGTTGACATGAATGGGACTGCCTGCATAAGGATGCAAAGAACACTTGTGCGGGCAAACACAGTCCTTCGCATGGGTGTACGCTTTGGTACACCTCTATGAACAAGGCCTTGGTAAATTGTAGGTATGCTCTGATAATTGTAAATTCACCTGAGTGACTGTTCAAATATACTGCACACAT